>CM075251.1:2405000-3605000 GCA_037678475.1 x Bolboschoenoplectus mariqueter
GGAACCAGGTTCTCTTTGTACAATTACTAATTTAGATGTGATAAAATTGGATCCGATTCGTCAAGCTCGTCCGATCCGTCTGATACCGACTCAATTTGATTTGATTTTTTCAAAAAATCAAACTGATTTGAACTAAATCTGACTTGACCCGAGATAGTCTGAGACCCGAAAAAAACCTACACTTGACTATTCGAAACCCAACTCGATCCGTAACCTGACAATTTTTCTTGGTCAAACTAACCTGACCCACCAAGTCCGACCAGAACCCGACCGACCCGACCCAACCCACTTGATTGTCACCTATAGAGGTGGCAAAATGCAAAATTCCGACCTAAACCGGATTAACTCGTCTAACCCACCTAACACCTAAATAGATCCAACCTGATTTTTCAAAAAGACAAACTGACCCAAACCCGATCTGACCTGACTCGACAATCCTTCTTAATCAAATTAATATGACCTAACTCAGCTCAATCTAAACTCAACCCAACCCGTCCAATTGTCACCACTGATTACCATAGTACATTTTGTATATGCTGGATATATTTGCTCTAAACTTAATTTAATGCCTTGGTGAAATCATCTAAACTTACTCCTGCACAAAGGAAAGTAATATTTTGATGCCAAATTAAACACCAACAGAGCATCCCCAACTATATACTTCGCATATTTAGATGCATTTCTATCTTTTAATAACTTAAAACATCATGGTCGGTAATTTACTAATTATTTAATTCAATTGAATATGATAAATATTGTGTCATCATATTCTATCATATTATGTTTAATCCTTGTTTTTATCTACTACAAATATTACATTAATTCATATTTGTATTCATATATTGTATTGGTAGCAAATAAAATTACACTTAGTTGATTGGTTGAATTTTATGAAAGAATGCATTTTATAAGAGAAAAAAAAAATTAGGGTGCCCAAATCTAATTGCCAAAATCTCTAATGAAAGAATACTGTCTTTTTATTATATAATATACGAATGAATAAATTATAAAAAAATTTTAATTTATTTTATATAAATTTTAAAATAATAAAATAAATATCATATTTTACGATATAATATTATGCAACAGAAAATATAAATCTGCAATAAAATATCTTCCTTCCTGACTTTCTGTACATAAATACTCTAAAATACTCTAGCACTTGTAATTTGAAAAAATAAAAAAAATATCAGATAAGCATGAAATGTATATATAGCTTGGGTCCACATCACTGTGTGTTCCTTGGAGTTAGGTGTTGTCATCCAATCTTACTAAATCTTCCCAAATTAAAGCTACTAAAGTTTTGGTTCCTCTCCAGTTGTTCATAAATGCAACATAGAAAAAACTGTTTATATTATTAAAAAAAAATACTCATGGCATCTCTTCAAGTAGCTGTCAATGGTCCAAGTCTAATCTAAAAGGAGTTATTAATTTCCCAATTTTAGAGTCAAATGTATTTTATACATTGTAGGTTTTAAATAAGAATATGAATATATTTATTCATTTGTAATTTCATGGATTCGGTGGAATATGAACTCCTAACAGTAACACTGATGCAAAATTTATACTAATAATCGAGGCACAAAGCCAGAATATAGGTAGAGTGGGAGAAAAAAATTATAATAATAAGATATAGTTATGTAATAATTTGATAGTATATTTTTTTTAGATAAATATCAACTCAAGTTATCCAATTTTACATTTTTATAATTACTTCTAATTATAAGAATAATTATAGGATTATACTTTTACAAATAGTTTTTGTAGACCAGACAAATCTTCCTTCTGTCGATATGTGACTCCACCACTACACCAATTTATTTTATTTATATTATATTAATTTATATAAAATGTTAGTCAATTATGTCCGTAAAAAAAGGACCCCGAAATTCAAATTAATTCTCATCTTCATTGCAAAAGAGGGAAGAAAAGAAAAAAGATAATAATAAAAATTAAAAAGTAACTGTAAAGTTTTATTAGTTTTAGGATAGGTCCAATGATCAGTATGACCAGTGACGAAATATGATCAAAATTGACAAGAAATTAAAATATTATATTTAGTATAATTATATATCTCATTTTTTTATGAGAACTGACTGCAGTATAATTATAATAAAATATTTTTAATTCTAAATATATATATAATTAATTTTTAAAATATTTGAGAGGTTACAGTCTCCTCCGATCTCCACTAAGCTCCCCTCGGACCGATAACCGTGCATGTCAAGAGGAGTATCTCCAACTAAATCGTGTTTCGCACGCACCGGGGGAGAAAGTTGGTGATGCTTAGCTTAGCCCCATTCTGAGATTCGATACAGATCCCCCACAAAAGTTGCATATCTCCAAAAAGGAGGAAAGGTGTAAATAAATTAATATTAGTATATATATTACGAAACGCCGAGCACTGATCATATTCTCTTGTATCATAATTATTGTTTTTATTAATAGATTTTATAGAAGGATTCGGTCTTGGATACTGTCGTCAAGAACAAGAGAATTA
This sequence comes from x Bolboschoenoplectus mariqueter, assembly GCA_037678475.1. Taxonomy (NCBI): domain Eukaryota; kingdom Viridiplantae; phylum Streptophyta; class Magnoliopsida; order Poales; family Cyperaceae; genus x Bolboschoenoplectus; species x Bolboschoenoplectus mariqueter. The sequence continues at coordinate 2,407,501 of CM075251.1, forward strand.
TCTTTTTAGCTTATAATGGCAAATCTCTTTTGACTAAGCTTTTTGACACCTAACATTAATAATTTTATTAAAATATTATGAAATATCAATTTTTTTTTCTTTAGAGTTTGTTTCAAGTAAGTATGTAGGTCATGTTTCTCATCTCAAAATTTTCACCAAAAAGATTTCATTTAAATTTCAAATCTATAATTTCCAACAGAGAATATCATCTCTACAATTTGACTAAATTAATGTTGGTTTTTTTTTTCTTGAGAATTAAAATTGTTGTATCATGCAATATGCTTTTGTGTAGTGTCTCATTAGGATTTAATCATGATCATTAGTAGTGTCTTTATGAAGAGACGAATATTCAAGTCCCGTCAGAGATATTTGAAAAGAAATAAATGTCAAGATTAACGAGAACTTTTACATAAAAAAATAGCAAGGTTTTTAAACAACCAACATATAAATAGCTGCAAATTAATTAATTTGATTTTCTTTAGCTTGTACAAAATATAAACTAAACCAATCCAAATGAATTGAGAGACAGACCACCTGAACCAATTAATTATGCAAAACAGAATTTTATTTGACAAAACAATTAATTATAAAGTTGGTTTATAAACAACAATACATTAATTAATGATCTCGTTTGATATTTTCATCTTTAATGTTGTGAGAACAAAATAAAATTATCATTTTGTCTAATGATAAAAGACCAATTAGAATGCACCACATATGCGAGTAAATCTTATATAAATTTTATTGTAAGATATAAATCATATGAAAAATAATTTATACATTAATGAATAATGATTTTTAATAAATAATTTACAAATCATAATTAACAACCATCCTAATGATTTTTAACATTTAGAAAATAATATTATTGATTGTTCTTTATAATTGAATTTACTGTCTTTAATTTGGTACAATTTGGTCATTTGTGAAGTAATTTGAAAAATTAATAGTTCAATATTGTTGGCATTTGAAAAATGACCACACATATTGCTAAACTACACCACATAGTTTTAAAATTAATTATTTGGCAAATAAACTTGGTTGTCATCATATTCTTTCCCTAATAGTCAATATGAGGCCATAGTACTACATATATAATTTTACATGGATGCTTTCACTCCAAAGAGACCCAATTCGTAGTTTAGAATGAAAATCATGTTTTTGAAAAATAAAAAAAATAAAAAAAACGTAAAACCAACCAACATTAGAGAATGTAGTCAGATTATACAATACAACAGATATACATTTCTTCAAATAACCTTACTTAAGAGAGATTATTTTAAGAAAAATGGTATATAACTCTTGTTAGGAAAATTTGATCCATTCCTCATTCAATATAAGATTCACTTTGCACACTTTTTTTTTGTTAAAAATTTGTTTAGGGTTCATTACTATTCAAAACTATAAGTCATTTTTATCCAAGAAATAATAAATAAATTCTGTATTAAACATTATTTTTCCTGCAAGTGAAATCAGTGTTTCCATTCCTTATAATATAATTGGAGTCATGAGTGATGACTAGAATGGAAAACATTAATAGAACCTTTTTCTGAATCTGAGGAGGCCAACCTTGCATGGATTGGACCCCACCTTGCTTTCTGTGTACCAATTTCAATTTCCAACTCACCTCTTCTATTTTTGTAGGAGAACAATTGTACATGTACACCAATATATGGTAGATGATGTGCGCATTCTTCTCTTTTTGTTAAAATGGAGACATCCTTCATTTCAGTTTATGTGCCTTGTGTATGTATATACATCTATCTGCTTTGATTCGGTATCTAATTCAAATTGTTTTGATACAATCTGCTATACAGTAACTGACATGTGGATCCACAGCATTTGTAGATGTTGTGGCTTGTTACATGATCTGTAATAAATAAGCGATGTAACATAGAATTTGAAGAAGAGTTGTAGAGTTGGGATTTCTATGATACTATGCAGATAGATTTCCAAATTTGATTCCGGTTGTATGGTGCACCAACTTGTGTGATACTTCCTGTGGCTAATATCATCATGTGTTTCCAATTTCCAAACAAGTTTAGTTAAAAATGATGTCTGTGGTATTCTAAGATTTATTGGTAATATCTAAATTGTATAAAAAATAGATGAATAATTACAATTACGTGATTTATGTAAGATGTGGTCAGCACTAAAAAAAATGTGTTTGCTAGCAAAGAAAAAAATGTTCTAAAAAATATATATTTTTTATAATTATCATTTTTTTCTTGAAAAAGTAGCAAAGCTATCAGTTTCATATTGAAACTAAAATTGTTTTGTATATCACAATCCGATATTCTAGGTTTGACTAAAACAGAAAGAGTTTAAGTGTTTGATACTACATCTCAACATTAAGGATCAATCTTACATATTACAAAACATTGTAAGAATCACAGAAAATAAAAATAACAGTCAACAAAATATTGCAACAATCTACCATATCTGAAATAAATCTCAACTCATCCTATCTTTTTTGAAAATGTTATGGCGCTATAGTTGAGCTCTCCTTGTTAGTACCACCTGTGCATCTTTCTTAGCTTTTCATCAATCTGTAGCTGTACACTACATGAAGAAATATACCAACACATGACATTTATATATTAACTAAACTAACCTATCACTATTCCCTTAAGTAATACACTAAATATTTATTTTAATACCTTTTAAAGCTAAAAGTTACTATATGGTATCTCTAATAAATTCAACTTCTTCTCTAATACCAGTCATCTTCCCCTACTGGTACTATATCGATATCCCCTGAAACCTGCATTGATAAATCATGGGTATTAAAAGGTAACAGTAAATGTAATTGTGCTAACTGTGCTACTTTCAATTGGCTCCAATACTAAGCAATAGAAATAATTGAATGTTCTAATAATCTAATAGTTTTGCATGTACCACCCTTAAAAATTAATCTATTCCTTTCAGTCTATATAACCCATAAGTTTTTGATAATTATCATTAAGAAATTGAAATAAGAGCAAACGTGCATAATTATAGTAACCATTTAATTAAGGAAAGGGATCACTTGACAATTGTTATCTTTGCAATCTTGATAATAAGATTTCAAATAAATTTGAAAAAATTATAGGTAAAGCTCTAACGGAAATAAAGAAAACGTTATGCATATGATTTTGAATAAATATTTTTTTATTAGTATGATTGCCTCTAATATATATAAATAAAATTATTTTATTTTCAAATAATTTTATATTGAGTTTATGAAGAACACATACATGAAATTTTCAACCACATAAGATCATAATTCACTCAGTCTATAGTAAGAGGACGCTAGCTAGAAATAGGTTATAAATTGATGCCATAAAAATAATCTATCTTCTTTTCCATCATTCTTATGTTAGGTTATTATTCACATGCAGCTTGGATCTTGAAACTTTGAAATAAATTGTGACCTGGACCACCATGTTACATGGCAAGAAAGAAACTTCACCTCATTTCCAAGTAAGATCTTGAGAGAGATCATAGCAAACTTCAAGAATATACATACTTTTTTTTGAGAAAAAAGAATATACATACTTAAATTGGCACAAAAAAAGATTGTGTAGGTTGCAGTTCAAATCACAAAGGATATTGCAATAGAAGCATAAATTGACGTCAATATCCTCTACTGTTGTAAAGACAATGTCGTCATAAATTTAAAATTTAAATATAAAATTATTATAAATATTTAAAATTCGATGGCTTGAGTTTATCTTTATTTCAAAATTCTCGGCAATTTGTACCATTGACCACAAACAATATGCTAAGTTATGTTGACCAAAGAATTAATTAAATGCCACAAATTTCGTATAATTGGAAGCTTTTTTTTTTAATTTCTAACTCTTGTGAACAAAATCAGAGTGACCTGCAACATGATATGATCCATTTCCACCGCATCAGAAAATCTGGATTTTTAAAATTAGTAATATGGATCCACAGGCTGAAAGCCTGAATGCCTTTGTTTCCACTCTTTCAAATTTTTTGGGGTCTCTATTTGTCATGATAAAACAGATATACCATTATTAATCTCATCTCCTAGTCTAGAAACATCTATATATCTCCAGTGTCAGGAGCCAATTAATTGATGGAGACCTGGTTTTGACAGTGGCCTATGTTAGCTTCATTGATTCCACATTTATTTAGGTTTAGTTTCACCTCTCCAGGTAAGTTGAGCCACACTATATAATAAATCAGCAGTTTTGTTATGAATTAAAAGTTAATGATTAATGAATTATAATCGTTAATTTTGATTTGATTTTTTCGTTTATAATACAAATTTTAATTCATAACTGAATTAATCATAATAAATTGAGGACATATTACGGAAAGACTATTCTCCAAATTTCAAAGCAATTTAATTTTCTTCTTTCAATACATTTAAATAAATTGTGAGAAGCACAAAATAAACTTAGTTGAAGGGTTCATTTAAGGTAAAATACCTTCCTGCCCCTTAAATCCTTAAAAAAAAGAAAAAATGGAAAGGTCTGCATGGGCACCTGAGCTTTTTGATGCAAATCTAACAATCTGGAATGATATTTACAAATGGATTGTCATCTAAGAATAAGAAATTAACTTTGTCAATCGATATTATATGCAATTGAGGCCATAATCTAGGCCCAAATTCAAAATTCAATTCTAAAGCCCTTCAATCGGGCTAGAAAAAATTATGGGTATTAGACCCCCCCCCCCCCCCAACCCAAAAAAAAAAACAAAAAATTAAGCAATATAATTAAAAGATACTAGAACATACATCAGTTGTTAATTTTTGAGATTGAGATAAGGAGTTGTGCGCAGCCACTAAGGCACTAATGAAAGAAATAGATTTGGGATGGAATGACAGCTTTCCGAATCATTTGAATATACAAATTTCCTAATTTATGACTATTAATTGTTGGAAATACAGTACTGGTTGGATTATTCCTGTATCAGAAAAAATTAATAGAAGCATTATTCCTGTATCAGGTTGGAATTGGATGGTTTTATTTATCTCTCTATCTGGTTGGAATTTTTGGATGCTTCAATCAAAATGGCTTTTTATATGGCATTCAACAATCACAGAATTTTTTTTGTTTTTTTAGAGAAACAACCATCACAAATTATAATAAGAAAATAAAATAAACAAACTTCACATACAACTGTACATGATTATAAAAGAAAAAAAAATGAAAATACAGCTATGTGTAATTGTTTTATCAGGTCTCAACATAGTATCTAATTTTGTTTTTCATTTCAACAAAAAGAAATGCATCTCACGCATACACTACATGAATAATATTTTCTCTCTTCCTTTCTTCTCTTTCGCTGGTCTCACCATGAAATTGAAAAGTTGAATTTTTAATTCATGGCTGAAGTTGAGACGGGTCTCGCAGGGCTGAGATGGATCGCTTCAGCCATACTATGCGATACAATAAAACAGGGATATGCGTACCTCGAAAGGGACGTGCCACAAGAAATACACGATTTAGAGATGAAACTCATACCGAAACTAAAATCAGTGATCGAAGCTGCCAAAAAGAAACCCGAAGAAATCATGGTCAAGAAATGGCTGGAGAAGCTCAAATCCTCTCTCTATGATGTCGAGGATCTCCTTGATGAGCATGAGTATGAGTGTGTCAGACATCAGGTAAGATCAAACTTCTGATTTGTTTCTGAAGACTATAAATATTTACTTAATGCAACTAAAATTGTTGGCGTCTGTCTGAGTTAGGATCGGATATCGGTATTAGGTATAAGATAGATAAGTCTTTTTCATTAGTTATGTAGAAATGATAAATTTAGGCAGGTAATCATGCTTATACAGACAAGTAGATTACTTGTCCAATTTATACATGCTTTGTAAGCATAGCAAGAAATAGGCTGCGCTTCTGACAGGTGCCGTGATGCTTTCAATGCCATCTCCACCCTCAAAATTTGAATGAAGCAAAATTAAAAATACAATAACTTCATGCAATAAATCAGAGCTTTTTTTCCTAGTCCCAATTTGCCCTCATATCCATCCTGAACTCACATTTCTATACCCAATATAATAATGATCGGAGAAACCCGAATGGTTCAGTGTGTCACTTTCCTGGCTTATATCCAAAATTTTCATATAAAAACTTTTGGATCTTTTTTGTTTAAGCAGAAGAGTTCACAAGTGCCCCATGTCTTTGGGTTATGAATCTGAAGTAACATCAAATGGAATTTACGAATATATACTCTATATACATATATGTACTGGTACACTAATTATGAAACAAATGCTATGAACTTCTATATATAAACTTTTCTTGCATGATATGCTTTTGTTATCGCATCAAATATTTTTATGAAACACCACACATCTAAGGATATGTAATTAATTATTTTCTAACAGATAAATGGGAATAGCTGCAGTGAATGCCTTCCTGTTCATCCCCTTTTTGAAACCCTTCAAAACCTCTTTGATACGGTAACCAGAAAAATACCACAGAACATGAAGTTGCTAAAACAACTCAGAAATTTGGAAAACACCGCAACTGAAGGAAGCAACTTTTTCACACTTTTGAGTAGTGATGCAGTAATCGGTGGAACCAGTGGCATCACCAGCCTCGATGCCATAACCCCAATACCTGATAGTGAAGTTTTTATCAGAGAAATGGAACAAGAAGCTGTAATTAGCCATATAGTGGAGTCCACTGTTAATGATCCCCAGAGTTCTATGACAAGGAGGTTCTCTGTTTTCGGTATAGTTGGCGATGGCGGATTCGGCAAAACCACTCTGGCACAGCATATCTTTGATGATGAAAGAGTGCAAAATCATTTCAATGTACGGATGTGGGTCAACATGTCGCACAAGCTCAACATTATTCAGCATACCAAAGAGATAATCGATTCCGCCTTCAGAGAGAAGTGCCAACAAACAGGCAGCCTTGAAAATCTTCAAAAGGAACTTAAGAAAATGTTGAATAGAAGAGACAAGATCCTGCTTGTATTGGATAATGTATGGTGGGACCAGTCTGATAAGGATCAATGGAAGCTCATGCTTGATCCTTTCAGACCTCACGCAAATAATGTCACTGTTTTATTAACTTCTCGATCGAAAAACCTACCGCATCCATTGCTCCCTGCACAAATTATATCTTTAACTGGGCTTGAAAAGGATAAACTTTCATCCCTCTTTTTCTATTATGCTTTTAATGGCTCTGAAATGATCGATCCGAACAAAATGGAGACACTTGAAATAATTAGTGATGAGATAATTCTGAAGCTTGGTGGATCACCTATGTCGGCAAAATTTGTAGGTATGCAACTTGGTAAAAATCAAAATGCAATTTTCTGGAGGGGTGTTGCAGAAAATGAAAACTTTAGCAGCACTATGGAGTCGCTGATGTGGAGCTTCCAACAACTAGACGAGAAGTTGCAGAGGTGTTTTCTGTACTGTGGCATATTCCCAAAAGGACACGATTTCGTAGTGAATGATTTGGTTCAATTGTGGATGGCAGAAGGATTTGTCAAAAATGAGGATAACGGAGAGGCCGTGTTTAATGAGTTGTTGTCGGCTAGCTTCTTCCAGGTTTCAAATGGCTCTAGTGATCATATATCATACAAGATGCATGATCTTGTACATGCTTTGGTAGAAGAGCTCTCTAAAGGAGAATCCTTTAGGATAGAAGATGAGAAGGTAATGATAATTCCACTGACGATCCGTTACTTATCAGTTCTCATTGAAAATGTTGGGGAGCATACATCAAGCATATGTGAGTTGGAAAACTTGCATACCTTAATCTTCCTCAAGGAATCTTCTGGAGACCTTAATGGATTTTTTGCTGAAATATTTGTAAAGCTTAGAAAATTGTGTGTGCTACTTTTGAATGGTGGTATAACCATTTTAAGTGAGCATGTGGGAGATTTGAAAAATCTCCGTTACTTGAACCTTGCCAGTACCACTATCACCGAGTTGCCAAGTTCCATATGCAAGCTTTATAATTTGCAACTATTAAAGCTGAACACATACATTGATAATTTACCAAATTACATAACCCATTTGGTCAAATTACAATATCTCGAGGCTTACGATAATATTAATCAAACCACAGTTCAAACACCTTCCATACCTTACATAAGCAGATTGACACTACTCAGGCAGCTAAAGGAATTTCATGTCAGAAAAGTGGATGGATACAATTTGGGGCAGCTTGGAAACCTCAATGACCTACAAGGATCTTTAAAATTACAGAATCTTGAAAATGTCGAAAGTAAAGAAGAGGCAATGGAGGCTTGCCTTAACTATAAAAAGAATATTGAAGAGTTGCACTTATTGTGGGGCAATGATGCCAAAGAAAATTTTGATCTTGAGGCTGAAGTGATGGAAAGCCTTCGGTTGCCTCCAAATTTGAAACGCCTCACAATTAAAAAGTACAAGAATGGAAAATTTCCGAGTTGGTTTTTTGATCAGTCCGTAATTGAGAATCTAGAATATATCTATCTTTGCAAGTGTGATGCCATAGAATCCATACCTGATAATATCGGGTTATTTGCATCTAGTTTTGAGCTCCTCCTTGAGAAACTCTGGAACCTGAGGAAGTTACCTACTCTTCCAACAAACACTACTTATGTAAGAATTGAGTGTTGCCCACTGCTGGTATTTGTCGGAACTGATGAAATAGAAGCAGGTATTAACCTGACAAATTTTGAGCTTAAGCAATTTGTCATATCCCGATTGCTGTCGGTTATATTAACAATGCAACAAGGGAACATTTATATGAACAAGGTGTTGCTTAGAGAATGGCGAATAATTGAAGAAATTTGTAAGGATGAAGAATTTGTTGAGTATCTTAGTAAAGCTTCTTTATTAGACAACTCAGACGATGACCCCCCAGAAAACAACCGACATTACGCCTTGCAAGAGTGGTGGCGCGGCCATTTGCAAAGGCTTAACTATATCTACAGCAGGAGCAATCCGATGCATCTACTTCTACCATCCAATATCACAATGCTCGAGCTTGAAGCGTGCAACATAACTGACGATGCATTGTATGAATGCATGGCAAAGCTCATATGGCTTACACACCTGAAACTAGCTGAGATAATGACCATAACAACACTTCCACTTGATATCGCAATGCAAAGCTTGATCAGTCTAAGGGAACTAATCATCGAAAAATGCTGGTGCCTCACATCACTAGGAGGAATAGAGGTTGTTACTTCACTCCAAATTCTCAACATAAACTTTTGTCCTAGCTTAAGTGATGACACGGTGCTACCCAAATCGGTAGAGGAGATCACAGTGAAAAATAGTTATCTTCCCGACAAATTTATCTCTGGACCATTACCTTTCCTAAAAAGCATAACCCTCGAGTGTTGCAGAGGTCTCGCATCCATCTCAATCAACCATTCGAGCTCGCTTGAGAAACTAGCTTTGTACAAATGCCCCGATTTGTCTTCATTGGAGGGATTGCTAGACCGACCAATGCTTAAACATGTTGAATTGATGTACCTGCCGAAACTTGTACCTGGATCTTTCGCGAACGAAGGTTTCGGGATTGTGCAGCTTGATTCCCTTGAAGTGCTAAAAGTGTCAGGCTGCAACATGTCATCGCTGGGTCCAATTCTGAGGATTCTCTGCTCACTCAAACGACTTGAACTTTTTGAGTGTTGGGGCATATTGGCTTTGCCGGAGCTGCCAGAGTCGCTCGAGACTATTCAAATAGAGCAATGGCCAGAGCTGACAAGCCGGTGTCAGGAACCGTATGGTGAGGATTGGCCTAAGATAGCCCATGTCCCGGAGAGATTAATTTGGTGAGCTGTTCATTTTAAAATACTAAACAATTAATGTTTATTCTTTCTTATGCTTAATTATGTTTAGTGTTTACAGTTTGCTTATTTTCTCTGAGACTGACTCTCTATTTTGACACATCAGGAACTGGGCATTTTGAACTTCTTTTCGCAAGGTACGGTAACCTTTAGTAAATTGAAGTTATAATCAAGCAAAATTGCAACTTGAACTGATATTCTAACAGTTTAATTAATGGATGGATGCATTTGTTCGTTTCAGATAATCAATTCTCAAAAAAATTTCCTTTCTTTTTACTAGCTCCTTTAGCCAATCATTATTATCAATTATCAAATAAATAATTATAATTTCTCTGAATCTAACTTTTTGTGCCTTCGAAAATTTTTCTCATTGTCATTATGGTGGGGCGCCTTTTGAACTTTTATTTTGTGCATACAAATTTTTCTCATTCTCATCGTCATTTCCGTTGACACGATTAGTTAACGTCTTATATTTTGAAAAAGTAAAAAAAATTAATCTTTATATCAACATTCTTCTATTTATGTAGGTTGTTTATGTTTGTTTTGCTTGAAATTTCTTTTGGAAGAGTTGTTATATGTATGACAGCTTCATACTTTATGTGGTTTGCTCAAGATTGATGTTTATCTTGTTACATCTGATCTCTGTCAAAGGGGTTTCTACTGACTTCTGGTAAATTAACGAACTTTGCTCAATAAATGGTTGACTTAATGAGGCAGGGAAAAGATTAATTCGGAAAGATTTGTCAATATTGACAGAAATTTACATTACTGATGCTAAAATTTTCCCATAACAACACAAAATTTGGTAACACTTTCTGTGAAGAGAAATTAATTTAGTAACAATTAAATCTGATACTGTGATTAGACTTTTTTACTTTGCCTTCAATTAAATCTGATGCCTTTTAGGCTCTTACTAACAAATAGCCATGTTATCTGCAGGTTTTGTTTTGTTTCTAAACAAGTATACCCTTGAATTATCATCTTATCCGTACTGTATATATACTGATATACACTGTGTTGTTTCTCCTCCAAGTGTTCTGGTAAGTTGCAAACTTTCAACGAACAAAATAAATAGCAAACTGTGACTAGTGGCATTTGTTTCCAACTCAAACACCTTTTATTTTTGTACCATTTATCTTATTAGGCGTAAAGCAAATCACCAATAAGAAGGAGGGAGGCACAATGAAGTTTCTTCTAAGTTTGTGTTTTTACGTTTACCTTTTTATGGCGTCAAATTCGGAGAGATCTATCCTTTTCCTTGACAGAAGGTACTTCATTTAATATGTTTAGATTCAGATTTACTAGAGTTTCAACACTTGAGAAATACAACTGCTCAATTTAATTAATTGTTTCAATTTTAACTTTTTCTCCTTTATATGTCAGCAGGTTTCTCTAGTAAGATCAGACAACAGACATCTAATAAACTTGTGTCTTAATTTTGTTTGGAAAAAGAAACACCAAATCTTCAACAGAAAAAAAAAAAGGAGGCTATTGTTGATGTGTAAGCTTCTACAACTTATAAGGAAATCATTAATTGCTTCAGTATAGTTGCAACTATCATTGTGAAAGTGATATATATCATTCAATTTTGATATTGTTCTTCAAATCTAAAATCTAACAATATGTCATGCCTATTCTGCAGGTTATTAATTTCTTTTGTTGTGTTTATACTTCGTACTTCCATCCAACTGCTGTGCAATATACTAAATGCTTCACTAAATGGTGACAATTTTTGGTGAGCACTCAATTTTGCTCAATCATTATTTCTTGAATAATTAATAATTATGGTTATGTGAATACTTCCTGCTGAAATTTGATTTCGACTGATAGTTTTCTTGCCTTATTTTACTTTCAGGCTTTTACTAATCATGCAAGAGAAAAAAAAACAGAGAGCAAAGTTAAAACCAGTGCATAGCTTTAATTAATTAACACAATTATTCAGTCCAAATATTTTTTCTGAGATTGATTGTGGGTAATTTATTTGTAAATGTGTTGACTCTTCATATATATACTTGTATAATTATTATTTGGGATACTTCCATTGCGCTGATTTGTGGAAATGGGTTGATATATGTTTTGGGTAGCATGTGCTACTTGTAAATTATTGTACAAATTTCTAAAGAAAGTTGTTATCTTTTCCCCAAAAAAAATAAGAAGTTGAACGGAATTAAACTAAGAACATGTTTTAGTTTGTATTCACATAAATATTATTTGGATTGGATAAAAAAAAAGCATTTTTAAACCCATAATTTTTTTTTTGAAGTTAAGGAAGTTATGCCTACTTTAAACTTGTATTAAACCAAGAAAAAGAGTTTCCATAACACAAGGGTGAGAGAATTTACAAGGGGAAATGAGAATGTAAATATTCTAGCACACAAATTTATAACTCATTCGATCACATAAATAGCTCATTGTGAGCACATAAATATTTCATGTATTGATGCAATCACATAAATATTTCATGTACTGATGCAATCACATGAATATCATTGGAGCTTCAAAAGGTGAACCAGAATCCAACAAAGAAAGCAACAAGAGGAACTGATTTCCAAGTGTGGATATATACATTTCCTCTACTGCTTGATTGTTCATCATTTTGTGCAGGATTTGTTAATAAGAGTACATGAGTTTGCAAATCGTATATTTGTTAATGAGTGTATATGAGTTTGCAAATCGTATATTTGTTAATGAGTGTATATGAGTTTGCAAATCGTATATTTGTTAATGAGTGTATATGAGTTTGCAAATCGTATATTTGTTAATGAGTGTATATGAGTTTGCAAATCGAAATTGGAATAACCAAACAAGCAATTCTTAGTAACAAACAAACCAAAAAAGGGAGGGGTGCAAAATGAAAGACCAAACATAGTACCCAAATTATCATTAAAAATCTTGTTGTACCCAAAATCCAGTCCAATTTGCCAGAGAAATTAAGAGAGTAGTAAACAATATGTACCTCTAAAATCGGCCTACGGGCCATGTAAACACTCCAAAAAAAAATAAAAAAGAAAGAAATAGAAAAGGTGTGTGTCTATTGGATCAATTAATGCTGCATCAAGTTTTAACTTTTAACCACCAGCGAAGTTACACTTGTAATTCTATTCAACTACGGCTATCTAATTTAGGCTGGATATATTATGTTACATGCTTTTGAGCGGCTCTGTTTGGGCTAAAATTAGTCCATTTACCAGGCCCATTATGATATATGAGATGGTTTTGGGGATCACTTGATAATGGATTTTGAAATAAATTATAAAAATTTTTGTAGTTATATTTTTATTTCTTTTTTGCAGGTATAAGGATTTATGATATTTTAATCTTTTTCATGGATATCAACAGCTTTGTAATAATCCACTTATGTGAGTTTTGGGTGTTCGGCTCTTTTTTTTTTAAATTATATTATGTCAACAAAACTTTTAAAGTAAATTACATAAATGGTCTCTAAAGTATCGCTTCTTTCTTATTTTGATCCTTAAAATTTGAAAATGATCAATTTAATCCTTAAAGTATCACTTGATTATTATTTTGATCCTTAAAGTTTTAAAGATACCAATTTAGTGCTTTAAGTTTTTAATTGGTACCAAATTGATCCTATATTTAATAATTATTGAAAAAAATGAAAATTTTATCCATCATGAAAAAATGATAATTATACCTGTCAAGTTTTTAATTTGTACCAAATTAGTCCTATATTTATATTTATGAAAAAATTATATAAATTTTATTTTAATTAATTTATGATGGCACAAACATGAATGTTAATACTAATTTAATTGATATCTAATGTCATGAATAATTATATTTTTTTCATATTATTTGTGTTGTTTAATAATGATGTTTAAATTAGTTTTAGTACTAAAAAAAGGCATTATATAGGTATAATTATCATTTTTTTCAATGGATATTAAATATAGGACTAATTTGATATGAATTAAAATTTTAATGGACTAAAATGATATTTTCGAAACTTTAAGGATCAAATGATAACCAAGTGATACTTTAAGGACTAAATTGATATTTTTAAAATTTTAAGGACCAAAATGATAAATGAGTAATACTTTAATGACCATTTGTGTGTAATTTATTCTAACTTTTAATATGTACTTGAAAAAAATAATATAAATCGTAACTAACAATTTTGTTTTATTAAGTGACTTTATATTTATGATACTATGCATAGCACCTATCAATTGATATCATGACTTCAAATACTGTGTTTTGAGATTCAAGCTATCAATTAAGTCTGCTAAATTGATATGCATACCAAAATCTTAAAAAAAAAGTTGCATTCTTTTAAGATTTGTTATTATTGGTATGGATTGTTTGTTATCTTAAAAAAAAACTAAATTTCGGATTGATTTTTGCATCTCAAAACTCAAGATTTGAAGTCATAATACCGAGTTACCGACCAAATGATATTGTGGATAGTACCATATCCTCACTCTTATTTATAATTTGGATTTAAGAAATCTTGCTAAAAAGAATTTAATGTGTAGAAAAAAAATAATGGAGTATATGAACTATCCTCAAACAAAATATAACTATAACGATTAAGTATTTGTTTATATATTATTTTTTTAAATCATATTTTGATCTAATGAAAAAAGTAATATTTTTTGTTGTGAAAGATTGTACGTTTAAAATCCGAATAATATTTTTTATAAACATTTAAAATTAAATTACTTGATTTTCATTTTTATCTAATTTTTTTTTCTTTTTTCTCATTATTTCTAGCTTCATTCCTTGTATATAGGGCTAATTAACTCCTATACCAGACATAGATTTGCACTTCCTAAAGGAAAAAAAAAAGAAAGGAAACAAAGGATAATTAAGCAATAGAAGAAATTAGATGTGACAGATATGAAATCTAAATGAGAGTTTTTTATATACATTTAAAAAAAATAGTTTAACCTACATTTTTATTTCTATTTTTTTTTCTCTCAGTTCTCAGTTTATTTCTAGTTTCACTCCTTACATATACGACTAATTAACTCCTATATCAGACATAGATTTTCACTTCTCAAGGGAAAAAAAAAAAGAGAAAAAAAAGAAGAAAGGAAACAGAGGATAGTTAATTAATCAACGGAAGAAATTGAACTCAGAAAATGACGACAAGAAACAGAAAGGAAGAACAAAAATTACAAATAATTCATGAAGCCTCTGGTCTCTACCGATGAAGCAAAAGCGGCCGCATTGCCAGATCAGCGAAGTAGACTCGCTACCAACTTCACTATTGTCTCTGTCAGCCCCCATTTACTAGATCTCCTGTGCCTCATTCTATGTGACAACATATGTAACCAGCTCTGTGTGTGTGTGTGTGTGTGTGTGTGTGTGTGTGTTGGGGGGGGGCTAGAGAGAGAGAGAGAGAGAGAGAGAGAGAGAGGTGTTGTTTGGAGTCACTGGCTGGTGAATGTCTGTCTAATTATTTGCTGTCACAGGTGCATGCTTTTAATAAGGTAAGAAGTGTCATTCCAATTGTTGCATGTACGGACATGATTAATGAAAAGAATTTTTACAATTTAATTTATTCTCAGCAATTAAAATCGTTGCGTCCCTTGACTCCTTGTGACATGTTATGAGCCTCGATGTGACCATATAATAATTATGTGCATCATGTTCAGCTACCTTATCTGACGATTTTCTTTTTTTTATTTGGATAAAGTTATCAATTCATCTAACGATTTTTTTTTAACCGTGTATTAGTTGATCTAATTATTTCGGTATCTGGATGATGTAAATGGTATTAATTATATGTCAATTTATGTTTTGAACTGATGGCAATTTTTTGCTATAAAATATCATTAGTCACTAACACCAAAAGAACCGCCCTTTTGTTAATTAAGCATTTTTTTTTAAGTTGGAAAGCTTTCAAGTGAGGCATTAAAGTTTAAACTTGCATTTAGATTGAGGTTGATAGGTGCAATACTTTTTTCTTTTTTGTGTGTGTGTGTGTGTGTGTGTGTTGGGGGGGGGGGGGGGTGTTGTTTAGTATTCTTTAGCTTTTTTTCGCTATGTATTTCACTTTATTTATTTATTTATTTTCATAAGAAGGCAATCTGATTAAAATTAATTAACAACCTTCTTTTTCACAAAAATTATTTTGGGCTTTTAAAAAATATTTATTATCTAGCCGGCGCGGAGTAATTTAAGACATATGTTATATGGAAATATTTTAGTTTCAACCATCTATAAATGTGCTACCATTCAATCATTTTCATCATATATTCATCATGGTCATCATCATTATCATTATTTTACCATATGTAAATGTGCTACCATTCAATCATTAGTGGTAGAAAAACCTAACAAGTTTCTTGCCATATGGCGCTTATTGCTTGATGAGATTTTCTTTCGAAATTAAACTTTTACAATTTTGTTATATTTTTACTTTCTTTCTACATTTAAAAAAAAGGTTCTTAATTTATACATCTAGGTCCAAATAATTAATTTATTAAACACAATAGCCCCTGGACAGCTTTCACTGTGCTCAGATGCTGGAAATTAGAATCTCTGTGCCCCAATTCTATAGGTAGGCCATCGCCAATAATTTCTCCTATTTGCCTAGAAGGAGATTATGGACTTGTCTCAATTTTTTTTTAAATGTAAGGACATATCATCATTAATATTGTTATTAATATCGATTCTATTATTAATGTAAAATAAATTATTATTTATGTTAACGATTTTATATATATAATTTATTTTCTACAGTATTTTCTTATTCAACTCAAATATCACTAATATAAATAATAAAAGTATTATACAAATAAGTTACATAATAAAGTTACTAATATGAATAATAATTTATTTAATCTGAATAATCAAGTCGGTATCGATAATGATATCAATAATAATATCAGTATATCAACTCCCTTTCTTTTTTTTATTAAAAAAATATATATTAGATCAGACTTGCAAAAGACAAAAGTATTGAGAATTGAGAAAAATTTTAATCAAGCATTCGTTTCTAAAAGGCTATTTTTTCTTGCCAAAAGCATAGTTTTACTTTACTCCATTGCCAAGTCATTTTCTTTTTTCTGCCTGCTAAAACTTTTATTTTGCCTTTCCTAAATTCTTGTACCAGAATATTTCAGAAACCTTTACCTTTCGTTGAAATTACAAAAGAATAATTTCAGTGTAGAAAATTTTTTGGGTTATTTTGTATGAGATACTTTTAGCTAGGTACATACATATATATATATATATAGAGAGAGAGAGAGAGAGTTTGACTAATATATTTCCATAAATATTTTGGCTCGAAACGTTTACAGGTCAAATTTCAAAATTCCGTGTTTGAAATATCAATTTAAGTAGCTCAATAAATTATTCATGTCACAATCTTATAAAATACCAAAATTTATCATTTTTAGAGTTTTTGAACTATTTTTAATGATTTTTTAAAAATGATCATTTTTTGACATTCAAATATTAATATTTTTCTATTATTTTTAGGGTCATGTTTAAAAAATCATTAAAATAGTTTCAAAATCCTAAACATGGTAAATTTTGGTATTCTACAAGATTTTGATATGAAGAATTTATTGAGCTACTTAAATCGACATTTCGGATACGAGATTTTAAAATTTCACCCGTAAATATTTCAAGCCAAAATGCTTATAGAAGCATATTAGCCAATATATATATATAAAAGATAAGATTCAAATTGTTCTACAGAGTGCCCACTACCAATGCAAAGAAACGGGTCCACAGAGCTCCATGCGGATGACCCGTTTGCTATACGGGTCCACATTGTGCGGGTCTACAACACTTTACCTGCATCCGCTAAATTGAACCTCTGTGGCAATGCTTGTGTGTGTAAATATGTGTCCATGCATTCTTTTTGTCATAGCACCAGTCCAAATCAATTAAAACCATTCCCAATTTAGACCGTGCAATTAGATACTGTGATTGATTTAGTAATACAGTAAAACGTTCGTGATTTGTGTATTAATCTTCGGGGTTTAATTATAATACAACCCTAATTCGAGTATATTTGTATTTTATAATACAAATAATATATGTCTAATAATAAATATTTTTAGACAGCAAAAATAAATATCTTGAAATTTCACCAATGATACGAGAAAAAACATGAACAGTGTAAAATTGATTATTTTAAAAGCAATCTACCAAGATACTGAAAATAGAGAGGTACTATTAGATTGGATAGGATTTGAGTATTATCATGTTTGAATCCTTATCCCAAAGTATTTAGATCCAAATTTTAAACAATATTTTGTTATTTCAATTTAGGTCGGTTCTAGATTCAGATACTATGTTTAATAGTGGATATTTTGAGTCTAGTAGTTCAGGCTCAAATAGATAAATACTCATAATTTGTTTATAAACGAATCGGATTCAGATGAGTTCAAGTTATAAGTATTCGATGAATCAATAATTTCTTTTTCTTGAAAAAAATATAATTATATTATTATTATTCATCTTAAATTTCACATCAAAATATTTTATTATAATATTTAAATAAACTTGAAGAGGATTCAAATATCTTCATTTTTTTGTGCCTTCATTATGCCTTCACTTTTTAATTTGCTAATAACAAAAATCTTGAAATTAAAATATCAAAATAAAACTGTCAGATGTGATCTATATTATATTATTTTCATGTACATAAAAAAATATTGATATTTTGACTTTTATTTTATATGAATCAATAAATTAAAAAAAATCAACGTTCAGAAATTATCTACATTAATACATTTTTTGTAGGCTCTTGATGTCAAACAAAATAATATTTTATTTTGATATATATCACATCTAACGATTTTATTTTGATATATATTTCAATTTTAAAATTAGAATTATTGAAAAATTAAAAAATAGTGGCACGATTGAGACACTAAAAATGAAGACATTTAAATCCTCCTCAAAAAACTTTGTTCTAAATCAAAATTATATTTTTAATAATAATAATAATAATAATATAATGCAACAGACAATAAAATAAAATAAAACAACCCAAAACTTAGTTGTAACATGACGATATTTTGACCACGTTATAAAACATGTCGTTATTCTTTGTTCATATTTTTGACACTATATTATTCTTTCCTACATATATTAATTCTTACCATGTTCGTTCCAATAATTGGAACCAAGTAACCAAGTAAAAAGAATAATAATAATAATAAGAATATACGGGTAATAATGGTATCCAAAAATCTTTATTACTGTAACAAAACAAATAAACGAAGCATGATCCATGTTCATTAGCAGTTCATCCACATTCCATAGAAAAACTGCAGGCTGCAGCTGCAGGATTAAATAATCAAATTCATGTAACGACTGAGCTGAAGAGACGATCGATGGGGTATTTCATTTCATTTGTCTTCTCTCTTCTGAGAATTCTCACTCAATCAATGAATCAATCATTTAATGCAGGCAGCAAATGCGATACCATGCATACCAGAAAGAGAGAGAGAGAGAGAAGGTTTGTGATTAGCTTTATCACAACCATAATTCCTTTTACCATAGGAAAGAAAAATCAACAGCCCATCATTCCCCCTGAAATTATACCCCACCTTTTCTTCTACTTTTGCCCTTTTTATAACCAGGCTGCTCTTAATACTTTAGCTCGGATTCTCTGTACCTTGTGCAACTGTTGATTCCTATGCAACGAGGGGAGCAAACAAACATGGATGATGGGATACCAATTAAGTTGGTATTATAATAATACGAAATAGATCATATTTTTTTTTTAGGAAAACATGCATTGATTTTCTCCGGCTTATATATCTTACAGTGTTTTTGTTATTGTTTTTTGGAGGCCACAGAAGATCACACCCAGAAATAATACACCTTGCCACAAAAGAAAAGCACATTTATGAGATGAGATACTAAACCCATGTTGCAAGAAATTCTGGTCCTCCCCATTTGAGAATTTATCCTTACATTAACACACAGGGAAATATTAATTTAACATAAACGATGTTCATCAAGTGGGCAGTAAAGTATTTCATCATGCATTTTAATTTATTTGTGCCTCCTGATTCAATCAATAGCCTGTCATGCATCATCTTAGAATATAATTCTCGCAGAATACTTGTTTTGTTGAAGTAGAATCATCATTTAATTATCATAAGCGCACATGTTTGGTTGAGATAACCTTAATTATAATAAAATGCAATCAATTACCACTCTACAAGAAAGATAACTATCCAGGAACAAAGTTTAGTGGAGACTGAAAAGGGCCGCAACCAATGAAAAAATTCAAAAATTAGTTATATTTAAAAATTTAAGATATTTTAATATAATTATAGTATAATAGCTCCCTTCCCAAAAAAATTGATATATGATTTTAAAATAACCATAAATTTATATTTTTTTTATAGAATAAAAGATAATATTTTAATATTTTTATTAATTTTATTAATTTTGATGAAGTTTCCTCACTCATTAATACCCTTGAGAAACCCAAATATATACCAAATTCGCAAGGACACCGTAACTATAGCACACAATTTAATCCTTCTGATCTTAATCTTAATCGAACGCATTAAACCTGTTGTTGGTTTAAGGAGTTTTTATAATTCAAGTCAAATTTGAAAAGGATTCAAATCTCATGTCATAATTAATTATGATATGTTCATAATAATAGCAGTAGATAGGGTATTAATAAAAGCACGTGATATGTGAACATAGCACAGATTACATGTGTTCGGGTATGGCCGAAATACGGCATGCGTGCTTAGACGTATCGTGTTTGACATACCCCATGCCGTACTCTTATAAGTGCAGTGTTAGACGATAAGTGCACTGGATACGGTATGTTCAAATGCCTAGCTGATACGTGGTATGTTTAAGTATATTTAGACACGTCTAAGTACGTCTATGAAATTTTAAAAAATAACTATTATAATATACTTTTAATAACTGCTACAAGAATATTGTAAAAAAAAATCCTTCATTCTATGAAATATTTTCTATTTTTTCTGATTTTTTTCGAATTTTTAAATATTTTAATAATTACAATCAGAATTTTAAATTAAAAAAATTAAACACACTTGTAAGTATATGTAGACATAGCGTGTCAAGATATATTGTACTATTAAAAT
Source organism: x Bolboschoenoplectus mariqueter (assembly GCA_037678475.1). Taxonomy (NCBI): domain Eukaryota; kingdom Viridiplantae; phylum Streptophyta; class Magnoliopsida; order Poales; family Cyperaceae; genus x Bolboschoenoplectus; species x Bolboschoenoplectus mariqueter. Next base: position 2,428,347 of record CM075251.1, read on the forward strand.
TGTCATTCTTAATTCTATTATAAAAAAATACAATATAATACGTATTAATCTTTATACATATTTACATCGCACGATACGTCCGCTTAATACGTGCAGACGCGATATATACGCTTATAGATCCCTAGCAGTAGATGTGAATTTTCAAACACACACATGTATATATCACTCAACATTGTGTGCACTCAAACCTCACTGTATATCTAGTAGAAAACATAATTAGAGATTAGATGTGTTGTCCTCCTTATTTTAATGCCCAAATCTTCATTATATTGGACAGTGGACCCCACCTAGCATAGATGGAGCTGAGATGGGGATAAGTTATAAGTACATACGAGATGGAATATATATTTTTTTCCAAAATAAATATTTGAAAGATATCATTATTGATATCGTTATGAATATTGATTTTATTATTTAATAAATCAACTTATTATTTATATTATCTATTTTGTTATGTAAATTGTTTCATATAATATTTTATTATCTAATTTAAATATTATTAATTTAAATAATAATTCATTTAAGTTAAATAATAAAAATATTATATAAATAAATTATATAATAAAATCATTAATATGAATAATAAAATTGATATCGATCACGGTATCATTATAATAATGGTATCGGTATATTAGCTCGCTTTTCCCAAAATAATTAATACTTAATTATTTCCTTAAATGATTCATAATAAAATACTTAACATCAATCAACTGTCTGTCTGGATGGATGCTTATCTTTTACTGGAAATTCCTGATAGAAGAAAGAAGACTTTCTAGTTGCAATGAATTAATTAATTTTTAATTTGTTTTCATAGGATAGATAGATATATAGATAGATACTAATACACGGTCTTAAGAATATTTACATTACAAAAGTCCAAGTCAAGCTTGCGAGTGATGTTACCGCAGGTACATATGAGATAAAATAAATACATAAATAAATAAAGAATAAAATGAGTAAGTGAGAGAGAGAGAGCGAGAGAGAGAGAGAGAGAGAATTTCTAGAGAAATGCGTAGAGGAGGGAGAAACAAGGGAAAAGACAGAAAGCGCTACGTCAGACTATGCTTATGTGATTGTATATTGATTCATTGATTGAGTGGCTGGCTCTCTCTCTCTCTCTCTCTCTCTCTCGTTCTCTCTCGGTCTCTCTCGTTTCTCTCTCTCTCTCTAACCTAGGTCTAGAGCTACTTGCTCACACTAGCATGTATGCAGCTCTTTGGTTTTTCTTCCCAAAATCACTCCCCTTGGATTTATCTGTGCATCTTCTCGTTTCATTTTTTCGAGCTAGTGAATATCTCGGTTTTTGTTCTCGGAATTCCTTCCTACATCAACTGCGCTTGTTTTGTTTTGGCATATATACTCTCCTCTCCTTCCAATTTTGAAATCTCTCTTGAACAATTTGAATAAATTGATCTCTAATTTATCCAGTGATATATACCTGCATGTTCTTGAACTCTCTAAAAGCTCGAGCTTAATTTATTATCGATTTAGATTAGATTAGATTAGATTAGCTAGCTAGCTAGATTTCTTCTCTACTAAAAGGAAAAAGGAAGTATCATCAGATCCATCTCAGATCTAGCTTCTTTGCGCATCTAGAGGTATATCGATGAACAATCTGAGCATGAACAATTTCTCTCAAGAGCAATCTCCACATATTGTATTTAGCAAGGGACTTATTCCAATAATTCATCAGCAACAGACAGTACTGCCACTAGTACTGGAAGAAAACATGTCGAATCTCACATCTGCCTCTGGAGATCAAGCAGGTAGCGTTTCATCCAATCAACAATCTTTCGTCTCCCCTAATTCACATCCGAATCCGAATCCCACTCCAAATCCAAATCCAGCGAAGAAGAAAAGAAATCTCCCAGGAAACCCAGGTATATATATACTCTCGAATTTTCCTCAGAAATTAATTGCTTTTTCATCTGATCTGTTATTGTAATTAGCTTTTCATTTGTTCATATTTTTGTAAAGATATTATTTTTGATGTTGAGCTTTGTACGTATAGTTTAGTCGATTTTTTTTTATTCTAATTAACCATGGGGAGTAGTTCAAATTAAAGCCGTTTGTTTCTTCTCCTATTTTCTATTACAGTTCGAGATTCTATTTTTGACAATTTGTTGGATACATGTCTTGTAAAATTACTACTTCATTATATATATATATATATATATATATATATATATATATATATATATCTTGCTTTAAGTGTTTTCTCAAGGGATTGGTTTGAGATAAGAATGCAGTACTCATCCATTCAGTTCTTCTATAATAATTGTTTTTTGCATCATCTCATAAGTTCATCACGAACCTACAAAAATAAAAGGTGAATCTCACATAGGTATCATCACTTCTAAAACCATTTTTAGATACTTTGCTAGGGATATGTTCCCTGGCTTATTACCTTTTCCTATAAAGAGTAATGATGAACTTAATTTTGAGCAAAGTTAAAACAAAATGTTGTTCTTTATGATGTTTTGAGGCCGTGTATATATTAATTACCATCTTAATTTTCCACAATAACACATCTTTGAAGCTCTCCATGCATGAAACATAGTTCAAAATTAAGTCAAATTCCTATTCTTATCTAGTGCACTAGTACTCTAACCAATTTACTTGAAAAATAAAATGTCATTATCCACCTATGTACAGACCCAGAAGCTGAAGTGATTGCGCTGTCGCCTCACACTCTCATGGCGACAAACCGCTTTGTCTGTGAAATTTGCAACAAGGGGTTCCAGAGGGACCAAAACCTACAGTTGCACCGGCGCGGGCACAACCTACCATGGAAGCTGAAGCAGCGGAGCAGCAAGGATGTCATCCGCAAGAAGGTGTACATTTGCCCTGAGACCAGCTGTGTGCACCATGACCCATCACGGGCACTCGGCGACCTGACCGGGATCAAGAAGCACTTTAGCCGCAAGCATGGTGAAAAGAAGTGGAAGTGCGAGAAATGCTCCAAGAAGTATGCGGTTCAGTCCGACTGGAAGGCGCATTCAAAGATCTGTGGCACCAGGGAGTACCGCTGTGACTGCGGCACGCTCTTCTCCAGGTATGGAATTGTCTAAAATTCAATTGAATTAATGGCGTTGTTGATGCATATCTCTTTCTTTCTTTTTTTTTCTTTTTTTTTAGTAGATGTAGAGTTATTTTGTTGTATGTCTATGGTGCATTTGTGCTTTGAAAATATAATATCACTATTGCGTTGTTAGATGGTTTGTTTGAGAGTTCATATTTCCTTTCCTTTTCTCAGCATAGTTTGGATATAGTGTAATAATGTACTTGTTTTTATGTTGAATTTGACGGTGGTATATTTTTTTCAAGAATTATAGCACATTAATAAGATATATGTTTTAGTTGAGTTTTCCTTGTTTGCGGTGCACTTTGGAACTAGAAATTAAAATAAGGAATTTGTGCTTTCGTAAGTGTTATTAACGCATATATTCTCTTTCCAAAGAATGTAGTTATTGTTGTTGGATTAATTCAACTTGATTTTTTAAACTCATTAATTATGGAGCTATATATCCTCAAAAGTCAAGGTAAAATTTTTATCTTGGGATGTTGGTTGGTTCAGACACAACACAAGCGTAACACATACTTCATAGTAGAATGTGCATTAATTTGTTATTTCGTATTGATATTAGGGAACTTCTTAGCTAGCTGAATAATGAATTAAGTTCTTGCTTTATTTGAATTTATAATATTGTTTGAGACATATATGTATATATAAGGTGTAAAAAAAAAGAACACTCCATGAGGGCAATCAAGCATTAAATACTGTACCATTCAGCCATGCATGCATAGTATTTTGTTTTCTCTTTCTTGATTTTGGTAGATGGATTCATTCATTCATCTCATTGTGCTGTAGCATATAGTCCTCCATGCATAGTATATGGTCAGATAATTCATCAATTCATGTTTTGGTTTTAGAAAAAAAACTGTAAGTACAGCTTTCTCTTATCTCGAGAGAAATAAATTGAAACTTAGAATATATGACGGTCCTTCTATTCCTCTTCCTTGTATATATGGCACTTTGAATTTGAATTTGAAGATATTTATTTTGATGAGGTCACTGCATGCATTGAATTGAGTTGAAAGTTTGAAACAGTACATAAAATGAGGAGAAAGCTTTCGTTTCGCATCTTTCTGTTTTGTGGGATAAGTTTCAAAGAAAGAAATTTGAATGCTACAAAACAAAACACAATGTGTGAAGTCTGAAGTCTGAACCCAACACTTTTTTAATCATTTTGCACATAACAAACAAAACATTATTCCCTCCTCTCTCTCTCTCTCTCTCGTGCACTTGTTTCCTTTTGGCAGTTTGTTTTATGTGCTTTTTTACATCATGGCATGCATCCATCCTTGTGATGCTTTTACATTTGTCCTTGTCCCCATCTCTCTCTCTCTCTCTCTCTCTCTCTCACTAACACCGTCCCGTGAAAATTTCAGGAGGGATAGCTTTATCACTCACAGAGCATTCTGTGACGCCTTAGCAGAAGAAAGCGCCAGAGCAATCTCCACTGCAACTCCACTTACACTTCCCAATCATCCCCATGCAACTCCAAATGCTCTCTTTCCTCTCCAGACCACCCTTGACCCTTCCCCACTCAACCCCACTCCCCTGCAAGTTCAGCAGATGCAGGCACATATATCCCAGTTTCAACACAACAGCAATCTCCCCTCATGGTTAAGTTACCAAATGGACCATCTGTCCAGTGCACAGACAATCTACATGCAAGAGAACAACATCCAGTCCCCTTCTCCTGTTGCCATTCCCACTGGATCCTCCATTTCCTCTCACATGTCAGCTACTGCCTTGTTGCAAAAAGCTGCTCAGATGGGTGCAGCTCTGAGTAAACCAACATACCAAGGCCACATGGCAAGTCTCTCTACCTCTACAACAAGTTCTTCTACAAATGTAGGCTTAGGTTTGTCTCCAAACCAACAAACACTAATCCGAGATACAATGGTGCGAAACCCATTGTCAAGCACTCATGAAGGTGGCAATATGGAGGATGGAGGAAATAATGGAGGTGGAAATGGAGGGGGTAATGGAAATGATGGAATGACTAGGGATTTTCTAGGGTTAAGAGCTTTCTCTCATAGAGATTTTCTAGACATGGCTGGTTTGGCACCATGCATGGCATCATCGTCGACCTATGAGCTAAATCAACAAAACAAGAAGCCCTGGCTTGGTTAATTAATCGATCATAAATATAAGGTGATGAAGTATGTGCATGAAGGAAAAATTTTGGTTTTTCATTTCTTGATATACTGCCCGACGATGAAGGTACGCGTATTCGGTTCGAGACCTTATTACATTCGTATTCTCTAGCTAGGGTTAGTAATATTTGAGTTATATTCTATTTCAAGCTTTCATCTCGTTATCATGTTATGTAATAAATAGTGTCTTAATTAACCCAATGTAATGGGCTTAAAGTTAATTAAACAAAGGACTATTTGTTTAAGATTAGAATTGTAGAAAGCATCTGTGAAAACAAAGTTAAACTATCCTAGCTCCTTTTTTTTTCACTTCGTTCATGATGTGATACATATTTTAGAGTGATTGGGTACTATGCTTGTTTATTTCATCTTGGGTACTGTTCTAAATAAATGTTATCATGTGCCTTTTGAATAGGTTATATTTTACGCCATCAGCAAAGCTAGGAATCCGTAATGGTAAATTTGTGGGGCGCGATAAATCATATTTTTTTATAAGCTAGGAGCCATTGTATAGAATATCTATGACAACTATATAACTTGGATCAAACACAATCACTGTGTTGAACCACTAAATGATTAATTGGAGTTCATCTCTCTAGTTAGATTATATATATAGGGACCTTTTGATTTGAATTAGATGGTACATTTCGGTTTGGGGCTCTCCAATATATATTATTTACACATTACTAGGAAGAAGCCAGAAGAGTATTGATGCATTGTTAATTTGCATCATGTGATTTTATTCTTTATTTAATTAATTATTTATTTATACTTTGTGTCTATCTCTCATTTGGTGAGACATTTATTCTCTACTAGATCTGGCACTTATTCATGTCAGAATAATTAAGTGGCCGTGGAATTCAACATTTGCCGAATTATAATTGCTCTTGTTATATAATTAATTTAATTGGAAAATATTATAGAAGTATCATTATTAATACCGTCATCGATATGGACTTTATTATACATGTTGAATGAGTTATTGTACATGTTAATGATTTTATTTATACAATATTTCTATTATTCAACTTAAATATCACTAATATGCATAATAACTCATTTAAGTTGAATAATGACAGTACGGTACAAAATAAATTTATATAATAAAGTCATTAACATACATAATAATTCATTTAACATGTATAATATAATTTATATCTTTAATGGTATTAATGGTATTAACAATTGTATCTGTGTATCAGCTCCCTAATTAATTATATATGATATAATTAAAATCTTGAAATACCAAGAGAATATGATTAGGCTTAAGTACCACCTAAGTGCTTCTCATCTTGTATCCAAACTCAATTTTGTTCTAAAGATATTTTTTACCTCCAATTTCTTTTAAGTCTTCTTTTATCTTGTTCTTTCCATATATATATTTGTGTATAATTCTTTCGTTTCTATTACAACAATCTGTCCACTATGCATGTTTGTCATTTAAACATTTTTATACTTGTCTTTATCATTTGTTTCATGCCTCTAGCTAGAAATGACAGTGAGCTTTCTCTTGTTAAGATAGACTTCAATTAGTATTAATACAAGTATAAACCATGAATTTAAAGCTCGCTGTTTCATGTACCTCTGAGTTGGTTTATGTGATCCTCCTTGGTGTCACCATTTTCGATTCTGAAAGCTATCACAATGTCCATATATATTCCATATAAAAGAACTAAATCAAAATCTAAACACAATCCCTAATTACCTACTCCTTAAGAAACCCACATTAAAATCAGTAATGTGCGAATAATATGCCATTTGGAAGCTGACGATGACTTTGATACGGGCCCACATTTAAGTTGCCGAAATTTGGCTCTTGTTTGACTGTCTGCATATATCAGCGTTTGAATAGTAAATGATGTCGACGACTCGACGGCTTAAACTAACAAGTTTTGTGTTTCTAATTTAGTAGCTTCTCAAAAGGACCATAGAAAATAGTCTTCTAGATATTCCCGAGGTAAAGACCGATATATTGTCGTTGGAATCGCTAAATAGTTAAGAGTTTGCACGACAAGCAACTCTCTGAAGAAATGTTACTATTCCCACTCGGATTAATCCAACTTAGGTTTGAGTGCATGTGAACACCACAAATATGAGAAGAGTAGTGTTATTTATTATTTTCGGACGAAGATAATTGACAGTAGTTACTTTAACAATTCTAAGACTGATTTTTCAAACAAATTTTAATTTTTTTCAAAAATAGAAAAATATTTGTAGACATATTGTTGAATTTATAGATTGATTGTGTTCTAAATTTTATGCAATTTAAATATCATTTTATATTTCATCAAAGATAATTAAAATTGTATAAAATTTACAATGATCTAAATTTAATGAGTTTTAATGGATTATCAAATAATACATAATTAAATTGATGTGATTTGAAACTTTTTTATTTTTTAATTTTTTTAATTAAGAATTATAAACCTATTTAAAAATTAATGTCAAAATTATTAAGTTAACATTTATCAATAAATCATCATCCATTTTGGTTTTTGTAATTTAAATATATTTTTTTTCTCTCGTAATAGCATTTAATTAGCATCTTTAACATAATATATTTTTGCGGATGCAATAAATTAGCATTTTTCGAATCAACACTATCCAAATTATACAATTCGAAATAATATTTGCAATTTATTTCGATAGCATAAAATCAGCACTTAATTTACACTATTCAAATTAGCACTGCTCTCGGTCCCTAATTCAAACAGTACTATTACTTCGACAAAATAAAATTTAGAAATTAAATAAAATAGTATTTAATTTGAAACCCAAAATCATATTTTATTAGAACGGTGAAATGATGATAAACTCATGAGAAAAAGCGTTTATGTTGCGAATCGGAATCACACTAACAAATGGGTTTAATTTGTCAAACAGTAAAAGCGCGCGGGCTCCTCAAACAATCAATCAAAGCCCATAGTTCGTATATATCAGAACCAGTTTTAAGAATCAATCAATCTGAACGCAAATCCGGATTCAAAGTTTGTATTACAGAAACGGAGTATATACGAGTACAACAATTTCATGATTTTCTATGCAAAGTTCATTCTTTTATATCTGTCTCTTTGAAAAACGAAAAAGGTAGCAAGGGGAACAAACTAGCAGCACTACAGTAGCAATAGAAAAGGAGAGAGGGGTCCAATGTAACAATAAATTAAGTGGGGCGAGTGTTTTGGCATGTCGATGGATGGCTTTGTAGCTAGTGTCAACGGGCCAGAGATCGATAAAGACAAGTGCTCTTTCTCGGTCAAACATACACATGCATGCACAGCTATCCATCGTTGGAGGAGAGATCATGAGGAAGAAAGAGAGAGGGAAAGAGAATGAGAGAAAGAGATCTCTCGACAGTAGGAGGGGATCGAGGAGGGGTATAGGGGATAAAGCGAGAAAGGAATCTACCATTTGTGAGCATGGCTTTGCGTCTGGTTTCGCATTGTTTGCTTTTTTAGCTTTTGGTTTTGTTCATGCCTTCCCAGCTGGTCCTATGTAGATGGATAGATAGATGTATGCTACTTTCTGATCTGCAATTGATTGTTTGTTGCAATGGCAAGGACATGGTTTGTTGTTCCAATTTGCGATCTCCGTCCGATTTTGTGTTGCTGTCTGCTCCGAATTGATCTGAGGAAGTGATTGAGAAAAAGGAAGAGGATTGGTTGCTGATATATTGATCAGACATGAGTAGCAGGCACAGTATGGAATGGATTGGAGTAGATGATTCAAATTTAAATATTTTATATAAATTTTATTTATCCGTATTTAAATCAGGTAAATTAAATTAAGACAATAATATACTATTGTTTATGGAGCGCAAATAATTATAAAATCTGAGAAAATTAGTTTATGGTTTACTGATAAAAATAATATCACTTATATAGAATGTTATAGGTTTGAAACTCTCGTAAAGGAATTTATGTGGATATTTAAAATTAAATGATTTGATTTTCCGTTTTATCTTAAAAAAATAAAAATTGACTACAAAAGAGGCTTCCTTTAATACAGCTCAAAAAATTCAAGATATAACTTTGAATGAGAGATAAAAATCCGTTGTGAGAACTTTAGTCTAGTAACTATGAAAATCAATCTTTAATCTAGTGATAAAAATAATATATTTCATATAAAATATTGCTAGTTTGAAACAAATTCTTTTATGAATATTTAACATTATATAATTTGACATCTCTCTTTATCTTAAAAAAAATTGACTAGAAAAGAGGCCTCGTTTAATGTAGCTCAACAAATTCAAGAAATAACTTTGAATGGGAGACAAATCTTGTTTATTGTTAATTTTGAAAAGTTCTCTATAATTTTAGTTGAAATCAGTATTTCTATTGTCATGGATAATGTCTTGACAAAAATACATAATACATGTACCGATATTATCTATACATATTCAAACAAAATTTAAACACAACATGCATGCTTGTTAACTATTATCTATACATATTCATATATCACATGTTTTGTTCTTATAAATAATGGTGAAGTCACATTCAACACAATGAGTCATTTGACCCCGCTAAAATTTATAAATTTACTTTATAAATTTAGTAATTTAGTTAACTATGATACTTAATTTCTGTAAAAGTACCACTATTGGCACCACTGGAAAAAAAATTTTCCTCCGCCACTGCTTATAAGAGTTATATATGTTCAGATATTGACAAACTCGGCATGGATAAATATACATCAAATATGTACAAGATATGTGTAGACACATTCAAATGTGGCTTAATTTTTTTGTTTTGGAAATCCTGATTTATTTTCCATGTTTCCAATTTATTTCATTTAGTTTCTTTTATTGGAACCGTTACAACATATAGAAAATATTTTTTTCACATTTTTTAAAATTTTTATTTTTCTCGATTTCTTCACTTTCTAATACATTTAAAATTTAAGTTCCGAAATTTAAAAAATCAAAGAAAAAAAAATGTTCAGGGCACATATTGACACTTTTTGCTGACACGTATCTTATCATTATAAGAACTGTATCTTGTATGTATTTATACGATAAACATATATGGTCAGCATACAGTGCTGATAAATACAGATACCACAAGATATGGCCATCATTCACTGTTTATTAATTGGCCTTTCCTGGTCTTCACAAACCATGAGTTTGAACTAAATTTGGTTGAACTCAATCTGACCGTTAACCCATTTTGTTTCCAATCATTTAATCTGATCGTACGGTGCAGGCAACAATAATCACACATCCACTAATTATTAACTCCGTGATAGAGGAAGTACAATCCTAAAAAAAAGACAGAGGAAGTACCAGAGTACATACATATATATTGTTTACAGTTTGCACTGAAAGTTGTGCCTAATTATAATAAAGAACATACTTTTTAATATACCATACAATACTATCCATAAATACTTTTCTTTTCTTAGCAATTATTTTTTCTTGGGGAATGCAAATTCACACTAAAAAGTTGGTAAGGATTGTAGACACCTATGATTAGGCGTTGACATCACATGATGAGATTCCAATCCTGGGGAAAAAATTTACTATTCTTTTGATGTGATTGTTTTCTGGGGATAAGAGAAGACTACTACTACCCCAATTAAATTCCCATTTTTCTCTTTACCAACGTGACCTAAGTTGACAGTTTTCATACTTTAATTGCACGGAGAGGCAACTTTGGGTTTAGTGCATAATGCGCCTTGGCTATCTTTTTTATAACACCACATGTTGTGTTAGGGTTGACTATTGAACATTACATATTATAGCTTTTTGTTCTTTTTATGTTATCTAGCGGTACAAAAGGGGTATTATTTATTCTTTTTTTCATCAAAAAGCAAAATATTTTTAAACCATATCTGAAGATATTAGAATGAAGTATTATAAAAGTATAAATTCTGAGATTAAACAATGATGTACAAGCATAAATTAATCATACGGAGTAGAATGTATGTCAAGTGTGAAATATACTAATATGTCTTCCTAAATGAGCTTAAAAATTTGACAGTGCTATGATCCCTCTTCCCCATGCAAACTGTCTCAAGGACTATGATTTTCTGTTACCTAGAATTATGTTGTATAATATTCAAAATGATGGATTATAAAAAAAGTTTTAAGATATATTTTATACAGAATTCAATACGATAGATAATATATTATATTATATAATATATCTCAACAGAGAATACAAAATCTTACCATAAATACGTCATCAGCGTATATGAAGATCAAATAATACGTGGGCCCCACATGTCAGTTGCGCTCACCAACATCTGAAAGATCCATAATTTACGCTCCTATACATCTCTACTTGGTTGCATATATCTATGCATAGCTACTACTTGGCTAGCATTAGCAACTAGTGACTAGTAGCCAGCGAAGAGAGAGAGAGAGACCACAAGTAGGAATTCACGAGTGCAACAGTGAAATCTGTCTTTTGATTTGCTATTTATATTTAATTGGTGGTGAATTGAATTGAATTTCTATTCTTACACGGGTTGCTATGCATGCTACCAGCTGCATGGGCCTACTCTACTCTATACGACTGAAAGCCTGGAACTGATTGGTCTCGGTTTATATATATAGATATTATATCATATCATTATCATGACATGTCACATGTGGATGTGGGGTGATTCGATCCAGGTACGTACGTACCGTGTTTGTCACGTACTGATCGACTTTGTTCTGATTCTGAGTAGGATGCATGCTCTTCAATTATACATGCATCACATATGTAATAATTGGAGCAGCACAATTATATGTGGAGCTAGCTCACCTTTTTTTTTCCAATTGAGGAATGAATGCGTTTGATTGATCAGCTCCTGAGTTGTTACTTATTGGACTCTGATTGATTAGAATAATAAAATGTATTGGGGTTTGTGCGCTCTGAGTTGTTAAATTAGGGCATGAATTTGTTTGTAATGTCACTGAATTAGTATTTTGATTTAGAGTTGAGTTGAAACGACTACAAAAATTGAAAACAGTAGAAGGGACCTAAAGGCAATAGTACAAATTAAAACCAATAAGAAATGAAAAGACATGACTTTGTTTCCAGTACATGGTTTATCCAAGAGCTGCTCAAATTGTTCAATAATCTTAAACTCTACAAACTTAAATTAATTAAATCATCTCTTCAAAAATAGCTCAGGGACTTAAGAGAGAAGAACTGCCAATTTCTTATTACTTTGATTAAATTGCTCTAGTTCATGTATGATCAAGTTTGGGCTAAAACCATTTTCTTTTTCCAAAGCATCAACTTCTGTTAAAATAAATATGAAACTTTCTGAAGTGAAGGGACAAATTAATCCATTGATTTTTGTGTCCTAAATCCTAGTGTTTATTATGCATAAGCTTCAAGAAACCTTGTATTATATTGTGACCCAAATTGATTTTGGACCAATTAAACTATTTGCATCTTGTTTTATTTTATGTTATATATAAATATTACCTTAAAAGACCCTATAAGAAATTGGAATTTCAGTTTTCGTCGGCAGCTCATATCTAACCCTCTTTGTACTCTTCAGAAATTGTTATATTGTAACTCAAGTTATAAATTTCTTCTGGGGGCCATTGACTATTTGCATCTTATTTTATTTTGTATTATGCATCTATACTATGTATACATTGAAACTCCTAATTAAACTGCCAAATGCATCCAAAAATCTGCTGAAGAGATGCATGTTAATATATTAGATTATGAGAGATATATGTACAAGGAACCACAAGCAATCCACTCATGCAAAATAACAATGGTTAAAATGTTTCCCTATACATTGAACAAGCACAAAACAATAAAACATAAGGCAAAAATCAACAAAGAAGATGAACCATTTACTAGCTTACCAGAATAATCTAAATCTAAACCGTAACTGTAACACCGAATCCTGCAAATCCCCATCTACAAACACACCCAATGAGTAATTATTTCCACCCCATAAACCCCCAAAACCATAAATAATTACCTAAGTACAAAACCAAAAAAGGAGAAGATAAAAGGAAATCATTCGTCGCTCCCCTCTGATCGGGTTTCAAATCCGAGTGAAGTTCCATGATCACTCATGCTACCAGTACTTAGCCTCAATCTCTGCCAAAACTTCTTGCTTTTCCCAGTCACTAATGGGCCTGAACTGTTATACCTCCTAAAAGAACCTGATCCATATACATCTACACCTGTATCACCATTATAAACATTATACACTGGTGGGGATGCAAACATCTCAGATAATAGAATCCGCTCCGCCTCAATACCAGATCCATTACCAAGAATGCGTGCCGCATGCACCATCAACTCCTGGCTACATGTTCCATAGTCTTTGTACTCATCAGACAAGTTGCATACCAATTTTAAGGCTTGTACCACCTCGCTCATGCTCGGCCGATGAGCAACCTCAGGCTGAACACACATTGACGCAATAGCCGCAGCCTTGGCTATACGGTCAAACGGCACATCTGCGCCTAGTTCTGGATCAATAATTTGCTTCAGCCCATCAAGGTTGGTTAAGAGAGGTCGGGCCCATGTGACCAGGTTTTCTTGGCCTGATGGCCGTGACATATCGACTGGCTTTCGGCCGGTTAGTAGTTCTAGTAAGACAACACCATAGCTGTAGACATCGCTCTTTACTAGGAGATGCCCAGTCATGGCATATTCTGGAGCAACATATCTGTTTAAGACATTGCGAGATAAAAGATATCAGTAGAAGATTGTTTGTATGATGTGTGTTCTCAGCCAATGAAACAATAAGACTGAATTGTGGTCAAACCAAGTGTGTGTGTGTGTGTGTGTGTGTGTTAGTCAAGACTGGTATCTGAGTTGACTTAAGATTGAAACAAAAGGATAACAAGTCAACCAGTAAATTATCTAAACCATATTTAATGTTTTGACATTTGTCTCTTTGGCCCTCAAATTCTGGTTACCATTGTGATCCCTAAAGAACTTGATTTGTATCATTGTGGTCCATACAGTCATTTTTAGGTCAAAAATGCTGTGCAACTAAACCTAGTCAGCATTCATATTAAATGGCTCGTTTTTTTAACTGAAAGAGATTTACCCGACAATTATTTTGACTTCTGAGCAGACTAGAAATTGAGTCAAGTTTTTGACCTATAGGACCAGAAAAGCAAAACAGTTTATTTATGGACCAAGCAGGAACTTGGAAGCTTCATTGTATATGAGACAAGAACTGGCCACATCTGCAATGTACAGTACCATGACTATTAATTAAGAGAGAAAAATGTTACCCAAAAGTGCCCATCACACGAGTGGAGATGTGCCTGTTACCCTCATCAAGTGCTGTTCGAGCAAGACCGAAATCAGAAACTTTGGGCGTAAAGTCATGATCCAACAAGATGTTGCTCGACTTGAAATCTCGGTGGATCACGCATGGGCTCGAGTCTTCATGTAAGTAAGCAAGACCTCGTGCAGAACCGAGAGCTATCTTCATGCGCATGCTCCAGTCAAGCAGGTGTGCCTCCTTGTCTGATCCTAAATTGATCATAAATTCCAGTCAGCACCTATTTTTTAGTTTGGATTTTCTTGACAATACTTTATCTGCAAAAGAACTTGATATCTTCATGCTTCATAGTGGCATTTAATGTACCTTTCCTTTTACAGTAATAAGGTACATTATTTAATGACTGCAAAACATTGAAACTTGGCAATGTAAACAAGAAAAGCACATACCATGCAGATGTGATTCTACACTGCCATTAGGTATCAGCTCATACACCAAGCACCTCGCATTTTCTTCAACACAAATCCCAATCAACTTGACCAAATTTCGATGATGCAACCGACCCAACATCTCAACCTCTGAAAGGAATTCACGCTCCCCCTGGCCGTCATACCGCTTGAGAACCTTCACTGCCACATCTGTCTCATCATCTAAAATGCCTCGATAGACACACCCAAATCCACCTTCACCTAAAATTCTGGAATTGTCAAAGTAATTTGTGGCTCGTTCAATCACAGATAATCTGAAGGTCTTTGCTTGGCCTGAAAATGTGGCCATGCTCGAGCGGAATGAGCTAGATGCTGAGCTATGCTGAGCCCGTAACAGCATGTGTCCAGTTCCTGTATTAATCGAACAACTGTCTTAAAAATTTCTGAAGAACAAAAAACGGATTCATGAAGCACAAAGTGCAGTACAAGTTCACAGCCAGATACATGGACAAACTAATGCGGTACCAGTTCCATCAATTAAGTCAACTCCTAAACTATATGTAATGTAGGAATCAAGTCTTTCTTATAGTCATCCTCACTCAACTAAGCTCAAATTGACCTGAATTAGCCTTAATCCATGGCTCACAGTTTTACCCAGTTAAGCTATCCTTCAATTTCTGCTACTACCCTCAACCTTAACCAATCTGTACTCAATAACCGTTAACCATAGTGTATTATACATTTACGTCTCACTTAAAACCAAATTCACCTCAATCTGCACTTGACCCTGCAATGAAACCCCAAACAGATCCAGAAATTATCATCAGTCAATCCAAGACAATTTGGTACCATGAAGCAATAGATACTGACATATAGCAGCCTCTGGTTTATAGTGGCACCAGTAGCTACAATTTAGGCATAGTATACTGGTTCAGACATACTGGTCAGCTAAAATACCAGTTCTTCAAGCCACCTGATTAATAGGCAGCCCAACTACAACTAATTTAGCCTTCAATTAACTAAGCCCTCAATTAAGTCGCTTCAATTATCTTCAATTGCTTTTAACTAAAACCTAGAAAGTAAATGGAAGGGTAAGTGCCCAATCTACCTGATGAACTACCGAATGTCGGTCGGGATCGAGGCAACAATCTCTGAGGTGAAGAATTGCTTGAATCTCTGTGTCTCAGCAGAAGCATCCAAGCTAAAACACTGAAAAGAGTAAGTGCTATGAGACATGATACAACAATTACAGCTACAACGCTAGCATTATTTTTTCTATCTCTCGGCTTCTCTCCTATGTCTACTCCCAGAGGCTTCATTGTCCCTGAGTTTGGATCGCTTCTGAATGAGCCATCAAGATTCAGGTTTTCCGGTGCCGATGGTGGAGATGCAGGTAAACCTGTGCAAATTTTTCTTCAGTGTTAACTATGAAAGAGTAATAGTTTTGTGCAACTTATATCCAGCATTTTGTATTATTTGAAAGAAAAACTCCCAAATTCATAAAATCAAGGTCCAAGTCCAAAAAACTGATTAATTTGATCAAATATCTTCACAAAATCGTTAATGCAAACTTAGGTCTAAAAAATAAATCCATTTTGCCTGATTTTCGGAGAATTCAAAACTAGCATTTAAGAAGGCCGTCATCGTTAGGACAGTATTATCAACATTTAACTGAATATACATTTGCAGTCCCCACTTAGTAATTGATGACATGTAGTGGTGAAAAGAAAAATTCCATGAAAGAAGAAAAAACAGATAAAAGGAACATGACAAAAAATAAGACAAGTAGGCCAGTTTTAGGAATACCGTCTCATATAAAGGACAGAATACTAACCTGGATAAAGAACATATAAAACCTCATAAATGCCAAAAAGCTTCTCTTTCAATGGAACCTGTTTCTTCCAGAAACCCTCATAGGCAGAAAATGCAGTTGCGTTGTCAAACCGAATCTGAGCAGGTACCAAATCAACAAGCACCGCAGTCTTATCGGTTTGGTCTTCTGCTACATTTGCCCCCATGACCCGCACCTGCTGTTGTGACATTTTCACACCCGACCCAATTTCTTGTGCAAAGTCAGAAACCAGAGGGAAGAATGCATACAAAGGAATGCTCAGACGAAGGGCGACTTTTATTGGTAATACACAGGTGCAAGGAGACCCAATTATGGGATCCGTTAAGGGATCTTGGCATGATAAGTAGTTACAATCTGAAATAAAACAAAAGTAAAGTTTTTATCAGGAAGAGGGGAAAAAGCCAACAGTGCCTTGGCTTTTAATGTTACATATTGTCTAATAATTCATTTGGGCTTGACTTTCTTCTTGGGCTTTTTCTTCTTTGTTTCGGACTTGATATAATTCATGAATGAGGTATTAATTGAGATTCCGAATCAATGGCACTTAAGTAATATTACCTGTCATGTTACATGCATACACAACAAGTGGGCAGGGAATTAGTTGTCAAGATTCAGATTCAGATTATGAATTATATATGATATAATAAAATTGATTGCAAAATGCAGGGTTGGTGAACACAAATCCAACATTTTGTCCAATAAATATATGAAAATATAGGACATCATAGACAAAACACAAAAGGATTAGGTTTTGTGTTTTGATGAACTAATTACTTACTAATTATCAAATAAAAATAAGCGTCAAATCTATAAATCTGGTGTTCCTTGATTCAACATTATAACTTGACTGAATCACACTTTTGAACAAAAGTGAAAAGTTATTAACATGTACACTTACCCAAATTCGGTGGCGGTGGTGGTAATGTCATAACAGATTTAGGTGGTGGTTCAGCTGGCTTGGCGGGGAGAGATACAGGTGGAGAAATAGTAGGAGATTTAGGAAGCCCTAGATTAATAAAATATGAGACAAAAATGAATAATTAATAACCAAAACCTGATGAGGAATTAATTAAATATAAGCAAGAGGTTTCTTGAGAATTACTTTCATCACCAGCAGGAGAACTTAGAGGTGATGGATCTGGAGAAAGAGAAGGATTAGTATCAAGCATCATATGAAAAATTACAAAATGTCAAGTATATGAAACTACAAACTATTTCACAGATTATTCAAAAGGATGCACCTTCGTCAAGGGGAGCAAATTTGTTACGTTCTGCGGTTTTTATGTGAAAGCTCCACCGGAGCTGGTGCAAGGATATGACATTTTGCACCAAAGACATTTTGCTTGAACAATTTCAAAATAAAAAAATAAAAAAATAAAATTGGAAATTTCTCTACCCTCATTTTCAAGAAAGAGGGCACGCTGTTGGTATTTTTATATGGATGCAATCTAGACCATATGTTGAACAAAAACAAGAAAAAGGCCAAACTAGTTTGAACTATCTAGTATAGATAGTTAACTTAGTGTCAAACATTAAATCAGCACTTACATTAAATTAATTAACATCATAACAATTTAACCTGGAATTGTTGGAGGTTGGCTTAGTGGAGCAACAGCAGGGTTAGGAGCTCTTTTTCTCGATCTTTGCTGGTGTGGACGTAATTTGGAAGAAGCTGAGGGACTATGTGACATATCCATTGGAGGACTAGCATTCATATTTGCTGGGGCTTTTGCATCATTTGTGGGTTTTTGAGGGATTTGTTGTGGCATTGGACTAATCAAAGGAGAACCTATTTTAAAAAATATTTTGGGAATGTTTTCATTATTAAATGAACTATTTGGAAACAGCTACTGCTTATTGCAAAAAATGAGTGCTGACAACTCTGACATGTCAAAATCATTCTATCGTTTTAGATGAGGTTCTAGTGTCACCAAGGTGCACAACCCCTTTTATTAATGTAAAAAGGGAAATTGGAACGACTTGTGACACTCAAAAACCCTCTTGTCAATTTAATGACTTTATAGTGAAATAAAAGGCTAGGAAAGCTGCCCATAATAGGAGAACTATATGCCAGAGAGATGTTTTCTATACCTTCTATAGGAACTGGAGATGTCCAGTTCTTGTCAGGTTTCGTGCTCACTGGAGACAACACATGCCCTGCACATTATTTTCACAACAGATTAGTTCCAAGCATGAATTTACATTACATATCGTAAATGCAATATCTCATGTTTGATTGTAAGAAACTGGTACAAGCTGGTAGTGGTAGTCATTAGCCTAGATATAGAAATTCAAAATGAAACGACAAAACATAATAAAAAAGATGACAACTTACAGAATGATTATCGTTGGTTCAATACCAATATGCTGCAAATTATTCTGGTAACAGTTCTTCATTTCAGAAATCATTGGTTTAATTATTCGACCCAATTTCCACTGCTAATTAATTTAGTTTCTCACCATGCTTGGGTGCAATTATAATTAAAATTGCATGCAAGTTCCCAATCCTGTACCTGGTGGTAATGCCCTTGATGTAGGTGTTCTTCTTATACTAGGTTGCTCAGTTGGTGGATTAGCCACAACGTTTCTTTGAGCTGTTCAAAATTCAGCAAATAGAAGATGAAGAGCAGAAGAGAATGCAGAATTAGATTCAAATTTAAATAAAGCATTTATCTGTATTTTACATGGAGCAGGAGTCCTTGATGGAATTGGATTTCCAGAACTTGGTTGTACACTTGGCGAGTTAGCTGGTGCTGTTCTCTGGCCTGAAAACTCAAGATGAAAAAAAAAGAAAAAAAAACAAGAAGAAGAAGAAAATAGAAAGGTGGAAATTCATCAATTCTTTGTAAGGTTTATATATGTATTTTGTTTTTAAGTAACTAATTTGAAAGTTTTCAGGGCTAGTTTGGTCTTTTCTTTTCTTTTCCCAGACAGATGATGGAATCACACATGCAGAGCTTCTTTAAATGGTTGCATTTTTATTTTTAAGCAACTCCAGAATATATGATCAAGTTCTACTGGTGCCTGTTGCAAATATCCACAAATATAATTTGGTAACCAGCACAACAATAATATTGAAAACTTAAAGAGGATTATGAGAAAAATTACCTGTAGGAGGTGGTACAGTGGCTGCGGTACTGCTTGTAGGTGGATTTGCCACAACATCACTCCCTTGTGGAGCGGGTGAGTTTGGAACTGAAGGTTGTGCTTTAACAAGAAACACAAATCATTTTGTCAATTTATTTTAAATTTTTGAAACCTAAATACAGCTGTTACTGTATCAACTCCTCAAGGAGCATAAAAAACACCTACTAAATGGTTTCTGATAGAAGCAATTTAACACACTCTGATCTGAAGTTCAGTAATCCAGCTAGTGTTTCTTATGTTTCAATAGGGCACGTTTATTTCACTTTTTTAGTAATCATCTCCTATTCTGATAACCTTTTATTAACTAACTGATTGATTAACAAGAACATTTTCAGGGTCAATATGTTCATTTTTCACTTGGTTTAACTTTTCTTTAAATAATTGAATCTTCAAATTATGTTGACCAAGTTGCAAAACGTTAAACCTGAAGGGTGTTTTTTGCAAATACGATCACGGTGCAATATGTAAATTGTAAAAACTAGCAAGCAAAAATGTAAAATTTAGAAGAAGCATGTACATCTAGGAGGCGCTTCAATGGCTGGAGTATTGCTTGCCGGAGGACTTGCTTGAGAATTTCTTTGTTGTGGAGGAGTTGTGTTTGGAAGTGAAGGTTGCACTGTATCAAAGAGAAAATAACCATGTTATCAATCATGTAAAAGTTCGAAAAACTTCAAAGACTCACACGTACTTTATAAAAACCTTAATTGCAAATACAAAATTATATGTGCTTCAAAATTTACAATAGAACATAATATTAGCCGATCTGTTTTTTTTTTTTTTGCTTCGCTTTCAATTGCTCCCCTAAATAGCTGCATCTTTTTTCAAAAAAAAATTAAAATTATGTTGATCTGGTCGCAAAAATTTGGAAAAATAGGTCACTTTTTGCCAGTACTAGTAAATACACTGTTAAGTTTGCAAGAAATAGAAAAATATTAGAGCATGTACCTGAAGGAGGTGGTAAAACAGCTGGTGCAGGTGGACTTCCTTGAAAATCACTTCCTTGTGGAGGCAGTGCCTTTGGAAGTGAAGGTTGCACTGTATCAAATCAAACAAAAATAAAATAATGTTCTCAATCATTTCAAATTTAAGAGAAATATAAAGAAATTTCCAAGTGTATTAACTCCATAGTAAAAATAAAAAAATTGATAAGTCCTCCCCAGACTCCCAACATATTACGACAGGGATCTGGGGAAAGTATGGTTTGGTTACAATTTTTGAGGTTGTTTCAATAAAAGTTGAAACAGGTGGTACTTTATACCACATTGTTCCCACATAAAAAAAAAAGAAATTACACATGTTTCCACCTTAAATAGCTGAATGATGTTTAAAATGCATACAAATTATGTTGATTGAGTTACCAATTTTTGAAAAAGTAGGATAATTTTTTGCAAATAAAGTCAAACAAAAACATGAGGTTTGCAAGAAGGAAATGAAGTACAAGGATATTAGTGCATGCACCTAGGGGAGGTGATACAACGGGTGGTGTAGGTGGACTTGCTTGTGAATTGCCTCCTTGCGGAGGAGAAGCCTTTGGAAGTGAAGGTTGCACTTTTATCAAACAAAATAAAAATTTTCATGTCCTCAATCATTTCAAATTACAGAAAACTTAAAGTCCACCTATTTTACCCAGATACGTCTAATAATCAAACGCATGCATATCGGATACATATCTGATACAGATCAGGACATAATGTTACAAGAATACTAGAAGATGTACCTATTGGAGGTGATACAATGGCTGGAGTTGGTGGACTTGCTTGGGCCCCGCCTGCTTGTGGAGGCAGCGCCTTTGGAAGTGAAGGTTGCACTTTATCAAAAAATAAATAATTTTTTTGTTCATGTTCTCGATTATTTCAACTTACAGAAAACTTAAAGAATTGCAGATGTTGTATTAACCTTTAAGGGGGGCATAATAAGAAAAACTTATAAGTACTTCTCAAATCCCAATAAAATTCATCATTATGTTGCTTTATTGAATTAAGAAAAAAGTTTTCACACCAATCTGGTTTTTTTTCATTAGCCCTCCTTAAGTAGCTGAATGTTGTTACAAATAACTCCAAATTATGTTGACCAGGTCACAAATTTTCCAAATAGCCCAGTCTTGTTTGCAAATATGTTCAGATACAACGTAAATCTTGCAAAAGATGATACTAAATTCTATAAGAATATTAAAGCGTGTACCTATAGAAGGGGGTACGAGGGCTGGTGCAGGTTGATTTGCTTGAGAATTACTTCCTTGTGGAGGAGTTGCCTTCGGTATTGAAGGTTGCACTTTATCAAAAGAAAAAAGAGCATATTGTCATTCTATTTAAGTTTTCAGTACTAGACAAAATACTGTTGTTGTGTTAACTCCTCAAGTCAAAGGGGCATAATAAAAAGGGAAAATTCAGGTTGTGGTCCTTTGACTTTCTCAAAAAGAGCCAGTTGGTCCTCGAACATTTATTTACATCAATATTTAGACTTTCTCAAAGAAGCCAGTAGGTCCTTGAACATTTGTTTGCATGAAATTTTGTCATTGAAACATTTATTTGTATGTAAATTAGTCCCCAATTTGGTTCTTGTTTAAACTTTGAGGGACCAACTTTGATACAAATAAAAATTCACTAATAACTTGGTTCCTTTTTCAAAGTTTATTGACCAACTTTGTTTCTTTTCAAAAGATCAAGGACAATTTTGGTGCACGTGAGAGTTTAAGGGGCACCATAGAATAATTCCCTCGAAAAATTTGTATGTGCCTTCAATAGAATTTAAGATCACACAATATAAACTGAAGTGGTAGCACAAAGAAACAGTACCTAGCCATCGTACCACTAACTCTCTAAACCAAGTTTTTACTTGATAAACAGAAAAGTGATAAGTCCATTGCAAATTTCCAAAAGCCCAAAATCAACCACGGTATCATACATGTCTGGTATGGGTTAAATTCATCTTTTGAGAGAATAGGGGGTAGGTTTACCAGGAATGACAGGACTAATTGGTTGGTCGTCTAAAGGAGGAGACACAAATGGAGGTGACCGGTTCTCAGTACTAAATGGAGATGGTGGCTGTCCAGCAATCCATGAATGCACAGCTGGCGGTACGGCCTCAGATACAGAGGGGACCAAAACAGGACTCAAACCTAAGTGTAAAGACGAAACATGTGATGTATTAAGGCACTGACTAGTTGAACTGGTACCAAAGGTTAGAACTGGAAAATCTACTGACCTCCACTGTAAATCATAACAGTACACAAACCAAAAGTGAAACATGTGCATGAAAAGAAATCCTTTGTTTTTTCCGAGCAAACAACACAACAATTTCAAAACAAGTATAGCAGGCTAGCTGTGATTTGTACATTTGCATGACTGGCGTGAAATCCATGTTTGGTATGTGTATAGCAAACAAGATAAAATCTTTTAAAAATATCATTATAAGTTCTGAAATTTCGGTCACCTTTAGGAAGTGGTACAGGATCAGGTGCCAGTACAGTCTTCGGAGGAGTGATGACAGCAGGGCTAGATGCCACATCATCCTGCTGATGTGGGGAATCTGCTAAGGAAGGAGAAGAAATAACTACCACAGCCCCTGCATATACCGTTTTATACTTGCTATTAGTGAACAACCAAATATTATAGGGTAATTATTCCAGAGCAATTGCAAGTTATTAAGTAAACTATGTGACAGACAATAATTGTGTAGAAATTAGTTCTAAGAAGAATCTACATTTTGAATCATCAGCCATATTGAAGCGAATTATCAATAATTAAGGATCACATTGCATGCTGTAAATTAATTTGGTAAAAATTGAAACAAAACATCACGACAGTAACACAAGTAATCCTGGAAAAAGGACATTCCAAGTGAATTAAATTTCTTTGTTTGGCTTATCTCTTGAGACTTGATAAAACATTAAAATTAGCCACAAAAAAAATGTTTTCCTCTGAAAAATTGGAATGACTAGACCCAAAATGCCCAACACTAAAGAGCATTTTGTTCATAAATTTTCACAAAAAAAAAAAGTAACGCGAATAAAACAATGCATTACCTCTAGATCCACAAATGCAAGTGAGAGAAACCAACCAAAACAAAATCACATTGGAGAAACCCATCTCTTTTCTTAACAAAGCATTCAACTTTCTCTCTCATAAGCAACGAAATCCGAAATCAAGGAGGGAGGCACAGCAGGGGCACCACTAGCAGCATCTCTTTTCAGTACACAAAATGACAGTTGGGTAGTAGAAGAAGAAGATAGAGAGAATGAAAACTAAAGCACAACCCATTTGGAATGGAATGAGACACTGGTGGTGTGAGTGGAGAGATAGCTCTCTAGCAAAACCCAAAAGAGGGTTAGGTACAGAGAAAGGGATGCTGTCTTTGGTTTTCTAGATTGAAAAAAATTGGTATTTTTCAAGGTATTGTAATAATATTTTGGAGACAAGGAGAAATTGGAAAGTAATTACACAGTATAGAGAAGAGATTCCTATTGTATATGGAGGAGATATGTTAATTAGATGAATAATCAAAGAGAATTTCTGGCAATTTAGTACAGTTGTTACTGGGAAGAAACAAGTATTATCTCACTAGATTCTTTGTGTGCATGCGTTGATGTATTCTTCATTTCTTCTTATTCATGAGAGAAAAAAAGTTGGTGGGTCGTATATATATTTAATTTAATCATTCTAAAGCAAGATACAAATATACCACCTATGTTGTTGTCAATATAAAGCTTTCTGAGGACCTCAATGGTAAATAAAGCTTTAAAGTTTAAATTAGTGCGCTTTTGTACTAATTTAGTGCTAACAACAGCACAAGTTCTTAGACATTTTGTTGTTGAAGTACTTTTTGTGTTATTTTTTAACAGTTTATTGTTTAGTGTTTGTAACCATCTGCCTGATTGGCTTAGTCTCTCTATATATGATTGCACATTTTGGGGTCCATATCAGTTGCCGTTAGAATTTATAGTATATTTACTATTATAAATTTTAAAACTTAAACAATTTAAATTTAGTTATAAAAATATTTTTTTATTTATATTTTACTAAACCTCACGTATCATATATTTAAAAATACTATGATACATTGTGCCATAAAAAAAAAGGTATAGCAGCGGATATGAATCCCATATTTTACATTTTGGTCCAAATTAAATAATTAAGGTTTGCTAATTTTGCAATTCCCTCTTGTGATGTATGTTTGTGTTAAGGGACAATTTTTATTCTAATAATCTCGTGTCAATAGTAACATATTTGGTGCATTTGACAGGCTGGTGTGTAGGAAGGACCAAACAAATAAATTTTGTAAGGTTGTGTAATGTGAATATTTTGGACGGTTGTTTCAATGTCTCTACTCTCTACTCTCTACTCCCCAAGGTTTAGTGACTAGTGAGTAGCATTTATTTAACTGTACATATTTGTCCGGGCATTATATTGTCTCTGCATGAGTAATGGTATGTTGGTGTATATAAGAATAATAGTACAAATATACATATATGCTTTGACTAAAAAGAAATTGTATTTTTCTTCCTTAAAAGTACCGCTGATTTTTTAAACTTTTCATTTAATTATGGGTTTTGAGGTTGTAACGGTGCCATTGAGATTCAAGTTTTGTTACATATTAATTAAATTGGTCATATTTTGAAAAAAAAATTTAATATTTTCATCCATCTAATTATTATTTTAGCATTGCTAATAATATTGATGCATGTGGTGGCAGAAGCAATATATATGATGTGTATATTAATATTTTATTATCATTCAGCAATATATATCGATTTAATGTGGATATTAGCAAACCTGTGATTCATTATAAATTAGTTAAATAATATTTATACATATTGTTACATTGGATATTATCAAACTCAAATTAAAATATCTTAAAAAATTAAAATTTATTGGGGATGTTCAGTAGATCTTGGATGAAATAAATATCTTTTTTCGAAACATTAAAAATTGTATAACAAAAAAAAACATGACAGACAAGTCGCATTGCATTTTTTTTATGTGAATAATACAAAAATAGTTTTATTATTTAAATAGTATTTTGTAACTTAGAAGGTCAATAACAAGAAAAGTAATTTTATCCTAAAAAGAAATACGTTGAATTAAGTTGGCATGAACATTTTAATCAAGCGTATTTTTTTTCCATTTAATATATATAACTTGTTTGAATTAGCATTAATTAGTACTATGTAAGAAGCACTGATAACAATGATGATTATCAAGAATGATGATTATCATGATTACCATCATCACTATAAGCAATAGTTGACGTAAAGAAACTATATAGACCAATTATAGCTTTAGATTTAATCATGATCTCTCCTCTGAAGTACCTGAAATTCAAAAGTAAACTTGAAAGGACTTAATTACAAAATTATTCCCATGTAATTAAATATTTCTATACCAATAATTAAATGGTCATTTGTAATAAAGCATCAGATATACATGTTACATATGTTAGTGTTTATGTTGGTATAATTATGTATTTTCCAGCAAAAGTTGTTTAGAATTTGATCTTAACATATATTGATATATATAATTTATTCATGTCTGTTAATGAGTTGAGGTAGAACAATCACATCAACATGTATCTTTATTATGATTTATGAAGCTTAAGCCTTATCATATCACGAGAGCACTAGATCTTGCCATGGGACCCAATCATATTTAATCCAACATGATAATGTTTTTTTATATATAATTTGTTGTACGTGTAATTAAAGAGTTGCTAAGATTAGAAGCCAGGCTTGATCTTTTGGCAATTAATGTTGGACATGCTCTTAATTTGCGGCATTGAATTAGTTTTTAATTTGCTTTTAAGATGAA
Source organism: x Bolboschoenoplectus mariqueter (assembly GCA_037678475.1). Classification (NCBI taxonomy): domain Eukaryota; kingdom Viridiplantae; phylum Streptophyta; class Magnoliopsida; order Poales; family Cyperaceae; genus x Bolboschoenoplectus; species x Bolboschoenoplectus mariqueter. Next base: position 2,455,007 of record CM075251.1, read on the forward strand.
GTTGGTAGAGCAAACAATTCTAATACTATAAGGATGGGATCCATTTACAATGATTCACTTAAGTGACAATAATTTTTTTAAAAAATCGAAATTAAATAAAAATTATATTCTTAAATTTATATGTTGATTGTATGTTAAATTATATATAATTTACATATCATTTGATATTCTATAAAAAAGACTATTAAATTTGAAAGATTAAATATTTTATGCAATGTTAATGATTCTTTATGAAGTAAGAAATGATACTAATTTGTTTTGAATTAAGTTTATACATTTAAGAATATATCTAGAAATATTTTTTTATAAAAAGATGAGAAGAATATATCTATAAATTTCTTTCGAATTTATCTGAAAAATCATTATCAAAGATTATTAAATTAACCATTCCCAATAAATATGAGAATATCCATCCGTATTATAAACATGAGAATTTAATAGCTGCATATCAAACAATATGTTTTTATTTTTCAGAGTTGTTTGATTTAGTATTTTTCACGGACTCAATTAGTGGGTTTGAAGGGTATTTATTAAAATATAGCCTTTTATAAGGTCCCTGATGCATATTGCAACATCGTCAAATCATGAGACTCAAAACTTTTGGGAATACATTGATTGAACAGCATAGGTACGGTGACGGTTAAGCCAGCAGACCGTTAAAGAGATCAAAAGAAACATGACATTTTGGAATCCATGTCATGCATCTCATGTACTAAAGAGCCTATATATAGATCCACCGCTCCATCGACCCACTTAGGGAGTAGAGAGTAGACCTAATAAATCCGGCAGATCGAATTGTGTTTAGATCGGATAAAATCAAATTCGGATTATTTCAGATTGATTAATTTCGGATTCGGTGTGCTTACCGGCTTAAAATCACTATATCACTCGGATCAAGCGAGTTCGGATTTCAAACCAATCTGGTCACGTGTTGACTCAGATATCGGATTCTTCTTGATTCGGATCACTGTGAATTACAGATAATTAAGGTCGGATTTCGGATACAAATCGAGAGAGTTGGATTGTGTTTGGATCATATTAATTATTTAATTGATTTAGTTGGATTTTGATCACTTTTTGATTGAAATTACTTTGGATCGAATTGTTTATAAATTTTATGTGTATATGCGTTTAATTTATTTTTATTCACAGTTTTAGACTAATATGAATTTATAATTTCGGGTCATATCAGATCAAACAATCAGACTAAGCTGAATGCATACTTAAATAAATATATCATGTATGAATATCATAAGTTAGTTATATTTAATAAACAAATCTGTTTATTAAATTCAAAATAACTTAAACATTTTTTAGGAAGAAAGACTTAGCACTATTAGAGTAGTTCAATGTATTTCTTATGAACATTTTTATTAAATGAAGTGTAATTTAGACTTTTTAATCATCAATAAATATCTTCTCAAGTTATATTAAATAAAAAGGCAAAGGTATAATTTAAAAGAAAATAAATGAGTACACATGGAATGTGCAGAATGAAAAATAAGACAACAAGTTTAAAATTTTGTACTCTAGTAATTAATCTAAGTCAATAATCACTTCATTTGGATGTGACTTGAAATTATGAAATATTTATTTAAAGAACACAATAATTAAATAAAAGAAGAAGCAAATGAATATTATCACACAATAATATAATATTAATCATAATTCATTAATAGAAAAAATTGACATAAAGTCTTGTTATCTACTAATATCTTAACACATATGTAAAGAATTATACGAACTAAATTAGAATAAAATATCATGTGTCGGATATCAGTCCTTTTCGATTCGAGTCGATTTAAATTCGGATAATTATCGGTTCAGGTACCACATAGTTTTGGATCACTTCGGATTCGGATTTTTTCCGGATAATAAATCATTCCAGTTCGGATAATTTATAGTTGGATACTTGTTTTTTTACGAGTTTATACATGTTTCAAATTCTTTTGGATTCGGTCAATCACGGGTTCAGATCATTTAATTTTTTAATTTTAGCAGATCCGAGTCGGATTCGGACATTAAATTTATCAAAAGGACTATTTCGATCAGGTTAATTTTTGCCATTGGGAGTAGGGAATAGTGCATATACGAATTTTAAAAGAAGAGAGTGGTCCAAATAAAACACCTCCGTTTTTATTGTAAATGGACAGTTCCATTGATATTTGGATAAAGAGAAATAGTCTTCTACAATTAACGTAAAAATTAATTTAGTTTTATAAATAATATCAGTAGAGGTAATGAATAATATGTATTAACTAGAGAGATATAGTAAAGTTTCTATATTCAAATTATTGTTTGTCAATACTAGAATATGTAGATTCTTATAATTAAGCATTTTGGTCTAAAAGAATTAGTGAAAATGTCTAATTCAAAAAATTTCATTGTGGACCAATCAAATATAAATGAAAAATAGAAAGTTAAAAATCATTTCAAATGCAAGACAACTTAGTATTTATTTTTTTCTCATGTACTTTGACAATTATATACGTCTCGACGCTACATTCAATATGAAAAATGTCAATTTGAGTATTTTTATAAATCCAAACCACCAATTAGAATCAATATTATCATCATGTATCACTTACTGATATTTTCTCATGCAGTAAGCATATATTTACAATAACAAGAACTAAACTACAATAATATAATCCATTTTAGTATATTCACGTTCATTATAAAAAAAATAGCATTCCAAACCATTCAATATTAGATAAGTATACGCAACTACTGATAATGTACCATACGTTGATAATAATATTTTTTATCTACTTTCATTGTATTAAATTAAATTTTGTTTCTTTTTCCAACAAAAAAAAGGTGACACCACCACCATTTCAAAAAATAAAATAAAATAAAAACAAAGAGTGATATATTTCACTGGTCTGCAAATACCCTACAACCATATTTCTCACCAGAAAAATAGAAATGGAGAGGAAAAAAAGCAACTACAACTAGGTCCATTTGCCCAAGAGTAGACGCCAAGTCATGGATCCAAATAAAGGTGTCATCTGCGTGTCAAGCACTGTTACTGCCATGTGATTGTCAATTAGGTTTTCTTTGCTTGTGCTCCAATACTCTCCTCTCCTCTACTCTCCTCTCCTCTCCTCTCCTCTCTATGTTGTCACTGACATCTGGGACCCACTCGGAATTTTAACTAACCATAGACGAATAGATAATCCAGAGAGTTTTTTTAACTAGAGGCATCAAATCTAGTACTCTTTAAATTACCGAGGAGATTAAGATAATGCTCCTGTAAAAGCTGTATTTTAAAATAAATTGGGTAGTCTCCAAGACCTTCTACTTCAGTCAAATTTCCTATGAGATGCTACTGCTTTTTTTGTCCCCAACTCCTAATTTATATAGGTGTAGCTTTTGAATTGGAAGAACTACAAAATTTTTCATATTTATACCTTTCTATTGTTTGTTATAAATGCTATTATTTGGTTTGTGCAGCAATGAAGTAGAAGATTATAAGCGTATTAATATTGTTTTCTTTTTTTGTTTCTTTATGCCTTGATGGCATTACATGAAATATTATTAATTAAACATGCTTTTATTACTGTATATCAAATTGATGTTAGACAGCTCACAAGATTACCCGCACCTTAAAAGCTAATTTATTGAGATCTTTATTCTTCAAAAAAAAAATAGCCTTGGACATTTAATTTCTCATCTTGGTCATATGACTATGCATTGTATAGATTGGCAATGCGATGAAAAATAAAATGTTTGTTTCTAGCTTAAATCTAATTTTTAAGTATATTCAACACTTATAATATATATTTTTAAAAAATATTATTTAAATTAAAAAAATGAAATTATAGATATATTTCTAATTATTTAGATACAACGTATATCAAATCTGAGTCAACTTAGAATTTAATTGATCATTCATCATAAAAGCATGTATTAAACTCCATCGCTAAAAATTTTAATTGCTTCATGTAATACTAAATATTTTTCAAATTGAACCAAATTTGAGAGTCTTGCTCATATGTTATTGTTAAAGACTTAAATTTTAATTTTTCGTGTTCAAAATTTCGATTTTAAGTAGCTCAATAAATTCTTCATATCAAACTCTTATAGAATACCGAAATTTACCATTTTTAGATTTTTCTAACTATTTTTCTTAATTTTTAAAAATGACCTTAATTGACGAACAAATATTTTTTTTCATTTATTTTTGAGCCAAATAACATAAACATTTTTTAAAATTTGGTTTACCAACTCTACAAAATTAGGATGTTTTCAATTCTAATGCCCAAATTACATTACTAACAGCATCAATTGATAAAAATTGACGCTTCAAGTTTCAGAATTGCTGAGTGTGAAAAAGACTATACATGTGCTTAGTGCTTTATTAGATAAAAATCAGTTGCAACAAATACCTATCGCTTATTAATTACCAAACCACTGTTTTTGGAAAGTGCAAAGAGTTGAGATAGCTGATCAGACAACCTTTATTCTTTTGATGTCCCCTCTGATTCCTTGATTTTCTGATTGCAATAAATGTTTTTGCTTTGAATATTTGTCAAAAAAAAGAAAGAAATATTCTGATCAGATAAGAGAACATTTATTTACCATCAATGATCAAAAGATGAAAAGATAATCTGCATGCATGCAACGCACAAATAGAAAGAATCCGGATGGTGATGATAAAATGATTTAGTTTTTGGGACCTATTGTACTGATAATTAATATTAAGCCCCCATTTGCATGTGGTATTGCCGGGTGCAGTGAACTTTATATATTCCTCTCTTTTTGCTAGACATTTATTTAATAAGTGTAATTACCTTTTGCTTAATTAAAAAACAAAAATTATGATGGGAATTAATTAATTAATTAAAGATAGTAAAATTTGCTTAATTAATTAAAGATCTTGATGATGGAGCATTGATAGATAAGTTCAAAGTGGGGTGGGTAAGTGCAAAAAGTGTGCAGCCATGTGAAAATGCCAGAGAAGTAGGTTAACCCCCAGCTCTGCTTGCTTTTGCAACCCCCCCCCCCCCCCCCCGGGGGGGGGGGGGGGGGGGGGGGGGCACTCTTTGCACAAAATTAGATCTGAGTTATCTTTACTTATCCCTAAGTTACACATCAAAATCATTTCACAATTATCAAAAATCACTCTATACAATTAAAATTAATCTATATGTAGAGCAAAATTAGGGTGAGATTAACTCAAAAATCTATCGAAACTGTTTCAAATGATAAATCTAAGTTGCTCAATAAATTCTTTATATTAAAATCTTATTAGATAACAAAATTTTCTATTTTTGGAGTTTTCTAACGATTTTTCTCAGATTTTTTAAGATGGCTCTAAAATAATAATAAAATAATGAATATTTGAATATTAGAATAGGTTATTTTGAAAAAAAATCTGAAAAATATAGTTAGAAAACTCCAAAAATAGAAAATTTTGATATCCTATAAGATTTTGATATGAAGAATTTATTGAGCGACTTAGATTTATTGTTTAAAACCGTTTTAATATTTTTTGAGTTAAACTCATCAAAGAACTCGGTGAGCTTAAGCTCACCCTAACTTTACTCTCTATATGTATACTATTATTTTTAAATCCATTTGTCAGTCATCAAGTGATTTGAAAATAAAAAAAAATTCTTGAAGTAGTTAAAAATTCAAAATTTTAAAAACAAAAATTATTCTTGCACCCCATGTTCACACATCTTATTTGCACATCAAAAATATCTATATTAAATAAATAACTTATTTATATATGTATTTATAAGTGTTTATAGTTAATGTAGAATTTTTTATCATTTTTTCATTCTTTGATGATATAGAAAAATTCAAATTAAAAACTTTATTACACAAATAAAAATACAACTTATAAATTTTTTAATTCTAATAATATAAGGTGTAAATACTTTCATCAATTTTAAATTTTATTGACATTTAATCTATGGCCAAACAAACTTTAAATTGACAAGATCTGACAGGGGCCTAAATTATAGAGTGTAAATTCATAGTTTTAAATTTGTAATCATCATCAATGAATTTATAGTTTCATTTATGATAAAAAAAATGTTGATTGCCAATATCCCTTCTCTTTTTTACTAGATCCATTGAGTTCTATGTTTATTTTGTCTCCTGTAATATATACGTGTATACTTGCACTATATTTTCTATAGGGACCAAGCTATGATGACATGTCATGATGAGTTTTGTATAATGTTGGAAGGTATCAGGGACCAATACACATTTTATAAATGAGAGTCAATTGGCATCGTTCTTTTTTTAGATTTTCATCAGATTTATAATCAATCATATATTATATTTTAGACAAAATTATTGTATGCACGCTTAATTTGATCAACAATTTGTATTATAAATTATATGTTTGACCTTCCGAAAGAAAAAATTCATAAATTTTTTCATGCACATAAAACTCTTATAGATTAAAATTCTGCCTTCAACAATAGAGGCCATGCTGCTATTAATTTATTGCAGAGATGATATTTAAATTTAAATGTCTAAATAATTAGCATTTAATCTAGTGATAAAAGTAATATTTTTCACATAAGAATTCACAAGTTCGAATCTTAAATAAAATATATTTTTTTAATATTTAAAATTAAATAGTTTGATCTTTATTTCTATCTAAAAAAAATCTAAACGTCCAATTTTGATCAAATTATGTTGGTTAATTTTATACGAGAATTTAAATTAAATCAAATACAACCCAAAATTGCATCTGACTTCAGAGCAAAGCGCATTTGGTTAAAGATTAGGACAGCTTGGCCCATGCTTTTTAAGCGTGAATTGAAGCACAGTACTTTGTTTAAATTTTAAATTAATGAACCCAAATTGGTATGTAATGCACACGTAATCAACTGTTTTCTTTTGCACACTAGCGATCCTCTCAAATTGTTGTGATTGTTTTCTTTCAATTTTTAATTATTTCAAGTTTTCAAGCTACATTTTTGTTGTTATTTTTTCCAGTAATTGTTTTCATAAAAATAGTAGATTGACTAAAATTCTCATCTTTATATAAAAAAAAACTTGAAATTAAAATTACTTTAAATATCCCTAACATTAGACTTTCTGAATCAAATTACAAAATCGTACAACAAGATCAATATCGACCATGTAAAATTCTTCTGGGTTCTGCCAAACACCGCCAGAGCATTAACCTACCTCTCTTTATATGCTCTCTGCGATTCGATCACGGGAGATGAATGCAACTTGGATATATAGTAGTGTTTTGTTTTAAGATTCAAGAACAATGCATGTTGTGTCGTACTCTCGTGCAGATTGGCCCCCCGCAGCTAGAGGCACAGCACAGCTGCACTACTACCAGCTACTAACAGTTAGTGCGCGCTATCTATCTGCGCATATCGACATCACAATCATCATGATGTAAACATGCATGATCAAACATCTCTCTCTCTCTCTCTCTCTCTCTCTGACTCTCGGTATATATGGGGTACGTAGAGCCTTGGTGGTGTAGTAGAGCTACGTTATAAATAACACAACGAACGAATGTGAATGTGAATGTGAATGTGAATGTGAATGTGAATGTGAATGATGTTAAGAGATTGCGGTGGGTGGGTGTGATGACAGCATAGAGGGAATGCCAACGTGGTTGTATATGTTCGCATTTCTTCTTTCCTTTCAATTTAATTGTTTCTTCTTTTTGTGATCTGTTGGAGGGAGGTGCTAGTCAGTGTTTTTTTTTTTTTTGGAAAATGCTTGGGAGATATCATTATTGAATATCATAATCGATATCGACTTTATTATTCATATAAAATAAATTATTATTTATATTAACGATTTTATTATGTAACTTATTTTTTATAGTATTTTTATTATTCAACTCAAATACTACTAATATGAATGATAACTTACTTAAGTTGAATAACAAAAATATTATACAAATAAGTTATATAATAAAATCATTAATATGAATAATAACTCATTTTATATGAATAATAATTAATAATAAAATCAGTATTGATTATGATATCAATTATGATATTTGTATATCAGCTCTCTTTTTTCCCTACTTTGAGCTTGGGTTCTTAATTTCTTGTAAATTCTGGAACTTGTATTCACATCTATAAGAGAAAACAGTAAAAGCAAAACAGGAAGTTATATAAGAATCATCATTTATTTAATGATAAAAATAATATTATTTGTATGGAAGGTCACAGGTTCAACTCGGGATGGGAATCTTTTATGAACATGTATATTTAATCACATTCAAGATATCAAAGTTAAGCTTAAGATTTCAAGGAAATTGTATTTGATTTAGGGACTATTTACAAAAATGTTGAAGAAGTTTCTTAAATATATAGCATAGAACTATATAAGTATATATAATCCTGTAGTAATATATTAATCATAACCTATGGGGATATATATATATAGGAGAGAAAAGTAACTTAACATCTACTGATCTACACGTGGAAATTTCTAGAAAACAAGTAATGGCTTGTCACAGAAGCTTGTTATGAGTACTTTCTCCACAAAGAAGCTCATGATTTGGAGCATTTTTAATTAAAATACTAATTATAATACAAGGATAGAGCCGTATCTGTGATTGATTGATTGATCCGGAAGGTTTTCTTTTCTTAAAGCAAAAGCACTAGATGAGTTGAAATATGTAATGTAGCATAGGATCCAAAAAGAAAAAGAAGAAAACGAACAAAAAGATAAGAGCATCTCTCTTTGTTTTTTTGTTTTTTTGTTTTTTTGGGAACCAATGGTGATTTATTTTTAAAAGTGCCTTCTTAAATTTAACCTGTGTTTAGCAAAGATATATCATTGTGTCCTTGACCTTTAAACCAAGAGCTTTTGTTAACTAACATATCATTAACGGGTCAAGTTTTAAATCCAAATTAATCATTGCACACATTTTTTTCTTTAATAATTAATTACTGTGAGTGGCCCTCCCTGCTTTTGCTAAACTTTGTCAAACGTTTTGTGTCACAAGATTAGATACTATTCCACATTGTCTTGGCAAGAAAAAAATATTTTATCAATCTAAAAAGTGTGATGTAGAACTTAATCAGCCATATATACTCAACAATTTAACAGTATTCACCGTGAAAGAAATTATTTTTGAGAGCACCTTCCTTGTTAATGTTCGTTAAAAGAAAATGAGAAAGCAAAAACAAAACAAAAAAAAAAAAAGCAAAAGGATTCTGACAAATTTTCTGGCACGGAGGCCATTTTTTTCTTTAAATAAATAAAATCCCAGTCTTTGGGCCATCCTGGGCTTTTAATCAACAATACATATTGATAAAAACCAAATTGAGCTTTAATATTGTCCAAAAAGGAGATGTATTGGGCTTTCTCAGCCTCTTTCTCCTTTTATATTTAGGTCATTCTAAAATGCAACTTGAATTTGAGTTGCTGTTATGTTTACCAGATTATTCAACTTGGATTTGTGCTGCACAACATATGACGGTTAATAGAATGCTGGCTTTGACCTTTTAAGCCATAAATATTCTTATCTAGACATGTTGCATCTGATCAAGATCCAGCCATAATAAATGATACAAAATGGTCTCAATTTAGTCATTAAAGAGGCATCAACTCAATTTAGTCATAAAGAAAATCTCAAAGTTGTTATAAATGGAATGAAAATAAAAAAAGAAGCATACATTATATATACAAATATAATCACATAACAATATTATTGCACTGAAATATTTTTTTTCTTTACTGAACTTCAAGTATAAAATACAGAGTATTATAGCACCTATAAGATTAATCTACAAATCCTACGATACAAAATTAAACTTCCCCATTCCTTTCCTTTGTTGTCCAGCTGAAGCTAGAATCAAATGCTTCCTCTAGTACTATTTTGGTTGGTTGTCTCTTTGTTCTGCGCTTATATATCTTGGCATGCTTAAATTGGCAGAGAGAAGAGAAGAACCCATTGGTGATCATCATCAGGCTGATTAAAAACATTGATTGTTGCTATGCCTTGGATGATCTTCCGCCATGTGAACTAATTCAACCGAAAAGTATATATTCTGCATATGTAAGAAAAAAAGGAAGAAAATGAGTGAGACTTAAAATAAATATCTAAACAACCTTGTGCATCTATAGCTAAATTACCTTAACTTCAACTTATACATGATAAATTGACCAAGGAATTTCTCTACTCTTTGTACATCACATGTAAACTTAAGTTGATTAGCCTATAAATATCTTCTTAATCATAGAAAAATATGTGTACATTGATGCAAACACACTTAAAGGTTGAAAGCAATTTGTAACAGATATGACTTTACAGCCCTTTTTTTGCTTTACTGAAATGCCTTCTTGACTGGTAGACAGTCCAAAAGTTATATCAGTTCCCGGTACAACTACAACTAATAAACTTTATCATCTTTAGCTATGATGATTTATTGGTTTAGACAACAATTTCAACTGCATTCGTACCTAATAATGATCATCTCTTACAATTTTGTCAGTAAAACCAAACTTCTGTTTTGGTTCTATGTAAGTATACTTGAAAGTTTCAACTGGCATCTACAAATCAAACTTCTATATATCAAAATATCAATTTTACCTAATTACGTGCTCGGTTGGTGCCAGCTTTTCTTGCGCTTATTTGTGTTCCCCAACTGCTGCAAGCGAGCATTCTTTTGCTTATTTTTGTTCCAGTGGTTAGTTCAGTTTTCTGGTCAAGAAACAAGCAATTTTCCAATTCCACCCATCCCCAACTATACTCAGCATTTGCACCGATTACCATCATGCATTCATCAATTTGTTACTATCATGTCTTTAGTTCTCCAGAGTCCTTAGACCTTTACAAATTGAGAAAATTATTTGAAATTAGTATCTTTGAGGAAAAAATATTGACAGGTTAAATACAAGAATTGCATAATACATAACAGGAAAAATGTCATTTCAAATCTAGGAGTGAAGATTGTACGAGAAGTTCCCTTGCATTATTACAATAATTTTTTGAAGACCTGTTGTACTATTTCAACACAAATTGGATTAAAATGTCATGACAATAAAACATATGTTGTGTTGTAATTGATAGATTGATGCTATAAAGAGAACCTTACACATATTTCAGGTTCCGAAAAAAATAATTGCGGGATTATTACGAAGAACTTCATAAAAATGAGTAAGTCGATGTTAAAATATTTGTGAGTTAACTAATCTGGTAGCAATTTATGAAGGAAAAATTGTGTCTAAAGCATCAACTGCAAATTACCAAATTAACAACAAAAATAAAGAATCTGTAATTAAAAAAATAGTTACTTCAATATTTAGTATTTTGCAAAAGAAAAATGATACGGTCCTTTGCGGCCTTTTTTGTTAATACATTTGTATGAACTTTTGACATCTTTCAGAAGAAACAAAACAGGCTTTGTTGGACTTTAGTGATAATTATTGATGTAAAGTCTAATATTTGTTTTGAATAAAGAATCAATTTTATTTAATGGGCCGTAGAAGTAATATAGATTATTTTTGGGTTTCCTCTGAAAAATAAGTAAATGCAACTTCTTTTGAATGTTTTTTTTTTCTACATCTAATAAATAAACATCCAATTATGACAGGGAAATCTCAAGTTTAGAAGAACAGACTCAGATATGATTTTGCACATGTAAATTATGGTTTTCTAGTTGTCAAGTTGGTTTGAAAACTCTACCAAACAAAAGAACTTGAGCAGAGGATAGAAGCACAAAAGGAAAAGGATAGAGAAGGAATTAGAGAAGACAAGAAGGGTTGGGCTGAAAATAATTTTGCCGGTCGAAATCGTAGGATTATAAATATTTTTCATGATTAAATATGTTACGTTCATACTTATCTTTCATTTCATTCATTATCATTAACAAATGAGTTCCACATAAAAGTTGGTTCCGTGCAATATAGATGGTGAGTGAAATGAGAGAAAAAAATATATGGATATAATTAATATACTTTTTTCCATTTTTTTTATAATTATTACAAGAAGGGGACAAATAATAGAGCAGAGATAAGAGGAACTTACATCGATTATAAAGTTGCTAGCATAATTCATGTTATAAATAAATGGCATATGGATTTCACTATTTATTAGAAATAACTAATAAATTTATAATTGAAAACCAAGACTTCCTGAAGAAAATCTGATATGTATAACAAAAAAAAATATGCTTTACCCAAATCCGATCAATTAAAAGATAAGATATTTCAACTGTTCTATACTAACTAATAATAAACTCATATGATAAAGTGATGAAATACTAACCTAATATGAAAAAAAAATTACTAGAAAAAGGAAGCATAAGTATTACCTCAATTGTAGTCGGAAGAAAATTAGAGAATTAAAAAAGGATAAATTGCCCTCTCTATTTTTTTTTTTTAGTTATTTCTCCAAGTTGTGTGTTATTTGCACAAGAGATGATACCAATATATAAGCATTGAGGTAGGTGATTTTTCTTTATTTTTCCCTTGTGGGACTAAGCACAAGTTTAGCTAAGAACCGGACTAAAGTTTGCTTTATAATCGGTTACTGTTATATAAATTAATAAATTAATTAAATAGAAACAGATATAGTTGACTGAATTTTTTTTTTGGGATAAGTTTGAAATAAATAGTATACATTGAATGTTTTGTTGTCTTTATTGCGCACTGTTTTGAATTCATTGTTCCTAAATCCCACTAAATCATTATTTCATTTTTAATAAATGAAAGGATTGCCTTCTTTTTCCTCAAATTATATCAACCAAAAAATTAAAAAAAAAATAGTGCAATTATGAAAATTCTTTTTAACCCATTCACCTAGCTCTATGTCATAATTGTCATTCCATTACCATTTATTCCTGAAAGCCCAAAAGAATTCAAATTTCTTCAAAGATAATATGTTGGTCCTTTGAAAAAATATAATTGATTACCCTATTCAACTATATATTTTTTTTAAACACAGTTTGGCAATGGTGTATTTGCAGCTGCATATTTTCTAAATAAATTTTGTTTTCAGATTCTCTCAGAACAGGCTTTTAAGAAAGAGCTTTTCAAAGCTGGCTTTTTACACAAAAATAAGAAGAGAATTGGGTTTTATTCGGCCGTTTTAACACAAAATTTGAAAATGCTGCGGCTCTAATAAAATTGGGCTTTTATCATGAAAATATATTTTGAGGCCTGCCATTGGTATATATTTATTTTTGTTTGAAAAATAAATATATTAATATTTATTTTTTGACAATTAGATCTATCATGTATTATTATTATTATATATCATGTTGAAAGATCTCGTTTCTCCTCTAGTTTTGTGACCCTTGATAAAATTCACCCTTTTTAATATGATAATTCAAAAATAAAAAGTTTGAAGAATAAAATTCAAAATTTTAAATTTTAAAATTAAAAAGTTTGCATTTTGTTAAATAATACGATTTGCATCCATTATTTAACAAAATAATTTTTTAAATCGATATATTCGCTACATATAATGTTAAATAACCACATTTGCAAAAAGAAAAAACACGAACCAAAAAAGATGGTTTACAATTATTGTACGTAAACTTACTAGTTTTGTAAATATTGATTTTGATTCCAATGCACGTATTTTTCATTTTTGAATTATATTTTAATAAAAAAGTGGAGAAAATTAGTGATATGTTTCTTAGGGAAATTTTTTATAACTATTCGAATTTTGAAACTTATTTACACTAATAATCAAATGTATAATTCCAATAGTCTAACGAGGCTATCACCAATAAAATTTATCTCTTGGTCATTAGTATAAATAAATTTCAAAGTTTGGTCATTTATAAAAAAAATTCTTTCCAAGAATTGTTCTACATTTTATAATTTATCAGTTCAAAAAAAAAGAAAGAAAATATATCAATGACTTTCTTGTATTCAACACACAAAATATAGCGTACGGAAATACGGTGGCGTGTTTCTCTTTAATTGTTTTCATTATTTCTTTTTTCCAAGAATTCTTCAACATTGCAATAAAACATGGAAATTATCATTGATATTCTTTCCTTCTTGATCCTTACATCTATAAAATATTTCATAAAAAATTATAAAATATGATCACCAATAATACATATTTTGTTAGCAACTGTCATACATCTTTGAAAATATTGTTGAACCTTTCAGATTGTTAGATAGGACTACCTTATTAAACTATGAAGAATAATAATAGCACACTTTAACTATATCTTTTATTTACACTTTAAAAATATATTTATATATTTTTATAAAATATTTATATCTAATGATAAAATTATTTATATCTTATATTACTAGAATTAAATATTATACAAGTTGTATTTTTACTTGTGCAAAAAAAAATTTTAACTTAAATTTTTTATAATAATTTAAAAAATAAAAATTGATAAATATTTTCTATACTAATTATAAATATTTATTCATATATAAATATATTTTTATCTAATATAAATATTTTTGGATTTTTAATGTGCAAATGAATGATATAAAATATAAAAGACAAAAATAATTTCTGTAGAAAAAAATAAATAAATCAAAGCTCAGATAGTCGGATCAGACGATGTAAATTTTATAATGCGGTTGGGCATTTATGAAAAGAAATTTTCTAATCCATGACAGGATCGTCAAAACATTTATCAGATTGTGGGCCGACATATACTAAAAAAAAAAAAAAACAATTGCGCCACAATGTCGACATTCTCCCCTCGCCTAACTGTGTCCTCCATGATCGTGACACGTGTCTCATCCGACGGTTCAACTCGGTCGTATTGATTCCACGCGACCTAAAGCGAACCGCTCAACCGTGCAATACCAGAAGCACCCAAATCGCATCTGAAGGCTGATTTCAACCGTCCGATCAAGCGATAAATACATCACGACCGTTTTCGCACGCGCTGGACGAGAAAAAGTGATCCGATAAGTCTTTATTCGTTGCCTTGTGTGGGGCCCTCCCGCCATTTTCTATCAGTTAGGTGACGACATAAAAACGAAACATGCTTTCAAAGGCATGTTTGATTCCCCTCTTCCTCCTTTTAGCTCCTTTTTAAGCAAATTTTAGGAGAGTTTGTGGGGAAACGAAATTGAAGAAGTGATCTAAGTGGAATCTCGATCTCTCATTACGCAGGGTTTATAGCTTCTTTCTTGCTATGACTTTCACGGAGGTATGTTCGTCGCTTAAGTTGCACGTAATCTTTGTTTCTTTTTATTCTCAAATTGTGATAGATTAATTGTAGTACTAATTTTTTCTAAACGGTGTTAACTGTGTCTATGTATCTCTTTCTTTTTATCGTAGGAGACAAATCTGATGCTTTCACTGGGCCACCAGTTACGGCTATTTTCTGGTATTGTAAATTATCTTATTTAGATTTCAATTTTGCTTTGTATAAATGTTTTTTCTTCTCAGTTATGATGTTGTACTTTCATTATTTCTGAATACCTCATGCAATTGAGAAATCAGAACCACAGACCTAATACGGTCTCGCTTCTTTACGGGAGTCTGTAGAGATACAAATTTAAGTCTCGCAAGAGGCATTTGAAAAAAAATAAATGTCGGAGTTAACGGGAGCCCTTACATCAAAAATAAAATTGAGAAACCATTCCAGTGTAGAAGAGTTGCTGAAGTAATCGGACCGAATGCAAAAGATGCCTAAACATTTCCAATTTAAAATTCTTTTTCCAGAGATTGAAACAGCATAAACTCCAGTTAATTGCATTGTGGAAAATTTTAGCTCCTAACTGTACTACACAAGACAGTAATTGTGCACCAATGAGAAGGATATCCTGTTTATTTTGATACAAGAAGAACAAAATTTTGAAAAGGAATAAATGACACAAGTTCAAGTCCTGTAAAAGACATTTCAAAAGAAATAAATATCGGCGTTAACAAAAGTCTTTATATCAAAAAAGAAGAAGAAGAATAAAATTTTGGTTAACTGAAATCACCAAATAGTCAAATGAAAGGGAAAGGAAGTTCAGTATTTGATTGGGTTGCATTAGTAGAAACCAGTTCCATAATCTTTTCGTCAGATAGCTATTTTTTTTTCCCTTTGTGACAATTGAGAACAGTAGATTTATTATCTAAAATTCATAATGACTTTAAATTTAAAAAAAAAGCATATAAGTCCAATATGTATGAACTAAGAAGGTCATACAAGAAATGTGCCAAATTGTCCTATTATAAAACAGATCAGTACAGTTGGATTATAATAATAAGTAAATAAATAATAAAGGGTTATTAAGTCAAATGATCTTATTTTAACATCTAAACAATTTTTCTCTTTTTTTTTTCATATTCAATACTGACTCATTCTTTTCCACAACAGAAACAGCATCAGCATCTTTCTCCAGCAGCCCTTGCAAAACCACCGGCGGATCATCCTCTGACACCTGCCGAGACGAATCCTCAGCTTTCCACCTAAAACTCATTGCCATTGCCACAATTTTAGTCTTCGGTGTAGTAGGTGTCTCCATCCCGCTTGTCGGGAGAAAGCATAGGCTGCGCACTGATGGTCCACTATTTGTGCTGGCCAAGGCAGTGGCAGCCGGTGTAATTTTAGCCACCGGATTTGTGCACATGTTGCACGATGCCCAATCAGCCCTAACCAACGCATGCCTCCCTGCCGTCCCCTGGCGACGGTTCCCTTTTGCGGGGTTTGTTGCCATGCTAGCAGCACTAGCGACGCTGGTAGCAGACTTTGCTTTCACACAATTTTATGAGAAGAAGCATCAGGAAGAGACAAGTGGGGTGAAGGCCGAGGTGGCGGCACTGGCAGCATCAAGTTTGGCTATCCCAATCTCTCCTGAGCCAGAGGAAGGGGAGGCGATCAATGAAGAAAGAGAGTCTCTTTTGCCAGTGCATTCACATGGCGATGAAGGTCAGGTGTCCTCACATGTGCGGCATGTGGTCGTATCACAGGTAATGCCCAGTTTTGTACTATAAATATTGTGTGGATTTAATCAGACCCCAAAATTCTTTGTCAAATTTCCTTGTTTAGGTTTTAATTTGTTCTAGACCTTTAAAACTGCAAGTTTTGGCATGTAATAGGAATGACATGAAATAATGTTGGAAATTATTTAATATATGTATAATAGAGGGCCTTTTAAAAAATTAATAACAGAATTTCCTAAATGAATATTCTGAAATTTCAATCAAGTGACTTGTACCAAATAACTGCATAAATTTAAGTCCAAAACAGACATGATGTTTTACCACGCCGTACGATCAAATCATGTCAGTCCTATGGAGAGAGAGTTAATCGCTTATTTATCCCAAGTTTAGCACCTAGAACGAATATTCTATCTCCTCTCCGGTTACATGGTTGCAGAGGATGGAACCTCCAGAGAACTATGTTCCTGTTATGACCAAAGATTAACGCTTCTGTACAGAACTGCAGTTAAATTTCTGGTTTACAGTGCAAGATAACAATAGCCAGCCTGGCTGACTGTTGTGCTGGTACAAGATGTCAATACCAGACCTAGCCCGACTGTTCCATTATTGCTGCTGGTACAGATTGTATTGAACATGCATCTGCTAGTCCTTCAGAATATATCTAGGCTATTACGTATCCAACAACTGTTTTTAATTCTGCATTTTACATGGCTTGTATCAGATACTTGAACTCGGGATTGTGTCGCACTCGGTAATAATTGGGCTCTCACTAGGCGTGTCACAGAGCTCATGCACCATAAAGCCTTTAATCATTGCCTTGGCCTTCCACCAATTCTTTGAGGGGTTTGCATTAGGAGGCTGCATCTCGCAAGCTCAATTCACTAACTTAAAATCCAATTTTATGGCTTCCTTTTTTGCCGTAACTACCCCTGCTGGCATTGGCATAGGCACCGGTATCGCCTCATTTTACAATGCACTCAGCCCTGGAGCACTGGTGACCGAAGGGTTGTTGGACTCGGTCTCAGCCGGGATTTTAATATACATGGCTTTGGTGGATTTGATTGCGGCCGATTTTCTGGGTGGTAAAATAGGCTCTAGTCTTAGGTTACAAGTTGGATCTTATTTCGCACTTTTTGTTGGTGCATTATCTATGTCATCCCTTGCAATCTGGGCTTAGAAAATTGTATATTTCTTTGTTTTTTGTACTATTAGGTTAATTTAGATAAAAGCCACCCCGGTTTTTTGGTGAGGGCAACATAAAAGCTTCTTATTTTGTATTTGTAATTTTGTATTTGCAGTTTGTATTTTTTGTAATGTAATTTAAAGAAGAGATAATTCCTTCTGTACAACACAACAACTCCACAGTGCAGAGTTTTTTAAGTGTTCATTTTTTATTAGGCCTCTTAAGGCCTATGGGCTTTCAAGATAAATAAATGTAATTTATCCAATTTGTGCAATTAAGTATAAGCTTGTGACTCTATTTTTCTTTTTCACAAAGGCCCTTTAGAATGGAATCAGCCTCATCTTTCTTTTTAACGAAAATTACATTTGTTCCGGAAGAGGGTTGTGTTTCTTTTATCTAAAATATTCAAATTTCACAACAGTAAATATTTATAAAAAAAATTTCATTTCAATTTCGAACGGTGACTTCTCACACGTACAAAGCGGATTGTGCTCGAAGCATATTGCTAATAGCTAAAAGTATTTATAGTTGTACTCCTAAATTAAAATTTATTGAATATCATTATATACCTAAATTTGGTACATTGTTTTATAGAACCATCTATATGCCAATCAGAATTTCTGTCTGTTATCTACGGTCCGTATTATAATTCTTTACGTAGTACAATTGTACAAATAATAGTGAATGTACAAAGATATGTTTCAGAAATAGTTCAATTAGCTTTTGCTAGCGATAGCCAATAGCTAGTGCAAATGGATTTACCCGTACAAATTTATAAAATAAAATAAATTGAACTGTAATGGTTCAATGAAGACGTCATGGATTGGCTACAGACAAAAGAATCTCTCTTCCTTGGTACTAAACTGGCGTACAAATCAGCACAAAACACCCATCTTTTCTTTCAATTTCATTGTGAAAAACATCAGTTTACTCCTCTCAAGTGATTATTATTGTTGTTAGGCACTTGTGTAGATACAGACTTGACCTTTGACGCACATGTTTCCAATGTGCACCAACCCCTAAGAAATTACCAGAAAAAGAAAAAAACGAACAGTGCTTCAAACTTCAGCCTCCCTGCGGCACATCCACTGCAATAGTCTGTGGAGCCATACAGACAAATTAAAAAATCAGAAATGATTCGACGAGGTCAAAAATTGGTGATTCGGACATAATTCGAAAATAATTTATTTTTTATATAATACAAATAGTATATTAATTTATTAAATTTTTAAAACGGTATAAGTATGAAACAATAAAATATTTTGTAAAATTAAAAAAAAACTGCGAGTAATATGAATACTAGAAAATTTTTTAACAAATACATTTCTTATTTATTTATTGGATCCAATGTTATGAATTTTGTTGCTATGTGTGCAGAACCACGAACTAAGCAGTGTAAAGGACAGTTTACAATGGTAATACACGGAAAAAGCGCCATAGAGAATCCCAACGACACTCCAAAGATTGCCTAGAAGAGCTCGAGAGTAGTTGGGATTCTCTGAGGCGCATTGAAGAAGCTTGCCAGGAATTGCGCACAGTTTCTCTCCTCGAAGCGCGACGACACACTGTCGTTAAAAGTTAAAAAACTTCCCCTCTGTCCTTTATCATCCTTTCCTTTCCAACTGCGCCTCTGCAATTACCCCCTTCCCTTGCCAGGTCTATTTGTATTTGTGCATATCCTATCCCCTAGCTGCCCCACATACTAACCTTTTTTATTTTGCTTTACCTCTTTTATCCTTTTTTTCCCTTTCTTTTGTTTCCTTCTTATATCATGATCGATCGGGTCTCTCTCTCTCTCTCCTCTCTCTCTCTCTCTCTCTCTCTCTCTCCCCCCGCTTTGTCTCCTCCTTTTTCCACTTTCTGATTTTTTAATCTCATCGTACATTTACGTGCATTGACAGTTTTATGAAAGTGTGATTAAATAATGCAGATGCAACATAACTGGTGAATTAAAAAAAACACATAATATGAGAGCACGATATAGATAAAATGCGTCTTAAAACGATCAAAATATAATACACGTATCTAATATGTTATGTACCGTATTTTTATAAATATTGTATTAGACGATAAAAATATTAAATACGACACCAATATGACATATTTAAATATCTAAATACGTCTAAACACATTTATAAAATTTTAAAAAATAATTATTATAATATATTTTTAATAACTATTACAGACACATTTTAAAAAATATAATATTATTATAAAAAAAATTCTCCATTTTTCCAATTTTTTTCTATTTTTTTATTTTTTTATTTTTTTAAATATTTTTTAATAATTAAAAATATAAAAAAATTAAAATATCTCTAAATCTAAACCTATATAAACATAACATATTAGATTTAAATATAATATTATTACAAAAAAATTCTCCATTTTTCCATTTTTATATTTTTTTATATATTTTTTTTATTTTTAAATATTTTTTAATAATTAAAAATTAAAAAAAATTAAAATATTTCTAAATCTAAATATATATAAACATAATATATTAAGACTTATCGTATCATTAAAAATATTCTTATTAACATTAATATATAAAAATACGATACAATATATATTAATCTTATAACAAGATATATCCAATTAATATATATATATATTTGATACGTATAGACACCGCAATTCAGTTTCATAATTCCCTGAACACCACATATTTCCTCAAAAAATATATAAGCACGAAAAAGGGAAAAAGTGAACTATTTTTTTTTTCTGTTCTTTCTTTACTGAGGTCCGTGGCTCTGTCACAATCTACATTTCCAAAGAGGTCAAAAGAAAATTTTGGGAAAAGACAAAAAAGGACCTGCTTTTTTCTATCTTCTCCACTGTACAAAAAAGAAATGAAACTACCTATGTGTCAATTCATCATCTCCAGTTAGTCTCAATCCAAAAGCTTGCATTCCCCACTGCCACTAGACCCCACAACCGACACACATCGAACTAACATTCCTCGATCTCCGCGAAATCAGCAACGACAATGAAATCCATCCAATCCTCATCTACGACCCCCTCCTCCCCCGTCTCTCCTCCTCCGACGATCTCCCCTATCGGTGCTAACTCTCCTCCAGCGAACGGCCACATGGATCCAAGATACGGAGCCTCGTATCTGGTGTCAATCGATGCCATGACAGTTGATGCAGTGCCAGAGAACGAGGATCCACAGGTCTCCTCATTACCATTGATAGTGACGAACTCAGTTACTTGGAGAAACGACGAGGAAGAAGAAGGTGAGGTCGAGGCGATCTCCAACTCCAGCCACTTCATGACTCGTTCTACCATTTCTTCTTGGATCCCCAGCTTGTCGGGTTCGGGATCAGGTTCGAGCTCCAGATCCGAGATGCTTCGTTTCCAGATGTCACTGGACTCGTCCTGATCGTCGTTTCTTAACACGAGATTGTCACCTTCTTCTTCTTCCATTGCAAGATTTTGACTCGTAAGGTTGATAGAGGAAAATGAGAGCGACGCGCGCTTTGGGTGTTGTGGGATTTATACGATGCGAGCACTGAAGAGGAAGGTTGGTTTAAATACAGGAGGAAAATAAGTAATGATTCTCTGTTACAAGTTCCCTGCCACTTCCCGTGTTGTAATTCACTGACGCTATCTCCAATTGTTAAATTGTACTATTGGAAAACGAGCTGGACATTTGTCATCACTGAATCTGCCATACTATTACACGCGGCTCTTAACAAAACCGGATAAAGAATTAGTGTGGAGTTATACAGCATTGACGTGTATGACTTGCAATTAGATTTGAAATTCATACATTAATCCAAAACAAAGTAAAATAGTGTACATTTAATTGATATAAATTCAACGATAAGTTCAAGATATGAAAATTTAACGATTGATGATAAAAAAAAATTTGATTCAATCTTTCTAAATTCAACTTTCTATATTTGGAAAGAACGTACTAAAGACAAAAAAAAGACAAGAATTTTTTTTCAGTACATTAATTCACGCAATAAATAATGAATGAGGTAAGTTAGCTTTAACATTTATAATTTTAATTCTTTTATTTTTTTTTGCTTCGCTAGCAAATTTTTATTGTAATTACATTCGTTGTTGTCTTTAATTATGTCATGATGTAAAACCTTACAAACATTAAATTTTATTAGATTTAGTTAATTAGTATCCTACACAAATTCAACGAATATTTCATAATAGCGGATACACCACTTAACGGGAGGAGATCCAATACTCATCGAACTGAATCTAGACCAACAAATAGTTTTAACCGTCGAAATATTACATTTAATATTTAATACGATTATTAAAATATCTGTGAGAAAAACTTCAGAATAAAATTTAATGTAATCAAATAATCATTTCATCTATCGAATATAAAAATTAATCCACAGACCGTTGGACCTCTCCGATTCGATCCGCCACGCGATAAAATGAATTGATATCAAAGATATATTAATTAAAGTGCAACAACAGCAAGCGCATGCATTGAATGCAACGACAGGTCCAGAAAACAGCTTTTGAAAAAGCCACAACGATCCAACAGTTTTCCCCACGGGGCCTGATGAAATCCTTGACGTTTATCACAAAAATACAAATTGAGCGGGGCTTGAGCTTTCGCGACTTTAACTGGTCGTTCTGGGACCCACATGTAAGTGTATCAGCGAACTTTGACCGGGAAGGGGACAAAAAGACCGCGCGACGTTCACTTTGATATTTTGTGTCCTTTCATATATAGCGAATTATGCAACCGCTGTCTTTAGTTCTTGAATGTAGCGAATGTAGAATTTTCGGCTCTTTGCCGAAGCGAAAGAAACACCATTCGACGCAGAGATATGTCCATAGAAAAAGGATGCAAAGGAACGCAGAGTCTGTTAGCGGCGTCACTGCGTCAGAATTTTGAAACAACCGAGGGAAACGGTTTGTTTGGTAGTGAATTTACATTTCTACCCATGCCACTAGTCGCACTACTGTTATCGACCGGTAGTACTGGTGCTAAACAGCTATGATTTGATTCGACTGGAACGCATAATTCTAGAAAATTATTCGCCTTTTGTTTTCTCTGATAAGAGAAGAGAAGAGAAAGAGAAGAGATAACTGTTCTTCTACTAGAAAATAAGAAAATGAGTTGGAATTTCTCTTTAGAAAAGATGGATCAAATGATACATCTTAAATATTGACAACGAAGTTTCATCTAAATTTCAAAGTTATGATCTATTTTAATTATAATTAAATTGGAGATTAATTCTCTCGAAGCTTCATCATATGTTAATGACTCAATCAATAGATTATTTGTTTATTATACATATACGATATATATAAGTTTTTTTATCTCGATGGTTACGTACCTAGGCCATGTAGGTCCTTATACACACATCTTTTATTTTGTTTCTTCCAATGCATCCTTGGATTTTGTGTTGGTTTGAGTTCAAAACCAAATTTGTTTGCTCGGCTTGAAGCAATTTGTAGTGCGTTAATCCACGTTAACCCCACCGAACAAGAATTCCTTTAGCTGGATTAACCAAGCTCCTTAGCTCAAATCCTTAATCCAGAGGTACCCTTCTTCCTCAACGCATGAGCTTCCTACACAAGAAAAGAAAAACATGCCTCTTGTTTATTCCCATCTTCCATGGCTAGCTAATCAATGTTGTAATTAATTTCTATTGATTATAAAATTATATGGACTTATATGTAATATAAATATATATTGAATAATAAACTTTCAAATATATAATTAAATCCGTTATGAAATGATCAAATTAAATATTATTTATCGGGTTTTAATATTTGTAATGAGAAGTGGGGTTTTTAATGTATATAATACGTATTAATAATTTTATGATTTAGTGATGGTCTAGATTATATAAAATTTAGTAATAATATGATTATATTATTGGTTCCTGGAGAATACAACTAAATAGGCAGTTTTTTTATTTTGAAAAAAAATCCGTTAAGAGAGAAATTGAATCTAGTATAGATCCGTTAATGCATAATCAGTGATTTGCCAACATTTCGGTTATTGACACTTATTATATAGGGATCAAGAACCATCATCTCTCCATAATGGTCATAAGGTAGAAACCGACAAAAAATCATCTTTCTGAAATTCAGGTTTTTTCTGAAAAGAGAAGAAAACCGTCGAGTCGATTCTCTTCATCTCTCCATCGGAGAAGAGAAAAATCACCGCAAAGCCTTAAGGAATCCGGTGATCAACGAGATTGTGTCTCTTCAGAAGACCGACAATATAAATCAACATAATTTTATTTAAATTAAGAGTTCATTAGAAGATCACAAATAATGTTCTAACGATCAATGATTACCTCACAGCTCTAGTATTGCTGGGCTCTATCTTTTGAGACCCGTTTTAAGGAGGATCTCTCCCTTCCTTCTCTTGTCAGACATCTCATTTGATCTCTCAAGAATTTTATAGTTAAGGTAACTGTTATTTGATTAGTTAAATTATACTGCTAACATCTAAATTCGAATTCCACGTAATTAAGCTGCTGACATTTAGATTGGAATGCTACATAATTAATGTATTAACCCATTGCATGCCAACAATAATAATTTTAATATATGGAAGGACAAGTTGGTCTTTTAAACCATCCTCACATTGAAATGCATATTTTATTCATACCAATTCTAAATTTTTAGGTTTCATGGCTCGCTGAACAGAGCTCCTTAACGAAATTAAATTTTTAATTCATATTTTCTTAATCCGCGTTGCCGAATGAGTCCTTTGATTTTACTTTTTAGACATTGTGCACGTATTGATATTTACAATTTAATTAATACGTAGGTACTCATAATTAGTATTTCTTTCTCTTTATTTAAAAGAAATGAATGTGATATGCATTCAATTTAACTTTCTTGTATTTTTCTGTATAAATTTATTTAAATATAAATTATTTTTAAATAAATGATTTTTTTCATTTTTTTAAATAAATTATTTGTTTATTCAATAACAATCCTAGTTGGAACAAATTATACTGATTAAGTACAAGGATAAAACTTACGCTAATTTTCTTCTATTATGGAATGGGTATTTGTCAGAATATTTTTTGGATAAATTTGGAAAATTGTGGGTAATGAACAACAGAAATTAATTATTCTACATGATTTTTGGCAGAGAAATATTTTGCATTACATTTCAATTTTCAAATTTGCTTACAAAAGCTAACATAATAAAACTTTTGTAATTGCACAAGTTTGGAATGAGGAAAAATATTAAGATCCCACTGAAATGTGGATCCAATCTATTAATTTCTTCTCACCATGCAAATTGGAAAATGATGATGTTGTCTAACCAATGCAATAATAAGCAATTGATCAAATTGATTTCTCTATCAATTTGCAAAAAAATAGCATTTTATTCTTCTACTTTTCCAACGATTTCACTTTGTAGTTTATATACGAACAGCAATTTATGGTAAAACATCACCATCTACCCCCCCCCCCCCCCCAAAACAAAAAAAAAACAAACACACACAAAAAGAAAAAAAAGAAAGAAAACAGTGCACGCTAAAAAGCTACTAATATTTCAAAGGAAAATGTTACGAAGATATCATTATTGATATCATCGTTAATACGAGCTTAATTATATACATTGAATAAGTTATTATATATATTAACGATTTTACTTTATATAGTACTTTTATTATTCAACATAAATATAATGCACAATAACTCATTTAATATATATAATAAAACTCATATCAATAATCATACGTGTATATCAGCTCTATTTCTAAGGATATCTTATCATTGTCCTTCCTAAATTGGAAGGATTTATAAAAGGCACTAACAGAAATGTTTCCGTTAACTCTATCATTGTTCTTTAAAAAGGCTTAAAATATATATATTTGAATTTTGAACTCATGTGTTCAAAAACTTTGGCCTGCATTAAATTAAGAATTTCAGATATTGGATCCCAACAAATACTAGAAATTTCATGTATGCATTTGTTCAGCACAAAATTTTACACTGTTAATTAGGTTTCTGATATGATTTTTGCAAATATTTCATAAATTAATTGGCCTTTTATGACAAAAGTTTAAGAGTAAAGGTTCAATTTTATGAGTGAAATAATGAGTGTTACAATTGATTCAATTTGGAATTCGATTGAGAAAAAATAGGAAATGAAAGAGAAAAGAAATTCTGGAAATTAATTAAATTACCAAACCCAATTACACAAGGCCCAGTAGTTTGTGTATATATTGTGGGTTTTTATGTTAAGTTATTTATACTGTTGTTGTTTGACAGAATACGGGCACCACGGGTAATGCGGTCAGGAGATATATAGGCTTCTTTTATGGGCTTCATTTTTATATATGGGCCCATAAGAAAATGGAAATTTAGACAAGTAATTATTTCGATTCATAGAAAAGTACATTTCAGAATGAGGAGGTATAAATAATGAATTTGTATGTTAGGAAAACTATCATAATGTATTATGAGTTTGGTCAAAATAAGTGACAACTATAGAAAATATATCTTAAATGAAATTGGTAAGCATTTATTTAGATTCAAATTTCAAACAAATTTGCATTTCGAGGAGGGATGAAGAAAGGGTCTGAACAATTAATTTAGAAATTCAAAGTAGTTGTTGACAGTTGCTTTAAATTAAAATAGACAAATATTAATTTCGGTTCAAATCAATATGCACTATGTCATAATCAAACATAAATCCTAAGAAAAATGAGTATTTAAGTATCGTTATCCGACCGTTAAATCGGTTATAAATGAAGAAGATATAAAGTAGCCAATGAAATTCACCAATAATTCCCTTTGCAATTGTAAGAAATATAGATGCTTATACCACTCATAAATTATAAAATTTTATATGGAACTTTTAGATTACTTGTTATATTATATTATTTTAATCAAAATTACAAGTGTTATATCAACATTTGCAAGTAAAACAGAGATGGTCTTATAATTATTTCTATTTTTCTTTAAAAGAAGCAAAATATGAGGTCACAAGTTCGAAATTCAGATGAAGAATTTTTTATGAACATTTAAAATTGAATAACTTAAACTCTCATTTTTATCTAAAAAAAAGCAAAACATGAAACTATTAAGACAAGTATTCATTTCCATTAAGAAGATTATTTATTTAAGAAGGGGTTTAAATAATAAATTTAAAAGATTAAGACAAACTTTAAAATGTATCTTGACTTTGGTTAAAATTTATGATAATTGTCAACAATTAATTTAAACTGAAATCGACAAATTCGATTCAGATTGCATATTGAAAAGGAAAAAGGATGGAAGGGTTCATACAATCAATTAATGGAAATTTATAGTTGTTGACATTTGCTATATATAAACTAAACTAAAACATGCAAACATTTATTTCAATTCAAATCAGTGTACACTATGTCATAATCATACATACATTCTGGCTTGTGTAATAAAAAAAAAAAATCTCATGAGGATATTTAGATTTGAATTGATTATAAATAAAAATGATATAAACTAGCCAATGAAATTGACTATAATTTGGCTATGAAATGAAATGTGTGTACCTCTTTAATGCCCATGGCTTGTTATATTTAAGAGAAATTGAGCACTTTTATATTATATATTGTATAACCATTTTGTGTATATATATATACATATATATTTTTAATGTCACTGGTGGCGACAAAATCACTCTCAATTGCTATTTTTTTTTTTGTTTTCTAATGCATTTTTTTTTTAATTTTTGGCGTTTAGAGGAGTAGGAAGGATATATTAGGTTAGGTATGAGCTATATTTTGGAAGGATTTAGGTCTTTAAATTTTACTTTGTCTTAAAATTAGCATTCGATTTTTTTTTAATTTTTACAATTATTCTTTCGAATTATACAATCAATGACACTATCCAACAATAATATATGATTTTCAATTTTACGCACAAATTGATAAACGATATTCTTGTTGCTGCATATAGTATTATATTTAAAATTTTTATGATTTATGACTTCTTAATTTGTAGAATGTTATTAATATTTTTAGAAAAATTTTGGCACTTGATTAATATTTATAAATATTGATATGTTTTCTACTTCATTTTTTTATCTTTGAATTTTTTTATTTTTTTATTCATATAGAAAAGATATAGTATCATAAATGATTAAAATTATTTTTTTATACATAAAAAATAGTAAAATTATGAAGTAAGAAAATCTTTTATTTAATATATTTACAATGTATTATAATTTGTAAAAATATTTAAATAAGAATAAACTCATCAAGAGTATTCTAGTCATTTCATACTTAAAATTGTAATTACATAGTAAATTAATTGCAGAGAGATAATTATCACTGATCATATAATTCAAAAGATTGTGTAATTGTCGAAATAAAAAATTTAAAGACTAACTTATTACTCGAACATTTATTGATCCCCAATTTCTTTTCCAAAGATATAATTATGATATATTAGTTTCCTTTCTTTTATAACGAACCCTAGTTACAACATCAAACGCAATTAATGATTGACAATCTTACAACAACATTTTAATTTTATTTTATTTGTTTTAACCTAATGAATAAGTTAAATATTTCTGAGGTTATCAAATTGACTCGTGTTGCATCTTAGTAAAAGGAAAAAGAGTAGTTTGACTCTGTTAAATTTGTTGATTTTGAATTTGAAATTAATTTCTTTCATAAAAAAAACTATGCGACGTGTACAATTTTACGGACACAAATAACTATTGTTTGAAAAGTGGACATATTTTTCAACGTTGTAAACAATGACAACGACATGATCACATTTTAAAAGAAAGAAGATGACATGTTGACATTATTGGAACGAATAAATAACCTAACAATCAGAAATCAGTAATAAATTTTGTGATAGAAACAAAACTTAATGACCATCAAATCAAATTATCCTATTAAATAACAAATTTCAATGACCATTGACAATAGTTAACTTGATAATGTTTTTCAAATAAATTTGAAAAAATCTTAAAAACAAAAAAATTATAAAAATATTCTTATTTTATAAATTAACTGTGTTTCAAATTTCATGCAATTTAAATGTCATTTGACATTCCATCAAAATCCATTAAACTTGAATTGTTGTAAATTTATGCAATTTGAATAGTTTTTTTTTATGGAATATCAAATGACAACTGAAATTGTACTAAATTTGAACATAGTAGATCTATAAATATAATAATATGTCCATAAACATTTTTATTTTTTTTATTTTTTTAGTTTATTTGAAAAATTATTATCAAAATTAAAAAGTTAATCATTATCAATAAAGGGTGATGATCTCTTGACAACTAAAAATTTAACAACTTTAACAAAAGATTTTCAAATAATTCCGAAAAAATCTTAAAAATAGAAAAAAAATTATAAATATGTTCTTCAACTTTTAGATTGATTGTATTTTAACTTTTATTCAATTTAAGTATAATTTGATGTTCCATCAAAA
This sequence comes from x Bolboschoenoplectus mariqueter, assembly GCA_037678475.1. NCBI lineage: Eukaryota > Viridiplantae > Streptophyta > Magnoliopsida > Poales > Cyperaceae > x Bolboschoenoplectus > x Bolboschoenoplectus mariqueter. The sequence goes on from CM075251.1 coordinate 2,484,415, forward strand.
GTCATCAAAGTTATAATATATTTATAACGATTTATATCTAATAGTCTTTGATAGAATACCAATTGATACTTAAATTATATAAAATTTGAAAGACAATCAATTTATAAATTAAAAAATATGTCTATACTTTTTTTTCCTATTTTTAAAAACTTTTAAAAATTATTTTCGAATTATTTAAAAATTTATTATCAAAACTGTTAAACTTTTAATTATCAAGCCATCCACACTCATCAATAAATCACCATCCATTTTATATACACATAACCTTACCTTTATTATTATCTTCGTTGTTGTTTCGCTAGGAGAAGTGTCATTATATACAAATATACTTTGATAGCAAAGTTTATGGGATTCATATTACATTTATAATTAGTTTTGGTGAGTTGGGCTTTTTACGGAATTGGGAGCCAAGAGTGTGCGATTAATTCAATTAATTAACAAACTAAAAAAGATGAATTTTACAGACAAGTTACATTGGAACCGAGTTTTTGAGTTCGGCAAGTGACTTTTCCAATTTATATGTATTTTATTTTTTACTGTATATCTAATATAATAATAATAGATTTCGTTTTTTTATAAAACAAATAATAGATTTAAATTCTGTATAAAACATTTAAAAAAAATCGAATTAGAGTCTTTATTTAAAAAAAATGTATTTTATTTAACAATTCTGTGAGCAGCCCACTATAATAATAATAAAAGGAAATTGTTTGAATTTTTTTCATATAATAAGATTGTTAAGATTGTTTATTATACAAAACCATGGTTTCTCCTCTGACAGTTTAAAGCTTAAATAAACCCATTTACAAGTGTATTAACATCTAATTAATCCAGTGTGTTTATTTCCCTTAACACCCTTAAAAAAATTTGAAATTTGAATCCCGACAACCATTAAAGCATGAGCAGAGAGCTGTCGCCTCTTCTCATTCAGCTCCTCTCCGATCGTACGGATCGAGTTCATCGGAAAAATTCGAGTTAACATTTGATTTGGAGGCGCTCAATTCTGAATTAAATCCGATACAAATCAAACGATTCAATGCGCAATAAAGGCGCCCGACAGATTTGTCTAAGAGATCTTTAAAACGATGGAGAGATCCGTACAATCGGAAGAGGAGACCAGCTCGATCGCCTTCTCCTCCGCTGCCAAGTTTTCGAGTTCCCAAATCGAAGCATTTACCAGAGAACACGCTTTCCTCTCATTATTAGAGTTGAATAGCTTGGAGCTGTTGTTTTCTTCTTCTTTCTTCTTTTGAACAAATGAAATGAAATGAATTAATTAGTTATTAAATGAATTGAATACATTAATAAAGGCTGCTTCTGGCTTACAAGTTCCCCACCGACACCTGTACTGTATGATGTGCGACGCCTCCGACTCCTCAATTATTCAATGCTGTGGGATTCTTTCTATCCTTACTGATGTATCTATTCGTATAACGGGTTAATATGAGAAATTATTATTACACACCCAAATTCTGCATTTATTATTTGCGTCTAATGTTAAGTATATTTTTTTTAAAATATACATATTTAAAAATTGGAATTAAAAATTATATTAAATAACTTCAAAAATCTGATGTGTAAAAAAGAAGTGCCGATAAGGGATGTAATTATCACTCCTCGATTAATAAATCAAAGATTTTTTTTGTGAAAGATAATTGATTTTTCAGAAAATCTTTTTTTTTTTTGCAAGATCACCTCGACAAACTATCACCTTAATGTAAAGTGACATGTTCATTGTATGAAAATAATTTGGTGAAATATAAAATTGCATAATTCAGATTAATATAGATATAATTTGAAAATAATTTGTTGTCTAATATATTCAAATACTAATCAATACTAGTTTTTTAGAAAATAAATATAAATTTCTACCTAAAAAAACTTAGTATTATTTGCAAATTCATCGAATTCGAAAATGTGTTGAAAAAATTAATGCACATAGAACTCGAGTCTTATTAAAAAAAACTTGAATGTTATGTGTGAATCATATATTACAAGTATAAATTTGTGTAGATGATATTTAACACGGAGGGTAGCGATGTGACTCGACATAATAAGTGAGTTTTAAGCAAAATTTACGGAATGGTTTTATATAACAGGACTCTCGTAGAAATTGAACAACCACACAAAAATATACATAGAAGAAGCCAAAGATTATCAGAAACTTTTCACACCTGCTCCTATTTCCCTCCACTTTTAACTTCACTTTATTAATCACATCCAGCCTTAACTACTATTACTTAATTAGTAGTAACAAAAGGCGAAAGGCAAAAGCTTATTTTTCATAGTGAAAGATGAGGAAAAAGAGGGAAAAGAATATAATTCTCTTGACTTTGGCCTAAGCTATATTAATAATATTATCCTTTTCACATATAACATTGATTCCACATAAAAATGACGAACAAAACTAGATGTGATGACAAAATAAAATAAAATTAACCTACATAGAGTTCAAACATAAAACCCTGTGCCCAAGACATACCTAAGCAAACCATAAAGAATTAATAAAGCAGCAACAACAACCAAAAAGTATTCAAAATAGTTAAAAAAAGGAAAAAAAAAATTCAAACAACAATTAAAAGATAAAAAGAAAAAAAACAATAATCCCCACGGCTCCCATTTCCTTATTTTTTTTTTCCCTGTCAATCCCTTTCTTACAATAACAATGAAAAAATTTACAAAACCACAGCATGTAAGCCTACCACTGATCACACTTCCACGCAAGTCCACTTGCATGCAGCTAGAAAGTCCACTTCCAGATCTTGACTCTGAGTTTGACCTGACAAACCACATCCGGCGTAGCCGATGCTCCCGGCTTTCCTTTTGCCGGAGCCGCTGCCTGGAATCCTTCGCAATGCACCTTGATCCCTACTTTCTTTGTTTTCAAGCTTCCGACTTTAATACCGGCTTTCGTCTCCAGATCCACTGCCAATTGCACATTGCTCTTCTTCAGATCCGAAACAACGCTCGGGTCGACGCTCTGACGAGAAACACCAGCTATCACCTTCAATACAGTTGTGTTCTTGGCATCATGCTGGAATCCGGGGATTGATCCATCGCCGACATCCGCTCCGCTGCTCGTAACACCGACAGAGATATCATCATACAGGAAAACGATCTTTTTGTTCGGGTTGCGAGCGGTGACAGAGAGATCCAGGCTCGAGGTTAGGAGATTGGAGGAGGTGAGGTTGAACGTGGAGAGGCGGAGAGAGGAGACGGTGAAGGTCGGGCGATGGGGCCGGTAAAGGACGTAGAAAATGCCGCCGGCAATTGCGGCTAATAGAACGAGAAGGATGATGACTATGACGATCCAGCAGCAGAGACAGCGGCAGCAGGAGCCGCGGGACCGGCGGCGAGATTTGGATGGGACGGGGCGGTACATAGGTCGTTGATACATTTGAGATTTCGTTGCGGGGAAGGATGGCGGTGCACCGGCTGAAGCCGGGGGCTGAGGGTTGGGTTTCGCTGAGGGGTATACTCTGTCCGCCATTGTTAAGAGAGAAGGAAAGGAGAGAAAATTGAGAGGCAAAGAGGGGGTTGCGATTAACGCTTTAAGCTAAATTAGTGACAAGGTTAATTAATGCGAGAGAGTGCGATAGCATAGGAGCGGAGGGGAACTGGGGAAGTGATGTATACATAGAAAAGAGGGAAAGAGAAGAGAGGAAGGAGGTGAGGTGAGGTGGGGAGAAAGGAACAGAGTACCTTACAGAGATGGTTCTGCTCCAACAACTGCTGGTATAGTAATTTGGTATTTGGTATTATTGGCATTGCCAGTCTCTTTTTGTTAATTAAGGTTTTCATTTGTTTTTTTCTTTTTCTTTTTTCTTTTTGGATGAATTAATGTGGGAAATTTTAATTTGGCGGTGCCAAGGGCTGCTATGGGGCACCAAACAGTTTACTTCCAGTGGTCTCTTGATGCTTGTATTTGTACGTAGGAACATTTGCTACCATATATAAATAGGTTGACAATACTGTTATGGTGTACAAATCAGTTAGTATTTTACTAGAACATGATCATGTATTCTGTTCAATAAAAGTACTTGACGATAATAAATAAATGGCTAATTTTAGCACGAATACAAGTTTTAAGTTGTAGTAGAAATTACTTTACTTACTGTCATAAAAAAAATAATATCTAACATTCTAAATGTAAGCTAAAAATGGTATAAAATTTAGATGTGTGTTAGAATTAGCAAATAAAAAATTAGTAAAGTTTCATGGATTATATATAAGAATAAAAAGGTGATAGTAATTAATTATATTTAGTGGACGTCAATATATTATATTATGGATTGTAATATATAAATATGAAAATTAAAACTTATTGCAATTTCCTCTTGATTACTTACCTTACAAGATAATAATAATAATAATAGTTTCTATGCAACATGATATACGTTTGTTAACTTTATATCATCAATTACTATCAATTAGTTGGATATCTTACTTAAATATTTAAAACACTAATAATTTGTAAGTTCCTTAATAAAAAAACATGTCATAGGCAAAGGAAAATGATGCATAACAAGAATTCTAATTATTGATTGAAATTATATTTGTAACAAAAAAACATTAGCCGATTCTATAGTATAAAATTTTAAACACAATTTACCTTTATTTAATATAGAAGTTGCAACTACGTTATAGAAATTAAAGTTGATTAAAAAGTCCCCAGTAGTCTTTAAATTACACGCAGTATATAAAAAAACCTCCAACTTGTATTAAATTTTATTTTACAATATGTTTCTTAAATAAAAATATAATAAATTTATATTTTTAAATTACAACTATATTTGAAATTCTGACCTTGATTTAAAAATCTCCAACGTACATTCCTTCTAATACATGTCGCTCATAAAAAAAATACTCGAATTTATATTGAAACAATTCTTACAATTAAGGTCTTAAAAAAATATTTTTGTTATCTTCTTATCATCCTTAATACATTTTACTTTTCGTGCTACATATATATAATATAATATAATTGTCAGTCCAAAAATCTAAAAAAAAATTAAAAAAATTACAAAGTTTCTGAGTCATCAGGACCATACATACATTTGCAAATTGGAGACGCATATCATTCCTAATTAAAAAAAAATATCATTTCATGGTTGGTAAGCATTTGACAGCCAAAGAGAGAAAGAGAGAGAAGCAAGGTGGCAATAATTCATCTATATATTTATTATTCTAAATCTTGCTCATCAATTGACTTCAAGACCAATTCTTTTAAAATTTGGTGATAATTAGGCACAAAGTCTTTTCTCAAAATTACGAAAAGGATTTATTGGTAATAACAGCCGTTGAGATATCCACATTTTTGCAAATTGGATGGACAATTCATGCATATACAACAGCTAAGATGAAAATGATTTGATGAAATTGGAATAATTCAGGTGCTAATCAAAGAAAGGGGGGATGATTTATTTATTTAATTAGCTCAATTATTCCATCTGGAGTAAGTTTTTATGGAAATCTAAACTGGAATTTTGTAATAGTAGTCTCTAGGTGGAATTGAGCCAATAAGAACACTAATAAACATACAACTAATTATTGAATGAAATGAGGAGAATGATTTTTAAGGATGTTTTAAATGTGCAAGGATGGGACCTTGGATGCTTAAAATTAGAATAATTAGATTTTTTTAGTCATTATGTACATGACATATTTCAGATTTTCAGCATTTTTAGTTTACATATGTGTGATTTAGGAAAATTTTGAAGCATGATTTGAGATCCAAATTCAGCTTGTATTAGTTTACAACTTTTCATAATATTGTCATCCGGCACAATTACTGAAAATGTTAACTGAAATTTATGTTAGAAAATATTTTAAATAAATGAAAAGGATCAAGTGGTCGTAATATCTTTAGAATTACATATATTGGGAAATTCTGCAAGCCAATAGATGATAATATTCTTAGTTTAGTACAAAAAAATATATTATTTATTGGACTATTTCTAATCTCATTTTCATTTATAATTATATTTGTGTCAATTTATTAATAAGATTTATAATTAAATATTTTTCAAACACATTTAGATTTGTGATATTTAGACATGATAAATTAATGTATCATACATTTCCCATTTATTTCAAATATTTTCCAACAATCTATGCTTTGTAAAAGGTAACCCTAAATGCATATAATATTCTTATCAAATGTACCAACACAACGCAAATTAATTAACCATATTTTAGTGACAAAAAACATTAAACATGCATGGTAGCATTATGGATCTTTTGTGAAGTGTGGTCTTATTAAATTAATTAGGAAGGTTTTGAAAGCAAATCATAGTATTAGTATTTAGTACTCACCAAACTGCATTTATCAATGTGTAGCAACTTTTGGTGCTGAGAATCATAAACCTGGGAATTGCTTATTACAGCTGGCGAGGTTTTCTGTTGTTTGGCTTTTGTTTTTTGTTTTTTTTTGTTTTTTTTGTTTTTAGATAAAGCTGCTGAGGTGTTATGTTAGCTTAAATAAAAAACTGCTTCTGATGCAATATTTAAAAAGAAGAGGCTGCTGCTTGCTAACATGGTTCACCATTCATACCTAATTTGGAATTAAGATTATGTATGAATTATCTTAATATGTGTGAATTTTTTAGAAATTTAAATTTGTACTTTTTAATATCTTGCATATTGCAAAAGTATTTTTCTTTTGTTGACTGATAAGTTTAGAATGATTTTTTTTTTCAAAAGTAAATTTTGGTCTAGTGTATTTTTTTAATAAAAGAATATTATAATTGATTTGAGCTATTTGGTTAGTAAAAGATAACACTAAAAATTAAATATTAGTTTATAATAAATTTGTAGATTTAATGATGATAATTGATATCTTAATACGCACGGTACTTATTACACATATTCTCTTCAACAAGTTCAAAGATTAAAATTACTTCCATGTCTCTAATCATAATTTTTTAGTTAAATAACAACTCAAAGATAATCGGCATGAACCATTTAAATTCTTTAAGTGTATTAAAATATCATATTAAAATAATATAAAGTTTGTTAGTAAAATTCCATTTATAAACTTCTTTTCTTTTGCTAAAAATCAAGTTTGTCATTTTCTTTAAATAGAAGGTTGATTTGGTAAGTGCTTGACTGTTTTTAATTTGTTTGTATCTTCAAAATTTTCTCTGTTCTCAGATTTTATTTCTTTAAATTTTGTACTAATTTTCTTATTATAAATATTTTTTCTACCTGTGGTCAAACCTCCCTACCACTAATTTATTAAGAAGAAATGCAATGGCCTGTTGCATTATATAATTTTTCAACAAATTAATATAGCATTAATTTTCTAATAGTGTCATTAATTGTACCTGAGTCAGAGAAAAAAATATTTTTTAACCTTTGCACTAGACATCAGGATGCCATGATAATTTATTACATGATCATTTTTTTTTACATTTTTATTCAACGTCAAAAGCAAAAAGTATATGAAGATCATGTGCTTGGAAAAAAAAAAAATTTTCCACTTGAGCAAAATAAAGTAAAAGAAAAAGTGTACTCATCTGTATTAATTAACACTATCAAATTCGTTTGCATATATTGAACTTATTCTTATTAACACTATTTGAAGTTATTAACATGTGAAATTACTTATTTTTGAAGTAAGAAGTAACTATTTTGGACATAAATAATAATTATTTTGTTTACCACAAAAGATTAAAAAAGGCTATCCGCTATTGGCTGGAGAAAATATTTAAAGAATTTTTTTTTAAAAAAAAGTGGGGGAATATTTTTCTATTTATATTTTTGCTCTTTTTGCTAGTATATATTTTAATACATGTAATTCTTGTTGAAAAAGATTTTAGTGGGGCCAGGAAAATATTATTTTTTTCTTATAACATTGCTTTTTAATTATTTTTGGGCTCATAAAATGTTCCTTGATGAGAGGTGTATATATAGGTATTATGTTAACGTTAGCATATTAATATATATTTGTCTGATATAACAAAATTAAATAGACCTACAACCAATTGTAATGCCACCAACAAATACCATGATCCATGAGATATGATATGGGGAGAATCTATGGATTCTATAAAATGGCCCCAATTAACTATAATTTGGTAGTTTGAGTAATTAATTTTGGAGTTTGTAAAGTACATCTTCATAAATGAAGTACGGGCCTTCAACACTACTTGTATAATTTGGTCTCTTAAATTCAATCTTTTTCTTTAAATTATATGTGATATTAGGATTTCAAAGTGCAATTTTAATCTTAATTCAATAAAAGTATTATATACATAATCTTAATTTGGATGGAGTTCTCTCTTCATAAAAGTATTATATACATAAAAATTATTATATCCGACATTAATTGTACCCTTCATTAAATGAGTGAAAATTTATAACTATTCATATTTGACGAAATTTCATATAATATCCAGCGACTTTTAAATTATATGAAATTTGAATACACAATAGGGTAAGAACATATCCTTACACATTTTATATTATAACATAACATATTTTTCTTTTTGAAATAAAGACTTCCCGTTGACTCCGACAATTATTTATTTTTAGATATTTTTTACAGAATTTGAACATATGTCCGAGATCTATCATTATCGTATTAAATGTGGATTAGAATGTTGAGGTTGACTAGCTATTTCTCAGGCTTTGATATATCCTGATATTGCATACCTAATTCTCCCTGTTCTAACTAAACCAAAATAAATTACTCTTACCTATACCATTTTGCCACCCATTGATCTGGCATGTACATTAGGCATTTAGGCTATAATTAGAGTTGTTCTTTTTCAATATAAATTTCTTCATTATTCATGTGAGACACATGCATAGGTGTGGCCTACTAAATAATAATTGCTATGTCAAATTCGTTTAATTGCTATGGAAAGCGATATGCTACTTGAAGCAAAAAGACATGTATCTATCAGCTCTTATTAATTTATTTATAAGAGCGTTTCGTCTCGTTTGATATGATGAGTTTTTTTTTTTTAGTCTTTTCAGAGACAATTGCATTCTCACATAATGATTATTTGTAAACCAATAACCGCAGTACAATTATTATTTATTGAGTTTGATGCTGATTTGGAAATGTATTGAATTATTTTAAAGTATTAATATTTAATAGAAGTAATAAGAATAAAAAGTGTTAAAAATTATAAAATATAATGATTTAATTTTACTCCATCTCTATAGATGTTTTAACTTACTTCATCTTAAATTACATCATTTGATATATTAAAACGTCTTTAAACATTTAAATTATCTCTACTCTACTTGTCAAACAGAGGCGTAAATTGTAAATGGACTACGATGCAAAGTAAAACATTGTGTAAAAGAGAATTTATGAAAACGGGCAACAATTTTGATAAATGTAAATTGTAAATAAGTATCTATTATCTATTATTTTTTTAAATATTTTTTATGATATTTAAACCTATCTCTCTATAATGAGACAAAATTGTTATGATGTAGGTGGTCGGAATATATAGACATCAACATACACGAGAAAAAGAATTACAGAACTTTGTGGTACGCAACTTTCGCACATAAAATAACACGTATATAAAGACCAGCATTCAGGGCTTCTTCTTTGATCTTTCAAGAAAATTCCTACACGAAAACGACACACCCAAAAATGCATTTAATTATGCATACGACGACGCGTACAGCAAAAATGCATTAATTATGGTTTGTCTGATTTTAATAGAAACTTTAGATAAAGAAAGGTTAACAATAAATAAAAAGAAAGATATATAATACTTCATCCTTCATACTGCACCTTTTTTTTTTGTGGCTTACACTTCATGCGTTTAATTACTCCAACACGTTCGTTACATGTATATATTTTGAGTTTATTGTCACGTGGATAAACTCCATTTGCAAGGAATGACCAACCGACAGAAGAACTCACAATCACAAGTTTTCTTGTTATTGATTAAAAAACTGAGATTTTTCAGTACATACGCAGAGCAAATACGACAGTAGTAGCATGCATTGTATTTGCACGTATATATGACATATCTTTCACTTTCATTTCAGGCCATAGCGAACTTTGATGTTGACAAAATTAATTTGGTTGTTGTATACAACAAAACAACATTTTCTTATGGTATTTGGGAACGGCAGGTAACCCAAAACTCAATGTTGGCATTAGTTCAATAAACAAAATTTACTAATAATATACAGCAAATATTACAGACTTAATGTTAAATCTTACGGTCCCTGATTAGTCACAAAAAGGTTTTCAAAAAATAATAATATATAGCCCGGAAAAAAAAATATAAGGTTGTCGACAAATCACAGAGCATTTTACCCTTCTTGCAAAAAGAAGCTTATATATGAGGTCAACCCTAAAAAAAGGTGGTTAAAAAATTTTAGCAGTACGGCTTTGTTAAATCAAAGTGAGGAATTGAATTCCCAAGAATCAAATTTACTCTTCTTCGTCCTCCATTGGCAGCGTCGGGGTTCTTGTGCACATTGTGTTGTTGTGAAGCTCTTTAATTCTTTCAGCTGGATTGCATTTACCTGCAATTTATTCACATTCCAAGATTTCAACAAAAACAAATTCATATAACAACATAAATTCTGTCAGGATGATTAGCCCCCAGTGCAATGATTTTACCAGTCAGCATAGGTCTGTACAACAGACACAGGTTAGAACACTGGATAGATCACCTGGGATAGGATAGCCGCAGACTTCTACAAAATTTGAGGAAGAGTTGCTGAAGGAAGAACAACGGAGAAGCAATGCTAGTATATGACAGAGAAGCAACGCAAGTACAAAATAATCGTGAACTGAGAAAACTAATGGCGAGTCAGCATAGGTCTGTACAACAGACACAGGTTAGAACACTGGATAGATCACCTGGGATAGGATAGCCGCAGACTTCTACAAAATTTGAGGAAGAGTTGCTGAAGGAAGAACAACGGAGAAGCAATGCTAGTATATGACAGAGAAGCAACGCAAGTACAAAATAATCGTGAACTGAGAAAACTAATGGCGAGTAAGTGCGAAGTTGGGAAAAAAAAGTGGAGAATGAGAGTGCCAAAGTTTTCTTTTTTTTTTCCCTTCTTTTTCAGGGTAAAAGCCTGTAGTCAGGTGCCAAAGTAATGAGGAATAGTAAGTCAGGGCCTCGGGGTACAGAACCCAGTGGACAATAAGATTTTCTCATTGTAGATAGGCCGGTACTAATAATGTTCTATTTGCTGATGGTTTTTCATGCATGCAAAGAACTGAAACTATCCAGGTATGGGAATGGTCAAATTGTACCCATTTTTTAAAAAGACAAGAAAAGGAAAAGAAAGGAAATTATCAGATGAACAATAACAAAGGACGTATCCGAGTCAACATTGCAATGACATAATCTGTTTTTCCTAATGAAATTTAAGTAAATATAATACAAAAGGTGGAATCTTTGCTATAATGGACATCATTTAAAGTCTTAATTCTTGAGAACCAATCCACCCATTAACTTCAGAGCAGGAGAAAAAAGGTAATTACTAAGCCATTGGGTTGCTAATGAGGTTTCTAATTCAGGACTGTTCTCAGGACTTTGCAAAGAAGTGGAAGAAAATATTTTTCGAGGGGTGTTATAAAAGGTATTAGATCAAGATCAGCAGTTGGTAATTTCTTCCTTTCTTTTGAATAGGAATGAAGACTAAGACAGTCCGGTCCCATTCTATTCGAATGGACTTCTTCGGGAGGGAGGTATTTGAAATGGAAACAAGTGAAGAAAATGAGGACATTAGAGGCTTTTGACTTCTGGGAAAAAAAATACTATTAGAAGCAGGAGGGTTGGAGAGATTCACGCAAAAGAATGCTACAACTATTAAGGAGGTTTTTTATATAGAGTACAATTGGTCTTTTTAATGAAAAAAGTATGGTTAACAAGAAGAGATCTAGAATAGTAATAATTGTGATGCCAATTTTATCTAAATTGGATATTGGTATATGAAACCCAACCTTCAAAGATTAATGAAGTGAAAATTGACTAAATTTAATCTAGTTGTTATGAATAACTTGAAAGAAAAAAAAACTTTCTACAGTTATCTCATTCATATTCAAAGACAAGTTTGGATATGTCAACTTGATTTTTACTTCTATTTGGGTTCATCAGGGGCAAAATCAACAATGTTTAACAAAACACATATTTGTGTAACTCTAATCTACAAGTAACCACGTTAGATGTGTCCAGCGTTATTCAAAAGCAATATAGCACCTAGTAAAATAAGACTGCTTTTAGAAAATTTGGTACCTGAACAACGTGGTATGCTCCAAACAGCAATGGAGTTTGCAGTACATGCGGGATCACAAATCGCCTTCTTATCTTCATGATTGACATTCATGGATAACATCCATGAACCTATTGTGACATCCTCATTGCTAAACATTCTTAAACTACACAAACATCACGCAAAAGAAGAGATTACCAAAAAAGTTTACAAGGTTCGGTATCTCATTTTTGTAACTAGTAAATACAAGAGATTACCAAAAAAAGGTTACAAGGTTCAGTATCTCCTCATTTTTGTAACTAGTAAATACTATATTTGGAGTTATTTGCTAATAGTACCAAAAGTTCTTCATATTTTTTTCAACTAACACCTAACTTTAAGATTGCTGTAGTGGAAAGGCAGTTTCCATTATCTGGAGAAATTTGTCTATCACAGTAATCTAAAAGTAGGTTTTATTTAAAGACGTCATAAAAAATGCTGCATATTAGCTGTCTATAATTAAAAATGTTTGGGGCCATTTGCAAATTTACAATTATTATGAACACTGTAGTAATTGAAGACACACAGTAACATAGCAACCAAAATTGAAGGAAAACAATATCCAAAAGTACCTATCATTTTTTGCAGCAGCTAAAGCAGCTACAACATCAGAGGAAAGAGCATATATTGGTCCATATGCATGTAGAAAGTATTCAGAGCCAATTAACTCCCCTTTACTCTCATACCTAACATCTACGTGTCAGTTAAAAATGATTACAGCAAGAAACTATTTGTATGAACTAATGAACTCATGAAAAATTACCACTGCATCTTGGGGTCAGTGATTACTGGGCCCTTTTTCATGCATCCTATGTAAGTCATGCGATGCGCTCGATCCTTGGCAAGAAGTGTTGCCAGTCTATCTGGATACATTGTTGGAGATATAGAAGAGATTGTATTAAAGAAGTTTTGAAAAATACAAACTAGTACCCATATTGAATAACCTTAAAAGTGAAAGTATATAATTTGGAACCCATTTACTATTTTTAATTGTTATTTATAGCCCCTTTTATTTTGAGCAATCCTTTACCATACAAGCACTATTGATTAGAAAAAACCATCCCATGTAAATATCGTCAATTTGAAAATTCAATCAATTCTATTTGTCAGGTGTTCTAATTGTTTTGTATTTCTCCATGGAAAATCAAAGACTGATATATAGATGAGATGTTTGTTATATAAGTTTTACCCGGACGTAAGTAGATGTCATCATCAGCTTTTACATAGAAATCTGCATCAAAGAGATCGAATGCTGCTTTGAAGAATGCTAACCTAGGCAAGATACAATGAATAAAAATAGACGTACTTAGGTCCTGTCTTCCCCAACATAGTACAGTAAACCAATCTTGTAATGAGCCCTAAAACTTTTCTCTTAACCCTATATTGGTTAAATTGGCCCTCCATCACACAATAAGCTTTGATTTAACAACCTTCAGCCTTAATTAAGCCTAAACTATGCAATTAAACATCGAGTTAACCAAATTTTCCTACAAAGAGTGCCCTGACTAATCCCCAATTGCAGAAGCACAACAAAATGAAAAACCAGTAAAAAATATGTTCGGCAATTAAAATATAGTCAAATGAAAAGGCAAAGACCAAAATTAGCCAACTAAATCACATGCAGGCACAGTAGTACAATGCCAAATTTTTTTGGGGTGGAGGATGACAAGGATCTTAAAAATTTATGACTTACATTTTCTGTGGAAGCTTTGTATGATCTTCATCAACATCAATAAACATGAAATCATGATACATGTCTGCCTCTTTATGAAGCTCGGACATATTTTTTGAATCTTTTGTGCGCCCAATAACAAACCTAAATGCTAAACCAGTTGCATGCTCCAAGCTGCCAAAATAAAGCAAACTAAAATAAGATAATTTTAAACAAGGTAACTAACCCTTATATTTCTCTCATCTTGTCAGTTGGCTTGCACTAATTATTAACAAGTCTTATTTGTAATCTGTCAGCTGACAGCAGTTTTGTTTCGTTTGACAATTTTGATGGAACAGGCCGGCAATTAGCTTTTTCACTGTAGAGAATATAATCCAATAAGCGTCCCATGGACAAATTCTCTCTATATCAAACGAGGCTGCCAAAAAAGGAAATTAAGTTCATTCAACAGAGAATGCACCTAAGTTGATGCAAAACCTAAAGTTTATAGAAGTTCCCAAATGGAACTATTTCCTTTATTGCTGTTCTGATAAAAGGTGCAAAATTGCCTCCTCTAATTCAAGTATTAACTATAGATCAACCATATCTTCAGTTCAATTAAGTTTATAAAAATTGCATAGTAATCCCCACACTTGCACATGTCATATATGCACATAGATCAATCAGTGAATACTACAAAACCAATTGTTCTCATAACAGGATTCGCAACCTCTAACCTGACAAGTTCATCAGGATCAGACGGGAACCAGGTGCTTCGAAGGGCGGCTCGCTTGCCAGCAGATGCAGATCCAAACCCAGTCTGAACTCCCACAAGCCCTACCACCTTCGGTCTTGCGGCTGCCTCGACCCCGGTCGAGCTGGATAGATGTGTGCGTAAAGAGTCCTCGGCCCGGCCACACCGGTAGACTTTGACAGTCTTGGTGGGCGGGGGTGAGGCGGAGAAGGCGTAGATGAGACTGGATACAGCAAGAAGGAGGGACACGCCGGAGAAGAGGAGGAGGAACCCCCGGGAGGGGAAGGAGGAGTGAGAGTGGGGATGGTACTGGTGAGGTTTGAAGCGCTTGGATTTGTCCTTGTCGTTGTCGTCAGACGGAGTGGTGTAATAGGGAAGCTGGTGCGACCGCATTTGGGGAAATGAGATCTGATTGGTAGTTGATCGGAGCGAGAAGGGGAAGAAGGGGGAGTGGAGGAGGAGTAGAGATGAAGTCAGCTGAGAAATAAAGCGTCTCAGTCTGAGCACAAGTGACGAGGTCTTATTATGAGAGAAATGAAATGTTGGTTCTGACTTCCCGTACGAATCGTGTAATACTGTTAATTGTTCCGGGCCACAACCACAAATACGCTGCCGCGTTTCTGCGTAGAAAAGCCGAGTTTATGGCGAGTTATTACCTTTTCAGGAAAACCACGATGCGGGCCTTAAACTCGCTCTTGCTTTTATTTTTACTTTTTACTGGAGATTTAGATACCGATCTTCCATCTCGTCTGTGTTATTTTTTTTTTTTACTTTGCAGCCATTGCTCATTAACGAGACAGACGTGCTTTTACTAGGGAAAAAGCGTAAAGCCATTCTCATACGATGGTTAGCTTGTTTCTTCCTGGCCCATTAATTACAAAATAAAAAGGTCGTGTTGATGACAAATTAGATTTTAATTGGTTACCTAAGTCTAAATCTATAACAAGTTTTCCCTTCAAATCTCATTTTCTATCGGTTCGTTCGGATTAAATTCTCCCTTGAGATCAAATTTGCCACTTTTTTAATCCTCGTCCGGATTCTTGAGACAAATGTAAATAAAATTTTACTTTTCTTTTACCTCAAACATTCAAAGGAGATTGAGCCCATTAACGGCTTAACAAGAATAGAAAATTAATCCACTGAATAAGTACTGCCTTTTAATATAGATTGTATAATAACAACTAATTTTCCAATAAAAATGCCCAACTTCCCAGTTTGTATACTGCTTATGAAATTATTACAAAAGTATTACTTAAGTAAATGAAAGACGTCGATCATTTTACTACAAAAGGCAACTCAAATAATGGAATAACTATCTTCTGCTAAAACATTACTTATTTGACTGTAATACAGAAGTAATCCATCAAGTACAAAAGACCAGAGTGGATATAATGCAAAATTCAATTCGCAGCTAAAGTACCAGTACAAGTTGAAAAAAGCAAGTGCAACACAATACACAATTCAATTAGCCATAAGAGATCGTTACAGGCTCTAACATTCTGCATTTCATAACACAAGGACTATCACAAGAATTCCAATCCACAAAGTAAATATAATATACTTATCTTACGCCCCGAAAAAAGAACTAAAAGTAATAGTATTAAGAAAAAGAAAAAAAAAACACTTTCAATAGTAGCTTTGGTCTGACTAGGCTATCTTTTGCCTCTCTGCGGAAGAGCAACTAAAATCTACAATTCTATGCTGAACCTCCTTCCACCCAAATTCAGCCACCAGACTAGCAAAAAAGGCCATTGTTTTTTCCTTTGAAACCATATCAGTCTATTTTCACCGAGGCATATATTTTCCTGACAAACCAGAGGCATGCATAAAACCCAATCGTACCAGTGAGCACAAAGAAGGCATATGACACTATCAACATGTACCCAAAGTATAGTACACCGGACACAAACTTGGTTATCTCCAGCTTGGTGAAGAAATAAAACACAGCATAGGCAAATAGGTACAGAGCACTGGACCCAGCTGTTAAGTATGCACGCCACCACCAGTTGTAATCTTCACTACACAACTGGAAGTAGCATAGAACGATGGTAATCTCGGCACATGTGATTAGAAGAATAATAAATACAATGAAAAGGAAGCCGAAGATGTAGTAGAACTGGTTGAGCCAGACAGAAGTCAGGATGAAGAAAAGTTCAATGAACACCGCACCAAATGGCAAAATCCCACCAATCAAAATTGAGAATGCCGGCTGCATGTACCAAGCCTGCTCTGGAATCTGCCTGGGAATCTTGTTTGTTTTCACTGGATCCTCTATAGCTGGTTTTTTGAAACCCAAGTAACTTCCAACAAAGACCAGGGGCACTGAGATACCAAACCACAAAAGCACCAATGCGAACATGGTACCAAATGGTACAGCACCAGACGACTTCTCTCCCCAGATGATTGCATTCAACACAAAAAAAACCGCAAACACAATACCAGGGAACATGAAAGCGGTTTTCAAGGTGATTTTCTTCCACTCAGTGCCCTTGAACATTTTATACAGCCGTGAAGAGGCATACCCAGCAAACAACCCCATGAACACCCACAACAACACCATTGCAGTCATTAAACCACCACGGTTGGAAGGGGAGAGAAACCCAAGGAGAGCAAAAATCATCATGACAAGTGTCATGCCGAAAAACTGGACACCAGTGCCCACATACACACACAGGAGGCCAGAGTGGACAGGAGGCCTAAAGACATCACCATGAACAAGCTTCCAGCCTGTCTCTTCCTGGGCCTCTTCTTGGGAATCAAGCTGATTGTAGTTGGCAATGTCCTTGTAGAGGGTGCGCATCATGATCATGGCAATCATACCAGAGAGGAAAAGCACAATCATGAGGGAGTTGATGATGGAGAACCAGTGGATTTGGTCGTCGTTCATCAGCAGGTATGTGTCCCATCGTGAAGCCCACTTTATGTCACTCAGCTGTGTCCAAGGCAGAGTTAAAAAATGTCAGAAAATGAGTTTGTTAAGAAGGGAAATAGCTTATTTTGGCAATATCAAAGCAAAAGAAAAATAAATAGCTACTTGTGATTATATAAACTAATGAAAATAAAAGAGTTGGATAGCAGGTCAACAAAAAAAAAAAAATTCTCAACTAGAAAGGACAAAAGAAGTGGCTCTTGTCCAAAGGACAAAATTGGGAATGGCAGAATACAAGATGGTAATATCATCTGATGCAGTGTATGCATTTCAGGAACAAGCATGCATATGGTATGTACTAATTTGACAACCAGCTCTTCTTTATTTCTTCTCTCTTCTTCCCTCTCTGGGTTCCATGTAAAATTACGGCAATTAGAGTGAACTAGGTAAAATTGACACAACACTAGATCCTTAAAATGAGGTAAAAATATTGCACTACAAAAACAGATGTATGATCGAGAAATTCAGGTTTTAGGATAACTGTTGGATACATCAAGGTCAATTGCACAATGGAAGTCTAATCAGCTCAGTGATGAAACTTCAACATGTCCCAAAAAGTTCACTTAACGATAAGCTAAGAGTAACACACAAAAACAATTTAGAAGTTCAATAATTTGTTGTAATTTTAAAGGAGCATATATGAATAAAAAATTTATTGAAAATAGATCAAGGAAAATAGTAGTACCACAAAGGTGACATCATAAGAGAAGACAACATAGTCATCGGGGATTACTTCCTGAGGGGTGTGGCTACCTGGGGTTATCTTGCTAGTTGGGTTACAAGTTATCAATTTTGGGTTCTTCTCATCCCAGTCGCCATATTCATGCTTTACACTGCAACAAAAAGAAAAAAAGAGAACTCACAATCTTCAACAAAACAAAAGATAATATCCATGCAAGCATAGGATCTTTCATGGGATCCCAAAACTGGTTTTCAAAAACACCAGTTCCTAGTGCAGCAATATTGTTGCTTGTCTATAAGGAAGCTTTGCAAACTCCCTCTTAAACCCATAGTATCCTATTTGCACAAAATGATACGAAGCCATGAAGGTACTCCAGAGGCATATGTCCACTTAAATGATATGAAGATGCAACACTGACAAGTATCAAGAACTAAAAATTTGATAAACAAAAAACAGAATTTGATGAAAAATAAAGGCATACCTGCTTGGAATCACCTCAAAGCCCACAATCCGTGATTCTTCTGCTAACTCTTCTTTATGGTACATCACTCTGAAGCTCAAGTGATTGTTTATGAAATACTGATCATCCTTACCCTGGCAACAAACAGGAGATAAATTTATAAATGTCAACCATTAGCCCATTAGTACTGCAGAAGTGCTTTAGATGAGTTCATCCCACATTGTGTCGGATATACACCCTGCAAATGTGATATTATATATTCGCTATGTAAAAAGGAAAACATCTCAAACGATTCTCAAATAAACACTCAATTTTAAATCTCTCTTTTTCTGCTTCATTGGATCTGTCAGTCTGACCATGAGCACTGAGAGGTGAGTTATTGGAATTATCTCTTGATTCTGAGGGGACATAAGGTGTTTCCTAATTTGCAGCTCATGCATACAATTTTAGATTTCCGAAGGGCCCAAATAACAGATATTCATAATATGGAATTACCTTGTAACCGACTCTGAACCCATGTTCATAGCTGGGAGTTTGGCTACCATCCCTTCTTTGCCGAGGAACAGCCACCGGCAAATTATCCAATATCCTGGTATAAAAAAATTTAATTAAACCAACAAAATTCAAATGCTCTACTTCACTATGACTACCATGAAACATATTTCAATCAATATCATAGAAATCAAATAAATTCAGATTTACCCTCCTTTGGTAAACACCAAAATAATGCCAATGATGTAACCAAAAAGAGGCTATCAAAACTGAGCACAGTATTGCTTGATACTGGCAAAAAAAAAAAGGTATAAGTCACACTCTTTATCAAGCTTTTAAGAAACAGAGTTCAAACTTCCTTTAAACCGTTTAAACTGGTTTCACACCCTCTAACATTCAGTTTTTGAGAAAAAAACAGATTTACTGGATTTTTCACAATTAAATGGTTTTAACGCTGATAAAACCGTTAAACTCCATTTTATTTAGGGGCGTTTAAAAGCAGTATAAATTGATTACTGTGTTTGACGTATTCTGGGAAGTTTAGAAAGGCCCATGATTAACAGGCTGGAAAGTTTATTATTGAAAAATAAAATTCGTCCATCAGCACATATGACCATAGGCAACCCTAGATTCACTTTCTCATTGTTCTTAACCTATTTTCATGCTTGGCAGCCCCTCCCCCCACTGATCTCATTCTTTTCCTCTTTGCTTCACAGCAGCACCAATCTCCTTTTCATCTTTTCTTTCTAATCTTTTGGATGTAAAATAGTGTGGTAGTATTTAATCTTTTTAAGTTTAAGTACTTAATTAGTCTTATAATTGTTTATTGTTACTCATTTTTTGTTATTATTGTTTCGTTTGTTAATTATCAAGTATAAAATGTATTATTTGGTCTTTGTAAATGTAGATTATAGATCTAAAAAGTTCGTCAGTATTATGATTTAATTGCCATTTAATCTCGTTTAAAAGTTGAACCATAAATGGTCACCTCACCATTAAGAGACATTAAACACTTTTTAAAAGCTTACTCTTTATAAATAAAAACAGGTATAGATCTGTAGCAATAAACTGACAGTAAAGAAATGAAAAGAATATTTAGGCTTACATATTGACGCGGTACTCATCATCAATTTTCTCTTTAAAGTTCTTTGCAGACTCTTGGTTGAGCTTTATCCTGCATGCTATTTTACAGCCCTCATCCCGTCTCATCTTGAACTGTAATTTTGTATTCATCAAATTTTGATGCAATGACAAATTATTAGAAGAAAACAAAAATAGTTGTAAAGGTTCAGTACTGTATCACCCTGGTAAACCAAAAGACAATGTGATCACATTTTAGAGACTTTTTTTTATCTTTATTGGCTTTTTGCGGCTTAATCTAATAACTGAAGTAGAACAGACAACAAATAAGGTAATTGCGGCTTAATTAGCTAACTGTGACATAATCGCACACAATTCAGTGTTTAAAGAGGTGAAATAGGGTAACAACAGGGGTCAAGTCTAACATAGTAATAGGCAAATACATGAAGAAGCTAACGCCAAGCCAAAATACAAACAGAAAAAGTATACCAGAGACTTGAATTCATAACTATTGAGGAAAGATCAGATTAATGTTACTTAGCCGCAGAGATCTGTTTAACCAACACTTAATTCTGCCAAATTGGGGGCCTCCATTAACCAATGGAGAACAAACATAACATCAAAATGCAGAAGAAGAAACAAAAATATAGAAGTTCATTGCACAGTTAAGGGCTAAATAAAGAAATCAAACTTAAAACTGAGGCTTAGAAGTAGGCTTATTATAAATTAAAATTAGAAAAATGATATGTACAAATATTTACCGCATAAACAGAATTTTCAATGCGATCGCCATGAAGAACCTCGCCCAAATTCTCAGCGCTGTTCAAGATCTCCTGAGGCTTGCAATAGTCCAAGAAATAGTAGTCATATGGAAGCTGAGTTTTTGTTGAAGAAAGCTTATTTACTTTCACTAGAAGATCATCATCCTACAAGAGGAAAAAATAATATAAAAGATAATGAGTAAAAAGTGTGATAGAATACATTACTAAGAGGGGGAAAAACTAATAAGAAGTACTTCAAAAGCTGTTCATACAATATCACGCAGAATTAAAATGACAGAGGATCCCTTTATTGGTCTAATTCTCATTTCAGCATAATTCCTCATTTTTCCTTATTCTTTTCTTTTGGTCTTTCTGAAGAAGAAAAACATAATGCTCGATCACAAGCTAACTACATTTACATCAAGAAGACTGATTTAGCATATTTCTTGAGCTATATTTGTTGCATCCACAAAAAACTTATGCCCCAGAAGACAAGAGAATCTCTTCTTTTTTTTTTTTTTGGGAGCATGAGATGAGAGTCAAAACCTTAAAATCACCCACAGTTCCAACTTGCAACTTCCTAACCAACTGAAGTATATTGTTCTCCCATTAACACAGAATTAAGATGAGTTCTGAAGAAGATATTCTACCACATCAGTCAAGAAGAGTAGAAATATCAATTGCCTCATCTAGTCCTATTAGAGATTATGAAATAGGAAAAGATATATATCTGGCAGATACAAATTGATGGATGAAAAGTCAAAACACAAATCCTGAATCTTCGCCAGTGTGAAAGAAAGCACAACGAATAGAAAATCTCTAATATAATTCAGTGAGAAATCAGTTTCATTAACTTCATACACGGATCTGAGTATTTGTTCCCTCGATCTATTGATATCCCCAATCCAAACTTCGAACCTATACAGATCTACCAATACATCAGTTCAACCTACACACTCCGCCTCTAGATCCAAACTGAGGCGTCCATTTTGAACAAAAAGGAGAGAACCCTGGTAAAAAGTATCCTAACCTTTTGGAAATCGCGAGGTGCGACACCGGGCAAGTAGAAGGCGGTCGCAGGGGAAAGAACCAGAAAGAGAAGGCACGCGAGAAGCACGTGCGCCAAGGTCTCGCCTGGTCTCGCCATTGTTCCGAAAGGAAGAGAGAGAGAGAGAGAGAGAGAGGAGAGGTGAGATTTCTGAGATCAGATCAATGGATGTATATGCGACTATGCGTGAGCGTGAAGAAGTGCGAGCGGAGGAGATATTTTTTTATATATTCTTTGGAAAAATCGTTCTAGGAGAATCGCTAGCGTCCCCAGATTATTTCATGATGATTCAGCATATATCAAAAAGTAAATATAAGTTGTTTTCTGGTAATATGATGGATATAACTTAATGTTTCTGAAGGCTTTAATTTTTCTTTTATGTTCTTAAACACGGTGTTGATAATAGTATAATAGTATTCTGGATGTGCATTGATTTTTGTAAATTAAAGATGGTATTAAAATTAAACATTGTGTAGTAATTGGTCTATATCTTTCATTTAATCAAGAGAATATTAACTTTAACCTTCTCTTCCCTTCTACTATAGTAAGAGTAGTCATCCTATAAATCAAAGTATAATTGATGTTATTTTATTTTAATTGGATGGCTTAAATGCATGACAACATATTCATATTTTATAATCATTATAGTATAGACCGGTAGATAGAACTCCTACCTCAAATATATTTTTATTTGATATAGCATTAGATTACAATATATATCATTATTTAAATTGATTGATCAAATGTATATAAAAAATGATAAGGTCAATGTCTTTATGTTTTAGTGTTATCAACATGATTTAGTAATTCAACAAACTAAATTCCATACCATGCACCTTTATATTTATGAATAATATGACCCATTTGAACAACACTAAAAGTGTTGCCGTTAAATAAATAAAAATTCAAATAAACAATCCAATATTGTTTGATACATGAGGTACAGTTTTGGAATAATCAAATTAAGCACCATTTGGTAAAACGGAAATGAGGAGCAGTATCATGTCTATTGGAACACATTTGATTATAATCATCTAATCTTTTATCATCATATTATCAAATTTTATATTTCGTACGAATATTAAAATTTCAAAACGGAACTTTAACACGCATCTTGATGTCATCGAACAGTTATTCTATTTCTCATATTCATATTTGATCAAATGAACATTTAACCAACCTCACTTCCATTTTTTAAATATACATATTGAAATTGAATCCACGTCATCAAGGACCAACAAGGATCAATGAATTTTGGTACTCCGAGCCCCTTTCTTGCTTAAGCAGCAGTTGTTAAATTCTCTTTTCCGATCAATAAATCATGGACTCCTTTTTCACGACAAAGAGAAAATTATGATTTCACTTTGTTTGTTCTTGAAGGATGAGCCTCTGAAACTTTTGAACCCATCACTAGCTACTCTGATTGGTCTAAATATAATTTTAAAGCTATGACAATTGACTAGTCTACATTCAAAACCGGTACTAAAAATATTGAGATTCGTGTTTGGTCCAGTAATCACGTGCATGAATCTATTCTACGAGAAAAATTTGGATGATGGGTCTACTATTATCCTTTCATCAAACCTCCTTTTCAATGTCATATGTTCGATATAATTCATCCATTTTCGCGCGCGTGTGTTGCATTTCAGTTTAAAAAAATAGTGATTGTATTATCATATACATTCTCTTCTCACCATATAATCCATTCTCTGATATTTTGCAAAAAAAATAGGACATTTTCTTAGATTTTTTTTCTTATAATTGACGTGTTTCCTCACATTCCACGACAACTGTTTCTCCTCTTTTTGCATGTGTTTCTTAGGGGAAAAAATCTGAAAATTTTAAATTTGGCCATATAACGTGAAGTCATATAAAAAAAAATATATAGAATTCAAAAACCAAAAAATGAAAAATTTCAATTCGGGGGGGGGGGGGGGGGGGGGGGGGGGGGGGGGGGGTCCCTTTGCCCCCCCTCCTGATTCTGCCCATATACCATCCCAATCTAATCTAATACGATATGACACTGTATACATGATTGAAATCATGCAATATTGATCAAACTAAAATCAATATTAATTAAGTACATGGACTGCTAATTTCAGAGGTAGCAATAAAACATTGTACCATACGGTAGTTAATCAATCGATTGACCGAAATAAAATTAAAACAAACAAAGAAAAAGGTTGTTGCTGCTGCCTCCTCTGGTTATTGGGTCTCTTTCGTTATTTAACTTTCTACTTTTTGACAACCAAAACTTGAAAAGAACGCTGAGAGAGTGGTATTCTTTTTTTTTTTCTTTTTCTTTTTTTGTTGGTAAAGAGTCGGTAGTGCGATTTAATTACTGTTAAGGACCCAGTATTTTTGAAAAAAAAAATTGGCACTTAAAGTATCTCAATTCACTTATAAATGATTTATTAATTTTGATGTGATATTTGTAATTACAATTTTAACAATATGAAGCATTTGTTAATTTAACTATATTGCTAAATTATCAAGTCTTTCAAAAATATCACATCATCATTTATAATTCTTTTGCAAGTTATATGAACATCTCCATCTCTCCAATTGCAAAAAAAATCTTTTTTTTACTAATTAGAAATTATTATTTTAATGAATTAATAATTGCAAGATGAAAAAAATATGAAATTAATAATGTGATAAATAAAATTAGTGGGTACAATTGTAGGATGGAGATGCTCTAATTAGAACTTCATGACCGGGTACTTTAATTTTACTAGCACACATGCTCTCTGCTTGTTGTTAGAGCTTCACAGTTTGTAATATACTAATATTTAACTGTTAGTCGTAAATTAGCTTTTTTTTTCCCTCCTAGAAAGAAAACAAAAGGAGGCAACGTGGGGAAGCTCCGCTGGTCGGCTACAAATATCCGATGCACCGACAAAAACACATGAACGCATGGAATGAATGTATAGGAAGGTCAGGCCTCACCGCCTCAGTACACAAGTTTGTGAATAACATGTTAGTGTCATACTCATATAATCAATGATAATTTTCCTTTATTTGCAATTCAGAAATACAATAGATTCCGTTCAAAGCCAAAATAAGAAATAATGACTAGGACATTAGGAAATGGCATATGTATCTACTCCATATAGCTTTGCATTTCTTGGGTGAAATCCTCAAAATACACCGGAATTACAATCCCTCTTGACCAACGTGTATGGTAAAGTAAAGATTATCAGGTAATTGGTGTAATAAACACACAAAATTTAAGTTGGCCTTTAAATGATTAGATCTCTCGTGCAAAAGATATCCTAGAAATAGGCACAAATAAAGGAATAAACGTAGCCGCATGTGATTCGATGAAAATTAATATAATATTTCAAGGTAAAAGCAAAAGAAAGCTATATTACTCAATATCAAAATTTGGCAGACAAATCATGATACTTTACAGTCATAAAGACGATAAAACAAGATAGAAATACAATAGCTAATTTTAACCATAATTATGAGAACATAACCATACAACAAAACAAGAGCAAATGCCTCCCCTTAAAGGGCCATATTTTGGAAGGCAATTTTCTAACAAAAACTCAGGCAGCAGCGACCTTCCTTCCGTCTTCAATGAAAAAGATAGCAGATTCAGGTACCTAGCATAGAAGGGTGTATTTAATTATTTCACATCTCAAAGTTCACAATCCTAAAACTTTTTGGTCTCATATATACTGGATTAGCGGCATTCTCAGGTTCGGTATTGGAAAAAAGGGGAAAAAAAAGATTCCTTAGAGCAGGTCAGTTTTATATAAAATATTTTACTTGGACTGGTATCGTGATCTCCTTATGCTAACATGAAAAGTTAAAGACAAAATAAGGTTTAGAGTAGTTACATCAGGCCATGTATCTGTTATGAACTCAACGATGTCATAAGATATGTCTCCTTGCACGTCAATTTGCTCCTTTTCAGTAGGCCCCTGACAAACAAATAAAGTCATTTACTGCTTTTATTACTACTGACAAGAACCAATTAAATGATGCATTACTGATAAAAAAGTTCAACTTTGGAAAGCATT
This sequence comes from x Bolboschoenoplectus mariqueter, assembly GCA_037678475.1. NCBI lineage: Eukaryota > Viridiplantae > Streptophyta > Magnoliopsida > Poales > Cyperaceae > x Bolboschoenoplectus > x Bolboschoenoplectus mariqueter. The sequence goes on from CM075251.1 coordinate 2,510,555, forward strand.
TGTTGTTACTAATTTTGAAATATAGTTTGCTAATAGGCTATCCTCCTAGCTGTGAACTCCAGCACTAAAAACACAATCAAATAGAAAACTTAACATTATAAAGTCAGCTGTGAATTCATGCTAATAAGCTCCATTTTTGCTTGAGGCGTTTCCATAACTATACCATTATCCAGTATCCAGACTGAATGGTACAATGATTAAATAAACATTGCATAAAATACATAACATTTTAGATCAGAAGAACTAACTCTAATATATTACCTTAACAACAGAGGCTCCAGTAGCAAACTTCTTTCCAAGCTTTTTAGACGCATCACTGAGCTTTACCCCTGAAAATTCATCATCCAGCAAAATTTAAAAAAGAAAAGAAAACGATACTATCCTTTCAACTTTATGAATGCTAACTTAATTTTTTTTATGGGGCATGGGGATAAGACAATCCTGAAAATTCATCATCCAGAAGCACTTTCAAAGGGGAATAAGACCAAAGACAGCAGAAGTTCGGGTGCATTAATCCTTCTTGACTGTCTTCCCTGAACATGTAAACCCACAAACTTTGTGCCTGACAATATGGAGGGATGATAGAGATTGATGGCACGCTGATGAGAACATTATGGATTTGGCATAGAGGAACTAACACGAACAGGCCCTTAAAGTATTGTTGCAATATAGCCTCATGCTTTATGTTTAAGTTATTTGTGAAACTTATATTTTGCTGTTCCCAAGACAATTACATAGGAGGATCGGTCTTTCGGGTCGTTATAGTGAACAGGGACAAGGGAAGGGGAGGGCTCTCTTCTACCATCTTAAAAAAAAAAAAGAATCATGTGCACCTCTGCAAAGCCTCAACATATCATGCATACCCCCATAAACATCAAACAAAAAAAAGGAATGGATATATAGGTGACCAAATTAAGCTGACAACTGCAATAACTGACCTCAGAATTCATCAAATCCAAAACTAAAATTACTGATGCAGTCTTTATCATTTAGACATATTCTACAAATCAAATCTGGTGCAATTTGCAAATTGTGTAATAGTCCGTCTAAGGACAACAAAAAGGTTAAAATGTTCAAATTGCAAAATTTTTTGATACATGATGACCTACATAAGTGACAGGGAACAAATTACAATCTTACTTTGTTATTTCAATAAGCATTTTGTTTGTTGCGGTTGTCAATACCTATCCCAACAAAAACATCTCCTTGACTCACCTTTATTCCTAATTTTTCCAGACTGCACGTCTGCACCTCCCCACTAACGTTTCTCTAGAGAAATGAATGAGGAAGAGACGAGAGACATGTTGGGAATATTTCCAAGTGATCTGGAGACAAGGGTCTGCTGATATTTAACATGTTTTATAGGGCCACAGGAGATGTTACTTCTTTTTCTTATCCATAATATTTTGAGGCCTTCAAATGGCACAAAAAGACCACAAAAAAAGAACTTTCAAGAAAATTTGTAAGATAAGAACTCACCAAAAAGTTCAAGGCCTTTAACAACAGTAACACATTTGCGCTTGTTGCGAACTATCTTCTCAATCACAACTTCAGGCTTCTCCTAAAAAGGAGTGAAACAAAATTGTAGCAATATGTATATAATAAAAGATGACATAACATGACCAAAATATGCTTGGTGAATAGTAACAAGTTAACTACTTCATCCATTAAGATCACTCAAACAAGCCAAAAGTTAAAAATGTTGACCTAATTTTTGCCACTACGATCCAGGATTTCAATTAAGAATTTCAGAAAGTAATGGGTACAGTAAGTTACTAATGATTTTGACTTCTTGGGCTTTATGCAACAATGATATTTATGTCTAAATTCAGCACAAACTGACCTACCATAAGCAGTTAAGCACTTACATAACGATGATATAAAATAAGGTAACGCTCATTGCACAGAGATAACTCTCATCTCCTTGTTTTTCTTTTTCTTTTTGCAATTCCTAAGATAGCAGTATAGATGTACCTTTTTCTTTATCTTGCCACCAGGAAGGCGTTTCACCTCCTCTTGTTTGGATGCTGAAGCTTCCCCTATTGATGAAAAAATAAGCACCAAATAATTAAATAAAATGTTCAAGTTAAGAATTCAAGTCTATGATGCCAAAAGGCAAAATAATTCACATTTTATAACTTAAATACTACTGCAGTCAAATAATTAATAAAATGTTCAAGTTCAAAATTCAAGTCTATGATGCCAAAAGGCATAAGAATTCACATTTTATGACTTAAATACTACTGCTGTCAAATAATTAAATAAAATGTTCAAGTTCAGAATTCAAGTCTATGATGCCAAAAGGCAAAAAGCATTCACATTTTATAACTTAAATACTACTGTTGAGCTGTAAAATTTGTATGCAGCATATATTTCCAATTCACAGATGTTCGTTGCTTATTGATCATAAAGTGCAGCAATCCAACCAATGAAAACCTAGTTAAATAATTACAAAAACAAATTATAAAGTAGAAAAACACACCTCCAGTGCTTCCTCCACCGGAGATCCGCACTCCTTGTAGTTTCTCGGCCGTCTTTTCCACATCCTTCCCATCCCCTACTCAAAACAGAAACAAGAACATACACAAAGGAAAGAGGAAAAGTAAGAACAATAAAACCAAAGCTTCAACCAATTCCTTTCCAATGGAGAACAAAACTAACCAGCGAACAGATCGGGATAGAGATCGGGCGCGTGATCGCGAAGCCATGGCTTGCACTTCTCGAAATCGGGCCCGAACTCGCAGTACTCAGCTGGGAGACCGCACACGCCACAGTACAGGACCTTCACTGGTTCTGGCTTCTCTGTCGCCATCGAAGCACCGCCGCCGACGCCGCTCGCTATTCCGCTATCCCTCTCTTATCCCCGCGCTATTCCACAAACAAGAGGGAAACCGAATCAAAATAGGTCGCGTGGGGAATTTTGTTGATCGGATTCGGACAAGCTTAGTTTTGAGCCTTCGTTTAAAGCATTGCAAGAGATTATACAAGAGACGGCTTGGTACAAGGGGAAAGATATTTTTTTTTTATTTTTATTTTTAATTTTATTTACTTTTAAGAAGTTGGAGAAGGCCCAATTGAGATGGGATGTCTTGGGCCGAGACAAAATAGGTTACTATTAGTTATTTAATTTTAGAATACACAAATTATTAAGATAACAATTCTTGTTTCTGGAATTAAGATATATTTATATTAATGATCTTTCGAGGTTCTATTTCATGAACTGGACCAGATGTAAGAGGTACATGTTCATAGCAAATTGAAATTGAAAGAACATATATTAAATGTACCGTAGCAGTTCAGTTCAGTCATTTTAGCATTCAAAAACTACTGGTGCTAATTGTTTTTTATGGAACATTTTGGGATGGTAAAAATCATATATCAAAAAGATAAGAGGAGAGGGGTCTGAGGTGATTGTTCTATCATGAGTTTAAATCATCAGATATCATACTTTCTAGTGTTGGTCACTTTATTTTCATTTCATTTTTCAGAGGTTGAGAATTTTTCTCGGGCATAGCTTTATTGCAGATTGCAAGTAAATAGTTAACACCAAAACCAAAAAGGACTCTTTAAATAAACAAGGCCAAAAGGAAATCTTACATATGATATAAAATCATACATCACAATGCTTACAATAAAATATTGTCTAACAAAAGGAATAGCACAAGTGTACACAACAAGGGACTCGGCAATTTGTCTCAAAAATCAAAACAAATTTTACAAAATACGATCACATAGCAAGAGCAATAATTCAACAAAGAATGATTTGAGCTTCTTTAGATAATTTCTCAAGCTGTGATAGCTTGTTCAAAAACACTGATGAATCGATTTTACCGAGCACAACCTTCTTCAGTGCAGGTGCAGACACCAGTACCAATTGTACCAAGGAAAGCATGGATTCTGATACAGTTATGTTGAAGATAGCAAAAGTTTGCAGATACTCGAACAAATAATTTCTGGTAGCTGCTGAAATTGAGCTTGCTGAAACAACCGATGCTATGGCCTTGCTTGAATAAGCCTGTAGATTTAATTTGACAAATCATGACTAAGTTCCTTTTTTTTCAGGAATCAAAATGATGCCAATATGTTCAAATACGAAACTATTTTAATTCTTTGAAATCTTTCTGTTTGGTACACAATTGTTTGTTTGTAAGCAGACTTCAAGCCAACAAATCAGATTTAGACACCATCTGGTACCATAAAGGTTCAATTTCTATGGCAGAAGCAACCTGGCATTATGAGCGTTATTGGCAATAAGTTATGGATAAAACTTTGGGCATTTGTAATACAATTGGCATATTTTGATATTAGTGCTTCAACTAAGCCTTGGAATTGGCTGATTTGGTTCAATTAAGTCTAAATGAACAACTCTTGGCTGGTACACATCCAGATCCTATACCACTAGATGCCAAAACTGTACCACTGTTATTGCTTTTGTTGTACCTTTATTCTAACATGTTCTAACAAAGGAGCACTTTGAAACAGGTCAAGAGACAAAGCGAACTCCCTAGGATCCTCCACATTTATTTCGATCTTAATCTCCTTCAGTTTTTCGAATTTAATTGGAAGCTTATTTATTGAACCTCCTTTAGCCAAATCCTACAATCATTATTGAAAAAACAAGTACAGGGAAACCTTTCAGTTCTTGAATTAATGTACAGGTACTGGTATGCTGCAATACTCAATTCTGAATTTTCTAATTATATAGTAGAAATTTCTTGATATTTAAGCATCAATTGAGATGGTAAACAACCTCTGCTGAGAAGTTTTGATATTACCAGAATATACGCTAAATTGGGATCAACTGATACAACTGATCCCAGGTCTATACATTAATTATAAAGGATCTAAACCTTGTACTATAAATTCTTATTTAAATGAAGGATTCAACTCCTAAGTCCTAACATATAAAGTTTATGGATGCAAAATATGAAGGAAACAATATTTGTTATGTAATAAATTTACTGTTGAAAACAACACACTATATTTGCGTGTTTGCATAAGTTCAAACATGTCTTATATTTGCATCAGCACCTTCCGTTTTTGAGATATTTGCAAACAGCACCCATGTGTTAGCTAAGTTTGATGGTTTAGCTTCTGCTAAATATTAACATATTTCCCCAAACTTTAATAAGCTTTTATATTTTCCTAGGCACGAATTGAACTGAACTCAAGCATAATGTATTAAAATGTCAGGTACCAAGTTTATAACTTCCTATAAATAAATTTAGGTCTGTCAAAATGAGAAGAAGTTCCATGTGATTCATTTAAATTGTGCAACTTAACTAGTTTCAATTGTCTGGTGTTATTTAAAGCAACAGTAACAGTAAAGTTGCAACTACCATAAATTGTGGTGTTATTTTTAATAATAAATATAAATAACGAATTAATTTGCAGAAGACCAAAGAAAGCATACTTTTGACATACCATTACAAAATGCTTGTTAACATCAAGCATTTCTACATCTTTCAGGCACTCGAGGTTGTTGCTGAAACCACCATGAATCATGCCATAAGTTGGAATAAACTTCCTGATACACACCTTTGCCAAACGTGGTGCATTAAGGTGGATGAATCTGAATTCACCCCAAAAGTCAAACTTGCGCAAATTTCTCGAACAGATCCTTAGCATGTTAAAGTCATTAAACAACTCAAGCGACAGATTCTCCAAGAAAGGAGAACTTGAAACCAATTTCTCAAAATGATCCTCAGAAATGATGCAATATTTCAACCCAAGTTCCTGTAGCATCTTGAAACCATTAAATTTTGCAGGCAATTTTATTGTCAATTTTTCGAGATATACATGTGTTAATGTATGGGACATGAAGAAACCTGACGGCATCTTGTACCGATCCAACCCAATAAAGATCTGTTGGATTTGTTTCCTTGACAGGTTCAGAATCCATCGGTCAACTGCTTTGGAAGAGAAATGGTCAGAACACATCGAGAATTTTTGAAGGGAACCGTTGTGCACCTGAAAAATCCAATCCATAAATTGAATAAACTTGGTTGACGGTATCAATTCTTCATTTTTGGTGCATGTCAAACAGTCTTCATTTCTGATTGTCAGTTCTGGTATTGAAATCCAGGTGTGTCGCCACTTGCTTGATAAAATACTCGTTCTGATGGCTTCTTTTAGTGGCAAATGAACTAGAATTTGTTCCTTCACCAGTCCGGGGAGATCACTTATTAGATCAGGGTTTTTGGCATCCATTAATGATTGGATGGTTCTATTCTGTAGAGAAAATTTAACAATTAGTGAAGCAATACAGATAAGTTATTAATGGAAATCAGTATCAAGTAAGACGAGTTAGCATAACGGAATGCCATATCTTGTAAGTCACTTGTCATTTAAAGAACTTTATCAAGAAAAAGGTAATAAAAAAATGCCATATCGATTTCAAAACTCAGGAACTGGCATGAATTGAGGGTAGCAGTGACGATATTGGCCTGATCTGATCAAACCGGAATGAGGCCGTGATATTACTGGGTCAACTCTGGTTAGGTTCCTTCACTGTGTACCAGGTCAATTTAGTTGATCCCATTTTTCTTTCCTGATTGATCAAATTGCTTAACTAACACTTAGTTCTGGCAATTTGAGACTTCAATTAAAGCTACAGTTAATGCTTCCAGGCAAAATTTCAAACCTCTCTCTAACTATACAACTTTGTTCAAGCAAATTTCACTCAATTTGCACCAAACAGAGGAATCGGAACTTATCAGTTAGTATGTAATCTATATATCTAAAACTTAGACTGTAACTCGTTACCTTACTTTCCCAATTGGGAGAATCGATCTACTTCCTATGCTTCTCAAAAGACCAGAGACGAATATTCGTTACAACCGGCTTCGCACTTGGGGAAAATTTTATCGGTTGGGATGGGGGGAGAAGAGAGAGAGAGAGAGAGAGAGAGAGAGAGAGAGAGAGAATTTCGAGGTGTCTTTAGAGAAGTAACCTACAAAGAAAGCACCTGCAGCTTTACCAAATCTAAAGAAGAGAAAAATAAAATAAAAGGGGAAAACAGGAAAAGTTTTCCGGGCCGTTGTAGACTCCCAGTACACTGATTCTGGAATCTGAATTTTTACGGATTGCGCAGTTGGGAGAAAAATGCAGCAGTAATGGAAAAAGTTTTGAGAGATAAAAATAAAAAAAAGCATGGGGACATTACACAAATGTTGATTTCTATTTTTTTTTGTTTTTTTCCTAAGAGTGTCGTAATCTCTGCAACAGAATAAAATAAATTTATCCATCACATCATCAATTTAAATAATTTTTTTATATATTAATTTGAGAATATTTCTATCCCTACAAATGATGACGTGTTGACGTGATAATTTTTAATTAGCAAAAGAATAGTCTTTTATTATAAAGATGAAAATGTTGATATTACTTGCAAAAAATACTACTAATGTGAAATTTCATAAACTTACTAATTTAGTAAAATTGTTAAATTAGTAAGTATTTTATATTCTCGACATTGCAATTATAAGTGCTATATACTCACATAAGATTTAATAATAAGTTATTTATAAGTGGAATGAAAATGCTTTAAAAATTGGATGCAACAATTATTTAAATAACAGTTTGGATCGGCTATTTCAACTTTGAAATATAAGATTTTAACGTAAAGCACGGACCGCTTTGTACTTTATAAAACACCTTAGTATATCTCATAAAGAAATATACTAAATTGTTTTATAAAGCAAGGATGGTTGTACTTTATATTTAAATCTAGAGTTTCAAAATTCAAATGACTAATCTGAATCATTCAACATAATCTACATTTAAAAAACTTATTGGGGATTGAGTTTTATATTTTTTAGAATTTTTTTACTATTTTTCATGAGCGAAAAATCAATATTATTGGATGGTTAGAAATCATCATATCAATGAATTTTTCACCCACACAAAAAAGTAAATAAATGCAAAAAATTATAAAATTTCATCTCCAAGAAGATTTTAATATGAAAAATACTTTCAACATTTGGATCAGCTATTTGAACTCCAAAATGTGAGATTTGAATGTAAAGCGAGTCAATTTGTACTTTATAAAGCATCTTAGCCTATATGCTAAGGTGTTTTATAAAGTAAGGATCGGATTGTATTTTACGTTTAAATCTAGAATTATAAAATTCAAACGGCCAATTCAAATCATTCAGTGTAATCCATATTTGAAAATTTTATTGGACACCAAATTTTATATTAAAAAAAATTGTTGTGTGTTTTTATGGATGAAAAACCATTACTATTGAATAGTTCAGAAACTGTTAAATCAATGTATTTTCCGCACATTCACAAAAATAGTAAACAAATTCAAAAAATAGACTACTGCATCTAAATCCAATTAAATATAATTGGAAATACAAAAAACGTTAGAAATACGACCATTCAAACATCCGTGCAATTCCTTCCTAAATGCAGCTGTATTTTTTTTGAATTTGGAGCCGAAGAGGAGACTGATCAGTGGGCCCAAAGATGTAGTCAAAAGGATGCTTTTAACAAATATATCTCTAAGCAACAGCAAAATACGCCAATTAGGGGAAAAAATTCTAAAACAATATATGCATTTCTTATATTCAATATAACAAAAGGAAGGGTATGTTAATAACAAGCTTTTTCATGGCATATCGTAAAAAGAAACCTGAATGTATCAAAAATAGTCATCAGAAAAACATGAAGTATGTGTCATACATAGCCATCAATCCCTAATTTTCATCAAATATGCCCTTTTTTTTGGGTCATTAGCAACACAGATATAAACAGAAGGGGAAGGTGCAATTTGAGATTTTTGAAGTATATAAAACATATCTTATCTAAGAAGTGTATATAGCATATCTTGCCTCTATTGTAGGAGTATCTGTAAAATTTTCATAGCCTAAAATATCTTGCTTTTTTGTAGTTGACCTCCACTCAAGACTTAAGAGGCAAAAGATGACAAAGAATTCAAGTGGTTAAAAAATAACAAAGAAAATGAATGTATGAAAATAGTTTATAATTTGAGTACTTGAATTTATACTAAATGAATTCAAAAATTTATAACGTAAACACATCACCAATTAAGTATATTGGTTTTAACGGTTTGAATTTATCATTTTAAGTTTATTCAATTGATTTTTGAGTTCATCTTATCAAGAATTTTGATGAGCTTAAGAGTATATACTCTCTATATATAATTAAATAATTTATTATATATAAAGCACGTATTTTCTTGTTTCTCCAGAAGACTAACCCAAATAGTTGATTATGACCTACATAGATGAAATACTTTGTAGATATTTTTATCCAAGAAAATTCATTGATTTTAAAAATTTGTAATCACTCTCTAGTTTTCTCTTCATAAAAGTTTGAAAAATGAAAAAAAAAAGAATATATACAACTTTGTTTTATATATAGTAACTTATGTTAAAAATAGAGATTTGAAAATAAAAACACCGCCAAATATATACTTTGTAACCATTTCAACCTAATAGTATAATTATTGAAATAAACCTAATAGTATAATTTATATTGAAAATGTAGGAAGAAAAATATTTTGAATACTTTTCTTTTTTAGTCGGCAACTAAATTTAGTAGTATAAATTTTATAAAAAATAACTTTTCTAATAAAAGATGAAGCGACAAATTGGTAAGGAAAAAAGTTCATAAAGAAATTAGGCTGCTCATGAAAAAATAGATGTGAAAAAAATAATCCAGATCACCTTAATATTCTTCTATATATACATAAATCCGCACCGTTTTTAAATTTCCTGACGACTGTTGCCATCCTGAAATTTTGTAGTACTTATTAAATTTTTGGATTCTTGTACAAAAGCTTGGTTGATTTTCACCTTTTCATCAACCTTTTTGCATAAATAATGCTTAGTTGAGAAAATTTGGGTAGAATTCTCCTCTGACCTGTTCTGAAACTATGGATAAAAAAAAAGCAGAACTCGGCGCATCTACTTATGGAAAGAAGTTAATAGAAAATGACTGTCAGGTTAGCCTCAGTAAAAGGAAAACAAAGAAGAAGAAACCTAAGGTTAGAGATTTTTTTTTAATCTCAAACTTAAACAAATTTATGACTATTGGTTTGCACAATTGCACTACATGGCATATTGGTTTAGTTAATTAGCTACCACTTATCAGCCAAATTAGTATTGTTGAATATATGAACCTCTTTTTTAAAGATCAAGGATATTTTTATCCATTTAATTTTTTATGAGTTTGAAATATTAATTTAATTGAGATTAAATGATTCATGGGGATGTATTAAAAGCAATGAGGTTTTGATGGATAAATATCCAATTATAGTGTTTACATGGGGAAATATTCAAATAATCCAGTTTTGATGGATATGCATTCAATTTTCCCAATAATAAATTTCAAGGCCCAAATGGGGAACTCTTTAATGCTACCATTTGACACATCGTTTCCATTAGCAAGAATTTGGGTGAAATTCTTTGAATTGTCAAAATGTATCCAATCTTTGTTATATCGGTTAGTATCTTTTGAATTAATACCATTGTTTAGCTTCAAGTAGGTGTTATGCTTTCAATAGCATTCTAATTTAATCTATCTTTGGCAACTTTTAACTTGCTATCATCATGACTATCACACCATGCTTTGGATAAGTAGTTGTCCAGATTAGATTTCTCCATTGACAGTTTTGTGAAATCGTTTCAACTTGGTCATTCAAAAAGCAGGCATTCTATTTTTTCTTGATTTCTTATGTTTGATCCTTTTTTAGTTGGATGGAAGTTTCGGAACTCCATAATACAAACACATGGTTGGATCATTCTCAAACAAATTCCTAAAATCTTCAATTGTTTAGTTTTATTTTTCTTAATGATTCTACAAAAGTGACATACATTATATTCTTGATGCCTCCAATTCGAACAGAGGATGGTATTTGGAAACCAATTCGTGCGGACACAAATGGCGAAGGGAGGGAGAAGTATAAACATGGTGAACCACTTGTAGAGATTTATGCAGTGCGCATCAGTGATACGGTTGGGAAGAAATGTGGTGAGATCCATGGCAAAAGTGTATTGGCTGCTGATATCGTTATATCAGTCTTTTCAATGTTGACTGAGAAAATGTGCTAACAATCGAGAGTCAGGTATGTATGCAATGCAAATATATTGCACTTGACATTGTAATATATGCAAGCATGTGTCCCTATGCTTATACGTGTAAATATAGGACAAAAATATTCTAATACTTTTTTTAGCCAGCAACTAAATTTAGTAGTGTAAATTTTATGAGAAATCACTTTTCTAATAAAAAATAGGGTGCCAAATTGATAAATAGAAAAAATTCATAAAGAAAGTTACTCATGAAAAATAGAGGTGCCACAAACAAACCCTGATCACCTCCATTGTACATAAATCCTCACCGTTTTATTCCTAAATTTTCTGACAGTTGTTCTCATCCTGAAATCGGATATTACTCATTAATTCTTTGAATTCTTGTATAAAGCTTGGCTAATTCTCACCTTTTGATCAACTTTTATGTACAAATAATACTCAGTCGAGAAAAATCGGGTAGAACTCGTCTCGCCTTTGTTATGTTCTGGAACTATGGATGAAAAGAAGACAACAAATGGCAGTCCGACAGAGTTTGAACTCAGTGCATCTACTAGTAAAAAAAGTTAATAAAAAGTAAGTGTCAACTCAGCCTCAGTAATAGGAAAACAAAGGAAATTTGTGACTATTGCTTTGCATAATTGTACTAGATAGCATATCGAGTTTCTCCAACCAGGCTGCTCTTATATTCAGATTGCACCTTTTCAAATCCAGAAAATCCGATTTTCAAACGCAACTTTTTCCTCCAGGTGTAGTGCATACAGATTTAAAAAGCAAAAGTGTTAACCCAAGAGTTAACACAGCTTTTCTCTTAAGAACATTCCATACTATCTTCTTAGACCACAGTAAATAATTACATCACTATATTAAATGCAAAGAGACCAAATTAATCTCTTCCCTTGTTCCTAACAAACAAAATCAATCCTTTAAATTTCTTAACACACGGTCTAGAAAAATAAGAAAGATAAATATACCGGAATACATCTGGGAGCTTACAATGGAGCCAAAGTAGGCTACCAAAATAAAAAAGATTGGGAGGGGGGGGGGGTGTTAAGATGGAGAAGTTTTAATTAAAAAAAAAATGCCGCAACAAATTAATGAAATATACATCATCTTCGGACCACGTACTTTAAACAAGTTGCTAAATGGGGCTTGGCTCAGCAGGCTTCTCCTGTGGACTAGGTGAATCCAACAAATTCAGATCGCCAACTCCAACAGGTGGGCCTATGCTACATCTGTCCGTGTTGTGCATCGCTATGGCATCCTTTATTTTTTGAAACTGCAAACACAAATGTTCAGTTCAAAAGTAATCTAAGATGAAATAACAACTATAAAATTGAAACGGAACCCCAAGTGCGAACCTCATATGTCCTTCTGAAAACATAAACAGTAGTCTCCTAAAACTCTCCTCTCTTTATCAAGAATAAATAACAACGAGGAACACACTTCAGGCATATGTTAAAAAATGAGGATAAATAAGATCTACAGCAATTTTCATGGGCACACCATAAAACTACACAAGAAAATTAACTAAATTACTAACCTTAGCTAAGGAACAAGAGAAAGATTCAAGCTGGCCATCAGCACCACGGTAAAAATGAAAATAAGGAAGCACCCTGACATTCAATCTCTTGCACATTGGTTTATTTTCATCAAAGTTAACTTTTAGAAATAAGATGTCTGGGTGCTCTTTAGCCGTCCTGCATAGCTGAAAATTAATTCAAAGAAATACTATCAGAACTCATGAATCAAACATCTTGTATGCTCAAAAAAAAAAAAAAAAGAAAAGAGGGGGCGGGGGGTTGAAAACTAGAAAATGTACACTTAGGTGCAAGATCAAAAACGATGTTTCATAGATGGTTAAAATAATTTTATACAACACTTCTACAAATGAGATGAATTAGGTGGTCAGAAGCTGTAACAATTTGACAACAAATACCCATAATTTAAATTCAACCAAAATGGAATACAAATAATGTAAACCACTTCCAATAGGAGTACTGTTGTGGAAATTAAAAACTACCAGCTCTGCAATTGAGCTATAATTTGATCCAACCTAAATCCCTTACATCTGCAATTAAACATATCCTACTTCAGCTTTCCTAAATTGTCTAAAGGCAACCAATATATACAATCAGTAGTAATCTGGCTAATCACACTAAAAGCAAGAAAGATACATGCTGACAAGTACATGCTATAAAAAAGCTCCAAACACACTTGACAGAAACAGTACACAAATTCCATATCAGAACAGAATAGATTAGTGATGTTTTAGTTTTTGTATGCTTATGCCAGTTGCTCATTTGCAAAAAAAAAAAAAAAGGAGAAAGAAAAGAAAAAAGAAGAAGAAGATAAATTTTCGGTCATTTTAACTTTTCAATGGTTATGTTATCAAACTGGGGGTTAATTTCATTGTTATTACCCAACTGAGGGCTTAATCAGATTAGACAACGCCATAACATAAAACCTTGGTATACAGCCTAAAATTGAAATCCTTAAGACCAACTTTTCAGGCGCCCTCCCTTACATCGGGAATGCGAGATTAGACAACAAACTCAGAACATATATTATTTGTAAGCATTCATAAGAGTAATCACCTTAGGGAAGAGGGCACGACAAGAAGCACACCAAGTACCATAAAATTCAACAATGATGAGTCTTTCACTGGCGTCTCTGAGCGCATCCAGGAATTCTTGGGTAGAATGAATGTCGATCATGTTGGGCCCTGCATTTCTCTCCCACCACTTTGGCTCCCTGTTTTCGCTCTCTGTAGCCACTTCTTGTGCATGTGCCTGTACAGAACAAAATCATCAAAACATCTTCCAACTTTTTTTTTTTTTCTCTATTTACAATGTTCAGATAACCTCTCTCGAAGAAGGCGAATCTTAAATTTGAGGTGCTCTGCTCTGAACTCATTTATCCAGAGAGGTTTAGAGCAAAGGAGTATCAGATTTTAATTGTTAATGACAAACTAAATTAATTTGAAGCCCCCCTTTTTGAGATTGTCACTCCATATACTTAAATTTCTCACATAAACCCTACTTATCTGTTCTCCTTCTTGTATCCCCACATCCTAAACTTTTGTTTATCTTTTCAATTACAATTTCCCGTTTTTCCCCCTATATAATACCAGAAAGCTCAAATTAAGTCGTCTTTCTTACCTTAAGATGAGTGAATCTATTGTGTCGTTGTCTTAGAGAATCGAAAGAGACGCCGAGCCTCCTCAGCTTGCCATAAACCCCAGAAGAAGAAGAAGAATTGAGAAAAAGCGGGGACAGAAGAGCAGTAGAAGAGCAAGGAGCGCTAATCTGGGACCGGAGAAGCGAATCAGCCATGAATTCGAACAATTAATCAACAAATCAATTAGCAAATAGTCTCAAACAACGCCAGAACCGCTGTTCACTTCCCTCCGCTGTTGAGCTAGAAGCCTAGAACCGTTAAAATAGGTCGCGAGAGAGAGAGAAGGAACAAGGAAGGAACGAGAGATCGCTGAATTTTCGCTTCCGTGTATTCAATTTCAGCGCTCGGTGCGAGACGAGAGAGAGGAGAGGGTTTGTGTGGCGTGGCGGGTCTGAAGAGAGGAGAGGGGGTGGGGTTGGAAACGGATTTTGTTGATTCCAAGTTCTAACGGAGATTTAACGGAAAGATCGAAACGCCGTTAAGGTGGGAAAGCACCTGACGGAAAATATGTGGCTGTTGTATTGTGTCGTGTCGTGTGGCGGAGAGGAAGCCGTTAAGCCGTTATGGATTTTTTTTTTTTTTTTTTGGGCCGTCTATTCACGATGTTACCGTGTGAACTTTTTGGTGGGACCAGGAGGATTTATTCAGTTTTCAATTTTCCTCATTTTTTTTATGAAAAATATTTAGGAGGCAGTACGGTGATATCAATTTTATTATTTATGTTGCTGATTTTATTATATAATTTATTTTATATAATATTTTTATTATTGAATTAAAATGTTAATGATATAAATAATAATTTATTTAAATTGAATTATAAAAACACTATACAAATAAGTTATATAATAAAATTATTAATCTGAATAATAAAATTAGTATTTATAACGGACAATATTGACAATATATATATCGACTCTTTTTTATATTTATTATTTCGTGACAAATCACAAAAAAATTGTTTTTTTGAACGATTTGGGGCAAAAATACACGACTTCAATTTCTCGCAATTTTTGGGCCATTAATGTACGCATCAGAAATAAAAAGATTTTGAGTTGGTCAACAGTGCGGAATGGTGTTTTGATCTGTTCCGCTATTTTCGTAGAAGAGAATGCAATTTTGATTAAAAGAAATATCGTTGAATTCCATTTTGAGGAACAATCGTTTAAAGAAAAAGAAAAATATTTGGAAGATATTATCATTGATATTGTAATTAATACTGATTTTATTAGATAATTTATTTTATACAGTATTTTTATTATTTCAATTCATATACCACTAATTTGAATAATAACTCACTTAAGTTAAATAATAAAAATACTATAAAAATAAATAGCGTAATAAAATCATTAATATGAATAATAAAATCGATATGAATATCGGTATTAACAGTGATATCTGTATATCAGCTCTCTTTATATATATTTATTATTTCGTGACAAATCACAAAAAATTAGCCTTTTTTTGACGGTTTGGGGCAAAAAAATTAGAAGACTTCAATTTCTCGTAAGTTTTGAGCCGTTAACGTACGCATCATAAATCAAAAGTTTGAGTCAATCCACAGTGCGGAATGGTGTTTTGATATGTTTCGTTATTACTTCCGTACAAGAGAATTCCAATTTTGATTAAAAGATGTACCGTTGAATTCGAATTTGAGGAAATTTCGTTTGGAAAAAAAATATGAGTCAATGCATTTAGATTTTGAGGGGAGCTCATTTAGAAAAATCTTATTTTGTCTTAAGGTAAACCTCGGTTTTGAATGAGAAAGCCGATTTGCAACGACATAATATAGAATGAAGAGGGTTTAAATGTCTCAATTTTTTGCGTCTTTATTATTCCTTTATTTTTTAATTTATTCATAAATAAAAATTTGAAACTAAAATATCAAAATAAAACCGTTAGATGTAATCTATATTATTTTCTCTTCATGAACATAAAAAATTATTGATATTTTGATTTTAATTTTATATAAATCAATAAGTTAAAATATCAACGTTCAGAAATTATCTATATTAGTGTATTTTTTTGTAGACTCTTAATGTCAAACAAAATAATGTTGAAATCTCGTACTTTTTATAGATACACAAAAAAGTGATATAGATCACATCTAATAGTTTTATTTTAATATTTTAATTTTAAAATTAGAGTTATTAAAAAATAAAAATATGAAAATATGATAGAGGCATCAAAATAAAAGTATTTGAACTCTAATTGTATTTTTTCTTTTTTCAAGGTTTCATTATTCTTCTGGAACTTCAACAATCATATTCAATATTGATTGAAAGTTGGTGCCAGATAGATTAGCTAAATTTGCTGGCAACTATTTGATTGAAGCCAATTATTTTTGGTTTTTTTTGTTTTTTTTTTCTTTCAGAAACAATAAATGTAGTCTGATTGCTTTGTGTAAAAGGAAACGAAATATTCAGACGCTATAAAAATTTGATATCATCGTTATTATAAAATATTTTAACAAGTCAACATAGAATATGCTTCAGTTTTCTATCAGTATGAAATTTGTCAAATGCTTCAAACTATTAGATAGAATATAAAATATAGAATATCACAAAAAATATGAATATGCGTTGTTTTTAATTAGATGAGATATATTTGGATTAGTTTAAGCAGTGACGGAGATTTGTTCTGACTACAGTGGGCCATGGCCTCCTTTTTTATTCAAAATTTTATACAGAGGTAATACATTTTCTAAATAATTTGCTATTTAGATTACAAAATGACCCCCCTTTAATTAGTTTTGCATCATAATTTTTCTTCTTTGATTAAATTGACCCTCTTTTATTTTGAATTTAAGCTTCGTTACTGAGTTTAATTGTATTAATCAAATAACATGTTATTCATATTTTCTTATTTTAAAAAAAATTGTGATGGTCCAAAATACTCATAACAAAAGTAAACTAATTTTATTATTTAGTTGTGGTATGATATTAATTTTTACATGTCATATCATTGAACATTGGTGCGATCAGAAGAATTAGCCAGCATTTGTACATTTAACATAATCACAAAATAAAAATAAAATGAAATAAAGAAAATCAAAGATATTCTCACATCAATTAGAACTATATATGTTATACTAAAAAAAATGTGCTAAGTCAAAGAGGTATAGAGAAGTATTTACTTAATAGATCAAAATATTGTAAAAGCTTAATCTCCATACACAATTTCTTGAATGAGATTCAATATGTAAGCAAAAAAAAAAAAAAAAGGTTGGTCCATGAGCACAAATATATATTTTTATTTATACAGAGTTCTACTTAAAATTTCATCTCTATAACAATCACTGCTCTCTTTGTGTAATGTGATAAGAAAAAAAAAAAAAAACTTGAACCATTAATGGGGGAGATGTGTGACTGACTCTACACTTGTTCATAGATGATTTCTTTTTATGAGAGTGAAAGTATCAAATGTTGTAGCTACTGTATTTAGGCAACTTATAGAATATTTTCATGAACAATTGAGTTATAATGTGCATGATTTTAATCAAGTATCATGTATTATTTGTACTGTATGTATTTCACGTGCGGAGTTAATCGCTTATCAATTCCCAAAGTTTATACTTTGAGCAATTGTCTCGTATCCTCTCTGGTTGTACGGTCACGGATTGAAAGACATTCATGTTGAAAAATACAAAGCCATACATCAAATTCCTCCATGGAGTATAATAGAATTTTAGTTTGTGGCAAAGAAAGATTAAGTATCTTTTTTCCTTTATTTTACTCTTAATATGAGAGAAAAATGAAAGCTTTTTTTTCTTCTTTTTAACTCAGAATATTGAAAATAGTGAACACTGTATTACAATCGATAAGGGATGCATGTGTATAAATAATACACAGTAAACAGGTTGGAATTATCCGTCTCTTACTCGGTAAAACCATTACATAATCTTGATTTTCTGACCAAATAATTTTAATATGATTAATTAAGAAAAAAATTAATGGGCTCTGTTTATTGTCGGAAGATGCATCCATACTGGTCCAAAATAAATACCATCATTGATTAAATTTAATCAACGTTTTGGATTCAATTTTAAGAAGTTTTTGAAATTCAAGTATTATTTTTCTGACAAATAATACAACAATATTGACGTGAGATTAAAATTTGAGTTCATCTTACTTGCATTGTTCTAGAATCGTGTTATATTTCTTCATGGTCGGGTCATGTTACCTTAAAATTTCAGTTCACATTTTTTGGGCCGTCTATTTACGGTCTGAATATTTGGTGGGACCACGGAGGATTTAGTTTTTATTTATTTATTTTTCTTATTTTACAAAGAAAGCCAATTTCTACATGACTTCAATTTCGAAGTCGTTTTGGGCCGTTGAGGTACCGATTGAATTTTATTTTATTTTTATTAGGTCTGTAATGTAGAACTAGAACGGCGTTTTTATCAGAACATGGGAATTTTATCGTTCATCGTATCAAATTTGAGTTCGATGGACGGAATAATCGTTGGATCATTAAATTTGATATTTTATGCGATTGTTAAAATATGGAAGCGAAGTTTTTATACGAATGTTGATACCATCGAACGGTTATTTCACATATTAAATTAAAACTTGGTTTGATGGGCGTTGAAAATATCCCACGTCTGTTTTTTTTTCCTGTTTCTGTGAGAACTCAATTTTGATTGGAACAAATAAGAGATCGAATTGCAATACAATTTAAGGAGAGTTTTCTTAAGTTTCACCATTTAAATAACTTTAACATGAGATGTTTGCGCAGATTTCTGCACAGAACATTGATAATTTATCTTAAACTAATTATAATGAGACTGCACCTTTGTGTTGAGTTTCTGAGTAAGAAGCTCAACTATTTCAGTCAGTATTTAATTATTTATATATTTTTAGGTGATTCTAATGTACATCTAATTTTACGGTACATTCTTGTTATAAGTCATTAATTATATAAGGATATTAAAATCGTATGTACACTACAAACTAAATTTGGCATGTTATGAATATTCTTTAAAAATTGTTGAATATTAATAATATTCAATTATGATTGTGAATGTGTGTTTTCATTTTTTTTTTTAACTACAATACGAACAATTTGAGAAAGAAGCTCTAAACTCATTGATACCATAAATTTGGAAATTCATTATTATATGCTTAGGCACCAACAACTTAACTATAAGATATCCATTCACATATGCTGGTGCACTTGTAGTTTATTAGAATTTTTCCTCTTATAACATGAACAACTATATGAAACATGTAAAGATTCATGAATAAAAGACATTTGCATATTTAAAATGATTATGTAAATCTTCACTATATGCAAATATATGATCAAACAATTGTCATAATTTTTTTTAATTTTCAGAACCGATGTTGAATTATTTAAAAAAAAAATCCTAATCAGGAAATCGGGATAAAATGATCCATTTAGAAGTCATGAAATTGCAAGGATAATTGATGCCCATATAATGTTACAAGAACTTGTAGGTTATGAGAAGAAATAATGTGATCCTTTGAATATTTAAAAGGAAACATTTTCACGCGCAACAAATTGTCATGAATAGTTTTCATTTATAATTGAGCACGTGACGAGAAGAAAGCCTGTAATTCCTCTTGAGTTTCCATTTCCAGTAATTTAGCTTTCAGTGCACCCGCATTAATTGCATTTTCTTTTCCAGATCTGGATTCTTCCTTGCAATAAATTTCTTTCTAATTATATTTTTTTTTCATGTACCAAATATGCCCCTATTAATAAAGATATAAGAAAAAAAATTAGAAAATAAGTTTCGTCTATTATAAAATGATTTGAACCATTAGATGCACCATAAAAATCAAAGTACACAAATTATAGGAAGTGCACTAGAATTATTTTATGGAATATGTTTGGGAGATATTATAATCGATACTAACTTTGTTATTCAGATTACATGAGTTATTATTCATATTAATTATTTTATTATGTAAATTATTTTTGACAATATTTTATTATTTAACTCAAATATCACTAATATGAATAATAGCTTATTTAAGTTGAATAACAAAAATACCGTACAAATAAATTATATAATAAAATTATTAATATGAATAATAACTCATTTAATCTAAATAACAAAATCGATATCAATTATATAATAAAATCATTAATATGAATAATAACTCATTTAATCTGAATAACAAAATCGATATCAATTATGTGTGGATTATATATCTGCATATCAACTCTCTTATTGTATATTGTGACGCATAATTATTTACGACAGTGGGTACATGGAACCATACAATTTGAGAAATGGAAACAAGTTATTGATCTGTACTAATATGAAGCTCAAATTTTTTTGGTTGAGAACGGTGCTTTACATGTTAAATTTCAAATTATAATTCTTTTTTTTAAAAAAATAAAGACAGCAACTGAATATTAACACATTGTAATTTTCTCTGAGATTCATGCCAATTTAAATAAATAAAATCAAAGGATTAGATCTTCTAAAAAATAGATTACTGGAGGTCTGCACATAAGCTAGCATGTTTCAGCAATAAAAATATTCTTAGAGGACCATTTATTTTATATTTGTATGCTAGCATCTTGGATTTGCTTCTTCTCCTAGAAATTTCAAGATCATATTCACTGTTAAAAAATAGTGCCAGCTAGAGTAACGAAGCTTGCTGACAGTTATTGACTGAAGTCAAATTGCTTTGCTTGAACGAAAGCAACATATGTAAATTCCAAATAATGATGGATTGGAAAAAGAAAAATAAAAAAAAGAACAAAAGGGAACAACTGGACAGTTAGTGCATTTGAAAAGCATATCACAATGATACCAACAGAACCATTCATCTCATTAAATTAGGCGCAGGAGAGAAAAAAACTAATATAAAGAGAGGAACCTTCAGAGAATTGCATTAAAACATCAATGATTTTTCAAATAAAGAAATCCATGATGAAGAAAAACTAGATCTAAGATGTACAGCTGAAATCAGACTTCTTCCCATATGTCATTACAGGTTGGTTTTCTTGCTAGATCCGGATGAACCAGTCAAAATTGGATTGCTATATTTATAATCAGCTCTTTGTATAAATTAACCAGTATATCCAACAACTAATAATTAATATTAATCTGTTCCTATATTGAGTTTCCACTGCACATTTGCCAGAATACCAGAATGGTTCTTTGATTGACTAACCTGTAAACTCAATAACACAAATACAATATGTGCCAATATATGTGCCAATATATGTGCCAATTAAACCAAAAGGGTATAAATTATACTAATTTTATTAGCGCAATTTTCCACCTCAGAATCATGTAATATGGTCTCAGCACAATAATCCACACATAAGTCCTTTCATAAACTTATGTTGTACAAACTAACAGATAAAATTGATTTGTGAAATATTTTTTCTTTCACAAAGTAATCCTGCAAACATGCTGATAAAATATCTGTATGTTCTAACCATAAGGAAGGCTAGACAAACTGCACACTATACAATTTCACCCAATCAGCCAATCCTCATCTCAGCTTACAATAAACTTTGATATGAAAGGCTTTCAATCTTGAACAAAATTTCTATGTCCAATTAAAAATAATGACTGATACTTCAACAATTGTTCTATCAAATTCATTGTTGAACATAATATGCAAGCTCCCTCACTAAATTGAATCTAATTTAAATTAAAAAGCCCTCTTCATCCAATAAATACACCTAGTTCAAATTAATTTTAATTCACAGCCCAGAAATGAACCCAAAAAAAAAAAGAATGTGGAAGTGATAGCAAAAGCATACAAATTCTACACCAGACAATATTAACAATATGCAAAACAATCCAAATCTCAGAACCGAGACGTACCGGCCGTCTTTGATACCACCTCAGTAACGGAAGTGTACCACCTCCCTGGCCCAGCCGCCTCTTCTTCCAGGTACATCTCCTCTGTTTTCCTCAGTGACGCATGCGCCGTCACCACCACCACACCAATTAACAAGCTTAGCAGTATATTCTCCGTCACATTTGTCAGAAGAAGCAACACCAAAGTCACCACCGCAAGCACTGTCAGGATGACGGAATCGCTGATCTCTCTCCCGTAGAGGACCAGAGGCTCATCTTTCAAAAAATAGAAGAAAAGCCATGCGATCATGGTGACGATGAAAACAATGAGAGAGATCGGGTGCCAGAGGAGAGAGAGGAAAACAATCAAGAGCATGATTATTGCGTAGTTCATGGCGAAGTAAGTGAGGTTGCTGCGGAGGCGGAGGTACGCTTCGCCTAGGGTAGGAGGAAGACCGAAGGAGGATAGATCAATGAGCTCGCGCCAGGGGCGCCGCGTGGCGAGAACGGAGGCGCCGCGCGCCTTTGCCCGGTGGATGTAGTCGAGAGGCGAGGAGGTCGTAGGCGCCAATGGCGTAGAAGAGCTCGTAGGGATCGTGCCATAGGTTGTCATGGTGGTGTGAGAATGAGAGAAGAGGTGGTGGAACTAGGGTTTGGATCGGACAAAGGTGAGAGACCCAAAAGTTCGAAGAGAACGAGAGAGGGAGAGAAGGGAAGAGGAAGAGGGTTTGGGTCGGGCAAGAAGACGTCTAATTTGATTAATTGAACCAGGGATTTTGAGTTCCTCTGTAGATTGCTGAATGTGGGTAACCGTGTAATGAGTCGCTTGTAAAAAAGAGATGAATTAATTGATAAATTAAAGGCAGTAACAATATTTTAAAAGAATAGTTAAATGAACAATATCAGTTTAATTTTAAAAATGATATGACATAAGAATAGTACTCGCTCTTTAATTAGACGCTGTCAATTAAAGATAGAACAAATATTTATTTAATGGAACAATTTCCGATACTTATCTAAAAAGAATGCTTTATAAGAATACTTTTTAATGTAATCCAAATTTTATAACTTAAGCAGAGTTAAGCAAATAAAATAGAAATTAGAATATTAAAAATTATTCTTAATTATGAAGTTTGGGAAAGCAATAACCACAATCAAATTGTATAATTAAAGGGAGTTAAAAACAACTTTTTCAGAAAATAGAAATTCAACCTGATAAATTTTCTTAAATTTGTCAAAAATAAATCTGAAATCAATAATTGTTACTGTGAATAAGTTGACTAACATAAGTTATAAAAATCTTATCAGACGTTCTGAAAGACTGAAATACAAAAGGCTGTTTAAAAACATATTAGAGCAACTCTAATTTCAACTCATGGTAGCAACCCGCTTTAACTTTGTCTATATATCAGCGTGAAACAGTACAAGCGGAATTTCTGAACTTTATTAACGTGAATCACGATGCTTGTTGGTTCGGATATTCTCAAGCGTTGTTTAGCTCAGCTTGATAGGCGCCTGAAAGATACCTTGCTTCCTGCTTCAAGATTCGTGCTGGTTTCCAAACTTTACATAGAAAATGTCATGTGTTACATGAAGTTTGTGTTATAGTGTTATGATAGATGAGACGCCTTCAGCGTTGTCAGACCCCAATTAAGCCATCAATTAAAAACACTAAACAAACTCTTTATTGAAGTGGAGCACTTGCGATGGATTGAGATGGAGAAGTTGTGTGGGACTTAAAAACGGAAGAGGGGCAATGTTTTCCGGTGCATAAATTTCTTTATGCAAAAATTAAAAAAAAAATGTGAAAGTGATACGTGTGCGTTAAATTCTTCCTCTACATAAATTTATAAGTTGTTCTTTATAAATTTTTAGATTTATTTTTATTAAAAATAAAATAGATATATTAAATATGAGAAGAGTTTTAATGTGATAATTTTTTTTGTATCATAAGATATTATAAACTTACTTTTTAATTTATATTTTAAAATTTAACACTCAAATTTCGAATCGAAATCATTGATCTTATTATTTTTTTCATTACAGATATATGTATATAAAATTTCATGATATTTATAGTTTATTTTATTCTAAATTAAATGATCATGAATGTATTAAAAATTTAGTTAATCATAATTAACTAGATTCAATCATTTTGTGACTACTTGATTTAGTATAAAAATTAACTAGATTCAATCATTCTAAAAATCATGAAATTTTATGTGCATATATTTTCCATGCAATTAACAAGATCAATTATTTTGGATTTGAAATATGAGTATCAAAATTATAAATATAAATTAAAAATGAGTTTATAGCATCTTGTAGCATTGGAACCCATCAACTATTATATATAATTTTTTTCTAAAATTTATTTGAAGTGTGTTTATTGATGTTCTTAGTCGATTTGGGTTACATAATAATTGTAATATTATCAAAATCAATGGATCACCTCTAACATAAGTTATTTATATGTGCATACATTTATTTGCCTATAAATGGAAAAGTAATTTATAGATCAAATATAACGTATAAACTTTATTTAAAATTCACTTAAAGTGCATGTGAGTATTTCTTGATGTTTTTAATCGATTCAAACCATATTTATGATCCTAATATCTCCCAAACTGACGAATAATCATCAAACTATACTCTACATGTTCGTAAATTTATTTACACAAATTTCAAATAGATAGATTTAATATTATACATGAAATTCATTTAAGAACATAACAAATTGTATACAAATCAAACTCATAATGATGGTATTAAAAATGACAACGATAATAATAATTATTAATAAAATCATCCTATATAATTTTAGTCTTATAAAGTAATAAATATGAAATACCTTCTATATATAATCTTATCCAATAAATTAGCGAAAACTTGTTTCTTATTTGTACCCTTATTTGATAAGTTACGGAAAAAAAATCTTGTTCATATCAATCTTATTAAATACAATATAGTACGAATAGAACAAACAGATAACAATAATTCATAGACATAAGTTTAATATTCGTTTAATATTTATTTAAATTTAATTTAGAACTTCACTTTCATTACATGAAGAAAAAATTAGGCGGCTCCTGGTTTTAGTTCTCATAAAATTTTCTTTGTTCTCGTACACCTCAACGCTCGACACCTTCTGTCTGGCTGCTGGACGGCCAAGATGCTGCCACGTCATCAATTCTTGAAAAAGAACAGCGCAGAACAGTCTCTCGGAGAGTGGGTCCGACTTTTCGGAAAGTCGTAGCATTATTTTGGCGCGCGTATGTTTGGTGCGTGTACCATTTGCTAAAATACGCGCGGGGGAGAGAGAATAACGGGGAAGAGAAAGAAAGGCGTGAGAGCACGAACGCACGAACGATAAAGAGAAAAAAAAAAAGAATCAGATAGACATCAGCAAAGATATCCTAAAGAGAAGAGGAGAAAGGAGAAAGGGAACGAGACGGATTGAGCAATGCCTTTCTCTACCTCTGCATGTTGATCCAGGTAGTTATTTCTTTCACATTGTTCTGATTTTATCTGTTCAGAGCCTGTATTTGAACTCGTGAGATGATACTGTAAAGGGGCTGTTTGATTCAGTTCGATTCATTTTCATGACATTTCAACAAGTATCCGATCTGTCGAAATATCTTCATCGAAGCTAGGTTTGGAGCGAGTATCTACGACATGGTTTATGTCGTAAAATATCGTATGCAATGTGCAAAACGAAATAATCGCGCTTCGAGTGCCGATTTGATTTCCGCTGCAATTTAGAAATGCTGTATTTTTTTTTATTTGCCATTTTAAATGTTTTTTTTTCTTTCCATTATTCCTTGATAATTCGCAGGTATGATTGCTAATTCTATCTTAAAATTTCTGATAAAACTACGATTCTGTTATTAGGTTCAATAAAGCAATAGTTTGACCTTGCATTTGTTCTCCTCCCTAGGAGATCATGATTCTTTCTGCATTTGATATCTTATTATGTTTCCTGGGGGTTTCACTGTATATTGAGCCCAATCAAGGAGCCCCGAGTCTGAAATCTCTCTAACCAGTTGTAATTCTTCTCTTGTAGAATAATGAAATTGTAGCTTCTGCATACCACTGCTTGAATAAGGTGGCTTGGATCAGGTAGTGCATGTTACAAATTGCCTACAGGTACTTGCATTAACAAGTTGCTAAAAGGTATTACATAGCAAAAATTACAAAGTACCACCATGACAGTACATAAATACAGGTACTTTGCCAGCAGAGTACTGGGTAAACTTCCATTTGCCCAGATTACACTCGTTCATGTTTTCCACCCAATAACATAAAATTGTAAAATAAAAGGATTAACTGTGCCAAAGTAGTTTGCATTTAAGTTCACAATTCTAGTTTTCTTTTTGTGATTTATTGTTTGTCATTTTGGATGAAATAGAACAAGGACCCTCTTTTCCTTGTTCTAATCCTTTATCTTCTGGTACAGATGGCCTCTAGTCAGAGTGGAGAAAATGGAGCCCAAAATAAGACATGTCGTTGTGGGGAAGGAGACCCAAGTGTGTGGATCAATATAGCTTCTGACAACTCTGATAAGCAATCCCCTGACTGTCCAAATTGCCAGGTTGATTCCATTCTTCTTCTGAACAGCTTGTGCCAAGCCTGAAATCAGTCCTAATTGAGGCATAATTGCACAACTTAGGGCTTCAGTTGCACAAATGAAGTGTAATATTAGTTTTGTGTTGTGCTACTGTCCAGGATTCGCCAAGTGCTTTGCTGATACCAGTCCACCAAAACCTGATTTAAAAGGGTCAAACTCTTTAAGCAAAAAACTCATACTTCCTGCTAAAATATTTTGAAATGAACATTAAAACTTTTGAGCTAATCAGAGTTTAATTAACCATGCCTGATACAGATCATAAAGAGTGGGCATCTGTTTGTCTCATCAAAAGGTAATTGTCTATTCTTTTTAATTTTCATGGTCACTTGTAAATAATAGGATAAGAGACAAAGTTAACAAAATTATATTAAATAAATAATTAGAAATGAAAAATCTTTTATAAACAAATGAAACTTCAACATTACTACTCTGTAATTTTTTTCAAAATGAAATATTCAGTGACTGTTTATTAATCTTAAACTTTTCTTCAGCAAATCTTCTTTGCTCCTTACTTATTCATCTGCAACCAAATAAAATTTCAGGGCTAGCCTGGCCTTCATGGAAAAGGCGCTGGTTTGTTCTTACTCGAACCTCATTAATCTTCTTCAGACACGACCCTGTAAGAACCACCTTCTCCTCTTCAGTTTACATTTCAGTTAGGATTTTTGTATATCACACTCAATACTTTACATTTAACTATTTACAAACAACACCTACATTATTCGTTATTTGTAAATAATATATTACTCTTAGTTTGCAAATAGTTTCATATTTAGTTTGGACTCGAGCTAAGATTAGGTGCAAAATTGCCATTGTTTAGTGTTATATACCTTGTCATCACACTAATCTGTTGATCAGCATTTGTTACAAGCGTCTAAAATTGTTGGACATAAGTTGCAGTCATGAGGAACTTGAATGTCATGGTATACAGATATTGCCCTTATAAAAAATGGAAGGACTAAATTATATTTTTGAAAGTCCCTGATCAACTTTGTGCAAATAGAAGTTTTGAGAGCAATTTGGTTGTTTTGAAAAATACTAGGACCAAAACCTAAATTAAACTATTGTCTTTTTGTCAACTATTTAACATGCTTGGTAAATTCACAGAGGCCCCTACAATAAACATAGTATTTTGGTCCCACGGTAGTTTATGCATTTTACTTTTTCTCTTTTCTTCATTACTTTCTTATTTTATATAATACAAATGTAATTGTTTCTGTTATTACTGTGTAGCCATTGTTGTCATCATCATGATCACTATTATTACTACTATGGACACTACATTTATTATAATCATTGTTTTTGCTTATTTTAATGTTTACTTTTCCCAGAATGCCCCCCCAATAAGAGGAAGTGAGCCTAATGCAACTCTAGGTGGTATTGACCTGAACAGCTCAGGAAGGTTAGCATATAAAGCTAGAAACACTAATGAATGACAAGACTTTAGGCTGAGTTAGAATGGTCAGCACGAAGCCCTCAAGAGTTGACCCTACACAGTGCAATTATTGTTTCATTATTTTAGTCTTGTAGGGTTACATGTTCTTAATGGCTTTAGTAAGTCTCTTTGAAATTAGTATTTTGGCCAAAGTACTAGTAAAATGTATCATAATTGTAAATTTCTAATTGGAAGTCGGATCTTTTAACACAACCCAGCAACTATCTCTGTGAAGTATAAGCTAACATAAGCTGTTTATGCTTCTGTTTCAGTGTGGTTGTGAAGGCAGATAAGAAGTTGTTAACTGTGGTTTTTCCTGATGGTCGTGATGGTCGCACTTTTACTCTCAAAGTACAACACTGAATATAGAGAAAACTCCATAACTTTCTTTTAATGTTTTTTTGGCTTTATCTGAAACAACTGATACATTATTTTTTATATCTACCATCTTCTTCCTCAGGGTGATACCTTAGAGGACCTTAATGAATGGAAAAATGCATTGGAGAATGCTTTGGCACAGGCCCCTAGTACGTCCCACAGTCTGGGACAGAACGGAATATTTCGGAATGATCCTGCCATTCTTCCAGTGGAGCTAGAACAGAGTATGTAACCACCTAAAATGTGGTCACTTTTCTAGCTTGTGTGCTCTAGCAGTTTCACAAGCCATACCTAATATATGGATTTATTTCAGTCACCACAACTGTTATTTCTAAAGCTTAAACTGATAAAGAAGAGCATCATTGGCATCAACATATTACCCCTCATATATAGTAATATTAATTGGGTAAAATTATTGAAAGTAGGGAACCTGGTGGATATGAACCTAGTACTTTTTATTCTGATGGCTAGTCAAGTAACTGCTATAGAAGCTTAAGCTAAGAGAGAGGCACTTGCTAGCATCTTGTATCATTATAAAAATCATACAGACATTTGCTAGTCAAATAATTTATTTGTAATTTCATTCCATAATCTCTAAACCAAGTAACCATCAACAGAGAACATATTTGGTTTTACTGGTTGGTTTTTTTAATACATCAGTGAATAATTTGTTTTTGTAGAGCTTATTTTTCTTATTAATGCCAACTTGATAATAGGTAAGAACTCTGTGAGGATGAGACCAGACAGCTATACTTTGAAAACCTATCTCATATTGTCTTTTGCTGGTTAAGATAACAACATCGGATCATTTCTATTGTGAATTTAAGAGATAACAATATCTGTGCTATTCATTAAGCAGAGGAGAAGCCAACTGAGAAATCACTGATTCAGGCTCCTGTTATGTTTGCTCTTGAAGACCCAGAGGGAAACCCATCCTTTTTAGAGAAAGCCCTTTGCTTCATCGAAGATTATGGTAACTAATTCATTATCTCTTAATGCTTGAGCACAATGCGCACTCATCCTACCTTAAATCATACTCTATTATTGTGTTCCTTATAAGGGAGAGTATCCACTACAAACTCCTTTTTCCTTATATTACCAAAGGATCTTTACTAAATTATCTTGTTTATCTGTTTATTTGTTCTTAACTTAGGAATTAAGGTTGAAGGAATCTTAAGGCAATCAGCTGATGTAGAAGAGGTAAAGCGGAGAGTGCAGGACTATGAGCAAGGTGCATAGGACTTCTTTTTGTTCAAAGCTACATTCTTTACTTTTTTCTTTTTTCTATATATTTGTTTTCTAGATTTTCCAATGCCATGACTTTTTTACGACATAAGGTAATATTTTATTTCAGGGAAAGACGAATTTTCACCAGATGAGGATGCCCATGTAATCGGTGATTGCATCAAGGTATGTCTCTTTAAGCTTAGACGAAACATTACCATCAACTGTTATGTATCATTGACTGGATTGTAACGGTGACTAACCTGACCAATACAGTGCCATAAACCGGGACAGAGATAGTATCTTTGTCCACAGTGTACTCACTAGGTTAAGAACAATAATATTAATAACACAATAGCAAAGTGAAATAATATGAACTACACTATAGAATTTACGAAATTCAACTGAAGTAAAACCAAGCCTGGATTTACTTTCTGATTGAGCTGTAATTGTTGGTCTTGCGATTCCGGGGACTACTTTTTCAAACCCCAGCAAGGCAACTCATGCATATATATCAGAGAAGTTTGTGAAATATAAGTGAATCTGAAACTAATTGAAATACCAAACATGAATAAACAAAAAAAAAGGTGTAACGTTAAACTGAAATCGACTCATTATGGGCATTCTGACATGCTTTTGGCAAGTTAGACACTTTGTAAAAGGAGAGAATGACTTGAATGATTAGAAAGGACAAAATGCTGTGTCTATATAATATTGTATATTTTCCTATCTTAGTTTTTATTTCCTTTTTCTAGCTTGTGCTTAGAGAGATGCCAGAATATCCTGTTCCAGCCGAATGTTGTACTGCATTAGTTGATGCTTACAGTAAGAATTTGCCTTCAGAATTTATCTCTCCTCTGCTCTCATCGATAGATGCTCCACTTTTACATAATTGTACCATTTAAAATTTTTCACTTTTGTGGGACATAACGCTGAAATTTTCAGTGAATAAATTGTACTACAGGAACAAAAATTAATGACAGAATAGATGCCATCAGGGACACTATATATGAAACCTTTCCAGAGCCAAACCGTCTTTTATTGCAAAGGTATCTCCCATCTCCCCACTCCCCCCCCCCAAGAAAAGAGGTGGTCTTTTAATTTGTGTACAAAATTACAGGATGCCTGTGGCTTATTCTTACTGAAGTTTAATTTACTTGGTGCCTTTTCCCCTCTCTTCTGTTGAAATACGTTGATGTGAACTTCCCCTCTTGCTTTGATCGATGGTTCGATGATTAGACATGCAAAGATAACTAAAGGATATCCTGACTGCTGCTCTATTATACTAGTGCTGCTTTGGTCATATCTGGATCAACATTTCCAATACCACAAGCCATTTTATTGATTTATCCAATATCTGTGAACCATAAAATCTAAGTGCTCCTGCATTGTTTTTGTCTTTTCCTAGCTTTATTTATGATATTATTTATTGATTTTTTTTTGACAATGCCTGACCTGGCCATACTTAAATCCCATGAAGACATCTATAAACTTGATGACATTTTATATCATACTTCTTTGCTAAATTTGTTTCACAGGATATTGCGGATGATGCTGGAGGTGGCAGCATACAAGGCAGAGAACAGGATGTCACTGCAAGCCTTGGCAGCATGCATGGCGCCTCTGCTGCTACGGCCACTTGTTGGGGGGCCTCTTGTGGGGGGCTGTGTCGATGGCGATTTCAATGCTGCAAATGGACCAGGGGATTCCTTCCAGCTCCTTCAGGCTGCTGCCGCAGCCAACAGTGCCCAAAATATTGTCATCATCCTCCTTGAGGAATTTGATCACATTTTTGATGTAATTCTCTTCACCTTCTCACTTTTCTTTTTCATCTTCTTCTCCATTTCAGATACTTAAAAATATTACACTACTACTTCCTACATTTGCAATGTTGGGGGTAATTTGTGTAAAAGAAAATGTGTGGTGCTTGTTAACACTTGCTTATATTAAAGTGATGCTTTTGCAAAGGTAAATTTTTTCTCCAAAAACAGTTTCAATGGTGTGGATCAGTAATGTCCCCTTCCTTTTTTCCAATATGACTTTTAGAATTAGTTTAATTCTTTGATGTATGTGTTCCTTTCATCAAAAGCACCATTTTGCCCTTTGGCAATTTGACATTGATTCTAGTTGTGATTCATTATATCTCATATATATATATATGAGATTAAAAAGCTCAATCCTTAAAGATTTCAAGCTAAGAGTAAAAAAAAAAAAGATGTTTCATCCATATACAATTTTATGAGGTAAGTGTTTCATTTAAGTTTGTATACTTTTGATGAGTGTATTGAGATTAATTTGTTGTTTATAGGAAGACGGATATTCATCGGAGGTTTATACAGAATCTGAGGATGATGAGTACCATGAAGCATCGACGGATAACGAGATCTCCGACAAGCGGGGAGATTCCCATGACGATGATGGTTATGATGAGGATGAGGATGAGGATGAGGATGAGGATGAGGATGACGATGACGATTATGATGAGGATGAGAACACAGAGCATGATGATGATCATCATGAGCATGAAGTACAGGTAGGCGATCGGACTGTGCAACTACATGAAACCAACAAGAGTGAGAGCAACAGTGAGGCTGAGAGCAACTTGTCTCATGACAGAGTAATTTCCTTTTTATTCTTTTTATATTTTCTTTTACTTTGGGAGAAAAGATCTCCCAAGGTTGGCAAGCTTGCCTTTTGAGACTGTTTTGTTAGGTTGTCGCTTGTGAGAGCAACAGCCCTTTTTCTTTTCCTCAATTTTTCCTCTCAAATTGTTAAATACTGCAGTTACTTGATCAAGACCATTAAACAGTTCCATTGAGGCTTAAACATTAAAGATATGACCAAATGACATAGTAGGGATAGAAACATTAAACTATAGGGGTTCCGTTATTGACCAGTGAAAATTGCAGTCATTAGTATCAATCAGTGATGTAAGCCTGCTCAGATCATTTTGTTGGCCCAAGGAAAACCTCAAAACAAATGCAACCATAACTCAAATACTAAAGTTGTCCAATGTACCAAATCATCCAGTAAATTTTGGACATCACTGGTTATAAACTCCCCAAAAGTACGAAATTATGCTGCAGTTATTGAATATCTCTGGTTTTTTATGATCGTTGTCATGCTGATACTGCTATTGTAACAATCACATAATACTTACTAACTGGTGTATGATCAATGGTTTGACCTACATTTATTATTTAACTTTTAAAAACTTGCATTTATTATTTATGTTGATCTCCTATAGATGAACAGCTCCTAAACTTTAGGCAACCAATACAGGATGGTAAAAATAACAACTCATGTCCTATACGGCATCCAAAGGCCTATACCATAGAACACAAAGTGGCGAGTGTTCTGAATCCCACTTCTTCCTCCACCTCCAAGTCAGCTCTACCTGAGGGTACCATTGCAAAGAAAGATATTTCCCATGGCTTGAGCAAGAAGCATCCAGCTCAAGGGGAAGAACAAGATGAGAGTCAAATTCAACTGTTAACAGCTTCTTCAGCTTCTCATATACCACTCTCTAGAGCCGTCAAGCTCTCTGACAGAACCAGTGAGATGGCCCCTTCTGTGAAGCGTGCCTCCATGTGGGGTCGCACTTCTGTATGTATACTCTGCTTTTTTACACTATTATATTTGTTATAAAAGAAACCTTAGCACAGTCGCTGGTCTTTCACATGTTACTTAAATTGAAAGTTTACCCAAAAAAAAAATACTATGAGTGTTTACACAAGATGATGCAATTAACTTCTAATAAACCATGGAAAAATGAAATAATTCGAGCCCAACTTCTTTGTGCTTCCGAGGTAAGAAGATTGTCCCTGCATCTTACCATAAAATAGTTACATGCTGTTAGTGATATTTTTCGTTAGATTACTGATTCCTTTCTCTTGCTTCAGGCAAGGAAGAATCTTTCAATGGGATCAACGGAGACAAATAGTGATGAGGAGTAAGTTATCAGTTGTGGTTTGCTAAATGTTAGATTAACTTACTTTAGATGCACATAAAGTCTAGTGCATATTAGGTGTTGTTCTCTTCTTATGCTTTAACAGACAAAATTGTTTTTCCATATAAGAGATTTCGTAAGGTTATATCTTTAGTTTTGTTTAATTTGATCCCCTTCCTTCCTTTCTCTCTCTCAGAGACAGGGTCGTGGTTCAGAAACTAGAGAGCACCAAGATGCAACTACAGACTAAACTCGTTAAGGAGGTAAGTATACATTACTGTCATCATCTGTAATATTTCAACCGCTACAGGCCTTGTTATAATGGACCTTTTTTTGTATTGTTACTATCCCTGCAAATACTTTTGTCAAACAAAAAAAATGGAAATGTCAATAAAATGCTTTACAAAACATGAAATATTTTCTTCACCACTCTCCCATCATTGGAAAAAGCAGTAGGACCTCCTGCTTTCTTTGTTTATGACTTAAAGAGTTAGGACAATTCTCCTGCTTGATGATGGTATGCAAGATTTTCTATTTGCAGGTTTAACTCGAAACTTCATTATAAATTATTCATATAATTCAAATTCGGTTCTTTTTTTTAGAAGAAAGAAAATGCAGCTTTGGTAGCTAGCCTAGAGAGACGGAGGGATGCTCTACAGGAGCAACGATTACAACTGGAGAAAGATGTAAGTATTTCCTCCTGCCTAGTAATTGCATAATATTCCAATACTTCCAGTCTTGTTGCAAATGGTCATTACATAAGGAATATTTCTCTTTAATTTTGTTAGTTAACAATATTCTAATTAATTGGTAGTTTTATTACTTCCTCATAATTGAAGTGTTGAGTTTTTGGTACAATATAAAAAAGGGCTTACTACAGTGGTGCAAACTTGCATATACTTGACATCTTCGGAACAGGTCGAGAAGCTGCAAGATCAGTTGAAGCAAGAGAAGCAACTGAGAAACCTTTTGGAGGCTGGGCTCTCTCAAAACGGGCAATCTTCTTCCAGTTCTACCGAATTTGACAGCAAGGTCTTATTTCTTCCCTCTTTTCTTTTATGCATTTTGTTTTTTGTAACTTTAGTATGGTTCATTCGGTCTTCTCTTGGTGTGATATGCTCATATATCAACAGAAGTGTGCAAATGAAAATTGGAATCTCTGTAGTACATACCATTATGGCATGGTATTATTTTGGATTTCTAGTTCCATGTTTGGCTCCTCCCAATTAATATTGTATTCTTTATTATTTTGTTCCTTTTTGTTCAACTGCTTTATTCTGAGCTTTACTGATGCTTAAAATGCTCGAAGAGCGCTAATACCTTTCTAGCATCCATCAACCAGAAACTTTGGAATTTGGTCTGAAATAGTAATTTGACTCGGGTAGCGAAAGGTACCAGTATGTTTCTAACTAAATTTTATTTTGGCTAAAAGATATTGGCAGATCTGGAAGCAGTTGAAGTGGAAGAGGAGGAGATATCAAACTTGAAGCAGAAGGTTTTGGAACTGCGTGGTGAATACAATCGCAAGCTTGAAAAAAACTATGCCTCCTTGCGTGATTTTTGCAATAATAAACTCAATAGAAATACCGATCTCAAGTAAGATCTCAGCTTCAAGTGTGTTTGCTAAAATCTTTAAGGCAGTGTCTCACATATAGAGCTGGCAATTGTTGATTTCACCTGTCCAGAACAGATAACGGCTGACCTGAAAGGTCGGTTCCAACATGAACCATTTTTGGCTTAATTTTAAATTTTTACGCATCTAGTTAGTATACATCCACTGCAATAAACAACTTCTAGGTAGCTCATTATTCTTTATTAGTAGTATACATCCACTGCAGTAAACAAATTTGAGCCAACCCATTGAACAGAGTATGTCAGGACAAGTAAATTGTCCATGAGCTGCTTTTACCTGTACTCGTTATACTCCAGTAGTGTGGCTTTGATAATACTTGAAATTTAATTAAATCATGTTTGCATCTTCTCCTTCCAACACAGGAACTGCACAACACTAGAGGATGAAAGGGATAAAATCTTTGCGGTATGATATTTAAATTTAGTTCATAATTATGTAACTGTTTATGCATCCCTTGAGCAAACTAGGGAAATGATTTTCCTAGGGTTAACTGTTTATGCATCCCTTAAATTTACGCTACTTGGTGCATTCTTAAATATAATAGCATTCACAATTTATCCAAAATAACACATTATATGGGGAGGGTTGACTAGGGTGTTTAATTGATATGAACAGGACTGGTTGACACTTAACATAACAGGTCAACACATTTTTTTTTCCGGGTAGATGCTTAAATTGCCACTACAATGACTTGTTGGCAGAAGGGTAGGATATGTGGCGTGACACCACTGCCTGCTGGTGGCAAGCCCTGGGCATTTTTTTTTCTTGGATAAGGAGCACATCATTATTAATTTTAAAATACTTATTGGTAATCATTGAGAAAGCAATCCATGTAAAACCATGCTTTACAGAATAATTGATGTGCCTCATATCAATATGATCGGGAGGATATTCCTAACAGTTGATATTATTACTATGTTATACATACAATATGCATTGGAATTCTACTGCTGCTTATTTTTTTGAACCAGGATTTTATAGATAAACATGGTCCCCCCTCTCCTTGTCCTCCAGAGAACCAAAAATCAGAATCGACCAACCAAAACAATAACAGTTCTGCTAGTGATGAGCAAGTGAAGAATGAGCCTGCTTCCAAATCCAAGAAGATTTCCTCGGAGCATGAGGTTTGCAATAGCTCTTCTGTTTCCGCTTCCTGGGTTAGAGGTGCTTCAAGTGCCAGTGAATTAAATACAAGTACATGAGCATAATAAGTCACATTGAGCATGATACCTCATAAGTTTAACGAAGTTGGTGTTTTTTTATAAACAAAAGAAAAAAATGATAAGAACATTAAGTACATGGATACTGATTGTCAAGCCTGTCAGGAGCTAACTCAACACCTTTTCCATTCTGAAATCTACTCTATATAGCAGTCCCTGGCAGAAATCAATTGTGATGGGAACCTAAACCAACTTCTGAAGTTAAAACTATGTTTGACACAATTTATATATATCACTTATTTTATCAAAATTTCTGATTTCCATTAAAAAGAAAATGATTTATGTTTGACTGTACAGAGTGTCAAAAGTTATGTATGCCATTGTAAAATGAGAAATATCTCATATGCCCTCTGAAATGAAAGGTACCTGATATGCCATTGTTCTCCTACTTAAGTTGCCCCTTTTTTTCTTTCTAATTTACAACTATAGACAGTATAGATTGGTTTGTTTGGAATTTTTTGGAGTAAACTAGGACGTGAGAGTTCTAGGGGCTATTTTTTTGTGTTTAGAAGGGGTCTATATATTTCTTGTTTTGCAGGGATATTTTTGACACTTCTGCAGGGGCATACATAAAAGTTATCAAAAAATTTATTTGCAGAAGAAGCATCTTCCACCAAAAAGTAGCAAATCAGGTCGGAGCAGTACCAATAGTCCCTGTGGTGAAGAACCCAGTGCCATGTTCAGTATACCTCCTGAGAAGCAAGATGCGGCGCAGAAGCCACATTCTCTGAGAAGCTATTCCCAAGGCGACAACTTGAAGAAGGAGACCCCTTTTGCATTGGACTCGATGCAGAAAAGTTGGTCCCAGAAGCAGCCAGAGGATTCATTAGATGGACTTGTAGGACCTACCTCTTCAAACAAAAGCTCTTCTTCTAGCTCTAGTGTAAGTCATTAACTCATTATTACTTGGAATTGGAATCTTACTGCACTGATTATTCTGGAGCGACACATGGAACGACTGAACTATAGGTTTCATACAGTTTTTGCAATCTAATATTTTCAAAAAGTAGTGTGGTCTACAACGAATTGATAGGCTAAATACAGCACTACAGAAAAAGCGCTGTCGAGAAGCCCGACTCATCAGATTACACTTCTTACCTATTTCATACAATACTTCTTACATCTCTAATCACGTGAATTAGTCTAAATGAAGCCATTACCTTAGTTCATAAAACTAATTTAATAAACGTGCCCTCAAATGACCCTTGTGAAGATGATTAAGGCCAAAGTGGTCTGGCTGGCCTCCTAATGAGTTTGGTTGTTTGATTTATTTCATTTGTTATTTTTCATTTTAGGATGCAGGGTCCCTTTCACCAGCTGCTAAGGCAAAACTGACAAAGAGGCTTCAATTTCTTAAGGAGCGGCTGGCCCAACGAACAGGTGAAAACAGTGCCACAGAACTAGTGACATTGCCTCCGCTCCCAGCAAATTTACCATGAATTTGTACAAATCTTTAATTGAATTTGAAGATTGCTTAATGCTGTGAAATATGGGAAGATTAGCAAAAATGATGGATTATCTACGTCTAACCAGGTTGTACTAAACAAAGATGAATGATTGATTTTTTGGCTGTACGAGTTTGTATATGGATGTTGTCGGTCGATGCATGTATGTATGTGATGCTGCATATTGGTTTAGACATTGACCAAGGATATATCTTATACATAAACAATTATATGATTGTCAGACCTAAAGTACATACGTGTATTCTGTATTTACCAAAACAAATTAAATATTTCTTCTGTTCTTTCACAGTTATTATATATGAAATTGGCTTAGATCCTTGCTGGTCACCAGTGCGTAGCAGTTAGTATGGTGACGGACAAACTTTTTTTTTTTTTTTGAGATAATGATGGAGGTTAAATAACATGCATGCATTGTGTTTGTTCTTGTTTTTAGTTTATTATAATCATATTTATGATCTTTAAATGACCAAAACTGATTGGTTACATCTAAATATATATCATTTTCATGGTCAAGAACTTACTAATGCTAAATCAAACAAATACTGACACATATTACATATAAAATTCAATTAGAATGCAGTAATTATGCTTTTGTGTGTATTTATTCATGTCTTTAGTCAATCTTGACCACTATATTTTTTTATAAATCAAAATGAACTGATAACATCTCAAGGTGTGTTCTTTACATGTTCTTAAAATTATTAGTGCAAAATCAAACCAATAGAATAGATTGGACCCACTATTGCTCAAGAATTGTTCACATCTTTTTTTGCACGTTTCGTCGACAACTTTTATTCCCAATAGAAATAGACCCACTATTGCTCTAGGCCTGGTTTAGGCCTTACCAGGAACTAAGATCCAGCCCAAATTAACACGCGTCTGTTCTTTTCCCCAAGATGAGGAAAGAGATCAAGAAATAGCGCCACTACTTTATCCACTGCTTTATCTTCTGTGGTGTGTGTCACTGAACTCCGCCATGGCTTCTCTCCTATCCCTTTCTCTTTCCTCCACCCCCTCTCCAGCGAAATCTCTCCAACGCTTTTATTCTAATCCATTCCAGGTCCTCTCTCTCTCTCTCTCTCTATCTCTATCTGTCTATCTCTTTTCTCCGACTTCTTATCAACTTCTAAGTTTTGCTTTGTTGTCTCACAGGGAAATGCAATAGCCATCACGCATTCTCTTCGCCCTCTGAGGAAAAGAAGCAACCTCCCATCACTGACTGTGCGTGCATGGGTGAAGCGGGACCAAGCAGCGGCGAAAGCAGCAGCGAGAGTGGCCGATGAATCACAGAGGTTGAGGCTGGATAACTTGAGGCCACAGCCCGGGTCGAGGAAGAAAGGGAAGAGAAAGGGAAGGGGTACCGCTGCTGGTCAAGGCAACAGCTGTGGTTTCGGTATGGCCGTAATTAACAATTAAATTTTTAAATCTTTGTCCACCAAGTGTCAAATCGACCTTATGCCCACACTAATTCTTTAATTATATCGTGTTTTGCAACAATGAGGGTAAATTGAGTGTTCCTTGTAGCAGAAATGTAAATTCTAGAGTTAGTTTGATGGGATTTATCAAGGATTATCTCATATTAGAGCTCAATTGTATGGTTTAGGTGTTACATGAGGCTTAACTAGGGAAATGAATTAACCTCCAGGCAACATTCCATAATCAGAAGGGTGCTTCTTATGGTTTTCCATTATGGCCTTTCTCATGTTAAAAAATTTCGCCCTTACTCATCTCCTCTTACTTACGATGGAATAATGGATTAAAGGTTCAGCATCAATTTATTAGCCATAAATCATTTAAAGTAATGATCTGATAATAATCTCTCTTGAAAAGTGGCAAAACAATATTGAAGAGTTATATTGTATACAATAATGTTATGAACCCTGCAAACTGTCATATTAATAGAAAATATCAGTATGTTAATACAAACAATTTGTGTTAAACAATAGTGTACTGTATTCAAAAATCAATATTGATTGATGATCCTTTGTTTCCTGTTGTTATCAAATCATTACTTCAAGATTTGTTTATTATCATCTGTTTTGTACCCTTACTAGGTATGCGAGGCCAGAAGTCACGGTCCGGTCCCGGTGTCAGAAAGGGATTTGAAGGAGGACAGATGCCTCTGTACCGCCGTGTCCCCAAGCTTCGCGGTATTGCTGGAGGTACTGTTACTGTTGCTGGCAAAATAAGCTGGAGAAGTGGGGATTTTTTAAAATACTTTGATAAAGCATAACAGGATGCCAGATTTCTGTAGTGCTTTCCTGTGATCACTTTGGTCTATTTATTCTTGGAATTTTTTTGTGCTCACTGCTCAGTATACAATTGATGCAACATTGGATTAGATTGAGGTTGAGCCCAGCGCTGAATAAACTTAATATTCCAGTTGAGGGTCAACTGAGAGTTACTTTTGAATTTATAAATACTGTGGTCCCTTGTCGGAGCAGTACCATGAGTGCAGATACAACACCATACTTTACTCAAACCTGAAGTAACCAGAACACCATTTTTTATCAGACCAGTGATCCAAGAAATAACTTGAACCAATCTCAATTAGAAACCAACCTGATTTGTGCCAACTTGGCCCAACTTGTTTGCCCCACTTGGAGCAGGAGACAACCTGAGCTTAAAAGATAGCAATAAACACATTGCTGTGCTATTGCATGATCGACTTTTTACTACTTTTCTTACTTTTGTCCTCCAC
This sequence comes from x Bolboschoenoplectus mariqueter, assembly GCA_037678475.1. Lineage (NCBI taxonomy): Eukaryota > Viridiplantae > Streptophyta > Magnoliopsida > Poales > Cyperaceae > x Bolboschoenoplectus > x Bolboschoenoplectus mariqueter. Next base: position 2,551,223 of record CM075251.1, read on the forward strand.
ATAGGAAGGTATATTGGTTAAGCAACTCTGTCAAACAACTTTGCATATAAACAATCCACATTTTTAGGGATGATATAACAGTTAGCTTGTATATTTCTAGGGATGCGTGCTGGTTTACCAAAGTATGTGCCAGTAAACCTTAAAGATATAGCTGATGCTGGGTTCAGGGATGGAGATGAGATTTCTCTTGAGACTCTGAAGGCAATGGGCCTGATCAACCCATCTGGTAGAGAACGAAGGCTTCCATTGAAGGTACATAATTTACTCTGTCTACTAGTATTTTAGCACAAGTCAGGTACAATAAGTATCAAAACTTCAATTCCAGTGGTAGTGTAAAATTCATCATGTTCATAGTGATGATCTATTCTCCCACCTGAAGCACTGCTGTCAGGTTAATACTTTTAACATAACTCAAGATATGCAAGGTATATTAACCCCAAAAATGTCGCTTTTATTTTGGACTTTTGGCCAGTACATCATGTTTTAGGTGTAGCCATGTCAAACAGTTGTATAATAACAAGGAAAGAGTCAATACTATACTGCTGCTGAATCTCAGAAATCTGATGTATTGGATGCCCATCAAATCCACCAATATTACATGTGGGTTAACAATTTAAAGTAATGAGAGACTCTTTGTATTTCATAGATTATGGTAATGTTTCATTTTTCAATCCTTTAGTGGGCAGGGGGTCAGTATATGGACAAAATTAATTTTAAAAATAAAATGACAATGGACAGAATGTCGGGAGTGGGAGCATCTGATGTTTTTGGTGGTCTTGCACCTTAACAGTTGTATTTTACCTTCTGCTGGGTAATACATGATATATAATGTTTTGCGCTGAAATTCTGTTAAGCTTAAACGTCATTTTCTTTATTCTTTAATGGTTAATTTGCTAGTCCTACATGGTTGTAGCTACAGAATAATAATCATTTTTAGTGAGTGCCATATTATTTCATGTTAGATCATTTACAGTATACCGGCTTTTATACAGAGTAGATTAGTTATATATAATGAACAATTTGCTCATGCTATGTTGCTGTTTCTCGTACTATGTTTCACGTTTGTGAAAAACATAATTCCAGGTTATGTTAGTCTACTGTGTTCATCATCTTTTTTGTGTATTCTTTGTTGTTTGCTAAAACCAGATATTAGGTGATGGAGAGTTGAAAGTGAAATTGCATATCAAGGCAAGAGCATTTTCATCTTCGGCAAAAGAGAAACTGGAGGCGGCAGGGTGTACCCTGACTGTGCTACCAGGTCGCAAAAAATGGCTCAAACCATCAGTTGTGAAGAACATCGAGCGTGCTGAAAAGTATTTTGCTTCCAAAAAAGGATCCGAACCCAATGAGGCTGAGGTTTCAGCATAGATTTCTCCATCCTTGTAGAGTTTTCGTTGTTTTCTGAAGTGCAGCTTTTCTGTCATATGACGAGGTTATTTTTTCTGCTTTGATATATATAATATTGTGTAATCTGGTTTTTGTCATTAAGATAGTTTGTTCTTCCATTTCATAATATGCCAAATTTATTCTTACAAAATTATCAAAGATATAAATGGAAATTTTGGCGTATACCAAAATTGTTCTGCTTCAAGAGAAAGGATTTGCAACCTTATTGAGAGATTAATTTCCAGATTTAATTTCCTGTCATTTATTCTCGTCTCCTTTGTTTTCTAATTTTGTATTTTCTTTTCTTACATGAAGATGTAGTTTTAATATTTCTCATGGATGTAGACATTATTGCCAAAAAAAGAGCAAGAAGAATGACAAACGGAGATATGAATAGGTTATATTTGCTACAATAATATAGTGGTATATACTACTGCGAAAAATAATTTAGTGGTATACACCTATTTTGGTGATCCAAAATAGTTTCAATTAAAATTAATTTGACTTTCAGCTCCACCCTACAAGGACATGAATTTTTCTGTACTATATTGAACTACTAATAATGTGGTTAATTAAGTGATTGTCAGATCCTGTCCCTTTCAAAATTAATAGTTATGGTGTTTCACAAAGGGAATTGATATACAAATATCATTGTTGATACTGTTATAATGTCAATTTTATTATTCATATTAAATGAGTTATTATTTATGATAATGATTTTATTATACAATTTATTCGTATAGTATTTTCATTATTCAACTTAAAATAAGTTATTATTTAAATATTAGTATTTGATTTGAATAATAAAAATAATGTATAAAATAAGTTATATAATAAAATTATTGATATGGATAACAATTTATTTTATATGAATAATAAAGTTAATATCGGTGACGGTATCAATGATGATATTTCCTAAATATTTTCTTTCACAAATCAAGCTAACACTAACTAGCTGTAAAGCATGGTAGCAGTAATTAATATGACAATTAATAGTATGGTATATTTGGTATTAGTTAACAAACACATCTCTTCATAATGAGATTTTAGAGACCGTTTACTTGTGACTTTTACGAGACGAGACTTCTATGGCGTGACACGGTGCCACCTTGTGATATAACAACGTGCAACTGCACAAATATGCATTTATTGTAAATCACTTTTTAGTCCATAAAAATATGAAAGAAAGGTATATACTACCAATTTTGTTCTTTAATTTCTGGTTCATTTTGGTGAAAAAATAATAATGTAGAATGAGCGTTGCGTCCCAAATCGGCACAGCAATTGTAAGATATCTTCTATTATTAGCTTCCATAAAAAAAAAATTAAGGTATAGAGGCAATGCATAGAAGATATCTTCGTATTTTATATGCATGTGCAAGGAATATAGTTTCCAGGGCAATGAAGATGTGATGTGATATATTATTGAATTTGCGATTCAACATTTGGGTAAAAGAAATTGATTTTTTTTTTTCGTCGTAGTAGTGTGTCCACATCAACTTAGCATGAAGATAAGAACTGAATTAATTTGCATCCCAATCAATCATTTTCTCAAAGTTTTCTTGAGTTATGTGCATAATGCATGCTTCAATTTGCTTCTACGCCTCCAAAACTTGTCAGTTGCACAAATGAAAAAAAAAAATATTTGCTAAAGATGACTATTATTAGTAGTTACGGGTTCTTATTGACATCTCAATTGCTTCATATTTTATTAGTAGTTACGAGTTTTCTAAATCATATTTCTATAATATTTTTCTAAATTATTATTGATTTTGTCATCAATATTTATTTCATTATTAATGTTAAATGAGTTTTTTTTTTCGAATTAATAATTTTATTATTCAACTTATTGTGTATAATACTTTATTATTCAATTTATATACTACTAATATATGAATGACGAATAAAGCATTGTATGAATAATAATTTATTTAAGTTAAATGATGAAAGCACTGTATGAATAAATTGAATAAAAAAGTTATTAGTCTAAAACAAAACTCATCTTTAACATAAATAAGAAAATCTTAATATAAATGAATATATTTTTTGAACTTTTCTGAACCAATTCTTACTTTTGGATTCTGCCCCTATTACCCCAAATACATAATACAAAATCTTAATATATATGACTACTATATATTAACTCTTGGCATCTCTAGTGTATATTAGCTTAGCTATGAAGGCGACACATGCAGCTATTACTTATTGACTATTGTGTGTAATAAGTTGGTCTAGTTTTTGCTTAATTATGTGTACCAAGCATAATGATATGCAGAGATGATCTTCTTATATTGATTTCCATCGGCTTTATATGATATTGATTTCTTGACGGCTTTTATATTATGGAAAGCGACTAATTAATAGTAACTTAAGTTAAATCTCTTAAAAAATCTCTCTAATTAATTTTTCATTTTTGAAAAAAAAAATACATCTACATGCACTAACTTTTCATTTTTGGCCAAAAAAACACATTCATTTGCTTTTACGTGTTTAAGTCCAATGAGTCCAACTCAAGTATTATATTATGTACTCAGATACTCATATTTCTAACTTAAGTATTTATATATAAGATTCAAATATTTATATAAATCGCTAAAAAGAGAGAGAAGAGAACAAAAAAAAGTCTCGAAAAATAAAAATATATGAAAAAAAAGTCAAGGACAGTGACAAGAGAGAGGAGAGAGAAAGACAAAAAGAAAGCCTTAACAAAATAAAAATGTATGGGGGAAAAAAAGAAAGAGAGTCTCGAGAAACAAAAGCACATGGCGACAAGTTATATGGGATGCTCAGGTATTTTTTTAAATAAGTGAATATGTGTTTATATATTAAACTCAAGTATTTATATAATTGAATAATGAAATTAATTTGGAGATATGAATTTTTAAGAAAAAATGATAAAAGTTACGTGCACTAAATAAAGTAAAAAAGTGAGGAAGATGAATATGGGATTGATATTTGGGGAAAGTAAATATTTTCTCTATATTAATATATATACAAAATGGATTGACACTTGTGCTATGTAGTTGTCAATTCTCGACTATAGTTACAACAGCAAATGCATGCTAGACTTGAAGCAGAAGCTATCTTAGAATTCTTTATCATGTCAAATTTAGGTTAAGTGACCACCCATTACTTGAAGTGTACGTAAGAAATTAAACCTAAGAAAATTAAGGTACTATATAAAATTTGGAAGGGGATTCTTGATGGTTATTATTTTGATAATTTTGATAACTAATTTTTAAATAATTTTGAAATAATTCTTAAAAATGGAAAAAAAACTTACAAATATAATTTTTAATTTATAGATTGATTTTGTTTCAAATTTTATACAATTTAATGATCATTTAATATTTTATTAAAGATCGTTACAAATGTTAAGTAATTTTATTTGTTTTTATAAAACATCAAATGACACTTAATTAAATTACATAAATTTAAAACACAATCAATATATAGGTTCAAGAATTTGTATATTAACTTTTTTTCTATTTTTAAGATGTATTTTAAATTTATTTAAAAAATCGTTGTGAAGGTTGTCAAAATAATATATAGTTGTCAGTTAGAGATCTCCACCCATATAATTTTGATTTGTCTTAATTTTCTTGGATCATTTAACTACTAATCAAACGGGGCTCACTACATAGAAATCGCCTTCATAGGTTATTGTCATATTATTGAATACATATAGTTGCATCATGCGTAGGCTCCCTGTTATTCATCCATTCATGCATTAATTTTGAGAAAAAAATGAGCCAAAATGTGGATGCACACTGTTAACTAAATAGAACAATCCATAATTTGTTCAAAACTGAAGAGATCAGATGGTATTGCTCCATTCTCTTCTCTCTCTCTCTCTCTCTCTCTCTTTCTTTCTTTATTTTTCTAAGAATATATAGAAGAGATGAGAATTCAAACGCTGTCATCTTATGAGAAGATATCTCTGGAGCAAGCCACCAACGTTTCATCTGTAAATATATACATCCAATTAAAAAGTCTGGTTTTTAATTTCCATTCTATTTCTTTCATATCATTTTTTTTAATATTTCTGTCCCTCTGTGTTGCAAATTAACTAGTGCTCCCTTGAACAAGTCAACTAGCCAGCTATTATCAACTAAATAATTCTTTACTGTATATATACCTAATAGAATATTAATGATAAACAAACAGTTTAGACTCATTAATAAATTAATAAAGAGATGTGCAAATAATTAGTGTGACTGTGTGAGAGTACTGGTTTTCGAATATATATGTAAATAATTAAACTAAAAAGTAAAGTTATAATTGATCATCAAGTATATCAGCACCAATTAGTATATATCCGCAATACAAGTAGTCTCCAGTTTACATTAAAACATCTTTATTTCATTTATTATTAGAATATGATATATATAGCTAACATTAACTACATGCTTTCCACCAACAGTGTTCTCTATTAAGCATGAATCATGAACAATACCAACTACTCACTTCAAACCAAAGTTCAATTGATATTTCTCCTCCAATTAATTGATCTGTACGTAGGTGTATGTATGTATATATATATATATATATACGTATAAAATTCAAGGGCTTGAAGCAAGTGGATCAAAATTTTTATGTTATTGCTATATAAATTAATTAAAAGCTTAATTAATATAGTGACATCAAACCCAATAGATCGGGGATAAATTAATCAGCTGCTCAACTAACAACTGTCCCCAGAATTTATTGGTGTCCCAACGCTATAATGTGGAGTGTACACTCAAAATTGAAGATTAAAGATTAAAGACTCTCTCTCTCTCTCTCTCTCTCTCTCTCTCTCTCTCTCTCTCTCTCCCCCTCTCCGTGCATGGTTCTGTTCCTTAAAAATTAGTTCTGATTCTCGCCAGTTATTATAAATGGAGATATCAGCACTTTTGTTTTGTTTCTAATTTAACTATTTCTTCCGATCAAAATCGGATTGTGTGGTGTGATTATGCATGTATGACATATAATGTGATGGTTTCATCTCATACTGGTGTCATAGTGTTATCCTTTTTGTTCTGAACTGGAGAGGACAGAGTTCGGGTGTACTTTTATAGTCTCCTAGAAGATAGACAAAGCTGGCTAGTGCTGGTGCATCATTTTCTGTGATCAGTACTGACTATAGTAGCAAATTCTCATTCGGAAGAAAATTTGGATTTTAATCATAATTATTTAAAATTTCGTCACGAAAATTTTAATATAATTTTCTTTAATTTGTATCTATGTATATTTTTATTTTAAAATTTTTAATAGTTCAAAGTTTGAAATTTAAATATTAAAATAAGGATTTTCCATCAATATAATTTTTCTCTTCACACACTAGCTAGAAAGTAAATGTTGACTTTATATATTTTTGTTTGGCATTAATAAGTTGTAAGAATCTATCGATGTGGATAATTTCTAATATTGATTTTGTGAGCTCTTAATTCAATAAAGTCAAAAACTTGTAATACTTTTATGTATATAGATCACATTTGGTGGTCTTTATTTATTATTTGAATTAAAGAAATTTTGTGAAGGACTGAAAATATATTATGAAAACATACATTTAGAATACATTATTAATACATAAATTCACGGTTTTAAAAAAGCTATGGAACAACTTTTTTAATGGTTATTAAATTTGGAGGAATCACATCCTTTAATTATTTAATTTGACCTGACATCTTCATCCATAATATAAATTCCGATCCATAGAAAAATTAGCTTTAAAAGTACAAGATAAATGCATACATTTAAAAAATAAATAAGTAGTCAAATATTCAAAAACGAACATATATATCGATATTATTGTTATTAATTAAAAAAACCGGATAGCAAAAAAAAAATAAAAAAAATAAAAAAAAATTGAGTCCATACAGTAGTCGCAATAAATACAAGATCCAATCAGGCAATTAATCAGTTTTTCCTTTATTCTTGTGAAACTATTTATGATGCCTAGCTAGCTAATTGCAGCCACCACCAAATAGCTTTGATGATCCATGCACATAATAATTAGAGTTAATTGAGGTTCCACATAGGGGTCTTCACATACAGTATATATGTCTTGCCAGTTGCAAAGTTCAAACTACAATTACTTTATGACACATTATATTTTTTAAATATATATAATGCATGTACTTTATTCCGTGTATTAAATAAAACAGCAATATTAACATTTGCATATACAGAAATTTTATGAGTAATTAATTTCTGTATTATTAATTCATTTATGACATTTTCTCAAATAATTCAATAGCTGTCATTAAATGATTAATTGATCGTTCGAATATTTTTTTCTAATGTTTTTGTTATTCATTTATATATTTTATAATAATGCACAATTTAGATGTGTTATCTAAAGAACATTATAAAAGGATTTGATAATTGTCCATCAAGTAAAACTCTCCGATCAAATCCTCTCAGTTTGACCGAAAATATTAATATTTTTACAGTCTTAAAAATCTAAAAGTCTTAATACTCGATCAATCTTATGTAGCATACTATTGTGTATGTCATCGCAAAGTATTAATATCTTATATAGACAAATCTATATACTACTTATTCAAAAACTTAATACTTACTATGAAAGATCTTAACTTAATATTATAAATAAATAGTCTTAATACTTAAATCATAAAGTATAAATAGTTACTTTGTTATGTGTTTTTTTAACAATGAAAAATGCAAAGTTTCAATTTTTACCATATTTCATATTTTTCACTTTAATCAATGTATTAATACTTCATACATGAAAGTATTAATACTTGTGTAACCAAGTCATAATATTGTTAGTCGAAAAACACAAAATGTTAATACCTCATATAAATAAATATATATATTATCTATTTCAAAAGTTAATACTTACTATTAAAGATAATTTAATATAATAAATAAATAATCTTAATACTTAACTAACAAAACCTTAATACTTGATACAAATAGCTATGTTTCATAATATTTTCACTTTAAACTAACAATCTTAACTCTTAATACTTATTTAATAAGATCACTATGTGAAGCATTAAACTCCTTAATACTTAACACTACAAATCATGGATTTCATAATATTTTCAATATTTATAAACAACATAAAATATTAATACCTCATATAGATAAATCTATATGTTACATATTTAAAAAAGGCTTAATACTTACTACTAGAAATCATAACTTAATATAATAAATATATAGTGTACTCTTAATATTTAAGTAAATTCCCTATATCCGAAACTGCTCCACATCATTTAATACTTTGATTCAAATTCACTATACATGGGTGCATCTTAAATATATTCAAGAAATGAAGAAAAATAATGAGACCTCCACCCCTCTATCCTCGTGATTACCTTGATTCCTTGCATTACTCTCGTCTAGTATCTCATCTCAGGTAATTATTAAATAATATCATAAATTAGGAAAAAAATACTAAATTAAAAAGACGGAAATAGACTACAGAAAAGAAAAAAAAAAGATAAAAAATACAGGAAAAGACGAGCGCATCAGCCGCTCCAAGAAATATGAGAAAAGACAATATCATCTTTGCCAAAATTACATGACAAATAGATCAAAGAACCTTGAATTCGATTGGTCCCGAAATCTTGATTATTTTAGAATCTTGTTCATTATTTAATTTATTATCTAGAAAAGGTTAAAGTAAAGTAGGTTGTGAGGAAGGAGAAAAGTTTGTAAGTTATTATAAGAAAATAGATAATAGGTTGCAGATGAGAGAGGAAAGAAAAAAAAGGATACAGTTACGGAGGAAAAAGGAAACAAATAGAGGGGGGGGGGGGGGGGGGGGGGGGATTTTAAGATGGGGGAATTATCTTTTCTCAAAAAATAAATTGTTTTTGAATTACCTCAGTATTATACTATTATTATGTCCTTAATTAGAAACTAGTCTTTATTGAATTTCTTAACTGGTATTCTTAATTTGTTCCTATGAACCAATTAATAGTGTGTACACGATTAATTGCTTTCACACCCAGGGTGCCCTAGATATTCATGCTAATAAATTCTCAATTGTTAAAACAAAACCGTCCTTGAAATTTGAAAATTAAAAATGGTCAAGTACACAACATTCAACTAATTATCGGGCTTAATTAATATCAATAAGTGATATTATTACAGGAAAAGAAAAAAAAGTGAGGAAGACAGTTTGTAGTTTGTACGACCGCTGGACCCAAACAACTGCTCTAAAGTCTAAACAGTTCACATGAGAATTTACTCACAGAAACTATTCACATCAAGTGTGGGGCTTCAATTCTCATTCTCATAGAAAATGATAGTATTTGCTCTTCAGGCTGACATTTCTTGACAGCCAACTGCCAAATTGAACTTCTATCTTTATCTTTATCTAATTTAGAATTAGAATTTATCCAGTGCCGTTTTGTATATATGCAGATCATGCATTTTTCTTCTTCTTCTTGTTTCTTTCTTTTTGTTTGTTTCTCTTTTTCTTCTTTTCTTCTTTGCAATTCAAAAGATGCACAACAATATATAGTACACTCAATTATAATTAATATAGCTTTGCATGAAACATAGGTCGGATCATTAACTGGAATTGTGCCACCAATGACATATGATCATTTAATTTGCTCGATCGCTGTCATTTGAGAAGCAGTACTATTTAATTGTGTATAAACTTCCACCCAATTACATTACAATGAACCAATTAATATTCTCCATTTTGTTTCCTTGTTCTCTCCCTAGCTTCCTTGGTCATAACTTTAACAAATACAGTTTATATATTTAAAAAAAGAAAATAATATAAAAAAAGGTGAAAAAATTAAGGTTGCGAAACATGAACATGAAAGATCTGACAGTTCAACTCTGAAACTTATAGCTTAACTATCTCCGGGATGTCGACTGGGTAACGGTTGATGCATTCTTCCCAGGGCCCATCAACCGGGGTCTTCACTGTGTGCAGGCACTTCCACACGGCACTGTTGCACTTGAACCCACTTCCGAATCCAATTTGCCATACACGGTCACCACGCCGCATCCGACCCTTCGACTCGATGTAGTTAAGCTCGTACCTGTTGACAAAACCAATATGACACATCGATCAGTTTCCATAATTAATTAAAATTAGGTCCTTCCTTGATATATATGGCATGCATATGTAAATTAAAGTTCTAATTTGACACGGTACCAGAGCGAGCTGCTAGAAGTATTGCCAAAGCGATGTAGAGTCATGCGGGAAGCCTCAACATGCTCAGCAGACAACTGGAGGCTCCTCTGTAGCTCATCGATGACAGCACGGCCACCAGCATGAATACAGAAATGCTCAAACGCTTGCTTGAAGTCGGGGATATACGGTCTCAAATTCGGGTTTATTAGCTTACGACCAACAAGAGTGAAGAAGAAGAGCAATTGCTCTGATATAGGGAGCACAAGCGGCCCGATGGTGGTGATATTGGATTTCAGTGCATCTCCGGCAATTGCCATGAGGTCCTTTGATAGAGAGATACCACAGTGGCCGTCGGAATCCTCCTCCTGGTACACGCAACGATACGAACGGTCGTCTGCGCCTTTGTGTGTCCTTACCACATGCAAAAGGCGGTATTTTGCCCGGGAGGCATCGCGGCGGCGATTTGACAGCAATATGGCGGCCGCACCCATGCGGAAAAGGCAGTTTGGGAGTAACATGTCACGCCGGTTGCCCTTGTAGAAATTCGGTGTAATGATTTCAGTCGATATGACCAGAGCATTTGACCCAGGATGCACCTGTAAAAGGTAATTAAACATTCTGTGTCAACTTTAATTATTGTTGTGAAATTCATTAAATGTGTCCAATGAGTTAACATGTTTTTTGCAGCCAATCGCTTGAGTCATTCCAGAAGTAGTTTGAGGTTCATTTATTGTATTATCTGTAGCATTAATTCCTATGCTATATCCTGTCTCTTTGCCATATCTTTGGTTGGCAAGAACAGCAATGCCAGCAACGAAGTTGGTCTTTTAAATAGAGGAAGTTATAATATATAGAAGATCCATTGGATCGTAATTTTTCACAATGTACCCTTGAAATTTTAAAATTTTAAGATAAGACCATCAAATTTTAAAATAATATTAGGAAGACCAACCTGGAGGAGGTCTCTGGCAAGATCAATGGAGAGAAGGCCAGCACTGCACCCCATCCCTGACAGGTTAAAGCTCCTGATGTTGCTTCTCAACTTGTACTTGTTCACAATCATGGCTGAAAGAGAAGGTGTCGGTGAGAAAAGACTGCAATTCACGACCAATATATCGATGTGCTTCGGCTGGAGCCCTGTCTTCTTGATCAAGTCGTTAATGGCTGAGAAGATAACAAGCTGAGCCTCTGCACGCGCTGACTCCATTGTTGGGTTTGGTGGTATGTAGTGGTTTGCGGGAGGCAAGCATGTCTCCTCACCCAACCCAGATCGCTCTAGTATCCTTGTCTGGAACTGCACCGACTTTGGGTCATCACAAATCATGCTAGTGTGCTCCATGAAGGTTGCGAACGGGACACGGCATGCTGGGGAGGGCTTGAAACAAGCATAGTCAATCAAGTATACGGGACGGGGCCGGGACATAAAGTACACGGTCAGGATGAAGATTACACAAAAGAGAGATAAGAGGATGTGGACTACATCGAGCTCGAGCGAATTGTAGAAGGACACAATTTCCTCAGGCTCTCTACGGAACAGCTCGAGCGCGGTCTTAGCGATCATGGGGACTAGAAGAAGGGTCAAGAAATGGTTCACCAGGTACTGGTAAGCAAGCTTGACATATTTTATCTTCACCGAGGAAGAGAAACCCGGCAACGGCTGTGTCGGCATGATTGATGCTTTCACTTTATGCGTTTCTTTTCTTTGCAATTATAGAACTCCTTTTTTTCCCTTTTGTTATATAGCAATAATCGCTTTAGGTTTTGTTTCTTCCTTGCTTTTCCTTTATAAGGGTGGATAGGAAAAGAGAGAAAAGCAGAGGAGAGGAAGAGAGGAGAAAGGGATGTATACAGATAATTAATCTGTTTTGTTTTAAGTGGGGAATGGGAGAGAGAAGGGGGGAATTTAAATGGAGTTGAGAGAAGAGAGAGAGGGGGGAAGGGAGTAATGAGGGCAGATGGGGTAGTTTAAATGAGAGCCCACCGCCACCAACCGGTTGTGCAATACATACAGACTACGCTGCTCTCTCTCTCTCTCTCTCTCTCTCTCTCAGTATTCTTGGTTGTGTGGTTATGTCATCTTTGAGTTGGTAAAGCTGGTTACACTTTCCTCTTACTCGGTGCCAGAATAGTTGAGACTTGAGACTTGATTGTTGTGTTTTTATTTTTAGTTTTACTACTTTGGCAAAGAGAGTCAGTCCTCTTCTTCTTTTTTTTTTTTGAAAATATAGTTGTAGCATACATCTAAGATTATCTTTTTTGTATGTCTATTTAATATTTCAAAAAGTACTATTAAATTAAAATTGTATATAAACTTTATGGTGCATATACATTCATCAATATTTTTTCCCTTTTACATCATACTAATCAAATCGTCATGCCTTATGTTTTCATGTTTGTACTTTCTGTGCTTCCTCTAGCGGTAGAGCAGAGAACTCCAAATATATAACAGCCCTCATAAAGACAAGATATGAACTGGTGAACTCAAACCAACTTTGCAAACCATGAAAATCCAATAATCTTATCCATATATCTAACATGTAATCTGGTACTACATGGATATTAGTAATATAATTTAACCAAACAAAAAAAGAAACAACATCGCCATAAAAATCAATAAATTTTCAAAAAAAAAATTAGGAGCATAATTAATTAAGGATGCAACTTTCTTTTTTCTTTATATGTAAAAGGATGCTACTTTCTGTTTCAGCATTGATTTGGTTAACCACTGAAACGGCCCGTTTATTTATTAAATTCATAATTTTGATAAGTTAGGAGAGCTAGATATATATATAGATGTGATACCAAGCAGGCAAAGATTTGTTAACTGTACATCAACCTAAAGCAAATATTATCTGAATCACATATTGCACATATAAATTAATTCTCTTTGTTGTCTGAGGGGGATGAATGGATTATGCGTGCTATACTGCTACTTGTGTTTTCTCCATATTTTCCTAAGACGCACAGGATCTTCTCAGATTTAGGGTTGCAACTTCTCAGTTCTCACAGCAAGAAAGTAGGTCTTTTGGAGGCGTTTAAAAATGCCACTAAATTCTAAAAAAAAGCGCCACCATAGACCAATGGCAGCTTTCGGATCCTGAAATTATAATTTATTTTAATAAAAGATGAAGATAAGTCTTTTAGTTTTAATTTTAAATATTAACACGAGATATTTCAATTCGAATTCAAATCTGCAATTTCTAACATGAAAATCATTATTTTAATCATTAGATTAAAGATTAATTCTTTCTACAAACGATTATAATTGGAGTTAGTTATAAAATATTTTTTGATTCAACAAGAAAAGATTCCATAGTTTTATTAATCGGCTCATGATGAAAAAATCACCTTCTGTTTTCTTTCAATTGAATTTTGTGATTGCACTTTGGATAAATGGATTATATGTAAAGTCAACCCTAAGAGCATTTTCATATCATTTTTAAATTGACTTGCTTAATTTTATATGTCAATTTCAATTACAATTATAATTACATGGAGGGAGAATACTTACTAATTTAACAATCTTGCTAAATTAAAAGATCACATAAGCATTTGCAATTCATTTGAAAGTGGTATAAGATATCTTCATCCCTAAAATTGCTTAAAATTATTCTCTTTATCAATTAAAAATTGTCACGTTAGCGATTTAGCAATTATTTGGATGAAGTTGTTTTAAAATTAATATATAGAGAATTATTTAATTAAATTAGCAAGATGCTCTAATCCTTAGCATATCACTATTATTCTCTTTGGAAGTGACTATCAGATAAGATTTGGTAAAATCAAGTTCAATTCAAATTATTATCGAGTCTTGGATCGTCATATATCATCGAGTTTCAAATCATTGTCGAGTTTTGAATCATTTTAGATTGGATTTTAAATTGTCAAGTTTCATATAGTCCAGTTTCCGATAAACACAAATTAGAATTTTTCGAGTCGTGATTGGTTTTGGTCAGTTTGAGTTTTTATACATCATCCAGTTTCAGTTATACACAAATTAGGTTATTTTGCAAGTTCATTTTGTCTTATTCTAGGTCAATCTTTCATATACAATAATATTTGCAAATTGAAATTGTTAATATAATTGTTTTAGTTTTTAAAAAATTATAATATACAAATTAAAGAAAATAATATATATAGAATTATTCATCTAGAAAACTACTGAGGAAAAACATAAAAAGAAACTAAGTGATTCATGAATAAATAACATAAAAGTTTATGGGCAGACACAAATTTTCAACATTAACTAATCAATTAACCTCTTAAGTCTTGGAGTTTTCAGTGCTGGCAAGAAACTCAGATGGGTTTTTCTTTACCTGAAAATTTTCAGCATATATATCTATATCTATATCATTATATCTGTGTAATCAAGTGTGTAGTAGGTTGAAAAATCAATATGTTGTTATGAGTTGAAAAAATAAGTTGTTTCCCTCGTCCTCTTATATCATCAACTCATCATTGTGATATAAGTCGTAGAAAACTCTGCTAAATTAATCACTGCAACTTCATAAAGGTATATTATTTTACATTCATCTTATTATACATATGATCATGTCACTTCTTTGTTCCATATAATTGCATGCTGATAAGAAATTCAAGCCTTTTTGAAGATCTTTTGCTATTTATTTATTTTTTTGGCAATCCACTTTAACTCCTACCAAAATATAAGAAAAAAGAACTTTCTTGAAAAGCATTCATTGCGCGCACACATTAAAAGATGTGCTGATCTCAATTGCTTGTTTAGGCATCTTTATGCTTACTTATTCTAAGAAATGATTAGAGCAAAATTCAAACTTCATTAGTTTTTATTTATTAGTGTAAAGTAGATAACCCAACTAGCTAATTGTTCGATTAGCGGTCTTATTTTGTTAAACTAACCATAAACTAATTGAAGAAGCTTTCTGATGTTGATATGCATGCATGTATGAAACATACATTTTTCCGTTACTTAATCTAATTAATTGAAAATTTGTGACATAAGCATTATCTCAACCTTGAAAAGTTTTACAATCACATGAGATGGCCTGTATCAAATCCCTATCTAGCTCAATGCAAGCAAAACGAACCTTTAATAACGGCTCAAAAATTAAAAGCAAAACCTCCAAAAGTCAAAAAAATAAAATAAAAAATCCAAAACGGTTTTCCAAAGGTGTGTTATCTCTCTTTACAATTCGCTAACCAGTTTGCTAACTAATTTTCCCTATTTCTTTTAATGAAAAATGATGATTGTACTTTCTTATCTGTAATTCAAATATATTTATATATTTTTAAAATATTTATATCTAATGATATAAATATTTATATTTATATTATTATGATCAAATATTATGTAAGCTATAGTTTTATTTGTACAATAAAATTTTTAAATTGAATATTTTTATAATCATTTAGAAAAAAACTATTAAACACCTTCTATATTAACTATAAATAATTACAAATTTAAATATAAATATATTATATATTTAGTATAAATATCTTTTGTATGTAAATAAAAAATGCAAAACATGGAGTATAAAAAATTTTTTTTTAGAGTAAAGCTAGGTTGAGGTTAAACTCATTAAGTGGATTGGTGAACTAAACTCAAAAATCTATCAAAAAACAGCTCCAAATAATAAATTCAAGTAGCTCAATAAATTCTTCATATCAAAATCTTATAGGGTATTCAAATTTTTTCATTTTTAGAATTTTTTAACTATTTTTTCAGATTTTTTAAGATAGTTCTAAAATAATAATGAAATAATGAATGTTTATATATTAGAATAAGTCATTTAAAAATCTGAAATAAATATTTAAAAAATTATAAAAATAGAAATTCTTTGTATCCTATAATATTTTTATATAAAAAATTTATTGAGCAAATTAGATTTGTCATTTAAAGTCGATTCGATATATTTTTGAGTTAAGCTCATCAATAATCTTGATGAATTTAACCTCACTCTAGCTTTACTCCTTTTTTAATATCATTCCCGTAATATAATATTACGGCGTTATTATCTTTTTCTGAAAAAAAGTAATATATTCTATCCTATTTCTTTCACGGATTCACACAAAAAAAAAAGAGAAAAAAGAAGCGGCTATGTTATGAATAAATACAAACAATACATACGTAAGTAACACGAGTTGAAACACCTTGTTATTGGAGCATATGGTCTTTAATTGTTGACTCCATATACAATCTATTCTCTTACATACACTTTCCCAACTACACTACCTTACTGGTCAAAGATAAGGTCACAACGACGAATTCAATTACATCACCAATTTTGGTTCATCACTCCAACAAGAGAACTAGAGAAGACTGAGACTAGAGGCTACTTGCTGCTGAGTAGCTTTCTTCTTCTTTTTCCAAATGTGACAACAAAAATAAATGCTAATAGGAAAACTGAGATGAAAGTCATCCGTGCATTAGTGCTGATTTTTCTCAACAATTATTAATTGCTGCAGCAAGGTGCAAAGGAATTAATTGTGAATATTAGTGGATGCATTGTGAGTAGAAAATGTGTTTTGTTTTGGTGCTCCAATTTTTTTGAAAGGAGTAAATTAGACTTTATTCTTTTATTTACATCAACTTGATAATTGATTTTTTTTTAAAAAAAGCAAATAAGTTTCTTTACCTTTTCAAATGGATTAAGTTAATCCTTTTTATCAAATTTATTGTTGTGGATTGATTTATTTAATACGTGAATTTTAACTTGCCACTTAAAATATATATGAACCAAGTGCAAACAAAGATAATTTTTTTTTTAACATCAAAGCCAAGCAAAGTAAGTTAAAGCAAATAGAAAGATCCACAAATTTCTAACACAAAAGGATTTATGCAAAACAAAATTGTCCTTGGTTGTTATCAAGGTGGCAGACTTTATCCATGTATCAAATAAATTAATTCACATTAATACAAGAAATTAAATAAGGACTATTTTGAAAATAAAATTAATAACTACTTCTTTGTAAAATTTTAAGTTAAGTCGGAATAAATAAAAATTTAAGGATCAAAACCTGAATTACTTTATAAATAAAATAAAATTGCTTTTAACATCCTCATTTTAAATTTTCTTACTTCTCTCTCAAGAGAGATCAATTTTTAGAAAATCTCTTGAAGCAGCACTAGTCGTATCTAACCTTATCCAACAAAGTTTCATAAACTTTTTCTGATAACAAATCTGTCTTTTTTTTTCCTAAATGGAACAAAGGAAGACATCCACCGACAGTGGAAATAAAATAATCTTGGCAAACCAATTAAAATAAATTTAAGTACAAATAATTTGTTGGAGATAGGCCAACAGTTAATCCCTGCTGCCTTGGTCAACCAAAAATAATTCTTTCCTAAAAAATATAAAAAAAAAATAGTATCTATGGCGAGAACATAATCCGTGAGAAATTTTGATTGGGTCTCTTGTATCTTTCTGGAGGTTTGGAGTTGGGAGTTGGGATGGTTATAGCTTATGTGAGTAAGGTCAGCTGACTCAAATCTAATCAAACAACATTAAAAAAAAAAAAAAACAAAGTTGAGTTTATCTCTTTGCTTTTAGTCTGTCCTTTTTTGTAATTGTATTAGATGTCCGTATAATTATTATAAATTTTTTTTAATTATTTGATTTTGATTTAAATGGTTCAGATTTAATTTATGAAAATATTTTTTTATTTATATGATTTAAGAAAATTATGATGTAAATATGTTTTAAAATAGATATAATAGTAGATGTGAATTTATTGTATTAGTATGGTACTCGTCTCCGGTTCCGTGTACCCTCGTACCAACAACTGAACTTCTCTGGTGTATATTATTTTATATGTGGCAGGTCGGCAGCTGATATGTAATTAATACTGGATGACTATAAATATATTATATATATGCATGCATGGATGGTAGAATTATTTAATATATATTGTGTTGTATAGTTACATTTATTATTTTTGTTTTTGGTGAAGTCCAATTATGCTAGTAGAGTGTTGATTTGAGAAACGCAAGTTAGAGAGTACCAAACCATCAATTATTGCTGAAGAAATTTGCATTAAATTGTGCATTACAGTTCTAGCGTTATTTTTTTCTCAAATGATAACTAATACAATTACAACTACATGACTTAATATAATGATGATAAGATTTATTTTTTTTTTGAAAAAATACAGATTTAAATTTTATAAGAAATATTTAAAAATAAATAAATATCGGACTATACGAGAGTCTTTATATCAAAAAAAAAGATAACTAATATAATTATATATAAAATATTCAATTAATTATGTGTCTCCCCATTGAACTAAAACTAGATGGTTCATATTGGATGAAAGTTGGAAGTTTT
This sequence comes from x Bolboschoenoplectus mariqueter, assembly GCA_037678475.1. Lineage (NCBI taxonomy): Eukaryota > Viridiplantae > Streptophyta > Magnoliopsida > Poales > Cyperaceae > x Bolboschoenoplectus > x Bolboschoenoplectus mariqueter. The sequence goes on from CM075251.1 coordinate 2,570,027, forward strand.
ATAATCAAATCAGATAATTAAAAATTCGACATCCCATTGAAACATCTCATTGTAAACAATTAAAAGACCCATCTTTATTTCAGAAAAAAGAATCAAATTAATTCAGATAAGGTCAAATTGAATCGGAAGATGCATGGGATTTTTTATGTTCCCTTTCATGCCCATTTCTTTCAAATTGGGTACCAACAAACAAAGATGCAATAACTGGTCAAAAGAGATTAGTTACTGGGCCTGTGGGCCTTGTAAAAAAAATACACCAGAAGGAAACTGTAACTATAATTTATTTGTAAGAGCCCGTTTCATCACTAACCATTAATATTCTTTCATGTAAATTATCTGGAACCATACATGTACATTAAAAGTATTTCAGTACTGTTTGAATCTTATCACTGATCTGTGAAGACAGCGAATATCGGCTATAATGGACCAAGAGAACCTTTCCCAAACAATGCAATAAAAATGTACACAAAAAGTGGGCATTGAAGCAAGAAATTGGTGAGCCTAGAAAAGTAGAAATTTCTGGGTTTCTCTCATTAAATTTGATGCTAATTTATTCAAGAAAAATATGACAGTAAAACACCTCCGAAAACTTGAAGGAAATAGGAAAAGAGTTATACATATCCATGCAAGAAATTAAACTGTCTACCGAAGATATATTTCATAATAACATTGTACTGAGAATTACTGTAATGTCATTCTATGTGCATGTACTTTTATCTATAGTCATTTACTGAAATTCAGAAAGGTCGCAAGAAGAATATATATGTTGTCGTCAATGCATTTATATAATTGAAGGGAGGATTTATCGTTCCGGCAATTGAGATGTGATGGTGACCAACAATGCAATAATGTTGTAATAAATGATAGCAAAAAGTTATCCTACATCCTGAAAAGTTTCAATTAAACAGTTTTTTCTTGTCTCTTCAACCTTTTGTAAAATTGAAAATTTTATACATATGTCCTAATTTGAAGCTCCGACACACACCGCTCTGTACAAGCTGATAAGTTAAAGAAGCACGATCGACTCTTGTAAAGATTTGTTTGGCTAATGCCTAAATCTAGAAGATATCTCAGAATGAAACTCATTATAAACTCACAGCATTTGAACCAATAATTTCATCCATTTGGATTTTTTTTTAAGAGTTTTCTTTAGCTCCTGTTATTTGGATATGCTATCGAGAGATCAGTGCCTCCTACTTATCAGACTCTGAATATCCAGAAAAGCCTCCTAAAAACAGTGAGAGATGTCACAGATCAGTGAGCTGTCATTCATCACATATGAATGAATCAGCTGGTTTCTCATTAATCCAAATATCGAGCAGTCTACTTCAGCACTGGAAAATTAATGGTTCTTTTATTGAGTTGTATCTTCATTGTTTGAAACATATAAGTAGGTAAAAGATATTGTCATATCGAGGACCCACCATAATCTCCTATGATCTCCAAACAAGAAATGAAACAGGCAAGTTCCCATTCAAATCTCAAGGTACAACTACATAAACAAATTCATGAAAATAAAAGCGAACATATAAATTAGAGCAGTAGAGCAGGTGAAATGGTAATGGCTAGCTCAAATTTCTCTTCTAATAAATGCAACAAGAAAGTCACTCTTTATCAAATCCCAACATCAACCACCAACCATTAATTACACATCATTTTCAATTCTTTAGGGTCCATCAGAAGATTCTGCCATTGTGCAAAAATAAAATAAAATCACTAACAAACCAAATTGCCCTGAGATTTTATAGCAACTGAAGAAGTTGTATTCGATACTTAATCCAATGGTGCTAGACAGTATGTTACAAGTACAAAAAGGAAAATTTGAGAATCTCGGAACACTACGTAAATGTAATTACATATCTAAATGTTGGCCAAGTACACAAATAGAAACTGTGTACACACTTATTCAGATATTTGCTTAAATGAATCTGTTTTAGGCTAAGCATTTCATTGTTCTGCATTCTGATAAGCCCAAACACAGGTTAGTTACAAATGAATTTAATTAAATTCCAACAAACTTGCAATCAGGCAGTAATTTTAAAGTAAATAATTTAAAATTGAGGTTACACCTTAGAAAATCTATCAATTCTAGTTCTTGCTTTGATACTTCCCAATCATTAAGCAGTGATTTACGCGGACACAACGTGGAAATGATTGGTACAGGGATGTTTAACTACCTTCAAGGATTTTTAGTGGCTTACTGGTACAGAAAGGTGTTCTTAATTAATGGTTGGTGCTGATACAGAACGTGCGCCTTAAATTGTCTGAGACTGTGGCAGGTGAACAATGTAGCCAGATCAGAGAGGCGGATGGCTTTGCACTGTATCTCTGCAGTGTATAAGTGGCTTTTTCCAGTACACATTTACGATGGCAACCCACCACATCGCCATGTCAGGCTAATATTTTAGTTCAGATTGGTTCAGGTCAGGTGTAAACATACTTGCCGTATATTGAGAACAATTTCAATCTGTAGTTTAAAAACCAGTAACCAAAATTCCACCTAGCATACTATGATACTGTGGGCAGTAAACAACAGATTTCCACATGACTGAAATGTTGCAACGGGAAAGTCCCAATCCAATTACTTCTCCCAAATTATTACTTTTTTGACATACTTATCAAGAGTAAAGTTCTGGTATATATTTTCATTTTCTGACATGCTTGATTTGTTCCCTCTAAAACTAAAAGAGCTCCCTTCTTCAAATTTATGAAAATGTGCATATTGTTCATTTATTTTTGCATGCATATCTTTAGAAGGAAAAACAAAACTCTTCTGAATATCACTGTCATTTAATCATGGTTTTGTATTGTTAAAAGTACCAAAAGAAACAAAGCAACAAGGTTTCAAGGACATCAATTAATGAGCTGCTTCAAAAACTGAAAAGGACCTTACAAAAGGAAAAACTTCGGAGTGTAGAGACCAAAATAGCCATTTCACACAAAAAGGGATGCAGATCTTTTATTGAATAGTAGACAATCACCTACTTTATTTTTATTAATTAAAGAAAAGATAGAGCTAAATACAAGATATAAAATGAGATACAGTTTATTACCTGGTATAAAGCATGAGAAATATGGCAGATCTTTTGCCTCTTCAAATTCCTTTATTCAATAAGCTTTGTCTTCCTTAATTTGGTAAAGAGAAAGTACTGTTAGTTTCTTCATTGAAGAAAAAAAGTGTTGGATCTATCATCGAATATGCATGATTGCAGGAGAATGTCGTATATGATATTTCCATGGTGTTGTAAAGGTTAGTACTTAGTATTGTGCTGCTTATGAATAATAATTGAGGAATTGTGAAGGTCTGATGGAGTGTGCAGTACCGTTGTCTAAAAGCATGCATGTTACAACTATACAGAATGCTTCAGGAAATGGAGCTACCAATTATCAGGATTCCACATCTGCCTCTCCGAGCCAGTGTTTGCTGTATGGATTGCTTAATGGTTTTCAAAAAGTATGATACCGTCACTGTACTTACCGGTGTGGCACCTGACTGATAAGGTACATCAGCCACTTAAAATACTGGTTTACAAGATTGGACTTTTCCTGAATAAGTCATTATAATGCAAAATTATGTTAACTAAACTCTCAATTTTGTAAGCCCAAACTAGGCTTTGTTAGGTCAGATAAATAGTAATTTCATTAATTTCACTTAAACTAACCTTAGTTTTAATAATAGTGTGTAATTTTCAAATAACTAAAATAATCTTTAAAGTGCAAGTATGAGTACCATTGTGATCATTCACCTATTTGTTTAAAATTGTATGTTGTTCTGTTATTGCCTGCTAAGCAATAACACAGCATAAAAGGATATGCATGCCCACCAGCACTGTACTCTGGATGATGCTATTGATGCTGCTGCATGCAAACCATGGTACTGGTACCCATTGAACCTTTGTTAACTGTACGAGTGTGAGTGGTGGGATGCTCCAAAAGCCTACATGCCGACCCTTGCAACAGCAATTACAAGACCCAGTCATCATGCCAGAATTGTCATGATCAGTACTGATCCAAGCATCTGTTCAATGTACCGGCGGTGTGACAATGAACTGCCTTATAGTAACCAGACAGCTCACTGCTATAGCGGCAGTATACACTAATTCAGAGCAGATCAAATTGTGAGAATGTGTTCTAACGACCCCAGCCACTATTTCTCAAAATCATTTGTTTGGAGTGTTGCTTTGTTGCTTTTGGAAAAATTTTATTATGAATCCTCCTTATTAGCTTCTAAAATAGTTTATTCAGCCTAACATTACTGGTCCCCTTACAAATTTACTCCATTAACAAATAAAAGAATCACTAATGCACACTTATATTATTCTCATGTGGTGTATTATTGATCCAACATAACAAAATTTTCTACCTTTGGTCCCTATTTATGTTTCTTTCGGCATCCAAAATGTTGTTTAGTTATTTCTACCTCTGTCCACATTTTGACCTGACGAATCTATCTCAGCACCTCCGTAACAAAGAGCGATTTACAGTTTTACACAAAGGAATGTTAGCATAAGTACAATTTTATTATTTGAAAACTCAATTTCCAAAATTTCCAATTGTTCGTTGAACTCATCCACTGACATTGTTCACTCTACTCCCCCCAATTTGATTTGGAGCAGATCAGATAATTTCGACTGAACAAAGGCCACCATGTGGTCCATGCCAGATCAGATAATTTGCAGGTGCAGGCTGTTGTCATTGTTGTTTACTTATTTTTCTAATTTCTTGTGAACTATTGTAATTACCTTGAGATTTTAATTTGATTTAATGCAATTGTTGGTTGGTCATGACTAATTAACCTTTAAAACACTAATTCCATGTCATTTGTTTATCTAGGTTTTCACTCAAATTCTTTAACCAAAACTGAGACAACATCATACAAATTGAAATGTTAAGAACAGAAATATATTTTGTTTTTTTCAAACAGACGAAATGTGAGCTGGATGGTACTCTTAAATAATAAATACCATTTAATTGGCTCAACGATAAGAACCTGAATTTTGAATTTTCATTTGTTTTTTATAGCATACTTAATCACCAATTAAATTAAGGAGGTGCACCTAACTGACAGAATTATTCAGCTAGACAGATAGAGCTATTAAAAAGGTCTCCAAAAAGGACATGAATAGGTTTAATTAGCACAAAAGACCACAGCTTTTTTTTGCTTAGTGGTCCTTTGCTTGTCAATCAAAAACAGACCCTTTGATAAGAAAATGAGAGGTTTTGTTCAGAATGAATCCCACCTCAACAAGCAATAAATAATATATAGACGTGTGTCATGATCATCAGTTCGAAACTGCTCAAAAAATAAATTATCTTTTGTGCAACCGTGTAAATATCAATTAATAGTTCTATAAATGCTGCATATTTTTAAAATGTATATATATAATTGTGTGCCTTTTGTATTATACTTTGTTCGCTGACTCATGTCTCACTTCATGTTTCATAATGCTAATTTATTCTTTATTGTACACAATCTTAACATTCTTCAAAAAGGAAAAGAGAGATAAGAGTTTAGTCCCTGAAATTTCTCATAAAAATTAAGTTGGTTCATAAATTTTTATTTGCACTAATTTGGTCCTGAATGTGTACAAATTACAAGGTTGGTCCTTATACTACTTTGAAAAGATAGCAAATTTGATCTCTATATTTACATGCACGCCATGTTGAACCTTCAAGTTACAAAAAAGAACTTAATTAAAAAGATTAATTTCGTCAGTCTGAGCGAAGTTGAATGACTAACTAAATTTTTTTTTAAAAGTTTAAGGATTTATTTGGTGCAATAAAATTGAAGGACTAACTTGATTTTTTTTCTTTGAAGAAATTGAAGAACTAATTTGGTGCAAATAGAATTTTAGGAACCAATTTGTTTGCTTTAGAAAGTTCAAGAATCAAAACCTAAATCCTCCAAAAAAAAAAAATTGTATTTGAAATCCAACTATAGACATAATCTATATTATCTACTTATCATATCTTTATAGAGTAATGAAATTACTAAACGTTTTCACTGTAAATAATGTGACTTGAAATTTCAACAGTTTGAAATCAACAATCATTAATGAATCATGAAACAATATATAAATTACATGAAATTTAATTATTACAATATTTAGAAGTTTACTTCTCAATTTTCAATTAAATAGAATTTTACTGAAGTCACTGTTAACTATTAAGGTTGCCAAAATAACCATAGTAAATTATTCCTTCTGGACCATTATAAATTTTAAAATAAGTAATGAATAGTAGAACTTGCATTAAATGTTATTTATATATATGTAATTTTGTTGATATGCTTCTATAAACATTTCAGTCGAAATGTTTACGGATTAAATTTTAAAAATATTATATCTAAAACATCGATCCAAACAACTCAATAAAATATTTATATGAAAAACTCATATAATACCAACTTTTACCATTTTCAACAATTTTTTAAAGACAGCCCTAAAAAAATACCAATTTTTGTATGTCAAAATAGGGCCATCATTCAAAGATCATTAAAAATGGTAAAAAAATAATTGAAAAAATAGTAAAAACTGATATTTTATAATTTTTATATAAAGATTTTATTAAGCTACTTGAATCAACATTTCAAACATAAAATTTTAAAATTTGACCCATAAAAATCACATTCCAAATGTCACATTTCAAATTTAGAAGTTTGAGGCAATCATAAAGGCTATCAAGTCAATCAATTGTTAATACATCCAGACATTACATGAATTTAAACAAATGTTAAATCTAAACTGCAACACCACAATCTTCTGACAAAGCAAGTTAGCCGTATCAGAAAATATTTATAGAAAACATAAGCATTGTGATGAAATAACTATATATTGATGTAAACTATTAGAACTAAAACCAAATATCCTGTATACTTTTCTTTGAATTAATGTAACATGATTTCATGACAAACTTTCTGGGCTCAGTATGATAGGTAGTAAACTTCCATAATTGTTGGAACATATGATGTATATGTAGTAAAAGTCTAATTGTTGGAAAATAGAATAACATGATTTCATGACAAACTTTATGAGCTCAATATGATGAATATAGGTAGTAAAAGTCTATAACTGTTGGAACATATTATCTCTTTTGTGTTAGAGCCTTGGAGATAGCTCGGATTGTGTTAGGGGTCGTGCGACAGCAGCCCCCTATAAGATTAGCACCAGATTCACGCCATTTAAGGGCCAATGCCTCGAAACTTGCATCACCAAAGCATTCTGTGGGCTGTCAGAAAAAGAGCACATAAACACTTAACATGATTAGAATTCACCCTGGAAAAAAAATATCAAAACAAAAACCATCTCTCATATGATGATATACCCTTACAGAACTAGGAAACTATCACATATACCCCTCTCCAAATTCTTTAAAAATGGCTGAATTGCTCCAGATTGCTCTTCTTTCTTCCTCATTCACAGAGAGGAATAAGGGGATTTGGGTTACCAGGAATAGAAATGCAGAAGCAAGGGTACAAAGAAAAATTTTACATTTCTTTTCTCAGAAAAAGGTGATATTTCATGTGCTACTAACATTGTGGAACAAATTAAAGATAAAATGCTGCATCTAAGTGCTGCACGTGACATTTATAATTTTGTAGGGTAATAAATGGATATATTTATATTTTGCAGGGTTAAAGGGGGAATGCCTCAAGAACCGAATTATATTTTTCAGGACGATGATAATGAGCAAGAACAAAGGAAATAGAACACAAATGCAACAGTTACGAACAGTCATGAAAATTTATGACATCAATTAGAAGGTATATTATTGGTCCAAAAGAGTATACCAATATCAAAAACAAAATACAAACAGCTAAAATGGATGCTAGATTGAGAAAAGGAATAGGAATGTTAGTTTGCAGTGCTTAAACAAGAGTATTAAATTCACTACTATGTGCAAATCTTCAGGTAAAAATTTTCTGTACTGGAATATCTATTATCATTCACAGAAAAATAGCAGAAAACTTGAAATCAATGCACTATGGAAAAGGTAAAATAGCTAGTTCTTAGTTTTTTTAAAGTAAAGATTCTTTTACCTACTGTGCCAAATATTTTACATAATACCATGCTTGTAATGACACAAATATTTATCATTTGGCAACTATGCCATAATACTTGTAGATATTTCTACATGATAAGTGATAATTGGATAATTATTATATTCAACTAAATGTTAAAATCTGCACCTATCTCTAATAGGTCTTCTAATTTATAGTGTCACCCAAATATGAACTACAAACCAATCTAAGCAGATTCAGATCTTGGTATGAACTTTGAGGTTGTGACCAAGGTTGGCTGAGTTCTTATTTTTCTTTCTTTTATTTTTCTTAAGACTGATTCTATAGGAGTCAGCTGAGTTAATATGAAAATTTGTAGGAAATTTAGTAATTCTTAGTATAACTTCACCTTGGTTTAAAAGGCATTGAATATTAGTGAGGAAGTATGAGGAATGATTTGTTGGTATATTCCATCATGGCAAATTATTGGATCTAACATCCTGAACCTTTTTTCTTAGTTTGCTCAAACCAAATTATATGATAGCAAGCACAAAACCAAACTATTTGACAAAACTTGAGAAGGAAAACGATAGTTCCCTTCATAGATTCATGAAGCGGCGTGAAAAGATAACTGGAACTGATTCCATTGATAAATTATATAGCAGCATAGCTTACCATCCATTTTTTGGCTCGGCCATCCCATACTTCGCCACTATTTGGATACACGACAATTGGTTTCTTTGTAAACTGAAACCAATAAAAAAAATTTCATCAATTAGTCAAAACAAATAAATATGTGTGACCTTGAGTGTACAATAAGGTTCTTATAGTATTAATCAACCTTTCTTGTACAATAAGATTCATTTTGTATCTTGAGAAGTATCACAAGCATATTGGGGCTCTATTTTGTTTTAGCTGGATATTCAGTGAACGAAACCAACAAATAATGGTAAAAGTGTCTCCTCAAAGCTCTAGCACTTTAGTTCTGATATTAATAGGTTCATTCTTGACTGCTACCAAGATTGCTATCACAGGTTACTGCACAATTACGCATTTTACTGCTTACCAATATACTGGGTGCAACTATTCTGGTACCAATAAAATATAAATCTGTTCCATTTTTTCAAATAAAACTGTATTCTGCTATCAAAATATACCAACTTTTTATACTGTTCCATCACCTATTAGTAAGTATGTAATGCTATTGAGTATTGACAGCATCCCAAGTACTGATTCCTGCTACTAATTTGCTAGTCTGCTAGTATGTCTTCACATTTACCTTTTTGAACTCGCATATGAGCTTATCAATAAAGTGAGGCGAGGTGCAATTTACTCCAACTGCACTGATTCTTCCACAATTATTTAGCATTTCAAAGCATTCTTTGAAACTATCACCAGAAGGTATGTGGTTTCCATCAACTGAACTGAAACAAATCCATGATGGAATATCAACTTTCTCTTCATCAAGTAACTCAATTATAGCCTGAAAATCAAAACAAAAAAACTGTCTCCAGCTTAAGCAAAATTCATGATAAGTATTCGACAACGTAAGAAGTCACTGCAAGAAAGCAAAAAGAATTGCTCAAATGCCGCATGTAATCTGGTACTACTTTACCACACAACATATTTTCACACAATATATGCCACTTTGCATAAATTATACTATTTTCATTTATAATGTACTTCCTTACACCCAACATGATGATGAAGCTTGTACATGCACATTTTCTTCCTATGCCTGACAACTGTTTACATGTGGGGCTTGCTGAGTACTCACCTACACATCCCTATCATGCAGGCATCATAGGATCCTTTCAGACCTACATCCTTTCGAAGAACAACAGCACACTTCATCACCACAACATGGCAGTTGTGGAAGGAGCAAAACAAATCCATCTCAGCCAAGCAAACCCACACTCAGGTCGTGGTGCAGGAGGCTAACCTGTGCCTCAAGTTTTGCTGAAGACAATTTTACCTAATTGGTTCCTGTGCCTCGAGAATGTTTTTCTCTGGTTGGTTTTTATTTTTCATTTTTAAATGGATGTAAACTGGTGTGGTAGTTATGCGATTAAAGAGAGTAGTATGCCCATCTGGAGTTGGTTGTCTCTCTCTCCTTGGGACAGAGTGTGGTGTAATCTACTGTTTTTTAGTTCAGTACATTAACTTGGTATCTGCTGCCAAGGTTTCAAAAAAGAGAGGAGAGAGAGAGAGAGAAACTTGTTGTGTGTTGTGTTTGGGATGTTGTTTGATGTGTTATTTGATGGATGTAATGTGTTTTAGTTTAATGAAAATTCCTTTGCAGCTGCTATCAAGTTTTCGGAGAGAGAGAGAGAGGAGAGACAAACATACAGACTGACCTGAGCTTCAAGTTTATTAGGGATAGCCTCAAATGCTAGTAGATCAGGCCCAGCATTGACAAGTAATTGCAACCTCCGTCGGTGAAAATCTTTTAATTTGTCTAGTACAATATCAGGTCCATACACACCACTGAAAGATCACAGATTTATTTAGACAAATGTTAGCATTACCATAAGAATTTTGATATAAATTGGAACAAAGTTTTGGCAAAGGATTGGAATTCTGATATACGAACAGTAAACTCCCAAATTTGCAGCTTTCATCAATAGTACATAGTAATCTTAGATAAGCTTAAATTACAACAGACCAATTTTTTGCAAGGAAAGTCCATCATTCAATAATAATATTAACTACACAACTGATGAAGAAAGCAGATTGAGAATTCAGTTATATGCTGTAATTTCTGCTACCAGTTTCCAAAACTACAACTTTTGTGCAATTGTGTGGTTATGACCTCTAATAAGCTTTGCTCGTTCTGTTGTTCACTATATCCTGACTTGTCCACAATTAGGCTTAATCAAGCCATAATTTCACCCAATGTAGCCTAGACATTCCCTCATTGTGAACACAGAAGTTGGTTAAAGCAAAAAGGCTTAATAGGTGCTGTTCGATGTTTGCTACAACAAGTCCAAACCAGAGATAAAATGTATGGAAGTTTACAAAAATGTTTACAGAAAACACTAAGTACGCAAATAAAATAAAAAATAAAATGAATCTGACAACAAACAGAATTTTAATTAACAAGGTCTTTAAGAGTGCAATTAAGCACCTGTATTCCGAGCCGTCAGCAAGGTAAGCCCCATAACTCCCAATAGAAGCCGCTACTAAAGCATGATTGTAACTATGTTTAGGGCTTTTTTGCAAAAGGGTCCAGAAACTATCTCGGGCTTCAATTGCTAGTTTTACACTTCTTTGTAGCAATTTTTCTCCTTCATCAATTGACAAACCTTTTGACAAGAACCCAGGTATGGTTGCCTTCACAGAGTAATGGAGAGAAAGATACACACAAACAAACAAACAGAAAATAAGAAGAGGATAATGAAAAGTTCCTCAGTAGAAACTTACCATACCCATTATTGTGATCCTTTTGTTATGGTATCACTGCTTTCAAGACAGAACATAAACTTATGCAGGGTTGGAGCTTCACAGGAAACATCCCCCAACCCACCCACCCACCCAGCACCCGCACAGATTTCAAAATCTAAGTACATTTCATAGGGGTTTGAAGATTTATCCTATGATTTTCCTACAAAGTTATGATTTCATCCCTCTCAAACTTCATGTGTTATGGTCTGATTAAGAAGAACATTATATTCCAGCCCCACCCCCTCAATTGTTTGGCTCAGACTTCACCACTGATCTTATGTAGTAGTAGTATGATGGTATGGTAATCCTCACATGGACTACTTAGAAAAAAGAGATGGCACATAGAAGAGCTAACCTGATATGATGATGTAATCAACACATCAGCACCCGCCTCGAGATACTGCATATGAACCTGGACATAGCATAAATTTATCGAAATTGAATATGTGAACCTGGACTTCATATAATGGAAGGAACACAGATGTTGAGAATGGACTAAAATAATGCAACGGGAAACTGTATAATATAAACAAAAAAGCAAGAAAAAAGATTTTCAACTTGACAGATAAGCATCAAAAGTCAAAACTCACAAGATTCTTCAAAAACCTTTTTATGGTCAACTGGACCATATGTAATAATCTAATACCCATTTATCCAACACACTGATACTCTTTTGTGCTAATATATCATTCCTCACCCAGTAAACTTCATTTTTAATCGACCATTTTCCAAATTAGTACATCTATCCTGATCTATTAAGCTTTTTTTATCCATTCCTTCTTGAGCTGTTAGAGGACTCAAAACTGTTAGGAATATTAGATAGGAGATATAATAGAGTGCACATTGTGGAGATGATTAGAAATGTACAGATGTAGATAGGAGATTATTGATGTAATAGTAGTTGGAGATAATTAGGATAATACAATAATCATGCCTATAAATAGGCTTATGTACATGTAATGAGATACAACAACATAATATAAAATTGTTCATTCTATCTTGATTCTTTCTCTCCTCTCTCCAAATCTATTAGAAACTGATCAGTCATAAAAAGTCAGAATTGTCACTTCCAAACTGTCAAAGATATAGCTCCATCTGACAAATGTCAGATGACAGGTGCATAATCAATAAACTGAGAACCAATTGCACTTACATAACAACATAACATACACCAAACCACGAAGTAGAGAATGTAACCTTTTTGATAAGATCAGGGTTAGAGATGAGGCAAAGAGCGCTCCACAAGGGATCCTTTATATCGGCGCCCAGTGCCTCCAGCTGCGTGGCGAACCCTCCATCGATGACGGCGCATCCACCAGCTCTCTCGATCAACTCTTCCAGCACCCCCTTTGTCACCCCCATACCAAAAAAAAAGCTAGATTTCAGCAAAAATGCAGGTCCGAATGGAAAAAAAAAAAAACTTTTGAAAGAGGCGGAGGGGGGATTCGGGCGGGCTTTACGAGCAAACGCGTAGGTATAATGTATATTTTCTTTAGAAAAACCTTTTAATGGAAGGTGGAAAGGGGTAGGTGGACGAACGAAATAGAATGATTTGGAATTTGAGCGGATTTTAAAGAGGTTTTGGTCAAAAGGGGTTTGGTGGGTTTTGATTTGAAGTTGGTGGGAAGCAAAAGTCGCGGGACTGAGCAGCAAAAGATCGGCGGGATTGCACATTGGGACGACATCAGATCCGCTGCAATGTTACGTAGCGATTTGTACGTTCTGTTACGCTGTATCGTCTAATAATTATATATAATTATATATAATTATATATGTCCAATTAAAATAAAATTTATATAAAATAAATTTAAAAAAAATTATAATTTATTTATCAGTATATTATATAATATAGTATTGTATATTGTATAGCAAAAAATCAAAACTCATTTACTTACGGCATCAGCATTCAGCAGCGCTAAAATTGCAAAAGATTATGTATATATTTTTTCTATGTCAACCATTGAAAATTTGAAACAATGTTTTTTTTTTACGAGATCTGTGATGTTGAACTGAATGCAGGCAGCTATGCTGCTAGTATAAAAAAAAGAGAGAATAATTGAAACAATTAACTTTAAATAAATTTCATAATCTTAATTTATAGAATTGATCTAATTTCAATTATATTTAGTAATTTTATAAATTGAAGTTTTATATTCTTGCAATTGTAAAATCGTTTATTGTATGATGATATAAATATTAATTCTAAGATAAATTATTAAATGAGTAATTACTTCACAATTAAAATTATAATTTTCACATTAGTATTTGCAAGTAAAATAAGGACGCTCTAATTTTTTTTTCTATTATGCATATAAATAGCTGCATTAATTTCATAATTTTCACTACAAATAAAATTTGTCTAATGACATTAAATGTAATACGAACCGTTTAAATTTGATCAAATGATCCATATCAACTAATACGCACTCCTACAATCGCAGCAATGACAGAAGAAGATGCGGAAGCTACATATAACATATTCGATCACTCTTCATCAAAAGACTAAAGAGAAGAAATACCAACATTATGATTATTATTCTTGCATTTTGTGTGATTAATTTTGTTGCGATCAAAATTTAATGCGTAGCAACGATTGAGAAACATTGATGAGAGGGGACGTTATCGTGTTTAATTAATTAAGAAGAAAGGATAGACATGTTAAAAGTTGGTGTTTATTATTATTTTTTAGATAAAATAAGGATCAAAGACTCTAAGTCCTCCAACTTTAATTACCCATATAAAATTTTTCATCTAAATTTTAAACTTATAATCTTTCATTATAATCTTTCATGTGAATAATATTATTTTTATCTCTAAAAAAAAACTTTAAATTTTATAATATAGGGTTAATTTCCTGTATACCCATCAAAACTTCTTAAATTGTCAATATTTCCGTCAAAACATCATAATATCTTATATCTTATCAAAATTTAACTTTCTTTGTTCTATCCCCTTTTATCTATATAACATATTATTTAACTTATTATAAAACTTAAATTGACTATTGTACCCTTTTTTGAAATGGAGATGTCCCTTAAAATTCTTAGCAAGAGTAAATAAGAAAATGAAGATCATTTCTCTTCTTTTACATATAAAGATCATTATTTATAATCCATCCAAATCCTAAACGTATTATTGAAGTTGAAAATCCTAGCAAATACCACTCCGATCAAATTGAGAATCTATCTACTATCCATAATATTTCTATTTGTGAGAAGCTGAAAACAAGGAGAAAAGGGAGGTGCCTCTTGCCGAGAATTCCAAGTGCTCGTTATTTTCTTACTCTCATCTCTTCTTTTATTAAATTTAGTTTAGCATGTAAAATTGAAAAGGATTGTAAAAATTGAAATTATACAGGCTAGTATGGTCTCTATAAATGGCGATTATCCCTTCATTAATGGATCGATGGTTAATTACTGAAAGCATAAATTGTTGGTTAGTAGCATTAATCAGTCTTATCCACAATATAATTCATTTCTAATGCAAATTCTGTCAGAAAACTATGGCGCCAGATCTTTGCAAGCCTTCTTAATCAAACCTAGTTATTTCAAGTGAGTGAAAAAGGAGAGAGATAGTTGCAGAAACACATACGAGAGAGGAGAGGAGAAAAAGAGTCACAGTTTGTGCTGTAATCAAATAAAATGGACATCTCCAGTTTTAAAAGAAGGACAAAAGAGTAATTTTAATATTTTATAACACATTAATATAGACAAAAGGGGATAGAAAAAAAAAGTTAAATTTTGACGGAAATATAAGATATTATAATGTTTTGATGAGAATATTGACAATTTAAAATGTTTTGATGAGTGGGTACACAGAAAATTAACCCTATAATATCAGATCTGAACTGTCTGACTTAAAACAGACAACCCATCCATGATCCATATCTGACTCTGAATGCAATCAATCCGCATAATTAAAAAGGAGACCAACTCACACAACCAAGCGACTGGAATTTTTTTTTCTTTTTGAAGGTTTCGGACTTTGAACGATGTGAGACAGTGAGAGGATGCGAACTCTGTTTCTTTGAAGAGAAGATTTTTCTCGTAGTTGTAGTTGCACGGTACAGCAACCGCGCGTGAGAACAAATGCAGATAACTCAAAGCCAGAAGGAACGTAAAAGTTAATGCGAACCAATGAACGACTGAAGTACACACTGATTTCAAGTCAAAAACAACAAAAGAGTGCAGAAAATCTCATTTGACAAGTGACTATTCGCTGTCAATTGCCTTTGAGAAGACCTTTTCAACAAGGAAATAACTTGCTCAAGCGTATAGTGTCAACAAAAAAAACCAAATCTTTGGACCACAAAGGTGGATTACAGTCCAAGCCTTCAATTTCTGAGAAAATTTTCACTCTTTAATATTTTAATTTCAGGTTCAAAGCTTTTCTGAGGTAGTTCCCAATCGACAACCGATATCAAAGACGGAATGGCCAATTGCTTTTGTAACTTGTTACCTTGAAAAAAAATATATATATATTTGTTTTGGTGCAGTATATAGTATAATGCCAACTGTGAAACACCAACTGTCCATTTATGTGTGACATCTTGTTATTTATTAGGTAGAGCCATTTATTTGTTGAGTGACTATACATAATTGTTAACAATTGTTAACGAGCAAAGTTTAATTATTCAATATTCATTTATGTAGATTTATATACAAAATGATTAAATTGTGGTAGTTAATCAATATATATTTTACTTAATATATATGTAATCTTTGTTAATAAATAAAAAGATAAACGATTTTGTGAACATTAAATAGGTGGACTCACATCAAATTTAATGATATATATACTTTGACTTAACAAAAAATGTCATAATTATAGTGGTATAAACGAATCAGATACCTACGAATAATAACCAAATTATATATGTATCCTTATCAAATTTCATATATTAAACAAATATGAATACATATCAAATAATAAATGAATACATAAACATATACGAATATATTTCCAAAATTAAAATAAAAAATATCACATATTTTATAGAAAATTAACTTCATAATATCTTCATAATAAATTTATTAGTTAGAAAATTAATCGCTAACGAATTATCATTATATTATTTGTGAAAATGTATGAACAAATTATAAATCTTAATAAAAGATATTTAACATGAGTTCAAATTAGATCTAATTAATTTGTTTTATAATAAAATTTTTTATCATAGTTCATTGCCCATTTTGAATGATATATAGGCCACTAAAGTATACCCGATTTTTTTAATATCAAAATCCATATCTACATGGGCATTCGGTAAAAAACTATTTTGAATTCGTCAAATACTCAGAATCCGTTTACACAAAAACATGTCGGACTCCAAAATCTTATTTTAGAAAAAGCTTTCTTTAATTAACAAATTCTACACAACGCCTAACTGAAACCAATGGAAACCTTTGGAAATGTCTTGCATTGCTCTTCTAAGCCTCTGAAATTGAAGTACTTCAAATCCCTCAAGAGATCAGAACTTATTTAAGAGAGTTCGCATCCTGTACACCTTTTTTTTCTCGATAGCTGTTGCATATATGAAGTATGGAGATACGAACTCACTTGACGTTGCTACAGAATCTGCTTTAAATCCATAGATTCTCCTTTCGGTGACTCAATTTATGCAAAAGCTTCTAATAGGAACTATTCTTTTTTTTTTCTTTTTTTTTACCGCCAATTACACCATAAAGCATACAATACGTTCATACCCAGAAGCACAATGCATTTACACCTTGCACTGTTAAGATCGCGCATATCAGACAAAGAAAACTGTTCACATACATTATCTTTCAATCAACATGAAAATTTTTTGTGATTTGCAGCAATTTACCAAAAGCTCTAAGAAGTAGAAGTGTTATTATACTATAAGCAGCATTAACATGCCTGAAAGCACGGAACAAAAATTTAACATTATCTTCTCTAATAGGATCCCTTGCCTTGTCAAACAATAAAAATAAAAACCACAGGACTCAGTACAACAGTAAAACTGGATTTGCAGATCAAATTGTTAAAGCCTAAACTTGTGTTTCCCTGGACTCAAAAACCAATCAGTTGAAAACAAATTTGTCAAGCCAAATACGAATTAACAAAACAAAAAGTCCTTACGCACTACAACCTTGCTTCACTGATCTTCCTATAACGTACAGTGCCAGAAAGACATATCATATGAACCCATACAAGTACATAATTTATCCTCCTTGGTTATTCCTCAGCCATCACCTAAACTCGAAAATACATAGCAATTAGAAAAACAAGAATACCATGGAAGAAACAGATGTTTTTGTCGATCTAAATTAAACCAAAAAAAAGGAACAGATTTTACAAAATCAAGAATTAAAGCTCTGCTTCATTCCAGTTACACATTACCTCTAAGCCCTAAACCAAAAGAGCAGCAACACAACTACACTGCTATGAAATTAAATATGAACCTCAACCTTGGTACCTTAAATTACCACCCATGTCGAAGTTAGAGCTTCTCTTTTCTCACACAAACCCTACTTCAGCAAACTGTGCCCGCACCTTAGGTGGCCGGCCACGCTGCTTCTTCTCCCCGGTCGGCTCTGCAGATCCACCATTTGTGCTCTTAGGCGGCCTGCCACGTGGCCGAGGGACCTTCTCAGGAGCTGATGGATCCCGCGGCTTGGGAGGGCGGCCACGAGGTCGACGAGGCCCATCAGATGAGGTACGCCGGGGGCCTGGCTCACCTGGGATGCGTGGCTTTGGTGGGCGGCCCCGGCCGCGCTTGACTGGAGGTAGAGAGTAGAGGTCATCAATGATGGTCAGCTCCCCGGAGGCTGACATACTAGCAAGGTGGCAGGAGAGGAGAGAGGCATGGTCTGCCGGCAATCCAGAGGACAGAGAGGTCTCTATGTGGCCAGAGATGGCTGCCTTTGTAGACCCCATGGTGCCACCTGTTATAGCAATTGCCTTCCTGATTAACTGGAATAAAAATGCAGAAGATGTAAACACATTAGTGTTTACCAGCCTAAGCGAAGAGATTTTAGAGCAGTGTTTTCAGGTTATGAGATTTGTCTTCATCTTGCTTGACAATGGATTTAAAATTGATTGTTGATAAATGCTGCATTTTAATTCTATCGAAAACCTCATAGTCAGTACCAAGTAAGTGCTAGTGTGGTACGGACTAGATGGAAGAGGAAAGTGTGTTATCTATAACTAGTAAACTTTACTCGTACTTATATTCAAGCAGCAACAGAACAACTCGAGTTTCACCAAATTATCAGTAGGAGCTACTATGAAGAAAGTAACAAACCCGATTAAACAGAAAAGACCAAGCAATTTTGGAAATACAATTCCAATATAAAATACCGCCTGACGTGGAAAAATATTAATTCAAGTCTTACTAAAAAGACAGTCCTGCCTAAAAAGAACAGTGGGGCCCAATCGGCATATGATGAAGTAAAAATGACATCATCAACATTTTGGAAAGAGTGGTAGTATTACAACTGGCGCATTGTGTAGCAAACCGCCACACAGAAAAAGAAAACAAAGCACAGCAAGTCAGTTCATAGCAGCCTCCATCCCTGCCCCAGCAGCCCTCACCCCGCTCCCCCAATCCAAACCAAATCGGTTGAGAAATCACACATCACAGCCAACATCAATCCAAATTGAGATCAGCAGGCTTGACACACTGGAATACAGACCTTGCTTGTCAAATCGTGGGACCCACACCATACAGATTATGGTTTTTGACAAGCAAGGTCTGTATTCAAACTCAAACTTCAGTACAGTATTCCAAACTCAAACTTCAGTACAGTTGTTGTACTTGAACAATACACCCCAAGTTTTTTTTAATTTGGTAGGATAAAAGAAAATTCAGCCCTTTTATAGTCAGAAGTAACCTATGTTGGACTGGCTACTCGCTTTTTTAATTTTATACATCACAGATTCTTCGAAGTTCACTTTCATCGGATTGAGGGATAGATCATAGTCGGAATAGGTCACAAGATAGAACTACGTGAACACTGAATTTGGATAATCCTGACTGATCCGGTTGATAGCTTCCAGTATTTTGTGAAAATATCGTACACACTCGGAGAGGTAATATTTTAAGTGGCTAACTCCACCTTTCGGCGATAAAACGCTGGTTAGGGTTTAGAGAGAGAGGAGGGACGGAAAGAGAAAAAGAGAGAGAGAGAGAGAGAGAGAGAGCGGGAGGGAAGGAAGGAAGGGGGGGAGAGAGAGAGAGAGAGAGAGAGAACGAAGTAAACTACCTCCGGGTAAGAGGGGATAGGAGACGGAGATGGCGGAGGGGAAGGCGACCCGGATGCGGATCCAGTAGGTGAAGCGGATGCGGATCCATCATCTGCCATTTCAGGAAGAGAGAGAGAGGGAGGAGAGAATTTGGGGAAAGAGAGGCAGCAGGTGGGTCGCACTTAAGCAACAGTGCTGTCTCCTTTGTGTACAATACTGCATACGCTTGGCGCATTGTAAGGATAACTTATTTAATGAGTTTGAGTCACTGACAAGTGGGGAGTTACAAATTGTTAAGATTATTTCATGTGAACGGAGACCATCCGGATTCTGGAAAGTAAACTAATGTTTATGTTAGACGCGCATGTGGTGTATTAAACGATCTTCTTTGGCTGAGGTAATGTCACCCCCAAACTCAAATCATCTCTTCCAAAATTCAAATTTTGACAATTATTTTTTCCAAACTTCCAATTTGTGCGACAATTGTTTTCTGAACTTTTAATTTATGTGATAATCTGCTTTCCAACTGTTAAATTCACGTAACGTCGTTAAATTAATTGTGATAAATAATCAAAATATCTTTAAATATACAAAATGTTAACATTGATAATTTTATATTTCTTATCTTAAAGACAAATTGGCAAAGATAGATACTCTAACTTTAGAAAAATAATAAAATATAAATAAATAATATAACTAATTAGTTCTTATGATGTATTTCATAAGATAACTTTTATTTTTTTTATGAAATATTATTTTGAAAATAAATAATTTTTTAATACAAATTTATTGTACTTTAATGTAAAACTAAAGAAAAAATTTTAATGTTTTTTTTTAAACTAAGAAAATATAGCTTCAAAATTAATAAAATAACTAAAATGAATGCTAAAATTTAAGGATATTTTCATTATTTATCAACAAAAGTTAACGATAATAATTGAATTTAATGAAAAGAAAGCTAATTTCATTATTTTTATGTCTCAGTAGAACGCAAAATTTAAATCGAAATATTTATTATCATTGTCATCTTAAATAAATATATACAAATACGCAAGAAAATTCTTCATTTATTTTTCATTAAAGAAGAGTTGTACACACATGTAATTAGAATTGAACTTTATACATAGTAAAGTTATTAATAGATTTTTTTTAAATAAAGATAATGATCAAACCATCCATAATTTTAAATACTTATAAGGAATATTTATTCGACTTTCAACTTGAAATCTCTCATACAAAAGACATTACTTTATCACTATATTAAAAGTTAAAAGTTGATTCTCCAATTAATTTATCCACAAATTAATGTGTTGACGACTAGATGTATGTTTACTCGAATATATACTTTCATTATCTTGTTTTATGTTTGATATAAAGAAATCTGTTTGGCTTATCCAAATATCAAAGCTGATAAGGATCATCATGAACTCCTATCCATTCATCTTTCTGCATCATGTTTATTTGATCAGTTGAGTTGTTAATTAATTCAAGTTGACATGTATTTATATTTAGATAATTAGACGAGGGATCACTTGATATGTTAGATTAATACTCCATCTACTCAAAATCGTCACTTTAGTTGTTTAGATTAAATTTTGTCATCTGCTTCAACTAATACCTAAATATATCTAAAATGAGTGATAATATTCTTATTCAAATTGACACGTATTTTGTAGTTCTCCAATCATTTATGATTTATATATTCTTTATTTTGATTTTATTTGGTGGTTTAATTGTCACACTATTTTTTTTTTTGAAATAAAAGTTCTCGTTAGTCTTGACATTTATTTTTGTTTTAAATGCCTTATAAAATTTAAACATGTGTCTCTTCATAGAGAGACAGAGTCTATCATCATTGTACTAGACATACGGTTCTTATATTTCTGTGCAAAATAAAATATGGATGGAAATACCATTGGACTACTATTAGTAGACCTTTTCAATATTAATTGCCAAAAACATCCAAATGCGTCAAAAATAAAACAATTAGTATCATATATTTAGGGGTCTAATTCAATATATTCAAAGATATTCAGTCAAGTGTCTACTTTTAATTTCAATACAATTCGAATTTGTTTTTTTTTTTCAAAATTCAATGAATTTAATAATTTGTATTAAATTATTATTTAAGCTTAAATATCTAATAAGACATGACATTTGTTTTAGTTTTAGTTTTATCCTCATGCTTGATTGTTTTATCCTTTGAATCTACAATTGGTTAACTCTGTACTCAACATTCTCATGGGATGCTGAGCAAATTATTAGGTCACTGTTTTTTCTATTCATTTTTATGATCTTACCAGTAAGTCAGTGACCAACCAATTCAAGTCTCAACCCGGGTGGGGTCACAGATCTTAGTTCACCAACACATTTATGTTTTACATTTAATTGCAATAATATTCGTCAGAAAGTTTTAACAATAAAGTAATAAATTAGGTTTAAAAGGAATTCACATCCGCTACAATGGTTTTCTGTCGTAAAAATTATGATACCTGATTAGAATCGTCTGTCATAAATTTGTATGTTTCAAAACTAAAAATAAAAATTGTAATAAATTGTATGTATTGAATGCAAATCAAACGATTGAGATCACGTGTCATAAAATTTATGTCATCTCAACTATAATGACATATTGATACCTAGGCTTAAAGGCTCCGCCACACAGCCCATAGCAGATGCTTGAGTCGAGGATGATCATCTGCTGTTACAGTTTTCAACGATACATTTGATATCATTGAATTTAAACCGTCTGATTTGATTTAAACAGTTTAGATTTAATTATAAAAAATATTTTGTAATTTATATTTTAATAGGCTCTATATGAATCAAAAAAATAAAAATAAAAAGACTACGACACCAATATGCGGCGGATGTGAATCCCTTGAGTCGAGGCTTCGAGTCCCGGCGACACCCTTCTACTTATTTCTTTCATTCTTTGCTTGACAAATGATTCTTCACGACTTTTACTTATTTCTTCACTTGGCGAGAAAGTACTAAGCCAGCAGCTTTACTAAAAGAAATTAAGCAAATCACTGAATCAGAACAACAGAACAAATCGGATCAAGTTATTGGATCACGACATGACCTGATGACCCACAAATTGCACACCAAACGTGGGATTTAGACCCGATCCACTAAGCATCAAGTAAGTTTGCCCGTTAGGTTTGGTCGAAGACTGATCATGTTGGGTATACTCGTCGGACCGGATCACTGATTGTTGCTCCTAGTCTCACACATTTCAAATTATACTGGAGAACCACTACTCACAATCTAAAGTGATCTTGCTTGTGTATGGCGACCCGAAGTAATATGCTTGTTCGGCACTTGTTAATCCCATTGGAAATAATTACCATCCCTATGGGATTTTACATCAGACTTGTTCGTTTGTATCCCATTTGTATGGCAAAAAAAAAATTCAGTCGGACTGAATTATTTGTTTCCCACGAGTTTGTATTGATGTTATGGGTTAGATGGGAAAATTAGTCCAAACTCATGTGGGATAAATTCGTTGCCGAACAGCTCTCAAGGAAAAAGAGCACAGCATTTCAAATATCCCATCCTTTCCCAACTATTCCCAGTACACCGAACAGGGCCCACGTTCGGTTACACCGCAGGAACGATTATGGGAATTTTATATTTCATGCCCAAGAGATGAAATCAATGACATTAGATAAAGTAATGAATGAAAAATTTATCCAAATATGCTTTGAAGTGGAATAAAATCTCTTACCAGTATAAAATTTATCCAAACACCGTACCAGTAGAAAACCTGAATATGTAATTAATTAAAGTAGAAAATGTATACAACCAAGGAATTCCTTACCAGTATATCAATCATCTACAAAGATTTATACTAAAGGTCACCGACCTGTACAAACAAATACCAGTAGGCTATATAAACTGACATTAATTGGTACCAATTGAGGAATCACTTCAAAAAAAAAAAATTCATAAAAGCATTCAAAACTTTAAAGGCAAAAACTCATATCTTGTCTCTCAAATACTGGGATGTTTGTGTTATGATCCACTCTTCCACTGATCTGTAGGTTAAACAATTCCTAAATGAAAGTTACTAAATTAATTAATCTGATTTTAAATAACAATGCTATCAACTTTACAGAACTGAATTTGGTTCTTTTCTTTTTTTATACAATATCATATAGTCATATACCAGTATCAGCAATGGTACTGTTAAAGGCATCAAACTTTAAATTGTTAAATAATTCAATAAATTCGAAAGTGATTGATACATAATAATTGAAAAAATAATCAAAGTTTAAAAAATCTCAACAAAATGCTACAAAGCTTGGATTCATAAAGTAGGTATTGTAATGGCCCAAAAGTTTTTAGAATTTCTAATGAGCAATCAATATAATTTTACATAATCGATTGAACAATATTAACCTTAATTTGTGAGAATTGACCAAATTGGAAAATTTGATAAATTTAAACCCAAGTTGAAAGTACTACAGACCAATATAACCAACATTGGACATGACAGTCCATGAGATGCTCAAACGGAGAGAGAGAGAGAGAGAGAGAGACAGAGACAGAGACAGAGAGAGAGAGACAGAGAGGTGAGAGACTACAATTCTGACTTCCCTTTGGTCCTCACTTTTGCTTCTTTGCTGCCATGGCAATATCCTTAAGCTCCGAGAAGTGAGAGAGGGAGGCAGCGTTTTTAGTTTTTTACCTTCTTCGAGAAAGAGACTACAGAGGAGAAGCACGGTAACTCCGTGGGGGAAAATATAATTAGGTCTGAGTAAATTATTTTTTTCCCGCGAATTAATGAAGAGTTGGGAAGTAACACCAATCCCACATATCTGAAAAAAGCCCACCGAACGGATGTTGGAAAAATTTTCCCAGGAGTAAAAAATCCCACCATTTCCTTCAGGATGGATAACATCCGAACAAGCCCTCAATTTGCAAGAACCCATGGAGATAAATTCTACGGGAATATTAACAAAAGAAGTGTTCGATTATCTGAAACTATCATTTCTCCACTTTGTGTTTGAATTTCGTAACACGATTATAAAAATTTATGCACAAAAAGCAAATTAACCTATAAATATTATACAAAATGATATGAAAAGAGATACTTTTATAAATATGTTCTTAATTGATAGAGGTTAAGAGAAGCACGTCGCGTGTGGGAAAAAAATAATCAAGTCGGAGCTGATTTTTCTTTTCCCGTGGGAATGACTGATTTGGGAAGAATGTAGCGGAATACTTTCCCATGTCGGATGGGAAAAAAGGCACACCGAACAGAGACATGGATTTGTTTCCCACTGGGTTAAATATCCGACTAATACCCATGGGATTAGCGGTTGCCGAACAGGACCTAAGAGTGCTATAGTGTTGCCTAAATCAAAACAAAGGGAAGTTTTAGATTTTAATCTGCAAATTATTTCAAGCTAGTTTTTAAACTTTTATTTGAATTAATTTAGTTCTACAACTTTTGTAAGAACTAAATTGACTCATTTACTTTTCAAAAAAGACCAAGTCCTTTTGTCGAAAAAATTTGCTGATTGGATTAATTTATTGGTCATGTAAATTTTGATCTGCAATTTAAATATGAAGCAAATGCAAACAAAGTTAAATCATTTTTTTTCAAATCAGTCCAATTTTGTTATAACTTTTGATATGCTTATTACATTTTTTATTAAATGTAAGCCTGCCATTATAATTTTTCATACATGATAAAATAAAACTCCACGTGCTCACTTTTCTAACATAAACTTCTTCGCTCTTGATCAAAATTATTCCTTGTGTGCATCTGGCTCATATCCAGATAGTAATTCCGGAATCCATATATCAAATAAATTAACCCATATTAATAAAAGCTCGATAAACGGACTAATTTAGTCCATTTTGAGAAGTAAAGATATTAATTTGGTTCTTTTGAAATAGTTTAAGGATCAAAAGCTAAATTTTCTCCAAAATAATTGTTCTTGTGTTTTCATATGAATGTTTCGGTTAAAATAATTACAAGTTTTAACTGTACAATTACATCGCACGAAAATGCACAGCCATTTTAGACATGCAGATCCCACAAGAAAGAACAGTTGAATCAATTTGTAAATCAACAATTCATCATCAAATAATCGTTGGGACTGTATATATAGCTTAAAGTAAAAATGTCTATCTTCTAACTCTTTGAAACATGCTTCCGGAAAAATGGTATGGTACAAGAAGGAACCTTATGAGAAAATAACTTGCCATCATCAATATAAAGACAATAAGAGCAGCTACTAAAGTACAAAACACAACAACAGGAATTGAAGAATATGCCAGCATTTTAGATCGCTCCAGGATCCCCAGCAATAATGGATCAAATTACGCCAAAAGCTAGGAAACACATAACAGGATGTTGTGAGTGTGTGAAATAGCTTGTGCTTTAACAAATAGATGTTTTCAAGGAAATGAAACTGACATTAAAGCAGAGAAATTATTAGACTCTGAACCATTTCACCTTCAATCGTTTGCATGCAACGGTACTATAATATAATTATCTTTTATTTACAAATAGAGGTTAGATAAAAGTATGGAAAATGTTATAATATAATTATCTTTCATTTAAATTATTATTGAATTTAAATAAATTATTATATATATTAATAACTTTATTACGTACAATACCTCTATCATTTAACTTAAATACCACTAATATACATAATAACTCATTTAAATTATATAATGACAATATTATATAAAATAAATTTATATAATAGAATCAGTAATATACATAATAACTCATTTAACTTATATAACAACAAAAATGTACAAAATAAATTTGCCCAATAAAATAATTAACATATATCATAACTCATTTAATGTGTATAATAAAATCTAATAATATCAACCACTATATTTATATATCAACTCCCTAAAAAAGTAAAACTGTGCACAAGAGTATGAGAAAAACAGATACTTCCAATTAATGGAACAAGAAAACATCCGCGCCAAAACCCAATAAACGAAACAATTTATTCTATGTTGTGGAACCACATTAGTACAAACCAAGACCCAGGTTATAATTATTACATGGTTCATAAGTAATTAGAACTTCAAATAGCACCAAGATGCAATAAAAGAGGAAAGGGAAAAGATGATAATTATTAACACAACTATATATTCATACGATCCATAATAGACCTACACCAAGTTATAAATTTTACATCGTAGGAAATCAGATTCCAATTATTACAGAAGCGCCATATGATACTATTAAAAGAGTTCCACTGCATACTCCTTTATCAATCAGCAAGCATTATCAGATTCCAATTATTACAGAAGCGCCATATGATGCTATTAAAGGAGTTCACTGCATACTCCTTTATCAATCAGCAAGCATTATTTATATACAAGAAACATCATTACCTAATACATGAATGTAGAATCCAAATTGACCCTACGCAGCATACACAGAGGGGAGTCACACTAAAACTACACTACGATCTAATACAACACCTAAAATCAGTCTTTTAATGCTAATTTAATAAAAAGACCAATTTGTACCATGCAAAGTTGCAACCCAACCCATGAAACCAGCTTTAATTACTACTCCAGAACTGGCATCTCTCTGTCAGCTTTTTTTTTAAGGTTAGTCAGCAAAATTATTCCTCTGTCAACTTACAACATCATATTGGGAACTTACCAGAATGCATATCTATTCGATACTTTCCACCAAATATGACTCTGATTTTGCTTCTTAAAACCAAATCAAGTAGAGAAGGGTTTGTGGGAGTTACCTTTGGCATTGCCAATTCTTGAAGCCTCACTAACAACAGGAGGATGGGTTGCTTCTGTGATTTGATGTTCTTGCATGGGCAGGTTACACTTCTGCATATACAAGGTTTCTTGATAGTTCCAAGAAATCAGGAGATGCTTTACTTCCAAATCTGAACAGAACGACCTACAATTCACAAGTGTACTCTAATTTGATCCTTGTTGGGCTTAGATCACCTCCTACTGAGGCTTCCACCATATACTTTCTAACCTTGCTGGGTACGTCTGTTAGAACAACTGAACCACGATTGTAGCCATTCATCAAGAGCCGGCCAATCTTAACCCTCCATTCTGAGCTATCCGATTCATGCCACCTGTCATGCACCACCCTGTCACAATAATTCAGCATTGTACCAATGCCAGTATTCCGGATCCAACCATACTCTTCCAGTACCCTTGCTTCTCCTTCAGTTAGATCTTCTCCAACCTAAACAAATAAGGCAGGAAAAAAAAAACTTGAAATGGTGTTTGGCTTTCGAAGAGTATGATATGAGATTTTCACCGTTCAGAGATAAGTTACCCGCTTTTCCTTATTCCAAGAAACAAACTAGCAAACTCGGGAACAAATTTATCTTTGAAGTTAACATTCGTCCTTATTTTTGCTTATTCCCAAATAAAACCTAGGATGTGGAAAGATAAAATGATATGATGCGTGCAAAATGAGTCCTGGTAATGACTTCTCAAGTACCGAAACTTTCAGATATTGATGTGCAATATCCAAGAAAAGAGAGAGACTACAGCAGAGTAGAGAATAGTGCAAGGATTTCATTATACCAACAAGGGTTTGTTCTCAAGAACGCTTGCTCGGCTATTGATCTTCATGGCTGTTATCAGTCGTTTTATCTGCCAATCAATTGGCAAGGATGATATCAGCTCAAAAAAGTATGTAGCAAAACCATATTCTGGCCGCTCCAATACTATCCTGCATTAAGTAGACTCTGATAACAATTAGTACAGATTCTGAGGGTCCAAATCTAAATTAAAATTTGTCAAAAGATCAATTTAGCACAGCCACAGGCCCAGAACAGACCAGAGAAACCAGCATTCTATTTCTACTAGTTTACAGATTCGAGTAATATCCTGGTTTCTTTCGATATGGAAATTAATTCGAAGGGAGGATGGAACATGCAAAAGAAATTATAAACAACGATATTTTCTTCTTTGTTTTTGTTTCAGAAAATGAGCCATTTCCTCCGACACCCACATAGCATAATAACCTACATTATTACATAGGAACAGTCTGTTGGGTAGGGTGGATGCAGGTCCAACGCATAGGCAATGTGGGTCATCTGGGTTTAGTGTTTGGATCTGGGTATTGATCCTGTGGAACTTCAAATGTAACATCTGGATATACCGGTATTCTGTTTTCCTGTGTTTGTATTTGACTTGTTCTCCCGGATGCAATAAGTACCAAATCCAGTAATCTGTCTGCAATCCATATTGTTTTAGCCATGGCAACTTGTGGGACTGTTTGCTTCCAGAAACAAGGAACCTTATCCAAATTTCTCATTATAGAATCAAGTGTGACTTTTATCTAAAGAATATAGTTGCTTTTAGGCTTTCAACATGAAGAATAAGAAAATAAAAAGCTAAATCTGACCTATTATGGTGTTGGAAGACAAAAATAAAGGACTGAAGATCCCTACACCACCCCCATTCAACTGGGCTCTTATGTAACTTAAGATATCTTGTCTGTAAAATCATTTATAAAATATTAAAACAAACGTAAAATATTGCTTATAATATCTCAAACACATTGCTTATAATATGATTTGAATTTCTATATTCGAAGTTTAGTTGAGACATTTGTATTTTAATTGATTCCTTATTTGTTCAGTGCTCTTTCTCACATTTCTTTGAGATTGTTCTTTGTTAACCAATCTATACTGCTATACCTCCCAATTTCAAAAATATTCGTATTTTTAAGTTGTGTTTGGAAACTTTGGGTGTTGCTTCTAAACTGTATTGCTGAACAATTAATATGTACTAACAGAAATAGTTTAAATTGCTTGGGATAAATCTGGTCATAGTTAGTATCAAGTTTGTATGTTGTATATCCAAAGCACAGAATATGAGAAGTAATGGCATAATCAACAAGAAAAGTGTGTTCTTTTTCCTTCAAAAAATTACTATACCTGTTCAATAAGAGAAATTAGACAGGCTAAACAATAGACAACCTTCTCTCCCTTCTTATTCCTTGCTGCTGTAATCCTTAAAAGAGAAGCTCTATCTGAAAAAAACTGTTGATGATAAAAATAAATAACCAGCATAAGATCAGTATGATAATGAGGTCCAGCAAAGTTCACACATGATGAAAGCTGCTTATGGACATCAAATAGCATGGAGGCCCGGGTTTCAGGCTTTGACCATCTCTGGTTCAGTCTTTAAACCAGAATTTAAGATGTACCAGTGTTACTTATCAGGAAGGGAGGCACAATTTCAAGTCTTATATACCTATCATAAAACTGCATAAATATATTGACAACATCTACACATATATTGACAATATGTATATAACTTTAACATTTGGCATGCATAAGTTATATTAGATATAGTATAGCACATACGGGTGAAACCAATTAGTTCTAAAAATGGATCAGGCTGGCTAGGCCACTAATGACATCAAGTTACTTTGGGTTTGCACTAAAAAAAAAATCAATTGCAGCGATAACAATAGAAACTGTTGAGATTCCCACTGCATGACATTCCTTAAGGATTTGAGTTTCCCATTTGGATCCCAAAATTGTAGCACACAGCAGTACAACATTCCTTCTTATTATTACTTGACACTTCAGCATATATTTATAATTTTCTCACCTTCGTAATAACTGATTCAAGATCTTGAAAGTCATTATCACTTGATATATCCAGCGGCTCTGCATCATCTTCACCAACACCATATAGCTTAATTTCATCAGCAACTATCCCTCTATCTACCAACACCTACATTTGCAAAATTTAAGAAGAAAAAATTGTGCAATCAAAAAGAAATCTCCAAACACCTACTATTTTATGCACAACTTAGTAGACATGAGAAAAAGACACCCGAAAGGCCTCTCACCACAACAACCCCCAATTTAAGAAAATTGCCACAATTAGCCCTACTTCCAAAATTCTCTCTCTAATACGGAGTGAGAAAGAAGGGTGAACTCATGAGCATTGTCTTGAAAAATGAGAAAAGCATACTATGGATGAACACATTTCACAAAATTTTCGTAAGTATTGACTGGTTGCTATTTTACAGGGGAATATGAGATTTTTAAGGTTTCAATTTTTATAACAGCAAAGGATTGAAATCTACAATTCTGGAAAGCACCTTCAGAAGTCCAGGAGCATCTTCTTCTAGAGCTTGCTCTACCGAATCCCTGCCAACAAGTGGAATTAATACTTCGATAAGTTTCTGAATCCACTTCGAATTGACTTTCCAAGTTCCATTTTTTGATATTTAACCCACAAGTCACAAATAAAACAAATCCATACACTTCTTAGAAAATGTCATTTGCCTAAGGAACTTGACAACAAAGCTTTAATAAGAAATTAAGAAACAAGAATTTGTTATAATTTTCCTTGTCTAAACTTTACTCCTTTCTGAAATTGTGAGGAAAATTGCGACAAAACCAGAGAAGGCTCCCATTGAAAGGATAAACATTCTGACACAAGTAATGATCCCAACCAGTAAAAGTTCTAGGCAATTAATATAGACTGCCAAGTCATTAGTGGTTGAAACACAACAATTAAACACACAATTTTAAAATTGAAATTTTGTGACCAAATTCATAGAAAGTGACAAGTCAAACCACAGAGAACTTTTGAGAAGAGAAGAGCACTTTACGTAGCAGTCTTTTTACTTTTCCTTGGCCGAAGTGAAGAAGAGACAGCAGTGGTCACCTTAGCAAAGCCATCAAAAGCCTCAGAACAACCTGAAAACGGAACATTTAGGGACACCTTCTCTTCCAATTTTATTTGCTCAATTGTCACCATAGAATGTGCAGGTCTTAGAGCTTTTTCATCAAGCGGCATCTCATTGAAGTCTGAGATGGGCTCAGGCTTTATCTTGAGGTTTCCTGGGTTTAAATTTGAATGGACATGGTCCAAGGAAGTGGTTTGAAAGGATTGAACAGAGGTGAGATTGCTTCCTGCTATTGCACTTTCCAGTCTAGTGGAGCAGTCAGTTGCATCAACTTCCTAAATTGCACAGCAAAGCAGGTCAAAAGCAGGCAAAATATCTTTAACCAGGAAAGCAAAGAACATATGAAACCAACAAGGGGACAATCAACCAACACGGGAACAAATTATATGATATATTAATCTTGAAAGCCACTTCTATAGTGCATTCTTTGTATCTGGATCATCTGTTCCTTGTTGACAACATCACACAGGGCAAGTATTCTACTGTTTTCTACTGTTCTAAGGACAATAAACTACAGTGAACTAATCTCAAACCATTAATCTCTTAGCACTCAGGATCTGAACTATGGATCCCATTTAACCTCCAGAAGAAAAGAGCACACTTCTAGTTTCCTCTTCGCACACTATTTTGTGTTCTCCTCTCTCATTGCCAACCACAAAATGGGGTGGAACTTGAGCCTAAAACCTCATCTTCCTAGCTCTTTGTCTATCTCTCTGACCTTTTCCCAAACCTAGAGCCTCTCCCCCACCTCTCTCCCCTTATTTTCAACATAAGAATGGTCCAAATCAGCTCTTTCTCATTAGAACCCTACGACTCTAGGTACTCCCTAAACTGCCGATTCTTTTCTTTTCAACAAATTAACAAATAACTAACAGTTTTTCCTTTTCAGTTGCTGGTCATGATCTAGCATTATTCTGGAAAAAATAGGAAAGGAACTCTCTGCGGGTCACAGTATTTCCTTTTCTTCCTCACAAAATTTTGTTCTTCTTAGTTTTGTATTCTACTCAATTTATCTAAGAAATAGACTAGAGACTTGCTGGTCAAAATATTGTTGTGGAAGGCTTTTGAACCTAATTTGGAGGTATGGTAAAAGAACTTATTGTGAGTCCTTGTCCATTTCTGCACAAGAAGCACAGATCACAAATCTCAACATTACCTTGCGTCCATAATGTGCTGGACACTGTCACACATGGGAGAAGATGCAAAACAAAAAGGGAAGTGTTAACTCTTTTGAAAGATTCTCTTCGTTCAGTGATAACTTTCTGCTTCCTTGATTCTGTTTTTTTCATTTTCTTTCTGTACATGTGTATGGATAAAAGGAGACATATTTGTAAAGTTTGAGTAGAATTACAAAATTCAAATTTGTTGCCATGACTCTTTACTCCGAAGAACATGGTAAATATATAGAGAATTAGAAATGATCACGGATAGACCACTAGGTAGGCCAAAAGCAATTATTCACATATGGTTGGAAATAGGAATTTTTGGTGTGGACCAGTGTACTACAAATTGACTAACAGAAAATTTTATATATATTATACAAGTATGGAATTTAAGATGCAGTATCATAGCATGTAGTGTTTTGGTTATATTAATATTTATCATGCTTTATGCAAATTATTGCTTTTAAAGATATGGAATTATGTAAAATTTCAAATATTTAGATATTAGAAGTTTAGAAAATAACTGTCTGTCTGTCATTGTTTATTGTGCTCTTGATTGCTATAAAATAGAGAGGGATGATAAAATAAGAATTCTTTTAGGAACCATTACAAAAAGTTAATGGCAAGAAAGCTTAAGCAAATCACAGAGAATATAATAACAGAAGTCCAATCCTGACATGTTGAAAGATATAATCTGTGTGGAGTCATAGCCATTGAACCTTGTTAAGAGCCCTATTTGCAAGAATGCAATTGAACAAGGCATTAAGTATGATTTTAGGATTAGAAACCCAACTTACCATGAAGCAAAGGGACTTTCTTGAAAGATAAGCTGAAGAATGTGCATTCAATGATAATGGGATGCAAGAAAGATTGGACTAAAATCAGTGGCATGTTGACATCTATGGATGGACTGATCCAAGAAATAGGATGACCATTTTATAAAGTACCTCAATGAGTTACTATTTTCCTCAGGTCAGTTGTTATTTTAAAGATGCACACAAGTGATCTGAAAAGAATTGTGGTGTGATAGATGAAGTTAGAGAGGAAAATATAATGCAAGTGATAACTAATAGTATATCAGCTTATGTTTGTGCCAGTAAATTATTGATGGAAAAGAAAAGGATATTGTTTGGAAATTCTTGCACTACACATTGCATGAATTTGAATTTAGAAGACACCAGAGAATTCCATTTTTAGAGATACAATACAAAATAGAAAAACAAACCTGCCCCTTTTATCTAAGCACATACTTGGTTGTGTGATTTATCCAGTAATAATTGGCCAAAGTGAACTCCAAAGGCCCAACATTCCTAGATTTGCAGCATGCTTAATTTCATCAGAGAAATTTGGCAAAACTTAAGTTGGTTTAAAATCATTGTTTGGATAAAAATGGCTGGGAAGTTCCTTCTTGGGATTAAGAGGGAAGAATGACCAAATTCAATGAAAACAAATATGATAACCTTTGAAAAGTGATTATGGTTTGAAGGCCACACCCCTTGACAAACTGTGGATCAACCCCATGGATGAAATTGTCACTAACTTCAATAAAAAATATATGAAAAGATTTGGAAGATTTAATTAGGAGTGAACTTTGCAACTCTATAATCCACTACATGTAGCTGCATATTATCTTAACTCAAAATAAGTTATTTAGGATCTACCATTTCATTTAACCTGCAATAGAATGTCTTGATTGACATCTTTACTTCACATGATACTTGCATAGGTGCCAACATAGTGACAAATTTCATGACAATGAGGCAGTTCAAGATAGACTAATCAAAAAAGTTTAAAGAATTTCTCCAGTCATTCAGCACAATTCAACAATGATGAACAACTTGAGAAACGGCTAGCCCCTGTATTAATCAAGATTATTGTATTGGCAATAATTCTTGCCATTCCGGCAAAATCAAACCACCATTGCATTTTAACAAAGTTATTGAAATTGCGAGCTAATTTTTCATGCCAGAACAATTTCAAAAGAAACGCACTAAAATCCATAGCTCCTTACTTATCTTCATGCATAGAAATAAGTAAGTAACAAAAACATGATGCAGCAACTGCATGTTGCTACAGGACCTAAATACCATATATAGCTAGCTGCAAAGTCAGTTCTATGGCATTGTTTAGTACGTACGGTGCTAGGATTACTCTTGATTTACTGGATAAGCATTTGGTACTTGCACAGTACATTCAATATCATGATTTACATACCTTCAGTGTACCTGATGCTTCTGGAAAATGAGTTGGCTTCTTCTGTTTCCTAAAATCAATAAACATTCCAAATAAGAATGTGCTCTAATAGAATCTCATGCATGCACAGTAATCAGTATTGCTGTTCAGAAACCAGTTGAGATCTGAATTTTACCATTTTATCTTTCATATTGAATGTTGGCTACTTTCTGGTATTGAGGACAGACTAGATCAAAGATTCGATTGGTGTAGATAGCACACGCCACAATGCACAGAGCAGAAATATATATAAAGCACACTATACAATAAAACAAAAAATGGGGGACGCTGCAGACCATTATACCAAGGTAAGGGAGCATTACCATTAAGTACCAAATGAAAGATGTTTATGTATAGTTCTCAAATCTCACAAAACTAGCCTAAACAGTTTTACCATCAAAAAATCTAAAATAAAAAGGCTAAAAGTTTAGGGGAAGATTACTTACTGTCTTCTGCAGTTCTGCTTTTTGAAGGGCATGTGATCAGAACTATCTTCCAGATCACCACTTTGCCCCTGATAAGCATGTTTAACCATAATTCTTCTACATTGTTTCCCATCTATTTACAAAACATTAACAAAAATAACAATTCAAAGTTTCATGATTCCAATATTAGTAGGTATCAGTTAACAATGCATGCCAATCAGGGAGCGGAAATCAGGTCTTGTCTCCAAAGTTCTTTTGTTTGGTTCATTCAGTAATTGATAGAGATACATACACTTTTAACGATTAGACCAACACCCAGTAGGTAATGGTATTATTTGTGATGCTTAACCATGGAAACAAAGATAAAAGAAATAAATTTACCATCATGATCTGTGCTTGTTGATGCCTTATTCTGATTATGACATGCCAAAGAAGCACCCTATATTAATGATGAAAAAAGAATAAAAAATACAGCAGAGCCCCCCTTTCTGTATGGTTTCATTTAGGAAATAGAAATGGTAAGGTGGTTAGGTATAATTTTTCCACTCAATCTTCCTTTCAGAATAA
Organism: x Bolboschoenoplectus mariqueter; assembly: GCA_037678475.1. Lineage (NCBI taxonomy): Eukaryota > Viridiplantae > Streptophyta > Magnoliopsida > Poales > Cyperaceae > x Bolboschoenoplectus > x Bolboschoenoplectus mariqueter. Next base: position 2,605,763 of record CM075251.1, read on the forward strand.
TTTAATTTTAGGGAGATTGAAACACAATCCAATTTGTCTCAATTGTACCCAACTCATCTACCATGCCACTACCACAGTTCTAGAACAGAAATAGGTACCTGATTGAGTTCACATGCTTGCAAAGCAACATGCTCAGACTTAACATCACGATACAGCTTTGAAACAACAAGGTCTCCTTCTAGTTCATTGTCTCTCTCATCAGTACAGGCATGGTACTGGTGCAATACCCAATCAGTTTTCTCTGGTTTTTCTCCATCTGTTCGGATCAAGAGCGTATATACTTTCTTAAAACCTCGATGGACCCCATCCAAGTATACCGGTTTAGTCTCTGTTTCGGTTTGCCAGATGTAATGCTTCAGAAAGCTGTCAGAGTGTTTGATGGGTGGTTTGTGAAAGAAATAAGAAGCACCGCCATCTTGTCTAACACCTGTTTAAAATGATCAGCAATGGCAGCAATTAATGTGCAAGTCAAGCCATACAAGTCGGGTAGCACTGGTATTTTGAGAGCTTGCATTAATATTTTCTTTTTCCTTCTTCTCGACATTGTTTTGCTCGATACTGTACCAATTATTTAGTGTCATAAAGCCACAACAATTCTGACATGCCATTTCATCATGGGCTGGTGCAACAATTATGGTACGATAGGTGCAGCTACATGCAATAGTAGCACGTCAAATGAAAAACCTTCAGTCTTACATCCAGATACTACGCACTAAAACCCTTTCACTCGAGTTACATGTAACTAATAATGAACTTACTAAAAGAGAGTTCATAATTTACCAGGTAAGTTTCGGGGATGTGTGTGATTAAACCCATCATATTCCTCTAGCGACTTGATAAATTCATGAATAAATGGGTGAGGTGAGGCATTTGCAATTCCCTTTCCAATTTTGGCAATGAGATGCCACAAAAGATCACCATCTGTTGGATCAAATTTGGTGCCTCTTGGAAGCCCTGGCCACTGCTAAAGGGAAACAAATTGTGTGAAAAAAAAGACAAAGCAAAACCCGAAAAAAAAGACTGAATAGATGCTTGTTGGACAAACGGACAAAAGTCAGTTGGGATTGGTCACCTAAGGCCTGTAATTCCAATCCAGACCGTTGAAGAAGTAGGAGATATGGACTTGACTGGGATTGAGCTGAGGTGTTATTGCAAAAGAGAGTACAGGTTGAGGTTATACTTCAAATAAAATTAAATTTTGGGAGGGTTACTGCATATTCAATTCAATTAATCCGTCTCAAGATCTAAATTCTTTGATGAGTGTAAATAGTACGAATACTACAGCAAATGTAATTGAAATTAAAGAAATCAACCTTGGAAGCGCCCTGCTCTGTCAAATTCCTGCAAGGACAGAACCAAATTTTACCAAGAACCTTCTAAAACAAGAGAAATCACAAAAAAAAGGCGAGAAATATTCATCAGATAAATAAACCTTTGTCCCCTGAGAAGCAATCTTCGTCGCTCAATCAGTGGCATATGGTCGAGATAATCCGATGATGCCTCGAGTGCGTCCATGGCAGTTGCGCCAATCTAGGGTTTCATTCAAAGGCACCGCAGCGTGAGAAACTCGTAAAGGGGAAGACGGAGCAGAGAGAAGGGATTAGACGGGGAAGGATAATTGGAAATTGGAATTTGAGACTGGCGGTTCTTTTCACGTGTATTGTGAGAGGCGGGGTTTCAAAATGCGGCAGAGGCAAGACAACTGGGACCCTGGAGGGTTATCCGAATCCGACTATACAATCAGACGCGACAGATTGAGGGCTTTGCTGCGGGGATGAAAATGAGCCGGGTCGTGTCTCCGTGTCTCCGTGTCGGATCCGAGCATGCACGAAGTTCAGAGAGACTATGATCCAATGCGGAGTGATAGAACTATAGAAGCGTAGTGTGTCTGTCTGGCCGCGCGCGTCTGACGAAGCGTGTCTGGACTGGCGATGCGGGAAATAAAGATTTAAATAATTATTTTGATAATATTAATAACAGAATTTAAATAAATTTTAAAAAATTTAAAAATAGAAAAAAAATATATAGATATATTTTTGAAATTATAGATTGTTGTCTTTTAAATTTCATAAAATTTAAATATCATTTGATTTTTCTTTTATTACAATCTTTTAAAATTAAATTTAAATTTGAAATACAACATTATAAACATGTTATCATATATTTTATTCATAAAATTACATTTGTCATATGTTATCATATATTTTATTGGTTGCACATTGAATAACTTAAAATAATGATTGGAGATTAAAAATTTTAATGCATCATTTCACCAACCTCTTTTGGTCGGAAACTTTTTTTCTTTTTTGTCCCTGCACAACTGATCACATAATAACATATCAAAATAAATAATCATACCAGCAAATCCAATATAAAGCTTGTTTTAAATATCAACTATAGGACTAAGCAATCCCAATAAAATCGGACTTTATAGTCTTGCTTTTTTTTTTCTTTTTTTCATTCTCTTTCGTAATAAATAAAATATTTGAAAAATATGATTTTTAGTATGACAGAAAAGTTAATATCAAATTTAATAAATTTCGGGTTTTTATTTTTTTACCAATGATGTCGGAATTAGTTTTCTTCACAAAGATGTGCAGAAATTTTAGTTTTATTCAGAATCAAAAGCTCTCAAAATTTGTAAGGAAAAAATTAACATAAAAAATTTAAGATGGTTGCTGTAAACTACAGTAGGCCTTTGTGTTTACTTGATTTATTTCAGTGAGATTAATTAAAGTTGGCAAAATTATAAAACTACTATACTGAATTTTAATTTCATTAGGATTCCAATATATATATTTTAACAAATACATCCATTACACTTGAAAGATTTATGAAAACTATTTAAAAATATATACAGCCATTCAAAAGTTGGCTGAATTATTGTCATAACAACAACACGTCTTCTTGCTAATTAAATGTAATGAAAATACAATATTAATGCCCCGTTCGGATGTCACCTATTTGTATGGGATTAGATTCTACGGGTATAGGATCTTACAAATTAATTTACGGGATTCTATGTTGGAATTAATTCCAACATATAAGCATATATGTGATATAATTATATATTAAATTATGGACTGTCAAATAATTAAATTGATATCTAAATTAAAGTGATCAAATTAAGTATTGTCAGATAATATATTTGTGTAATGAGAAGTAAGTCATTTGATGTGTAGAATACATCTGGTAATTTTATAATTTAGTGATGGGTTAAATTAAATAAAATTACAAATTAATAGTATAAAACCATTGGTTCCTGGAGAACACAAGCATTAGACAATTTTCTGATTATCAAATTAAATTCGATAAAAGAGAAATTGAGTCTGATATGGATCAAACCCGTTAAGGGATAAACTTTTGATTTGCCACCCATTCATTTATCTACAGCCATTATATATTTAGAGAAAAATTCTTCATTTGTACATGGAAAGAGAGAGAGAGAGTATCTACAACAGAAAGACAGAACAAATTACAAAAAAAAATTCTCTTAGTTTTGGGTTCTGAAAAAAGAAGAAAATTGTCTATACTGCCCCTCTCTATTTCTCCATCGAATAAGAGGAAGATCACTGTGAAGACTTAATAAATCTGATGATTAACAAAGTTATATCTTTTTGAAAGACTAAAACCACGGAATCAAATAATTTTAATTCAAATTAGAGATTCACTGTAGAGATTTTGAGATTGAAAACTTAATCTAAAATTTAATTTAGATCATAAGTTTTATCATCGCATGCCAATAGAAATGTATTGTACCATATAGAAAAAAAAGGTGTTCGGATGGAATATGGAATTTGTTATGCAATAAAATAATATGAAGCTCAGCAATATGGTGTAACTATTATTATGGAGCAGCAAAACATTTTATCCAATAACAGTATGCAAAACATTTTATCCAATACCAGTATCTGATACTGTTATTGGACCTTTTGATATCTGGTATGTATACAGTAATTAAAACTACTCTAGCTATCATTGCTTAGTCGACATATGAGCAGAAAAATCTATAAGAAATCTATATTTCAGCTAGTTCTTTCAATAACAAGTTTTCTCTTTACGTACTATATGTTTTCTACTAGATATTTATTTTCCTTACAATTTATGCTATGAGAAAGCTCGTAAGTAATCAAAATCAATTGTTTAGGTCATTCTCTTCCAATCAGTACCAATCAATTTCAATGGTACAGAATGAAGCCAATCAACACTATGCCTTTCCATTACTGTTATCAAATAGAAGAAATCATTGGGAAAAAAAGGATACATTTAAAGCAACATAAACAGAACAAGAGATTGGCTTGAGTTGATACCTTTAAAGCAAACAAGATCTCGATCGATCGATCGATCGAGAGAGAGAGAGAGAGAGAGAGGATCTTGGAAGATAATTTGCTTATCAAATCAGTGCGATATGACCATAGTTATCTCTTATTAATTTCTCATTCACGATCACTTCTTAGCAGCAGTTTTCAAAGAGACGAAGAGAGAGCGCTGCTGATGAGTTCGTGGGAAAATTTTCACAAAGTCCGATCTAATTTTTTTTTCCCACGATTTAATGAAGGTTGGGAAAAAGGACGGGAACTAATACCTAAACCCACGTAAGAACAAAAAGGGTGCCGAATGGACTTGGGAATTTCTTCCCAGGATTTGAAAATCCCACCGATTCCCACGAGACGGTAACATCCGAACAGGACCTAAATCTATAAAACCACTTCATTATTTTGTCAAAATTTCAAAACTAACCTAGGTGTTATGTATGTAAATCTGATTTTATATTGAAGAGTCATGAAACTCATCTAATTAATTGGCGGTATAGACTAGACTCTTCAAGAAGTCTATTTTTAGATTATACGGTTCATATGTTATTTTCGGTTATATTATAGAATTAAGATTTTTTTCCTGGTTTATAAATATGTCTCTCTAATGTACTCTATATCAATCTTTAAGAATAGTGAAATTTATGTTGACGACGGCCGTAAGTTTTCTTCCTCTTAAGAATTTTCCACGTAAAAATCTGTGTATTTATTGTCTTTCTTTTTCTTTCTTTATAATTATATTATTACTTTTTGTCGAATCCTAACACTAAGATCTACTTCAACAAGGATGATATAACTTGCGGTACTCTTTTCTTTATTTGAAAACATGGCATAAGATATTATGTATAGATACATTTCAAAAGTTCAGAAAAAAATGAAAAATATGAGTAAAGTTAATAAACTCTGTACAACTTTTCATACAAAATAATTATAGTTACTGAAATATTCACAAGTTTTGCAAAAATCAGTTACATTTGTTAAAAAAAATTCAACAAATTACAAAATTAAAAGAAGTACTATTTAGTATTACCTCATTCTTCTTTTTGTATTTTTTTTAACAAGCCGAATGCCTCGTAAGTTTATTGCCTTCAGATTTATAAAAAAATTTAAAAGTCTCTATTATAAACTCTAAAAATATAATAATTTAGGAAGGAAAATTTCTTCAAATATAATTTCTTATAAACCTTTCCTATCAGATGGACCAAAAATAAACTGAGCCTTTTTAACATTTTATCATACTAAAAGTCCGTTTGGCAAATTGAGGAATAATATCAGAATAATATAATTAAAATAATAAAAATAAAATAGTAACTGAAGAGTATAAATAGTGTCAAAAAATAGTATTATAATTTTCACTATTCGGATGAATGAAATGCCATTTAATGAAATATTAGTGGGAATAGTGACTGAATATATTATACAAAAAATGAAAGAGTATAATGCAAAGTCCAAAATATCCTTTAGCATAAGAGAATTATATTGCTTTTAATGCATTTAAATGTTCATTTTATAAACGAATCAAGACATTCGATATAAATAATTTATATTTTGTATTTATTAACTTTAATCTTGTTTCAAATGATATGTTGTATGAAATATCACAATTAAAATTTTTTAATTTATTTTAATATTACAATATCACAACATAATATTAAAATTTATTGAATTATTTAATACAGTCCAATAAAGATTTTGACGAGTTAATACATTTTTTTCATTATTTCACATACTAAAATTAAATAATATTTCTCTATTCAGTTAATGATTTAAATAATAAAATAGCTTCTTTCGAATACAATTTCATTTTTTTCACACGAATTTTTAGTTGAAATAGTAATTTTTTTGCTATTTCATTTGAAAAAAAAATGAAGGTGCCAAACGGACGCATAAAATAAAAATTAAATCTATCTTTTTATTAATAAAAAATTATACACGAACTATTGCCTAAGCATGGCGAGGAGGCATGTAGCTAGTACTGGACTGCCATAAAAATGTGTTACACGAAAACGAGGCAACTGGGGCCCGCCTTGCTGACGTGGCTATCAGACCTAGCAACGGTCACATTTTGAACTTTTTTTTTTATTTAACCAACATCCTTTTCTTTTCCAGGATTCTCTCTTTCCTATAAACCCAAATCTTTATCAATTAAAATCCTCTCTTTATTGCTTCTCACTTGAGCCTCCTAATATTCTCTCTCTCTCTCTCTGTCTCTCTCTTTCTATCACACACCGCACACCACACACTAGCTCACACATACGCTCCTCCGTTCCCATTTGTAAACCTCCGCCATTGCAAAGAAAGCGAGGTTCTTTTCTTCATCCCCCCTTCCTTTTTACTTACCAGCTTCCATTTCCTCCGTCTCTCAGTTCCTCTTACCCCTTTCGCTTCGCCAAAGATTGGGAAACAAAGGAAAAGGCGGAGAGAGAGATCAAAAGAAAAGAGTCCGGTACTAAGCCCGCTTTTTCTCCTGAAGAGAGAGATAGAGAGAGATCAATGGCGATGCTTCTTTTCTTGCTCCTCCTATCGATCTCATCTGTTCGTGCTGACGAAGGTGAGTTCTTCCAGTTTCCTTTTTCCAATTTCATACCTGATGTTTTGTTCTATTACCTTCTCGTTTCCAAGCTCTACCAATCCTGGTTTACAAAAAAGAAAACAAAATCTCTCCGAGCAATTAATTAATTAATTAGTCATCTCGGTGTAAAAAGCCGAAGTCTTTGACCAGCATGAAGTTTGTCTCTTTTCTATTTGTGTGCATTAAATGGGGGCATTAAATGCCTTGTTGAGGAACTATTCTCTCGGGTTCTGTATTATTATACATTTATTATTATTCCTACTAATTGACACCAGTAATGAATGCTCATGTCATGTGCGTTTTGTACTAAAACTAAACCCTCCGTTTAGCCAACGGAAAATGTAACCACCAAAAAAAAAGCCCACTGTTTGACAGATAGATGATAAATAGATTAAGTGTTTTAAAGCGTTTTAATGTATTAAATGAATTAAATGAATGTAATTTTATGTGAAGTAAGTTAAAATATTTATAGAGTTAAATCATTAAATTTTATAATTTTTAATATTTTTTATCTTTATTATTTTATTTATTTACTTTACTGTTTCCAATCATTGAATATTAAAAGTGATTTAATATTTCTTTTTTTTTTCTTTTCTCCTTCCTTTAATTTCTCTTTGTCACTTTAAATCATTAAACATGTACATGTTTCTACTTGTTTTTTTTTTATATTTCATTCATTAATTTTTTGGGGTATGTTTCTTGCAAGGTGAACCTTTAGTACACAACCAAAGAAAAAAAAAGGCAAAAATATATATTGTCATATCCTGCAAATGAGAAAAAAATACACCTCATAGTACAAAAATTTATATTATTTAACATATTATTTTTATCTCAGTTGTGTCCTATCTCTTCTTTAAAGTGATGTTAAGAAAGGGTTTTAAATTCCCCCCAAAAAAAAAAGAAAGAAAAAGGGTTTTTGTATGTGTTCTTTTGATTAAAAGGAGGAAAAGATGTCTGGAATTTAAAAAAATAGAATTTTTGTACCTTTGTTTCTTAAAATAAAAGTTCTAATTAATTTAATATTTATTTTTTTCAAACGTCCTTTCGAAATTTGAATCTATTTTTTTTATAAAGGAAGGAGACCTATCAAATATAAAACTATGCAAGTTTATGATTTGTTTTGATAAAACCTTCCCACAATAAGTTCATAATAATAAGTTAATTATTTTAATAAAAGGTACTTAACAAGATCTTGATTGTCTGCCCACGTGTGATGATTAAGTAAAAATATTGAAGCAGAGAAGCAACAAGAATCCAATCTCCTCTTTGTAACATGTTGAAGAGATAATTAAATAAATATTCAATTGCTCATGATTAAGTATGTCAAATATAAAAATCAGTAAGGGGCCCCACTTAATATTATTATTATTATAGCCTGTCAAGGTCCTCAAGCCAAGGTACAATTTTTTAGATTTATTCCCACCCATTTGTTTCAGTAGTAATAATTATTGCCACCTTTTTATGAGCTTATGTTGAATTGTTTCATGTACCATGGATATGACACATTTTTAATGGAGTAAAGCTACGAACCTAAAATCAACTTCAAATGAAATTATTCAATAAATTTTTTTATATTAAATTTTTATAATTTTATAAGATTATTAAAATTTTTTAACTATTTATTTCATTTTTTAGTTATTGATGTTGGTAAGTTTCTTTTATTTATTACCTTTTCTTCTGGTCCTTGTTTTTTTTCATTTTTATCTTCGCTGATGTGGAAAAATAAACATAATAAATAATGGAGACAGATCTATGTAGATGTAGCCCTCCAAGTAGGATATCTATCTATTTGTTTTTTATGTTTGTAATAACTGTATTTAATAGAAGTTTTAGTACTGAGAAATGGGGCCCACTGGTACCGACTGTCTCTGTCTTTTGATCCAGTTAGGGGCCTTTTTATTTTATCGGAATTTGGGGATCAAAAATATTTGTGAAAGCGACAATACAGTGAAACTAGAGTGGGTCCCACACTCCCAGTCCGAGTTGAGTCCAAATTGTTTTACGCATGAACCCTTTTATGCGGACGATGCGCATAGAGATTCACCTCTGCTTTTTCTCGATCTCTCTTCCCGATGAAAGTTCCCGTACCCCGGTTTCCTATGCGGTGTTGCTCTCCAGCTGGTTTCAGTTCTGCTACTCCGCTCGACCACGATAGGGATCAAGAAGTTCGCACTCGTTACTGTCAAACATGTTTGACCGTTGACCATTTGTTGGTGCATTTCTTTTTCTTTTAATATAAAGATTGATTATTTTTCTCCAGTAGTCCAATTGATTTTGCTAAATTTGTACATTAAAATTCGGAAAATAAATGAGAAAAATCTTATCTAAAACATGTGACTTCTTTGTTTTCAAGTTTGATCATAAAAAAGGGGTTTGTTGCAAATTTGCTTTATCCTCTGCTGCTTTATTGGAGTTTATATGGAAACTTGGTACATATTTCTTCCCCAATTTTTAAGCTCAGGTTGATTGAAAATTGGATGAAAAAAGATGTCATCATTTTAATATTTCATCTATATATACAGGTGCATACATCGGTGTGAACATCGGCACAGCCCTCTCAGCAATGCCGTCCCCTACACAAGTAGTTGCACTTCTCAAATCACAAAACATCCATCATGTGCGTTTGTATGATGCCGATGCCTCTCTCTTGGCAGCTCTAGCCAACACAGGCATTCGTGTGGTCGTCTCAGTGCCGAATGAGCAGCTGCTCGCTATTGGGTCGTCCAATGCCACCGCAGCAGCCTGGGTGGCACGTAATGTAGCCGCACATTTCCCAGCTGTCAATATTTCAGCTATTGCTGTTGGGTCGGAGGTGCTCACATCAATGCCAAATGCAGCGCCCCTGCTCCTCCCGGCGATTCGGTTTCTTCAGTCTGCACTTGTTGCATCCAACCTAGACAAGTCTGTTAAGGTATCCCCTCCAATGTACACACACATGCACACTCTGTGGTCAAATGTAGCCTATTGAAACATGATGGAAATGGAAACTGAGTCCAAATGACAAAAATGATTTAGTACTTCTAGCATATTTTTTTTGTTAATCACATTCTCAACCCTGATATAAATTTTTTTTTACATAGAGAATGCAAACTTCATAGAACACTGAAAGGTCAAAGTTGCAGACCAACATGTCATCCACAAAAGCTGAAAGATATTACTGAAGTAAAATGGCATGCAAAAGAAATTTAATCTCCACCACTTAATTTCTTGTTCTTAATCAATTATTATTTCTTCTTCTTAATCTACTGTTCTGTTCACTCTTTGCTTTTTTGTCAGGTATCCACTCCGCACTCATCATCCATCATCCTTGACTCCTTTCCGCCATCTCAAGCCTTTTTCAACCGCTCGCTCGATCCAATCCTCACACCTCTCCTGCGCTTCCTCCAATCCACCTCCTCACCTCTCTTTCTCAATGTCTACCCCTACTATGACTACATGCAATCCAATGGTGTAATCCCTCTCGACTATGCTCTCTTCCGTCCCCTCCCACCTAACAAGGAAGCTGTTGATGCCAACACCCTCCTCCACTACACCAATGTATTTGATGCCTTGGTGGATGCTGCCTATTTTGCCATGGCATACCTTAACGTGACTAATGTCCCAGTAGTTGTGCTTGAGTCAGGCTGGCCCCACAAGGGTGACCCTTCAACAGAGCCAGATGCGACAAATGACAATGCTGATACGTACAACAGCAACCTAATCCGACATGTGCTCAACAGTACTGGTAAGTATATTGATTTTGCTAGTTTTTTGTTTTTGCAAAGAGGGGACTAGGGGACTGATTATGTTCTGGAATAGTATTTAGTAGGAGAAGATTAATAAAATATTTGTATATAAAAGTTTAACCTGACTGACTAGTTTGGATTTATTATTTTTATCGTTTTTAATAGGTACACCCAAGCACCCTGGCATACCAGTACCTACTTACATATATGAATTGTATGATGAAGACCAGCGCCCTGGGGCATTATCGGAAAAGTCCTGGGGTTTGTTTGACTCCACCGGGCTACCTGCCTATACCCTACACCTTACTGGGTCGGGTTTATTATTGGCCAATGACACAACGAATCAAACGTACTGTGTGGCAAGAGAGGGGGCTGATCCTAAGATGCTTCAGGCTGCCTTGGACTGGGCATGCGGGCCCGGGAAGGTTGATTGTTCAGTTTTAATGCAGGGTCAGGCGTGCTACGATCCTGACAGTGTGGAGGCACATGCCAGTTATGCATTTAATGCATATTACCATGGGATGGGTATGGGGTCCGGTACATGCTATTTCAGTGGAGTTGCAGCTATAACCACCACAGACCCAAGTAAGCTCTGTAGTGCCTTTCTTGGAGTAATTTGTTTTGAGGTTCTTATCGGTTGGTTCTCTAATTTACATGAGTTTTTTGTTTGTCTTGCTCACAGGTCATGACACTTGTATTTTTGCTGGAAGGTAAGAATTCTCTTCTAGTGCTGTTATTCATTATTTCAATACTGCTAGATTAATGGTGTTAAATGAGATTTCCGGATAGCAAACTAGGGCAGTGCATTGCTCTTTTTCTTTTTCTTTTTCTTTTTGGGAGGGAATTCCATGGTTGATTGATTAGACTGTGGTCTGAACATTTGGTCAAGAATGATATCACAAGGGCAAAATTATAATTGGAACTGGCACCGAAACTGTTATGGTGCGAAACAGTTCTAGTACCAGTATGCACTTCTGTTTTTTACTTAGACTGCTACGGAAGTCTCAGTTTATTGTTCTATAAATACTAAATACCTTATCAAACGGATTGTGCTAAAACATTTATGCTGTTATATTTTTGCAGCGGTGGCAAGAATGGCACATCTTTATTGAACAGCACATCACTTGCTCCGTCGGCCAACTCAACAGCCGAATCCGGCTCAAGTCGTACAGCCACCTTAGGCCGAACATCATTTCTCCAACTGTTTGTTCTGCTGATGATAGCCGCACTTCAATTGTTGTGAGACGAGTACGATTAGTGGGGACTAGGTTATCTTTGGAAAATGGTTTGTGCTATGGATCCTCGGCACATCCAATTTTTGTTTGCTGTTTCAAGGGAACCTCCCCTTTTCAGCCCAATTTCTGGGAACCGGATTCTTGTTGTTATTTATCTGTTCTTCTTTTGAAGATGATTGTCATTAATCATTAGTACAAAATGCAAGATGTTGAATTGCTTATTAGGTAGTAGGAGAATCCTGAGATCGAAGAAGAAAATTAAAAAAAAAAGAGGGCTAGTTTCCTTAGATTGTCCGGCCATTATACTTTCGTCCATTTTTTTTTCATTTTTTGTAGGAATTAATGCTAGTTTGAATTTGTGTTCTCCATTCGTCAAAATTTTCACTGAGCGTTGCTGGTCTGAAAAATATTTTAAAGCTGAAATCGATGTGTTACATGAATTTCATCAAGAGCTTGCTTTCACACCTGATCCGGACTTGTTAATTAATTTGTATATGACATGGATACTTCAAGAGAAACAATGTACTCGCTATAAACTTTGCAAGTTCTTTTGCATATTAACTGAGTATCAGTGATTAATCCAAAAGAGTCCGAGACATTGTAAGTTGAAAGTTTGAGAGTTGTCATAAGCATTTTGAGATATATCACATGTAGTTTTGGTATTTGATATTGTAAGCTAATGCACAGTTGGCAATGGAAAAAAAAAAGATGATTTATATTGATACAAAATATTAGCAATGAGATCATTGTAACTAATATATGTTACAAGTGTTTATTAGAATGCATTAAATTCACAAATAAACTTTTTAACATGTTTATATATGTTTTCAATTAATTTGATTTTATTTCTAATTGAAGATATCATTAAAATTCACACATTAGCTGTTGAATATGTTTATTTATTGTTTATATGTATTTTTAGAGTTAAATTGATTAGTTATGATTTATATTTCAATCAATTTGTCATCATTTCTGATTAAAATATTGTCAAAATTCACACCAAGTATATGTTATTGTTTATATGAGTTTTGAAACTAAATTAATTAGTTATGAATTATATTTCTTCTTAAATTATATTAAAATGTATTTAAAATACTTTCGAACTTATTATACACACATTTTTAATCAATTAATCTCATTTTTGATCAAAATTTACACATAGACCTTTTGATATGTTTAGTTATTATTTATATATATTTTTTTGAAGCTAAATTAATTAGTTATAACTTATATATTAGATGTTCTATAGTATAGATAATCAACACAATGATGCCGATTTTTCCAATCTGTGTAAGTCACTGATAATGTTTCGAATAATAAACAATCGTTAACTTTTTGCACTGGCTGTATTATTATGTTCTCCGATGCTTGTAGAATCAATAATGGGTATATAATTCTTGTTATTTCATCACAGATGCTATTGGGTTTCTAGAAGGATCATCAAAAAGAAAAACGAGTTCAACAGTAATCTCAGATTTAGGCCCAATAACCCAATTTCTATTACATCTTTATTTTTATCAAATTTCACTCGGGGGGGTATGTATGTAATTTTACCTTACCCTAATTTCTCTTCTATATTACCTGATCGGCGCCAAGAGATAACCCTCTCCTCTCTCTCATCTACAGTTCTTCTACCTCTCTAGATCTGTTGTTTTTCAATTTTATCTTTATCTTCGCTGTTTCTGATAGTCTTCTTGTACCTTTTCTTAAAGAAAATTTTCAAAATCGTTTGTAACTCTGTTCTAAGCACTCGTTACTGATTTGTTTCATGTTTCGATCTCGTAATATCGTAGGTCTGAATACAGTTGTAAGAGATGCGAGATCAAATCCTTTATTAGGATCTCTGGACATGCGGTTTTCTTTTCGATTCTCGCATTTTCTCGTAGATCCGACATTTCCTTTTCCTTTCTTGTACCATAATGTCACAAGTTTCGTACTTAATCTTGGATCTTTATCAATTTCGACTCGATTGTTATGGAATTTCTTTAATTTCATGTTCCTTGAAAGCTCGATGATGACTAATTTGCTTTAACCACACCGAAACGCAAACTTCTAAGAGGAAATCGTCTCTTTCAGTATCTCTATTGCTCCGATTTCTTCGCGATGCCTCGTGATCTCGCCTTCTCTTTCTTAAGAGATTTTCCCTTCGATTTCTCTTTGGTTAGAGAGGGAGAGGGAAGGGATTGCTAAGACTTTGGAGCTGTTGGATTTATTTTGAGTGATTATTTCCTCTTACTGTGGTTTGTTATGTGGAAGAAATTGGCCTTGTACTGAGAGCTATTAATTGTTTCAAAAATTGTTTTAGTTGTATTTCAGATTTTACAGATATTTCTGTGAAGTTGTGGATTTCAATTATTGATGGAAAGTTTATTCTACGAGATTTTTGCGTCACAGTTTTATGTTAATATAAAATAATAAATTGAAAGCAAAATTTTGGCGTTGTATATTTATGTTGATGATTTTGGAATTGTTTGTTGTGATAAAATATTGGAAGTATCATGAATCGGGTGTTAAATGATCAACTGGAAGTAATGAAATTGTAATTTAGTTTGGATGAACATTATATCTAGTTTGTATAAAAAAATAAAAATAATGTTTCTTGTTAGAATATTTAATGGTTTTGAAAACTAAAGGAAGAAAATTTTTGTATTTTTGTTTTAGAAAAATTTCTTTACAGATGTAGAAAGAATGATAAAATGGAACATACATATCAGATTTCTATTTAATTAAAATTTTGTCACTCCATAGGAGAACTATTTATATTCTGTGGACTAAAGCTTTAAACTTTCAATAGTGACAAAATGTATTAAATAGAAATCTGATATGTTTGTTCAGATGATATTTATATTCTGTGGATTAAATAGACGAAATCGTAGAAATCAAACCTTAATTTTCTTTTCTTTTTTCAGATGATACTGAAAGCAAAACACTGGCTTTTCCAGTTAGTATATACTGATAGTATTTGTGAATGTATATTTTGAAATAAGTTGAAAATGTATTAACAAATCAAATCCTACAAAGATTTTAAATCACGAATAAATTTGTAGGTTTAATAAAATGAAAATTTTCAAAATGATAAATTTGAGTATGTTATGTGGATGCATGTTTATATATGTGGTCGTGTATTACAGATTTCATTTTTGTGTAAGCCCCTCGTTGAGCATAAAATATAAATTGAAGTAACCAAATTCTAGGATGGCTTCAGCCTTCAGAGCGATGCAATAGTTCTTCGGTGTTGCAAAAGAACTATTTAATGAACCACTGGGTTTCATTTTACTTCGATTGCCATCTACCATCATCCTGCTGGCAGTTTTTTGTGAAAATTCAGAGAAAAAAATGCAGAGCGAGAATTTAATTTGAAGAGATGTGCAAGTAAAATGTAATTCCTGGTACGGATTCGAAATAATCAAATTACTTGACTGCCATCTATATGCAAGAAATAAATGTCAATAGACATTTTTCCAGAGTTTATCATTCTTAAGTTAATTAAAGAGGCATAAGAAAAAAATGATCTACATGGAATAAGCAGGAGAAGAATTGCTCAGCTACACATTGAACAACAGAAGAACAACTCAAAATTTGCACTAATCAACCAGGAAACATATTTACAAGTTATACACGAACCAAAAATAATTTGCTGAGAAACCAATCAAAGAATGCACAAGCATAGACAAGACCTATATGCATGGCTGTATGTACATCACAAGCAAGGAACAACAAAAAGAATGAATGAAATTGCTGACAAGCTACACAAACTTATAAGAAAAACAGAATCAAGATGTACAATGTACAGGTAAAGGCGAGGCTCCTGTTTCCCGATGCATCGCCTTGAGTAGCGAAACAAATTTCAATAGTGCGTCTTGAGAGAACCACTGCAGCCTCCACTTTTGGATGTGAACAAATTCTTTTGTGACCTGATCTTTTGCTGTTTGATTCTCACTGTCAAGGACTTGATCATCAGGATTATTCTCTACAATCAAGGTCATGCATTTGCTATCATGTAGATCCATGACCTGAAATGAAGTAAGGAGAGGAGGAAAATTTTGATGGCATTAGTCTCGGTGAGTTAACAGTTCACCTTTCTCTGTTTTTTTTTTTGGCAAAGAAGTCAAATGAAGTACTAGAAAAGGAGATTACTAGTTCTAGAATATTCCTAATTGAGCAGCATGAATCAACAGAGAAGTATGGACAGGATGACGACGGCATGGAAGATGATGGCGGGGATGGGTGTAATGACACCATGTCACTAAGAAAGGAGCCAAAGCAAACAAAATCCTCTATACACAAAATAACACATCCTTCAATCACGAAAATAGATCTTTCCTCCCATGAACCCCCTGACCAAAAGAAACAAGTGCATCTTAGAGATGAGCATTACAATCTGATTCCTGATCTTCTCATTTGTCATCTTGTTTTTGTTCTAGTTTCAGAGCTATTTTGGTGATTATGTGAGGTCATAACGAGGAAAAAGTTTGATCACAATATTTTTGCTGAAAGAAAGAGTGGCAACAAGTTGTGTTTGATGGTACCATGATACTGCAATCAATTTTTTAGTGCTTTCTACATTAGAACAAAAAGCACTGGATATTGAAGTTCTAAAACAATCATAAACATTTGTCTAAGTCTGAGTCTGAATCAGGCATGGGAAACAAACAGTTACTGAAAAAGAACTTAAACATTTGAAATAGTTTACCTTCAGTATCATCCTTCCACAATAACAAAGAAGAATATAGTTGCACCCCCATCTTCAGATCACTGCGAAGTTCTTTTTCAAGCAATTTGACCTGGACCTGCTCCCAACTAGCATTCAAATTCAAAAGCAAAAAGGACCTTATGACCAGGAAATTACAGCTGGGATAAAAATTCATGCATTTTGCATTTGAACCTACATTGGTGCAAAATGGATGCTTAACAAACACGTCTGGATTCAGCAGTAGAGAGTGTGAATCTCCAACTTACTGATGCTGACAAACAGAGATCCACATGATTATAACAATATAACTAGTAAGGGGCTCCCTTTGTGAGTAATCCCAACTCATGTGAATACAAACTACCGAACAACAAGCACGAGCAGATACGATCCTTGTCCTTTTTCGCATTTCTGTTGGTATTTATTTTCTCTTATCCTTTTTTACTTTTATTTGTGTAGAGACCACATAGATATCTTCCTTTTTTTTTTTTGTTGGGGGGGGGGGGGGGGTGGTTGGGGGTCCCCACTTCGCAGGGATGGGGTGGGGGAGGAAGAGTTCAATATTATTATACCTACTGATCTGCAAGATTTAATAACAATGAAATTCCACTGGGTTTTAATTTAATGTAAGAACTTAATAAAGTAAAAATAGAAGTATCTGAAAGAATCGAAGGGATCACCTTTGCAATGAAATCCCACTATCAAAGGACGGTGAATTGCAGATCTGTAAAAGAGAGAAAAGGTCTTGTGCTTTCTCAACAGTTCTTGTCAATAACAGGTAAGTTGTGTCGTCCATCATATGCATTCTACAACAACAAAAACATTATGTTGATGTACAGATGAACATGGAAGGAAGAGAGAAAGAAAAGGCAAATATGACACAGTGGCATTACAGGGCACATCATCAGCAAAACATTTTTATGATCTGTATAGCACCCAAAGAAACAACTACACAACATTATACATTAAAAAAAGGAGGGTACATGACGGAAGAAGTGCTAGTTAAAGAGAGGGAGAGAAGGGGGGTTATGACTTATGGGTGCTGATATTCAAAAATAAAAAAGTCATAACCAAAATGAATTACATTACGAGAAGATTTGGTTATTGGATCATACCTCAAAGCTTGGAGGCCTAACCCAACCACAACCAGTTTTATATCCTCAAGCTTATAGCTTCCCAAAACCTCTGGAGGAGTTTCTGTTAAACAATAATGAAAATTATTCTCTGATATCTGAATTCAAACATTGCTGATAAACTACTAACAAAGATTACAAGAAGTATAGACTTCAAATTAGAAACTAGAAAGATACTGGCAAAACATCTTTAACTTGATGCCTATTACGTAAAAAAGTCTCAAACCAGCTATAAGATGTTAGCACAACAATAGTATTAGACCAGGCAATTATGTTAAAAGAAAAAGAGAAATAAAAGGCATGAAACCAAAATCATAATAATTAAAACCAACCTCGTGCACTAGGTGTAGCTTCATCAATCAGTATTAGATACAACTTATTCTTAGAACTTCGTAGCAATCCAACTTTTCTGCACAAAGTCATAAGACAATAAGTTATAACAGGGAGAAAAATTCTGTGGAGATGCAGGTTTGAAAACCAGTGGTTTTGGATGGATATTAAATACAGGGGCCTGAGCCCTTTCTTTAAATACAACAACAAAAAAAAGGAACTTTGCAGAATAGACTACATACAGGAGGATAAAAGAAATTGTTTTTTTCAACACAAACATTCTATGTTAATAAAAAAGATAGTGAAAGTGAATACCTTGACAAACCTCGCTGAAGTATACATTCACAAAATGTGATATCTTGACAAATCTCTGCACTGCTAGTATCTGCCACCTTCGTCTGAAAAAAATGTTTGACACTTTCACATAGCTCTCTTTCACACAAAGCATCATCTTCTTCTCTTACTGACGAACTACATTCACCACATGAACTCATAACACCTTTACCATTGTTTTCAAAAAGGATATCAATACTTCCATTTTGGCCCTCTGAGAGACGAACTAACCTGCTTCTGACCTTTCTCTTTAATGGAACAACCTCATCATATATTTCATCACAAGTATCATCCCCATTACACTGTACTGAATTCATACATACATCTGTATTTGATAGCAGGTCATTTTCAATAACTTCATCATCAGAACTAGATGCATACAACTCACAAGAGGTATCTTCATCAGAACTGGTGCCCGCACTGTCTGACCAACCAGTTGACAGTTGCAGCTCATCTGAGAACAGTCTGTTGAGTAAAATATCCTCCTTATACTGAGGTGGAGGAGTTGGGCTATCAGTTGAATATCTTGATTCCAAACTCCGGTCTATAGCACTATTTCCCACAGTAAAATGTGGTCTTAACTCATCTTTGACTAACAGGTCAGAATCCAATGACTGGTCACCCTTTGAAGAGCTTCCAACTATAAGTTCCTTTCCATTTTTTATTGTTACATTAGTGCCATTTGGCTCAGCAGATGAATTGTCTGTCGTTTGATCCATCCACTCCTTGAATTCTCTTAACCAATGCACAGACCTCTCTTTCTTCATGTACTCAGCCTTGTTTATCAAGATTGTTACTGTCGATTCGCAATCACAGAGAGATGTAATTCCATCTTTTCTTAAGTTGGTGTCATTGTCATTTGCTAGCAATGGTTCCAGCTCTGTGGCCTCTTCGTCGCTTGTGTGTTCCTCTATGCAGGCAACTCGTGAATTCCTTTTCTGTAAACGAAGAAAAAAAAACATAGCTTAATATTGGGTTTAGGTTCTTCAATTCAAATAAAATAAATACAAATAATATGTGGCACAAATTGGCTATTATGCATTATGCCAGGCCAGAACCTCACTCCCATGATAGCTACCAAATTCATATCTGTGTAACCCCAAAGAACAATTTTTTTTCTCTCTTTTGTTTTTGTTGTTGGGGGCCGGGGGCTAACTGTGCACTTCGGGTGTAAAAAAGGACCGCCACCACTGCCCATCCCCCCCCAACCCCACCAACAATTAGTGAGAAGAACTCAAACATGCACAATACTTTCATTGGTACAATCTTAGTATTTCCAGGTTTGGCTAACCTTAAAGGTACTAGTACTATCGTAAGCACCAAAAGTATAACTCAACTTGTTCTCTTTATTTTGACACATTAATCTAGAAGAGGCTCAACTTGAGCTAGTGGAGCTAAAGTTACCTAACATCCTGACTTGGCCCCACCATGCAAGCTAAAAGACAAATATTGATCTGAATAATGTTAAACTTGTATTGACCAAGCATGGTGGCACTACCTGGTATGACGAAAATGGGATGTTTGGTAACCCTTTGTTCAGAGACAAAAATGAAATAATGAAGCGCAATAATATTAATAATCATAAACCTTGGTGGTACTCTGATTGCTCTCATCTTCAGGGCCATCTTTTGCAGGAAAATAAAATCCATAACCAGCTGGCTTTTTGTGTCTGTTTGCAAATATCACATGCCTCTCCCAGGCCTCTCTTGCAGTGATGTTCTTTTCATCTAACTTCAACTGAAAGAAATGTAAAACCTCAGAATGTTATCCATAACCAGCTTGTATTTCAATTTTCTATTGATTAATTTATTATTACTTCCTTGCTTCTTCTTGCAAGTCAAAAATGACATTCCAATCTCCTATTGCTCAGGTACCAACACTTCATGGTACCAAACATGCTGGTACAATGCCGACATGCCAGAATGACATTGCTCGTCCAAAAGTAAAGAGTATTTCACATTATATGTTTCACCAGAAGGTCTAGATGATTGAGTGTAGTCTTAACACATATTATAGAACTGATCTGGGACTGGCAAAGGCATTGGTGCAAGTTCCTCCCAACAACTGGATCCACAACACAGTTCTTAGTGTGTTGAAAAGCACACTATTAATCAGCCAGGCTAACAGAATTGCAGCAAGTTTTAATTAATTTTAAACTGGAATTAGATACACATATGGCAAAGATTGAAAAATGATGTGCAAATACATACTTTAATAGGGTCAGATAAATAGCTGAAGACATGAGCCCTGTACCACCGTGCATAGCAAATGGGGTTCCCTTCCAGCCAGAGGCTTTCTAGCGATGAAAGGCTACCTAATACCTCCAATTCTGAAAAACTGGAGATGATGTTGCAGGAGAGATCAAGGCCTACAAGCGACTTCATATACTCTAACCCACGCAACGAAGAGAGTGCATTATTTCTCAAGTTGAGTTTAACAATCCGAGAAGAAACCTACAAGTTAACAAGAAATGTAAGGGCTCTGGTATTTTGAAGGATTGAACAACCATTCTTGCACTTACAATCTGAAAATGCTTGCTCTAAATTTTCAACTTGCATATATGATTTTAAGAAATATCTTCCTAGGAACATGGTCCGAAAAACTTACCCCAAGTGTTTAATTCAAATAGAAAACATTCAACAATATTAATTGCAATTTGATAGACCTTAAACCAAATAAAATAAAGGAATTCAGCTCCTTGATACACTATTTGTCAAACTAAAGATGCGTGTCTCTTTTATATTGACATCCAAAAAGTTCCATAACCTTAAAAAAAATATCATACACCATTAAATTTACCTCAGTTAGCATTGTTATTGACCGAAGTTGATTGAACCCGAGATCCAAGTGCCGCAACTTGACACATTTCTTTAAATTGCTGACCTTTGCGAACCGGTTGCGGCTGAGATCTAGGGTATCAACAGAAGGAAGAAGTTGTAATGAATCATCCATCAAAGCCAAACTGTTGCATGCACATGAAACAAAAGAGAGCTTCTTCCATTTTGGTGAATCCTTCACATCAACAATTCTCCTGGCAAATACATGCCTCAGAGAATCCTAAACAATAATAATCAAAGAAAAGACTGTTAGCTGAATGTACATTAGCCCATTTACATGCTTGTTTCCAATTTATCTGTTGATGTAGCTATTTACTACTGTTAAAAGTTCAAACCTTAAAGAGATTCTGACTTAATTAAATTGCTTTATTATTGTCAGTATCAGATCATGAACAATATGATGTCAATTAATGTTAGCAATCTGTGAGATAGCCAACTGTTGTTATTTGGTTGACCCTAGTGCTCAAATATTACCTCACAGTATGAGACTGAAAGGTAATGGCACCACCTTAACAATAAAAATTGGCACACAATGAGCTTTTTGCTCATGATTTACTCCTTTGGTCATGATCCGGTACCTTAAGGAGGTATGAGACCGAGAGGTAAAAGCACACCACCTTAACAATAAAAATTTACTCTTTTGGTCATGATGCAGTACTAAGTTGAAAAACCATCTGATATCCACTGATGATATTAATATTTTGGTCATTATCCAGTGCTAAAGTTGTTTAGATAAGTGGCCATCTGGCATGCATTGTAATATATCCAACCTGCCTGGTAAAAAAGTTGTTGTTGGTTGGATTATAGCATTCAAGCATTAACATCTAAATGCAAAAAGAACATACCACACACAGTTTGTTTGACAAATTATTGGGCTTCTTTTTATCTAAAAGCTTTCTTTAAAAGAACTAAAGAATGCTTAGGGTATGTGCATATATATCATAGCTTGGAAAAAATACCTAGAGTTTGCACATTATATGCAAAACACCGAAAAAAATGAGGTGCCATGGACTACATATTTTAGTAGCAAGCTGAAAGAAAGCTCTACTTGTAATTTGTTAGTTTCTTATGTCATTTGAAATATTTGTATATAAAATAACTAAGTAATAAGTATTCTCTTAAGCTAGAAAAAGGAAGGAAAAAAACAAAAAATCAGAGGATTTAAGGCTAGTAAAGTTAGACTTGTCATGAACAAATCTGTAACTTCTCATTTTGACAAATAATCTGATGGTCTCTTATTTACGTATAAACAACATAATAGAGTATCAGAGATAAAAAAAATAAAGAAGTATATAAAAGGAGAAATATTTCACAAGGATACATCAGCTTTGTAAGGTAAAAAAAAAAATGCTCCAATATAAATTAAAGCAAATTGAAATATAGTAGCACTGCAAAGCAATCCTAAATCACCCAAAATCAAAGAGACTTCACAATGTAACAACTAGTAATATCTAGGATCCAAACCCTAGACTCCTATTTTACAGAAGTAAGATTAACTGTTATTCATCTAGTATAAACTAATGGAAAATGTTTGGGAGATACCATCATTGATACCATAATCCATACCGACTTTATTATTAATGTAAAATGAGTTATTATTCATATTAACGACTTTATTATGCAACTTATTTTTGACAATATTTTTATTATTAAACTCGAATATCACTAATACGGATAATAACTCACTTTAAATTAAATTGAATAACAAAAATACTATATAAATAAATAAGTTACGTAATAAAATCATTAATATAAATAATAACTCGTTTAATCTGAATAATAAAGTCGGTATCGATTTTGGTATCAATGACTTAATCTATATATCAGCTCCCTAAACTATTATCCATATACATGATGATATGATATCCCCAATTCTTCCAAATCCAACATGAAAAAAGGTCCAGAAAATCCACTAACCGTAGAATTATGGCAAACCAGCCTTTCCAAAGTATGCCTGAGCTCAAGCAGCCCTTTCGGCTCAGCCGACGACAGGTCACAACCCCGCAATTCCAAGACCCGCAATCTGCTGAAAGGCATGAGAGAGAGCGGCGCAGGATCCCTCCTGTTGCTCCCCAGCCCAGATACGACTTTCAGCGATGTCAGCAATCCCAGAATCCGTCGCAAATGCTCGAGCGCGCGGTGGTCTCCCAAATCCGCCACATAGGATCGGAGGTAGTCGACTGGGGCTACAGAGACAAGCGTCTCTATCTCTCTCAACGACTCGAGGCGGGAATGGACGTAGTGGAGTCCGACTGGGTTCAATTTTAGGGTTAGAGTTCCGTCAAGGAGCTGTGCGGCATGGCTGTCGACGAACCGGACCAGGTGGTCGAGGTATCGGTCTCCGGATAGAATTGACATGGTCGGGTCTCCTAGGGTTTTAGAATTGGGATGGATTGCAGAACTAGGGTTTGGCGAGAGAGAAGGAAGGAGATGTGATTTACCGCCATTGGCGAGAGAGGGAGGGAGGGAGAGAGAGAGAGAGGGGGGGAGGAGAGAAGAGGAGAGAAATGGTGAAAACGGTGAGAGAGCCGAGATATAACGGAATGTCTATTCGGTTGATTATTGGGGGGGGGGGGGGGGGGTGCCACTGCATAATCATTCTCTCCAGTTCTGTTTCGTACTGGAGAGGACAGTATTTCGTCACACACAGAGAGTCCCCCCCCCCCCCCCCCCCCTCAAAATGTTGGCGGATCAGCATGTCCAATTGTCCATTATTATTATTTTCCTTTTGATAATTAATTGTTCATTATTTTGTAAATGGTGACTGAATTTTTTTTTTATTTTCCCCATTTTACTGAGACCAATTTATAATTTAGTAAATTATTATTACTATTATTACTACTACTACTGGTGAGACCAAACTATATGGGAAGCAATTATATCCAATATTTTAAACTATAAAATTTTCAACATACGTAGGATCAATCACTGCTTAATGCATTAAGCAGTATATGAGTACATATGTGGTTGAATATACAGATAGAATATATGAACGTGTATTAAATAACTTTCGAAATTTATGAATTGAATGAAATATCTTAGAGAATTTTAGTCAAAAAAATAAGAAAATATAATATGATATTAGTATGATTATAGATTTCTTAAATAATAGATCTCATATCATCATATTTTTGAAACTTAATAAGATGAAAATTAAAAAGTATATTATTATTAAATATATAAATGTATACATTTATACTATATAAATATATGTGGTGGTATTTAAAAATACTCAATTATATCTATTTGAGATCGTTTCTTCTTTAGTGTCCTTTTCTTTTATCCTTGTTGCAAGCACGTAACCATCATCATGTGACCTCTTCAATTAGAATCTTAATCGTATTGAAATTTAAACTTGGATCTTGAAAAAAAAAACATATATAACTAGTATTAGCTTGTAGATTCTTAATTAGTTTATTAATGGGAAAATAATATCATGCCATGTGCCTGATGGACAGACACAAATTTAAAATTAGTACAATCATTAAATTACTGTGTGTGTTTATTTTAGTGATTAAATGCATGTCTGAGTTATTTGAATGCTAGACATGTTGAGCTATAGTAACATAAACTTAATAAATTTGCATTGATTTAATAAGCTTTAAATAAAACATACAAGTTACTACTCAGAAATTTGTAAGAGTAACATCCCAAATATGCCGACCTCATAGTAAAAATTAGAGAAAAAAAAAGGAGAAAGTGTTAAGTGTAATAAATTGCCATAAATTAATAAACTTCAACCCAATACCAATTATACATGTTTAATGTTTTAAGGGAGCTGATATACAGATATCTTAATCGACTTTATTGTTCAGATTAAATGAGTTATTATTCGTATTAATGACTTTATTATGTAATTTATTTGTACAATATTTTTGTTATTCAACTTAAGTGAGTTATAATTATTTATTACAATTATATAATATGAATAATAAAATCGGTATCGATTATGATATCAATTTTGATATTTTCCAAACATTTTCCTTTTGTTTAAATTGTTAACTTCTATGCTCATGCTAGCATATTGACTAAATTTCGAATAGCGACGTCGATTTAATAATTTGTTTTGGTCTACTTCTGTATCTTTTTTCGATAAAGATGTGTTACTAAACTTCTTTCTTTTCAATTTCTTTTTGAAAATTACTTATGGAAACGTAATATTTCCGAGGAAATGAGGTTTTTATTCCTTTTTTTTTTATAATAATAGTATTGTTGTTGGTGCGGATATTGGGTGATAGGTTTATTAATAAGAAAAAAATGTTTTTTTTAAAAAAAAATTAACCACAATTTTATATGTGACAAATTTAAAGATAAATGAATATTTTTCCTCAAATAACATCATATATTTAATAAGACCATGAAATGATATTTGTTGCACAAATTTTCACAACAATTTGTGACAAGTAAATTTAATATAAAATTAACAAGGAAATAAAAGTATAAAACGACTTGTATGAACTAATTTTAGAGTTTTTGAAATCTTAAATGAATTGTGGCTTCTCATAAACTATGAAAATAACCTTCACAATTGACTTTAAAAGGTTAGGTCACATTAGCAATATAACATGAATACTGATATTATACTAGTAATATTACATAAATAAAATATCAATGTCATGTTAGTCAAAACCAGTTTAGCTTACAAGTCTTAATAAATATTCACCTTCAATTTTCTAAAATAAACACATATATTTATCTTGAAAATTCTCAACGAATATTGCGTTAGGACTTGCAAAAAAAAAAGAAAAAAACGCATAATAATAAATTAAAAATGATTCATTTGTATGTTTTGTCGAAATATCAAATATATCTCCGGAGACCTTTTTTTGATATAAAAAAATGTAAGTTAGACTTCCTCCAATGCAAATAATTCATCAATTTCGAGATAAAATGTAACCTAATACTGAAATAATTTCTAAAGTCATCATATTTGATAGGCATATTAGTTATAATAATTTATGTAATAACACTCATGGTAGCTCATGTCACTAACATTCGTTTTTGAATATTCACTTGCATAGTTTTTTTAATTTATTTGATTCTATTTTCTCCTCTTATTTATTATGATTGGAGCCTCGTATTTTTTCATGTACTGGTTCTCATTTAAGAGAGAATAAATGCATATTTATTTAAAGAAACTTTTCATACAGTTAATTATTTTATTCTTTATTATATAAATTTTGAGTTTTAAAAAAATATTTATGATATCTAAAATTTTTATTTAATTATAAATTTTTTTATTAATTATTGAAAAAAAAAACAATTCTTGTTAACTTAATACCTTAATATTGCAAAAATAAAAAAACATTATTCCAGACAGAAAAATCCCTCCTGTCATTTATTTGGGGTTACATATAATGGGTGCATGAAATCTTACAATTTGGGGATACATACATACATACATATATGATTATTGGATTTGGATGCGATCTTAAAGTTTTATGTACCTAGAATATATTAATATATATATATGTATATATTCAGATATTCTTTCCCAAAACATTGAATTTTCTTTTGAAAATAAAATATCTGGTTGCATTAGTGAGACAGAGACACGTTTCGTCGTACACACATGTGTAGAAACGCAACGTGGCATGTGAAAATATCCAAAAGATGCACAGAGTATGGGGAATTATTTCTATGGTTGACTTGCTTTCTTCAAAAAAAAAAAAATTGTCTAACGTTGATAATTACAACGATGACGATAATAATAATAATAATTAATAATAATAGTAGTATCATGCATTAATGTATTATATTATTTTACATAATGTAGATGTAATTTTTTTTGTTAAAAATAAATTTGTTTAAATTTAAACTTTTATAAAATTTATACTTGTGATAAAAATGCAAATAAAATGTGTTCTTTAGCACCCTTCTTACAAATTAGTCAGAATTCTTTCAACCTGTAAATCATAATATTTATTTATTTTTTGGTTTGGTATTACTAATTTACTATAAGTTATAAGTTATAGCGTACAAATATAACATACCAGCAGTAATTTATAATTTTTATAATATTCCGAAGTCTATAATTCTTTTTTTTTTTTGAAGATTTATTTGCCAAATGAAAAATAAATTGCATTAGAAAGCATTGTGATCTTTTTTTTTTTTCCCATTTTCAAAATCAAAATAAAGAAGAAAAAATGGGGATAGGGACTTCAATCCTCATGATTTAAAAAAATCGACAGATTTTCATCTTTCTATAAGTTTATATATTTTAATAATATTGACAATCTTTAAAATTAAAAATTAAAATACATCCACAATTTTATTATTGCCTATGATGTTGAATTTTGTCATTCAAAATTTTATATTATTTAATGGAACACTATACATTTTTCAAATAAAACTAAATTTAATACAAATCTTATGCAAACAACTCACATCTATAATTTTAATTTTTTGGAATCTGAATAATATTTTTTCAAATATATATATATCATAAAAATTGAATATAATAACCATTTCATGCAAGCTAAAATCAGTTATAAAGAAAAAGAACAGCCGACATAAAGCATCTCCATCCCACTTGCAAAAAATTAATTTACTAAATTTTATATACCAATTACAATTATAATTTTAAAGAAAAAGAACACTTACTAATTTAACAAAATTATTAAATTAAAAAATCTTACTAAAATATAACATTAAATTTATAATTCACTTATAAGTAATATAATCACATGCATTTTCCGCAAACAGAAATCAAGGAGACTCTCTCCAGCAGTTGTGAATAATAATGGAGAGGAGTTTTGCCTCATGGAAATGCCACCATATATCAGAGAGCGTCGTCACCAACCGTGTCCGCGTGTCGTAGCAGGATGCATCAACAACAATGGGGGATTATAATAATAAAGGGGGGAGGAAGGGATGGTTTCAGGTCATTGGAGCTGGACTTGTAGCCAGCCATGTGGGACCAAGTTTTGCCTCATGGAAATACCACCATCTATCAGAGAGTGTCGTCACCAACCGTGTCCGCGTGTCGTAGCAGGATGCATCAACAACAATGGGGGATTATAATAATAAAGGGGGGAGGAAGGGATGGTTTCAGGTCATTGGAGCTGGACTTGTAGCCAGCCATGTGGGACCAAGTTTTGCCTCATGGAAATACCACCATCTATCAGAGAGTGTCGTCACCAACCGTGTCCGCGTGTCGTAGCAGGATGCATCAACAACAATGGGGGATTATAATAATAAAGGGGGGAGGAAGGGATGGTTTCAGGTCATTGGAGCTGGACTTGTAGCCAGCCATGTGGGACCAAGTTTTGCCTCATGGAAATACCACCATCTATCAGAGAGTGTCGTCACCAACCGTGTCCGCGTATCGTAGCAGGATGTATCAACAACAATGGGGGATTATAATAATAAAGGGAGGAGGAAGGGATGGTTTCAGGTCATTGGAGCTGGATTTGTAGCCAGCCATGTGGGACCAAGTTTTGTCTGGAACCACTTACGCCAATGATTTGATGTGGGCCCCACCGTATTGTCTTAATTAGCAACCTATGATAACGACGGACATTGGATTAGATACTTGTTTGTTTGTTTGTTTGTTTGATTGATGATATTAAACTTTATGTTGGATTAGATGTTGGAGTTTTAATATTTATATAAAATATAAAATTTGATAATTCGATCATAACTGTTTGTTAGATTCAAAATTGGTCGGATAGATATAGAATTGTCTCTCATTTCTTTGTTTAAACTCAACCTAATAGGAATTGTTTCGTATCTTTTGCACAAATTAAATAATGAAATTTTGTATAGACAATAGCAAAATGTAGGAGGTGTTAATGGATACGGTACGGATTGTGTGGGGTATTTTTATATTAGTATTCATTTAATATTAATTTTATTTATATTTTATTTTTGTCGTTAAATTTAGTTTTATTCGTATTTTATTTTTATCTGTTAAAATTAATGGATAACAAATAAATAACAAATAATTACTAAATAAATCGATAACTTATATAATTTAATAAAAATATAGCAAACAAGTAAATATATTATTTTAAATACATCATGTACATAATACAATAAAATAAAAAATATAATTATTAGTTCCAATGATTTTCAAAGAATATAAAATATTGTACAAATCAATTTCTTCA
The DNA here is from genome assembly GCA_037678475.1 of x Bolboschoenoplectus mariqueter. Classification (NCBI taxonomy): domain Eukaryota; kingdom Viridiplantae; phylum Streptophyta; class Magnoliopsida; order Poales; family Cyperaceae; genus x Bolboschoenoplectus; species x Bolboschoenoplectus mariqueter. The sequence continues at coordinate 2,635,042 of CM075251.1, forward strand.
GAAATTACTATTTAACTTACCCTATATAAAATATTATATAATAATAATAATAATAATAATATTATTATTATATAATTTAATATAAAATTAAAAATTTTCATATATAATTTTATATGTTATTACACTATAGGATAATGAGTATATAATAAATCTCGTTCATATTCTTATCAAATAAATTAATAATTTTTTTTTTCAAATTGTACCCTTTTCAGATTAGCTAACAATATTCTTTTTATGCGGTGCGCTTGTTGTAATTTTGAGCAGTCTAGTAGTCAGAATTTCAAAGAAGTTAAAACTAATCCAAGTGATTAATTAAAAGAGAGTATAAGAAGTGAATAACCAAATATTCCATTTCAAAGGTGTACCACGTGTACCTACCCATGTACAGCAAATCAATCGCCACACATAAGGATCCCTTTGTCAATGCAATATAACTCCTGGACAGTGACAGTACATTACATCTATCATGCCTGCCTAGCAATTATTGCGTAGAATTTTCAATGGTTGGTTGTATTGACTGTTGACTATAAACGACCTATTGCTTAGTAATGGAGGGAATCAGGGGATGCATCATGTACATATAAGCAGTTAAGCACAATGCATTATTCCTCGTAAATAGTTCAGGAAAAGACTATGATGCAGACATTACATATTTTTAGGATGACTAGGTGACTATGCTCAATTGTCGTCCCCTCCTATCATTCTATAATTATCAAATCATGGCGACTTGACCATACATATTTATTTAATTTGCTCGTATAGTCTTATTATTTACCTCATGTAGCCTTAAGATATGGACACCTGGTGCATATCTGATACTATATACACACTTCACTGTTAAGAAACCGCGTACACTATAAATAATTGATCAGAAGGAAATCTATGATTTCTAAGAAGCTGCATTGACATCACTTATAACACATCTGGTGTTCATTTTAATAAAATTCGAGGGCTCAAGTCTCATATATATATATTTTTTTCTGAAAAAAAAAGGAAGCTGTTGTTGATTGTATATAGTATGGTGATTCTGACGCATATTAATTTTTATGCACATTCAAAACAATACTCGTTAACTTCTAAAGAACAAAATAACATTTTAATAGTACGTAATAGTGACAAATAAGATACATTTTTTTGTATAAAATAAAAAATGAATCACCACGAATATATTGATTTTGATTGGGTTGTAGGTTCTAGTCCCAAATATTTCCGATGGAGTTCAATTGGACAGTGTTTCAAGTTTAAACACGATAATTAAAGGAAGGACAATTTCTTTTCAAAATGCAAAAAACGTTATTATTATCACAATTTCTCTGAAATCACCTCAAGTGCAATTCAAATTGATCTGAAATTGAAAAGGCCTGGCCCTAAAATATGACCAGAGGGGACACATGTTATCATCCCAAGGCACAATAGAACAATATAAGAGAGCCCATTTCCAAATAAAACATTCAATCTATCTTAATTGTGACTAAAAATATTTAGATCTATGAGTGACAAATTTTACCTTGTTCATACTTAGCTAGTCAGTTAGATACATAAAAAGCATGGATAGTCAGGAAACAAGACAGATGCTGATTTAACTCTTTTGATTGTAGCATTATTTCAAGTGGTGAAATTGAAGGTGATGGAGAAATGCGGTATGACCTCAATCTGGCGGTAGCCGGTGTGACGATTGAGGTGTTTGCAGGCGGTTGCTGCGGCGTCGGGACTGTCTAGGCAAAATGTTCTTGTCTAACAGATGATTATTCCTGAAGTGCTAATGGTGCATCTGTTGAGTGAGGTTCCAATGCTAGTAGTTGCGATCATCCATGTCATCCATCCAGTTGAACATTTTTTGAAATTTTTGTTCAACTGACGTATCTGTTCATATAGCATTGTTATGGTGGGTTTAAGATGGTCTTGCACAACTGACATATCTGTTCATATAGCATTGTTATGGTGGGTTTGAGATGGTCTTGCATCTTCTTGATGTTGGCTCAACCCGACGGTGTCCGCGGAATCGCCTCCCTTGGCTAACCATGTGGTTGGGTCGGTCGGGTCGAGGCGGTAGGTGAGAGGCAATCGAACCTTGATCGATCCTGTCATGGCCAACATGGAGGTAGTGCCTGTCATCTCTTTTGATCAGATTGTATGTGTCGGGACTCTCTAAATATATTGCAAGGTCGGATGCTGGATCAGGTTTGCATGGTATGTTGTGTGCTCATAAGATACCTCAAAAAGTCCTCATGTGACATATCCTCCTCTCATATCGAACTGGATGCCATTTGGTCAGTATTTTTTTTTTTGAAGGAATCTCAATATCTCATTGAGCATGTCGGCAGTCTATATTAATAACAATATCAATAACTATATTCGTATATCAGCTCCAAATAATAATAATAATAATAACAACAATAACAACAATACCAATAATAATAATAATAATAATAATAATAATAATAATAATAATAATAATAATAATAATAATAATAATAATAATAATAATAATAATAAAACAAGGCGAAAGGAAATAAATAAATTAATAAATGCGTATGAATCACAGATCGATTTTACTTAATTAAGGTATCGGAAATTAGTAAGAATATTTACCACAGAGGAATAGAGAGAGCTGAATGCATACGCTCAGGAATTCCTTTGTATTTTTGGCGGACCTCTGTTGCTAGCTAGCTTGGTCTCAGACCGCCTAAGTGCTGATAATATACATGGATGGAATTTAGGGTTTCATCTTGGGTTTGGACTAAATTGGGCCTTTCAGGGTAGCTGGAAAAATCATTTTATCCATAGCTACTTTGTTAGGTTTTTTTTGGGCTACTTTTTGTTCAATTTATAATATTCCAATCTAATTTTTTTTTTCTCTCATAGTTTGTTACGAGGGTAATCAAAGGCAAAGTAAGTTTTTGAAAAGTCAGAAACAATCCTTAAAAAAAAGAAAAGAGATAAATTAAAGGGTCCACTTATAACCATTCGTGTAGGTAACTAAAAAATTACATTTGCTCTTTTAAAAAAAGTTGAAATTTCCTTTTGTATCGATATAATGATAGTCACTTTTTCTAGCTTCAAAATTCACTGTCCGGTTATATTCTTCTTGAAGCCTTCAAGTGTTCCATTTAATTTGAAGGGCCCGTTCGTAATTTTCTATCTTTTGCCTCCCACTTAAACATTTAAATGGATGCATCCTTTTCCAATTTTTCATTTTGAGGTTTACACTGTTCTTTTTACCGATGCAAATTTAAAATTTTTACAATCTATTTTTTTTTTCTCAACGTTACTTGTGAGTAGTGAAATATAAATGTATCGTATCTTGTCTATACGTGCCAACCACGCACATGTCAATCTAACGTGTCGTGCCGTGCAGACGTATGTAAAAATTAATACGTGCCGTGCGGTACTTTGTCGTACTTTTTTACAATAGTATTAAGAATAACACAACACGTCATGTCTGCACGTGTTTGGACGTGTTTTAACTTTTTTGTTTTAAATTTCTAATTGTAATTGTTAACAACATTTAAAAATTCAAAAAAAAATAGAAAAATAAAAAATAGGAAAAATTACATAGAATGGAGAAAAATTTTATAAAAATATATTTTTTTAAAATGTGTTTGTAATTGCTATTGAAAATACATTATAATAGCTATTTTTTAAAATTTTATAGATGTATTTAGATGTGTTACATGTCGGTTAGATATTTAAACATGCTGTGCCATGTGCGATGCGCTTATTGTCTAATGTAATATTTATAAGGACACGGTACATAACTCGTGAAACATAGCACATCTAAACACACATACCGTATTTTGATCATGTCCGGACATATATACAATTCATGTCGTATCCACGTACCATATGTATTTATTAATATATTATTTGACAAGTCAGAGACAAACATAAATTATAGTTACGAAAGTAATAAAAGGCAAACATAAATTATTTGACAAGTCAGAGACAACCCTCAAAGAGAAAAAAAAAGACAAATTTTGAGACCTTTGGGACAAAATTGAAGGGTCCACTCATTTGTAGATAAATAAAATGTTAGTTTGCCATTTTCATGAAAGTTGTGTTGGCGCATTGGTCCAGCGCGTAGTTAGTTCTCCTTGGTTGGAGAGTTCGAGCCTCTCTCAGCCCAATACTGAGCAGAACGGTGACGATACGCATTAGCGATGACTTTAGGGGTCAATCGCAACCATCTGATTTATCGGATGACTCCTGCACCTTCTGAGTTCTGTGCTTTCTTTTTTCCTTAACTATTTGTCATTTCTTTCCTTAAATTTTGAAAAATACCTTGTTCTATCTTTTGCTTCCCACTTAAACATTTAAATGGATGCATCCTTTTGCAATTTTTCATCTTGAGATTTACACCTTCTTTTTACTGATGCTAATTTTTAATATTTCATATGATTTAAAATTTTCAATCTAATTTTTTTTCCTCAATGAGCAGTGAACTATAAATGTGCTATCCCTTGTCTATATGTGTCAGGCATATACATGTCAGTAGGACAGGAGGTGTCATACATACATACAAAATAAACATATGTCGTGTCGTGATGTATTTTTTTTATAACAGTGTTAAGAACGCAACAACACATCTTGACGCACCGTGTTTATATGTGTTTGGATGTGTTTTAACCTTTTTGTTTTAAATTTCTGATTTTAATTGTTAACAATATTTTTAAATTTGCAGATAACAAAAAAAAATCAGAAAAAATAAGAAAAATTACACAGAATGGAGAATTTTTTTTTGCAATAATATATATTTTTTAAAATGTGCTTGTAACACAGCTATTGAAAGCACATTATAACAATCATGTGCTATTGAAAGCACATCATAGCTGAATTATCTTATAAAATAATTCAACTTACCTTATACGTAAACTACCATCACATTCTCACTGCAACCATGAATAAGAATATCACTCCTGTATCCTACCATATCCAGATCGTATCTATTAACACTGGTTGTAGAAACTGCAAAAATCATATTCCCTACCTTCTCACTGTTCGATATGTGATTCAAGTCCCCATTATAGTATCTGAATATGCCATCATTCATATTCCTAAAGTGGGTGGGGGGGGGGGGGGGGGGGATCATATGCTGAAAAACCAAACCTAAAAGTGAAACAAAAATAATAAAAAAATAAATATGTTAGAGAATAAACGATATGTTAAAAAAGAATATTTGAAAATAAAAAAATTAATCAGCAAAAAATAAAATAACTTACAAGAACAACAATAGAGCGCTCCAAAGTGAACTGTTGCATGCAGCACTTCTTTCAACCTCTTTGATGCCACGAGAAGTGATGCCACGACACTTTCGTGCATAGAAAATGCCCATAGATAAGAATTTAAGTTTCCAAAATCTTCAACATATGAAATTAACGATGTATATACCTCACCACTGGATGTAGAAAAAAGAAACATTGGAAAAAAAATAAAGTATCAATAAAGATACAAAATCTTTTCTCTTATCAACTTCTGTAATCAAAATCTTCAAACTATCTTCAGAGTGGTAGTGTTGACATGGTGCTTCCCTTGGAAGTAGTTATGATACAAGCAACTATTTGTGTTTATTGTTCTCAGTTGTCCCCTTGTAATTATTATGAAGCTGAATGTTGTTACCTTCCTTCTTTAGACTTAGCAAAAAATAAATAAGAACAAAGTTGATATGCATAATAATTCAACCAATATATATAACAGATATTTTAACATGCATAAGAGCAAATGACACAAATATGAAGTAAACCCTAGCTGCACATAATATAAAGTAACAAATAAAATTATATTATAAATAAAGAACTGAAAATTTAATTAAGGAAATTTTAAACCTAAAATTAAGGAAATATCCTTAGATGTGAAAGTTGTATCAACGCCTAATATTTAGAAACACCTCAGCTTAGTATCAAAACAAAGAGTAATCTCATGTAACAGTTCATTCATCGTAGAGGAAAGTCTGAATTTGGCCTCTAAATTATTACAATTGGTTCAATTAAGCCCCTGAACTTTTTTTGGTTCAATCAACCCCCTAAACTTTTAAACATGGTTCATTTTGCCCCTTATGTTAACTCCTCCGTTTTTATTGCTGACGTGTCAGACGGATTGAGTTTTAATTTATTGACATGTCAAATATAAAGGAAATAAAAAATACAAGTCAACTTCCACTTGTTAAAAAATCCAACTTCTCATTGGAATGAAGAGTCATTTCATCTTCGTCTCCCTCTTTTGCTACTTCTCGTGTTTCTAATATCTCTTCATGCAAGCAAACTCCTAAATTCTACAAAATCCAGCTTTATCTTGCTCTTGTTGCTTCCAACTGAAGAGTTTCATAAATCATGCTAAAAGATGGTTATTGATTTTATACATGTTATTATTAAACATGACGTATCTTATAGCACAACATGTCTAAACATGACATGTTTTATGCATTTTGTGTTATAAATGTGATGTGTCATATGTATGACGTGTCTTCACTCTATTATTTTGACACATCACATGAAATTTTTTCCAGTTACATTACGTAACTGAGACACGCCGTATTTTTATACGAAACATCATGACATATCATATTTTTTACTTACTACGTTTCTAATTCAAAGCCCTAAATTTTTTCATTTATTATCAGTATAATGATATCAATTTAATATAAATTTTATTAGTACAAACAAATGTATTTTATCATAATTGTTGATCCCCTTCCCTGAAGTATGGCTCAAGCTCCGTTAGAGTAATCAAAGGCAAATGCAAATTATTTGAAAACTCAGATATAATCCTCAAAAAAAAAAAAAAAAGAACTAGACAAATTTTGAGACCTTTTGGGACAAAATTAAAGGGTCCACTTACAACCATCCGTGCAGGTAACTAAAAAATTACATTTGCTACTTTAAAAAAAGTTGTAATTTCTTTTTATATCAATATAAGGATAGTTCTTTTTCTCCAGTTTCAGTTTCAAAATTCACTGTCCAGTTATATTATTCTTGAAGCCTTGAAGTGTTCCATTTAATTTTAAGGGCCTTCACAAATTGCGGGTCGCGGTTTAAGTTGAATAATTCGTATAATTTCATGATTGAGTGATCCTTAGTTCGAGAGTTCGAGCCTCTCTCAACCCAATATTGAGCTGAACGGTGATGATACGCCTCAGCGATGACCTGGGGTCAATCGCAGCCGTCTGATTTATTAGATGACTCCTCCACTTTCCGAGTTCTGTTTTTATATTTTTATTTTACTTTTTGTCGGTTTTTTCCTAAAATTTTGAAACATACTTTATTCTATCTTTTGCTTCCCACTTTGACATTTAAATGGATGCATCCTTTTTCAATTTTTTTTCATTTTGAGATTTACGCCATGTTCTTTTTGCTGATGCAAATTTTTAATTTTTCATATGATTATAAAAGTTTCAATCTAAATTTTTTTTTCCTCAATGTTAGTTCCGAGTAGTCAACTATAAATATGTCGTGCCTTGTTTATACGTATTAGGCATGTACGTATTAGTAGGACGTGAGATGTCGTGCAGACATGCGTAAAAATTAACATATGTCGTGTTATACCGTATTTTTTTTACAATAATGCTAAGAATGCCACACATCTTGATATGCCGTGCTTGCACGTGTTTTTACCTTTTTGTTTTAAATTCTGATTTTAATTGTTAACAATATTTAAAAATTTAAATATAACAAAAAAAAGAAAAGAAAAATTACATAGAATGGAGAATTTTTTTTTACAATAATACATATATATTTTTTTAAATGTGCTTGTAACAGTTATTGACAACACATTATAACAATATTTTTTAAAATTTCATAAATATGTCTAGAAGTGTCACGTGCTAGTTAGGTATTTGAACGTACTGTATCGTGACCAGTGCTCTTATCGTCTAACACGACGCTTGTAAAAATACGGTACGTGGCATGTGAAACATGACACATTCAAGCACACATGCCGTGTTTTGACCGTATCCGGATGTGTGCAATCCGTATTATACTTATGTACCATGTGTTTTTGTTAATATACTAATTATGAGAGTAATCAGAGGCAAACGTATGTTATTTGAAAAGTCAGATACAATCCTCCAAAAAAAAAAAACTAGATAAATTTTGAGACCTTTGGAAAAAAATTCTGAAAATGGTCCACCTATAACCATTTGTGTAGGTAACTAACAAGTTACAGTTTGCTCTCTTCAAAAAAGTTGTAATTTCCTTTTGTATCAATATAATCATAGTCCGTTTTTCCAGTTTCAAATTCCACCGTCCGGTTATATTACTCTTTGAAGCCTTGAAACGTTGCATTTAATTTCAAGGGCCCGTTCGTAATTTGCTCATATAATTAAAGTTGAATAATTTCACAGAATGGAGTTGTGGCGCAGTGGGCTAGCGCATTCTGAGTACGAGTTCTGCAGTTCGAACCCTCATCACCTCAATGTTGAGCAGAACGGTGACGAATACGCATTGGCGATGACTTGGGGTCAATCGCGACTGTTCTGATTTATCAGACGGACTCCTGCACCTTCCGAGTTCTGTCCTTTTTTTTCTCTTCATTTTTTGTCGTTTTTTCCGTAAAGTTTTGGGAAAATACTTTATTCTATCTTTTGCCTCCCACTTAAACATTTAAATGGATGCATCCTTTTCCAATTTTTCATTTTGAGGTTTACACTATGTTCTTTTTACCGATGCAAATTAAAAAAATTTCAATCTAATTTGTTTTCTCTCAACGTTACCTGTGACCTGTGAGTAGTGAAATATAAACGTGTCGTATCTTGTCTACACGTACCAACCATGCACATGTCAATCTGACGTGCCGTGCTGTGCAGACACATGTAAAAATTAATACGTGCCGTACCTTGCAGACATATGTGAAAATTAATACGTGCCGTACAGTATCTTATCATATTTTTTTACAATAGTGTTAAGAATAACACAACACGTCATGCCTGCACGTGTTTACACATATTTGGACATGTTTTAACATTTTTGTTTTAAATTTCGGATTTTAATTGTTAACAACATTTAAAAATTCAAAAAATAAAAAAATAGGAAAAATTACATAGAATGGAGAAAAAATTCATAAAAATATATTTTTTAAAATGTGCTTGTAACTGCTATTGAAAATACATTATAATATCTATTTTTTAAAATTTTATAGATGTATTTAGATGTGTTACATATCGGTTAGACACTTGAACATGCTGTGTTATATCCGATGCACTTATTGTCTAATACATTATTTACAAGGATACGGCACGTGACTCGTAAAACATAGCACATCCAAACATACATACCGTATTTTGATCATATCCGGACATATATAATTCGTATCGTGTCCACTTACCATATGTATTTATTATTATACTAAGTTACGAGAGTAATCAAAGGCAAACGTAAGTTATTTGACAAGTCCGACACAACCCTCAAAGAATAAAAAAAAAAAAGAAAAATTTTGAGACCTTTGGGACAAAATTAAAGGGTACACTCATTTGTGTAGGTAACTTAAATTGTGTTGCATTTAATTTGAAGGGCGTAATGACATATCATTTACGTTGATTAATTTCACAAAGTGGAGTGGCAGCGCAGTGGGATAGCGCATAGTTGACACTCCTAACTTCGAGAGTTCGAGCCCTTATGAACACAACAATATTGATCAGAACGGTGACGATACGCATTAGCGATGACTTGGGGTCAATCGCAGCCGTCTGATATTTATCAGATGACTCCTGCACCTTCCGAGTTCTGTGTTTTTATTTTTCTTAATTTTTTGTCGTTTTTTTCCCTAAATATTTTGAAAAATACTTTCTTTTGCTTCCCACTTAAAAATTGTCGAAATAGAACTGTGTTTAAGATATTTTTGTTGTCTAAACTTGGCGCTGATTTAGTTTTATATGATTGCATATAAAAAAAATTGACATGTTTATTGAATAAGAGGCTAATAAAGAAGAACAAAATGAATGCCACATATTTAAAGGAAAGAGAATAAGCAATCTTATTGTTATTAGCTCAAGCGTGTAACACATATGACTAGAGAAAACAAATAAATAGCACATATATAAGACCTCTACAATACAGACAGTAAATTAAATCCGAATAAAATCATAATGAAATGTAAGGATATCATTGCACTTCCAATTAAAATATCCATCCAAGCAATACCCACAAAATATAATAAAGGATTATGTGTCCGTCTCTTGATAATAGCTTGTTTGTCATATACATGCAAGTTAAGATCCTCAAGATTTGGTTTTAGAAAATGTGGCCTAGTTATAAAAGGCAAAGCCCTCAAATGAAACCAATCCTCCCAAAAGAAGGGAAAAAATAAATAATAAACAGCAACCAAGGAAGCCCAAATCTCAAATATAAAATTGTATGGGCCCAGATGTAAACACATGACCACACGGTGTTCCACTTAATGTTTGCCATAGAAGATCCAGGATTCAGTACAACAGAAGCTAACTATCAGTATGGACTCATGGTCCCTTCTTTGTTCTCTTTGCCATCTTGCATTGTAGCCATATCAACAGAACACATGCAATCATTATTTCCCTATCATAAAAGCATATGAAACATGTAAAACCATGATAATTTAATTAATTGAAAAGAAAATGACATGTGTGAAGTGAAAACTAACAGCGACTGATGAGAATATCAGCAATTAAAAAGAATGTTATAAATAAAAGTGAAAAGTTTAAGCATAGGATACTTAGAGAAGTACCATATGTAAGCATAGGATACTCAGAGAAATACCAAAATCCATGTGACATGAAAATTTTTTGTCGAAGAAATTAATTTATGTTATAAGAGTAATACTGAAATTAATCCATATAAATTGTCTTTTCTTTTTCATGTTCAAACCGTTTGATTGTAATTGAAGGGTGTCCATACCAACTTTTAGGTAAGATTTTAACTAATTTTGCAAGAATTACTAATAGATTAACTCCGACCCGAATAAATTTCGTTGTTGCATTTTGCTTTTTCTCGATTTGTATGGTACGGTGATACCGCTTGCGTCGTATGCGCAAACTATTCTAACATATGCTATGGTGTAATTAAGTTAGTCGAATTATCGGATATGCTATATATAACGAGGTAAATTTGCTTACTGATTAATGAGTAATAACTAGCATTGATGTTATTTACATAGTGCTTATTGTAATTTCAAATTGAATACGAACTAACTAATTGTGGGATGGATAAGTATTGTATTTTCTTTATAAAAAAACAATGGAAAAACATTGTTGCTCATTTATACTATTTTCTTACTATTGCAATTTGTACGCATTCAATTAATCTATGTCATTATTTGTGAGTTACTATATATGATAGGAACATGACACAAGAGTTCCAACACTAATTAATTAGTGAGTTTTTTTTTTTGAAATAAAGACTCATGTTAGTCTTGACATTTATTTATTTTTAAATATTTTTTTGTGAGATTTGAACCATCATCTCTCCATAAAGACATAAAACTTATCACTACTGTGTTAAGCCTACGGTTTCTAACTAGTGAGTTCTAAATAAAAAGCCAACAAAAACTAGAAAACAATAGCCATGGTTGAAACAACTTAAGTTGGTGGTCTCAAAATTGAAGCACACCTTGCCATTTTATCTAGCAATCCATATCTACCCTCAGATATGAGATCCAGACTACTTAACAATGGAGTTTACAAATGCCAGGAAATATTATTGTGGCCCCTTCTTTCCTTCGTTGCAATATTTTATTTAAGAGTTGTGTGCAATAATGCAAATATTATCTCCCACTCAAGAGAAGCAAAAGAATCCTATGAGCTATCCAAACTAAACCACAAAATGGAAGATATGTATATATGCGATGTACATAACAAAGAAATTATTAGAAAAAGATAAAAATTGAATAATTAAAACCCTTGGACGGATGTATTATATTTGAAAATTATATATTTAGACAATGACATGCATGTAGGGGCTAGAGTGTTTTTTTAAGATTAATTCCTACTTTTAACTACCAAAACGATAATTAATTTTAGAGCAATATATTTTTTTTTGTGTGGAGAAAGAAGTATTTTCGTCACATTTAATAAAAAAATATTTACTGAATTAATTGCTCATCTTATATTTGCATCTAGATGATTAAATTACTCACAAGAATCCTATATATATTATATAACTTTCAAATCATTCATAGCAAAGACAAAGATTTCAATGTTAAAGGTTGTAGGTTCGAAACTTAAATCAGAAATTTCTTATAAATATTTAAATTTGAATTACTTTGACCCTCATTTTTAATCTCAAAAAACTTTTAAATCATCCAATTTGCAAACCAATAATTTGGTAGTGCCAGAAGGTGGCATTTCTGAAAAAAAGCAAAAATAACACTAGCTAGATCTTAATTTGGAACTGAAATATATAAGCTGGACGCCAGGTTGCCAGCCAAAAAAAACTGGAAAAAAAATCCCTCAAATAATTGTACTATCTAAGAAAAAACAAATGGTATGTCAGTGATAATATTGCTGTTGTCAGTTGGTCAGGGTTAATGAATATTTGCATCTAACTTATAGACAGAGGTGGATATATTTACATGAAACAAATTAATTAATAGGGTCAATTGGCCTCCATATTTTTTTCAAAAATTAATAATTAATTTGTATCGATTTTTTAATTATAATTTGAGAAATTTTGTTAAATATATATAGCCAATGTGACCTCGGCCCCATAATTTTTATTAAGAAAATTCAACTTTGACCCCATACTTAATTACAAAATAATGAATAATATTAAATTAATAGCCATACAATCTTATTAAGTGAATAATTGACCTCTATTAAAAAAATTATGCATCTGCCCCAGCTTATAGCATATATACCAGTTCACACACGCAAAACCCCCTTCCTCACACACACACACACACACACACACAATTTTTGTATGTTTAGACGGTTGTAATTAATAATGCAACATAAACGCACGCAGCTAAACTGCAATATCTGACTTGCAAAAAGCTTAAAATTCCTTTTTTTTTTAAAATAAGAGTTTATGTTAATTCTGACATTTATTTATTTTTAAATATCTTTTAGAGAATTTACACGTACATCTCTCCATCAAAATCTATCACTACTATATTAGCTTAAAACTCAATATTCATGACATATATATCTCATGCAAATAAGCAACCACTTTCCGAAATCTCTGCTTACAATAATTATAATGTCGACAAATTAAAGTGTATGACAGTCCTCTATATGTACGAATAAGAAGCCAAAAAATCATATTTATAATGCATCATGTAAGAAAAATATATTAGTTTGCCCTCTCTAAGTTCATAGATTAAAAAAAAAAGATGTTTACTTTTAGAAATTAATGCTTTGATATTTATCATGCAGCCGTCTCCTTCAACATTTCGTTCAATCTCCACTGATGAAGGTTAATGCATGTAGCTATTTTTCCCTTTCTATTTTATTTTTCTAAATTCACTTCTTCTAACTAAATTCTTCAAATTAAGGAGTATACATGTAGAAAGAGAAATCTTAGTAAATAAGGCTTCCACATTTCAATGTATTTCATCCAAAATTTATTTTTATGAGGTTTACTCCCATTGAAGAAAATTATAAAATTTATTTCTACGTACTGTCTAATACCCAAGATCAATTTTTGAAAACAATACACATTTTATAATAACAGATCATCCTATAATTTAGATTATAATAATCAAGATATTATTGAAATCTCTGTTTAAACTTTTTAAATATAATTAGAAAATGAAATATATCACTTTTAGTCCTGTCTAATTCTCACTAAAATCGTGATAGATATTATTAAATAACAACAACAACAACAACAACAACAACAACAACAATAACAAGAATAATAATAATAATATCCTTATGATGATGATGATAATACTAATAATAATATCCTTATGATGATGATGATGCTAATAATAATATCTTTATAATGATGATGATGATGATACTACTACTACTAATAATAATATTATCTCTATGAGGAAGTTACAAAAAGCACACAACTATACACGGCGCGTGTGGCACGGTGTCCACATCAGCAGTTGAGCACTACTCACCCGACCAGCCAGAAGTGACACACCTCCTTGACAAAAAACAGAAGAAAAAAAGAACAAGAAAAAGGAGAGAGGTGTGGAAAGGAAGCGTATAAGGCTAGGAAGCATCAACAAAGCAAGCATGCATGCGTAAGAAAGGAAAGCCGAAAAGCCGGCGCTGGTTTTGCATTAATGTTAACCAACCAACCCAACCTTGATATGCGGCGGCTGTGGCGTGGAAGTACTGGGGCCCATCAGAGAGCCCCATAGACCGGATTTCCATTCATTATAATTAATTAGAGAGCTGATATATAGATATAGAAAGTTGATGCTGATTTTGTTATTCGGATTAAATGAGTTGTTATTCAGATTAATGATTTTATTATGTAATTTATTTGTACAATATTTTTTATTTATTTAATTTAAGTGAGTTGTTATTCGTATTAGTGGTGTTTGTGTTGTATAATAAAAATACTGTACAAAAATAAATAAAATAGTTAATATGAATAATAACTCGTATAATATGAATAATAAAGTCGATATCGATTTTAATATCGATTTTAGTATCTCCAAAAACGTTGGAAGAATTCGAGAGCCAACAACTCAAGTCAAGTAACTATACGTTCAGGTTAAGATCGAGAGTTTATCAACCTAGAGCTTTGAAAACTGTCTGATTAATAGCATACAGAGACTCTTGAAGATGGAAAATAAGTTCTGTTGTGTATTAAATTTAATTTCTTACATAAGAGTAAATCTTAATTAGGGTTTAAAATAATTAAAAAACCCACAAACTAAAATCCAATTAATTAATTAATTAATTAATTAATTCCGTGATTTGAATTCGGAAAATGCCAACTAGTGACTTTGCAACTAAATTAACCTTTCTCCACTCTTTTTGTTTGATTGTTTCTTTCTTTCTTTCTATCTTTGTTAAGACTTAATACGAACCACCCACCTAGTGCTAGTGACAAGTGGCAAGCTAGTGCCGGGGTCAAAATGTAATTAGTGGGCACTACTACTACTACTAGTAGCTTGTTGAGAAATTAGATATAATAATTATTATTTCCATCTCCACTTTACACACAATCTTGATCTTGCTTTTTAATTAATGAAGTACAAGGGGTCAAGGGGGGCATTGTTTCAGGTCACCAGTGGTCCCGTTTTATTTTGGTTTCAAGGGGTTAATTAAGATATTAGTTGAGTTAATTATTCTACTTATATGGATATATTGGCATTTTGAGATGTCTTTTAATTGTTTCTGACCTACTTTATAAAGCTTTATATGGGCATTAAGTTGTACGTCAAATTGGAATTTATTTATTAGTTACTCAATTAGGAAGTAAGATAATAATTTATTCTTAATTTGTTAATTTACCTACATAATTATTATTACTTCTTAATTAATTCACTTACAATTCAAACTGTGGGATAGAGGTTGTGTTTAATTTGTCATCTTCTCATACACAACTGCTGCTATTTAATTATTACTAATAATTGTTAGCATTATTAATTTGATATATCTTCTATCTCAATAATTAGGAAGACATCTATAATTTTAATTTTGTACTTTGAATAATTTTTTTTAAAAATATACAGCATAAAAATTGAATGTATCATAAAAATTGAATGCATATTAGAATTTTTCATATATTTTTATCACTGCTTGAGTGTTGCATTGCTTCTACTGCAATAGAAATATCCTATTTTTTTAGCTTAAGGTTTTTCACTCCAGATCAGGATTGAATCATTAAATAATTTTTTTTTCCATTTTTAAACTCAGAAACAGACATACAAACATTTATTTGCTAAGTTAATTATATTAGACCATAAAAAGAAAATCATATAACTTTCCTTTTATTAAACAAGCCAAAATTTGCACCAAATTTTCATAAAAGGAAAAATCAAGTAACTTTCCTTTGATTAAACAAGCCAAATTTTGCCCCAAATTTTGTAGGAGAAAAATTCTCAACGTCATTCTTAAATATAAAAAAAAAGTACTCTAGTATCCTTATATCAATAATTTTAGAAAACCTTGATAATTGTATATATATCATAGATCAATTTAGTAACTGAAAGATTCAACAAAAGGTTGCTAAATCAAAGCATTTATCAAGAAAAAAAAAATGTGTATACTAATTACAAGCCAGAAAAATTTCAATACTGGACGACATATATCTATCTATATTTGAGAATAACAAAATGTTTAGGGGCATCCGTGCACAATATTTTTAATATATATTATTATATCATATCTCCTTTCCAATCGTCACTTGGAGTTGAAGAGTTATGATTAAATATGAACCGTTGATTTTACACCTATTGAAATCAATTCTGATTGTATATATCAGCTTTTGTTTAAACGTGTGATCTCAAAATCAACGTTTCAATTATGTATGATTGGAGATGAGTTTAAACTTTAAAGCAGAGTGACGATATCATGCGTTTATAAGTTTAGAATAAAATGTAATGTGTGTGTTTGGTTTCTTAGAAATATTTCATGAGTCGAATGTAAAAGAAAGACTAGCAATTTTAAGAAAATCAAGTCGAAAACAGTTTTAAACATGCGTTTAGAATGAAATAAATGTAGTTCAAATTGGATATTTAGATAACATTCAGAATGCATGTATTAAATTTTTCTTTCTTAAATTTAATATATAAATTTTTTTGTTGATCTTGATGCATAAATTCAGTGAAGTGTGTAATTGTTTACGTTCAATAATGAAACATCTTTTTTTGTTTAGATACATTTAAAAAAATAAAATAACAATTATTTTTTAAAAGTATTTAAATAAATAATTTGTCTCAAGTGCAGTGCCAATACTTTTGTACTACAAAAAGGCAAGGGCGGAGCTGAAACCTAAAATAAAGTAGGAAAAAATTTAAAATGTCACATAATTTCATAATTATTTTGAAGTTCAAATATATATATATATATATATACACACACACATGAGTAAAGCTAGAGTGAGTTTAAACTCACTAAAAAAATTGATAAGCTTAATTCAAAAACCTAATGAAACGGCTCCAAACGATAAATCTAAATTGCTAAATAAATTCTTCATATTAAAATCTTATAGGATACCGAAATTTTCTATTTTTGGAGTTTTCTAACTATTTTTTTTGGATTTTTTAAGATGCTCTAAAATAATAATAAAATAATGAATGTTTGTATATAAGAATATGTCATTTTTAAAAAAATTCGAAAAAAATAGTTAGAAAATTTCAAAAATAGAAAATTTCAGTATCATACAAAATTTTAATATAAATAATTTATTTAGCAATTAAAATTTATCGTTTAGAGCTGTTTCGATAGGTTTTTGAGTTAAACTCACTATAACTTTACTCTCTCTCTCTATATATATAATTTTTCTAGAAAGTATATAATTTTAAATTGTTTTTGGGGCCAGGGGACTTACCCCCACCCTGACAAAAGGCATGTTTACTAATGCAAGCTCATTTTCACTAATAATTGACAAATTATTAGTGAAAATGAATTAAACGAATTATTCTTTTGAACACCTTAACAGAATGAACAAATGAATTAAACGAATTCATCAGAATTCTTAGCGAATAATTCACAGATATTAAGAATTTTATGAACTATATTTTGAATTATTCTCATAATTTTTTTCCTTAACATTTCAGAACTTCCATAAATTTTTAAGTAGGAATTATAACAGCATAAACTATTCTCAAATTATAATTATATTATATCTCAATTACAAATTATAAAAAATTTCTTAAATATTCTGAAATTAATTTGTCATAACGTTGACAACAAACTATATTGAGCCAGCGGGCGGATCCGCTACAAACACCAGTTTATAGAGGCTAGACGAACTTCTGGTATATTTGCAATCAGATCCGTACATTGTAAAACGAACGGTTCATGTGTGACTGAGAAGTGAGAATAATGTCCAACACTCCTCTATTCCATCTTTTCCATCGCCATCACGTGAAACCCATGACCCATGGCAATGTCGTTATTACATCAAACACGAAGTCCTTTTCTTTCCCCGTAAATTGGGTTACACTGCGAATCAATTACCAAAAGCAAAGGCTCCTCTATATAAGCGCCACTGCCATGGTGCCAAGTTCGAATTCCAACCCAAATCCCAAAAAATGGCTTCCAATTCTCTCTTCTTCTTCTTCTTCTTCTCTATCTTCACTTCTCTCCTCTTCTCCTGCTCCATGGCGATGCCTCCACCGAACCAGAACTGGACATCATACATCCACGCATCCTGCTCACGCACGCTATACCCTGGCCTCTGCTACGCCTCCCTCTCCCCCTACGCGGATCAGGTCGGGAGCGACCCGGTACTTCTCGCCCGGTTCGCCATGAACGTGACCCTCGCTCGTCTGAAACCCCTCTCCATTCGCATCGCCTATCTCCGCCGTCGAGCTCCGCTAGCCCCGTCCTACTCCGGCAATGGCCCGATGCCGGCGCTAAAGGACTGTACCGGGTTGATCAACGATGCAACGGATCTGGTGAAGAAGTCAGAGAAGGAGGTGACTGGATTGGAGGGGAAGGTTGGGCCCGAGGTGATGTGGCGGATTGCGAACGCTCAGACATGGTTGAGCGCCGCCATCACTGACGAGGACACGTGTACCGACGAATTTGACAACGACGGGAATGGTGGCACTGGAGAGGATGTTGAATCAGTGTGCAAGAAGCTTAAGAGAGCGAATAATCTTACTAGCAATGCTTTGGCGCTTGTTAATTGCCTCGTAAATTCACACTAGATAGTAGATAGGAGAGGTGATGATGGATAGGTGGGAAGGAAGGGGAGATTGAATCGTAGCCGATGGTAGAAGCAAGGTGTTGTGTACATTTGTCTTCTTCTTTTTTTAATTATAAAACAGTGGTAAAAGAAGCCAATATGCATTACTTAATATGGTTTTTCTTTTTTTTGGTTAGTTACTCTGCCTTATACTCTTACTATAATGGAGTATATACAACATACGAATTCCATAATTAGGAAAGCTCTGTTGATGGCTAAAAGGAATGTTTAAGGAAAAAAAAGAATAAAGCACAAAACAGCAGTGGAGATTAAAAAAAGGATGTTGTAAGAAAGTAAGCATGTGTTTTATATATATTATAAAACACAGTACCATCAATTGTTTTCTTAGTCCCTTTGTACCTAACTACTAAGTTCTAAAAGACAGCAGAGTGGACATGAAAAAAAGAAAAAGAAATGTTGTACAAAAGTAAACATGTGTTTTATTATATTATAAATCAATGAGGTTTGTCCGGCGCATCGTACGCAAAAATACTCAATTTTATTGTAGTAAAAAATAAAAAAAGGGAATAACATGATAAATTATATATATATATGGGCTTTAAAATATGCATGGATCATAGATGCCACACCAAAAGAACTTCCACCCCTACTTGTTGATTGTTTGGATATTGTAGCCTAACTCCACATGTACACATTCAATTTTATCTATAAAATTTTAAAAGTACTATTTCTGGTCTTTCAAAATTTTAATTTGTACTAAAGTTCGTTTAATATTAACATGCACTGAAATGAAATATTATATTTAGTTAATTTATGATGACTCAAAATTTGATATTAATATCTATTTTTGATATCTTATGTCATGCATAATGATATTAAATATGAGTATCCATGCAATCTATGTTGTTCGTAACTATGTTCACACTGGATGTACAATTAATCATATGATGCCCCGCGCAATAAATGAACACTATTTTTTTAGTGGATTTGAAAGGTATATTACTATGTTAATAACTTAATACATATTCAAAGCTTTAAAGAAGAAAATTAAACTTCTATAATTTTACATATCAAAATGATAATTTGATAAAAAAATATTTTTAGGATCATATGTATCATACTTTTTATTAAAAAAAAACTTTAGTAAACTAGGACTTTGAGCCGGTCTCTGTCAAAAATAATACTTAGCTATTTCCACAACTACTGTTGTTGTTTTGACGTTGTTGTTTTTGTTATTATTCAATATAATCTTTTTTTTTTGAAGTAAGTATTCAATGTAAGCTGCTCTCAAATTATCAGTAGTTCATGGGTCAATTTGAAAAAAAAAGAGGCTTATCAAGGAGGTATAAAAGTTTTTGACACCAAATTATATACTTTTAGCTCGCGCCTCTAATAAAATTGATTTGCTTCTCTAAATTATATGTTGATATGCTCATTATAATTTTTTACAAAAAAATTTCTAACACTTCAGCACATCAATCTTTCATGACAAACAAAAGTCCTAATAAAATTAATTAGTTTTTCATAAATTATATTAAATAAAATATAATTCACAAAGAATTGACTAATGTATATTTTAAGATTTGTATTCAAATGGGCCAAACATTAAATAAATTGTAGCCTACTGCATCTTGGGTTAACTAAAAGTATATAAAAAAAGCTTGAATTATATTGAAATTAACAAAATAGATCCAATTAAATTGTATTATCCACAACATGATTTCATTATTATTGAACGTATTCCGTATCTATTTAATTCTTGATATCAATTAAAGTTGACAAATATGATAGGATTCATTAAAAGTGGGATAGAGCGCAGAGATCTTGATACAATAAGTAAAAGAGGTTAGAGTAAAATCGGATATTACCAAAATATGTAATAGGTGCTTAAGTAAAAAATATATGTGATCCGGATATATAATACACAGGCATGGCACCTCTTGATCATTATTTTCTTATTTTTTTTTGCCAAAATGATAAGAATAAATATCACATCAAAGCAAAGGTGGACATATAATTTTCTAGTTAATCCTTATATTTTATATATAAAACTGTTACGAAATATTCAATCCAACAAATATAATTAGTGAGCAAAATAAATGGGGATAATTACATAAAAAATATATGTTTGTCAATTTAACAAATAGTAAAAGAAAATGTATATTGAACAAAAAAAAATTGGGTTTTTCAAATTTGAATTTCAACAGTATTGTGGCTCTTCTAAAAATGCATCAAACTACAAAATAACTAGTCCTTATTGTGCTTTAATTAGATAATGGCTTGGCTGTAAGCTGAACTTTTTTTTTTCTTATTTTTTGAAGAAAAAGGCTGTTAGCTGAACTTGTTTCTTGTTGATAATACTTTTTTTTTTGGGGAAAATATTGGAAGTCTAAGCCTCAAAATTTCATTGATGTGGCATCTTGACGGTGCCTTATCTTTTGTACTTCCTTGCACTCCATGGATAAGTGACAATTTAAATTTAAGGAATTTTTTATATCATGAAAAATAATAAAAATTATAAAATAAAAAAATATTTTTGAAAAATAAAAAAAAACCGTATTTTGAGAAAACATTCTCAAAGAAATGGTTTTCCCAAAAGTGACTTCCTCTGAGAAGGACGTATTTTTGGAGTGCAGTCTTTTATCAATTTTTTTATTTGCATCAAATTAAAAGAATTGTTAAATAAAACAAAAAAGTTGATGAAACTCTGCACTCTTGAAGAGCGGACCTTCATCAAATTTTTTTTATTTGTACTATATATATACTAAATTAAAAAATTTGTCAAATAAAAAAATTGATGAAAAACCGCACTCTTAAAGAATATCTCCTTTAAAAATGCAGCTTCTCATAATGCAATTTTTTTCTATTTTGAAACTTTTCAAAAATATTCTTTTATTTTATAATTTATTCTTTTCCAACATAAAAAAAATCCCAGCAAAATGATATCAGCAGTAATGGCAGATGTTTGGCACTTTCCATCCCTTTCTAATCAAATTGTGAGTTGTGAGAATGGCATTTTTCAGCATGAGCCACTTATTGATAATATATATATATATATACACATACGTACATACATACATACATACATACATACATACTTGATTTCATTTTTGTCAAAAATTAAACGGATATTGCCAAGCATCATTTGAAAAAGAAGATAACTAACTAAGGACCCTATCTACTTTTATTTACGCCATGAAAATTAAGGACCATGTTTCTTTTTTATATATTAATGGTTCGTCAAATAACTTGGTAAACTTTACACAAAAAAAATCTCACATCAAAACCAAAATCCGCTTTAATTTCTCTTTGAAACAAAAAGAGAATTAATTGCCTTGCAAAGTTGCAAATATCATGACCAAGTTAATTTGTCTCGTGTGTTATTTACTGTTAATTAGTACTTGGTGATACGCAAACGCATACACCACAGAGACTGAATGTAGCTTCGTAGCTTACAAAGTAATAATGTTGATGTATTTCTTGCTTGTCCAAACATTTCTTCCTATTCTGAAACAATGGCGAGAAAAGTATCAGACAAGCACAAGTCAGCATCAATTTTGTTACATTAGGCTTGACTGAGAGTGCTCGATTGAAAAAAAAAAAGAAAAATAGCATGAGTATTAATGATTGTAGTCTGATTTTTACAAGGATTGCTTAAAGTTAAGGCTGATTGATTTAGGGAAGTTAGTCAATCCAACGTATATAAAGAACTTCTCAATTTAATTTTAATCATGCACTTTTTCACATAAAAAATATAGAAAAAAATATGCTTTGCCCCCGAAAATCTTTTCTACTCATGCCCTCACTGTCACTGACAAATAGGGTCATCTAAAAGACATCAGTGCGTGGGCTTCGAATATAGTGATAACGGAAAAAATAGAGGGGCATAATAAGAGACACTGTATCAATACCCGAAAAATAATACCTTAATTACAAGATCAAAGATTGAATTTTCTTATCAGTTTGTGTTATTATAAACTAAACTCTGAAATGACTCGAATTAATGTTTAGCGTGTTTTTCATGGAGAGAGAAATGTAAATGTTCAAATGTTTTATTAGACTATAGTATGATGATGATGATGGTTATAATAATAATACTAATATGAGTGATGAACCTCGTCTTTTTAAGAAAAAATATAGATTCAAATTTCATAAAAAAAATTTTTTAAAAAAGAAAAGATTCAATGTCAATGGTTTAAATTTTGATGTATGTATCAAGAGGTAATAAAATCAACCGTTCAAATTTTAACGATTTAACCCTCTATCTAGATAATTATCAAAATGAAGTTAAAATCTTATGATTTTTTATATATACGTTACCGAGATGATATCGAATACATCAAACGACGTAAAATTATATATTTAAATATAAATAATAAAATTAATATTATTTGACACCGATAATTATTTACATTGAATCCCTTCTCTTTTGAAAAATAAATAAGGGACACTCTTATTTTAAACATAATAACAACATCAGTCATGATATTAAAGAAACTAGTCTTAATTAGAGTAGGAGTTAGCGACGTGGAGACAGAATTTCAAATATCAGCATATAATCTTCGACTCCGCAATTATTGGAGATTAAGCCCCATTTAATTAACTACCTTTAGATGTCAGTTCAATTTGAAACATAAAGGAAAAATTTGAGATGATGGCGAATGAATAAAGGAAGCATCAATTAATGGATGATGAACCATATCATACAGCAGGGAAATGATGGGTTAATTAAAATGATAAAATTTCTTTCTATTAAATTAATTATATATTGGCACGCATCTCGTGCCATGTTAATTTTAAAACTTGAATTTCTTGGCCGATTGCTCCTAATATATATTGTGTTAAGTTTTGGGTAGTGCATGTTTTATCATATATATAATATATATCCGCAGAGAGCATTATGTAGGTTAATGTTTTATTGAGATCATAGCAAACAGTATACATCCTAACTCCATTAATATTTCAAATTTCAAAAATATTAATTTTTAATGCATCATCAGATAATATTTGAATTGTATGAATTTTGATTGATAGTTAAACTCTCGTTACGCTCAATAACATATTTATAAAATTTTTTAAAATATTTATTTAAAAATTTATCATTGATAATTGAGATTATCAAAATAATCATTGGTACATAATATTAATATCTAAAAACACTGGTCATCAGTTGGGAAAACATGCAAGAATGAGATATCAGAGCTGTCACAGCTAGTGTCACTTGTTGAAAATATTGCGTTTAATTTAGCTAGTACGCCAATGGGGATGTATAATGTATTTGCTTTTGTTTGATACTTCTATGCCATCATACCTCGCAATCATATTTGTTTGTTTGGATGTTTGTGGGGCAATATTTTATTAAACCAATTAAGTTGCCAAAGAAGCAATCTTGTTGGGTAGTATACTGGTGATGCACAGGAAATTTATATTATTGGGACACTAAAGCATAGAATATGTAGTGTATATCTACAAATTTCAAAAATAAAGGGAAAGAATAGGTAATATTTTTTTCCTAAAAAAAAGAATATATAATAGTATTTTTCTTTTTCCTAAAAAAAGAATATATAATATTTTTTCCTGAAAAAAAAAAATATAATTTTTAATTATTCTTGCTCAGTGAGCTTTCACATCTTTATGAAAGCAATCAGTTGTATTTTGGTGTATGGGTGGAGCTGGAGCCAAAAGATACTATAAGATGAAACATTAATTTTAGGATGAAATATAATTTAAATTATAATATTATTTAAAATTACAAACAACTTTTTTTTATTTTAAAAAAATTATGGCAAGAAAGTATATAATTTTGTGCATTTTTTAGTCAGGGCACTGCCCCCCCCCCCCCCCCCCCCCCCAAAAAAAAAAAAAAGGGCCCTTGCCAACTTAATCTTGTAGTGCTTCCATGAATGAAGTTATTTAATATGTATACATCAAATTTCATGGGATAGAACCAATCTTAAATTTAGTGTCAAATATAATATTTTCTATGTACGAAATTACAGGTTTAAAATTCAAATGAGGGAGTTCTTTTTAAACATTTAAAGTTGAATAGTTTAAACTCTCATTTTTATCTCAAAAAAAGTTGTGAGGTTTTAGTGCGGGAGTTTTGGTAAATGGAGGACAATTTATGAGCTACTAAGAACACTGGTCACTTGTACCGTTTCTGATTACTCTGAATAATAAAACAATTAGAAAGACAATTATTTAGAATATGAAAATTGGAAAGAACTGAATATTTTTTCTGTAAGTTTTTATAATAGATACAATATGATGGTGAATTGTGTAAATCTTGTATTTTTAAAAAAGATATTTAATTTTAGAAAAGTAAAATATAATATCCTGATACGCTCTAAAAGATCATTCAAATTTCAAATGTCTCTATATTTTTCATATATCCAACTTCATATTCTCAGTTATAAAGATTATAAAAGTCAATGACAAAATCAATTAACTAGATACGATATATATTACTTTCAATCATTCCACACATAACTATTGGATTTTGATTGAAATGGAAAACTTTAAAAGTCACTTCTGCAATTGTCCATATCAATAAATTTTGTCATGATCTTGATGCCAATCAAATCAAAATAAAACATAAAATGTCAAATTTCTATATATGCATATGAAAATGACATATATAATCTTTAGAAGTTTTTATTCATATTTGAATTTGATTTCAAATTTGAACTTTAGAAAATATAGTGTGTGATTCAAAAATTGAAAGGATTTGAAACTTTCACTGTCTAAAAAGTGTCTTCATCCATTCTTTAATCCACCGGATATAATTTGGGATTGGAATTATCTACTTTTTCAAATGAAAAAAAAAATCAAATTATATTATTTCAATCCAAATTATTGAATTAAAACAGACGTATCATATTTATTTAAAAGTTCTTTTAACTTTCAAATCAAATCAATTCAGTCTGTTTATTTTAAGTCAACTGCTCAAACTGAAATAATAAAATCTTTACTTTTTTATTTGAAAAAGTAGAAAATATGACTCCATATATTTTGAGTGTTCAAAGCTTTAATAAAGGTACATTTCATGATACATACCAGTCAATGGAACTCTGCTTTTGTAGGCCTATAACTACAATCCAAAAAAATTTCAGGCTACAAGAAAAAAGCCCATATTTTCTGCCTCGCAGATAGGCATGTAACCTATGTTCCATATTAATTCAAGCCTATTATCATGTAATATACAATCAGAACCGTACATCTAAGCATCCATCTTAAATAGACGGTTATTATTAACTTAAAACATCTAATACTAATCTGTTTCTCTTGAACAGAAGTAAACTGGAGGCCACAAGTCCATAGTTAAGTTGGTGGCAACCGGCAACAATCGTTATTATAGCAAACAGTGTTCCTTTTTATGGTATTTCATAATTTTGGATTCATATCATCTGTTATTATACTGTATAATATATTATATGTATTGTTCGTCTGATTTATATTGAGATTTATACAGAATAAATCTAAAAAAATATCTTATACTGTACAATACAGTATTATACACAGTAAAAGATCAGTTGCGTTTTGCATAGTGTAAATAGTCGACGCGCCTCGCTAGTCTATTTAAGCGCCACCACATTTCCATTCTCCAAACCAAAATAACAAACAAAGCAAAAAGAAGCTAGAAAACAGCGAAGTATGAAAATGGCTTCCATTCCTCTTCTCTTCTCTCTACTCCTTGCTTCTCTCCTCATCTCCGAGCCCATGGTGATGCTGACGGTGTCAGCAGACCAGGACTCAACGTCATTCATTCGCAAGTCATGTTCTCGCACACTCTACGTCGATCTGTGTTACTCCTCCCTGTCACGCTATGCAGGTCAGGTTGGGAATGATCCAGTCATGCTCGCTCGGTTTGCAATGAACGTGACGATCGGGAGTCTGAAACCTCTCTCCATGTATATCGACTCTGTCCTGCACCACACTGCATCCAGTGAGGTGGCGGCGCTGAAAGACTGTAGCGAATTGATAAGTGATGCAACAGATTTGGTGAGGAAGTCAGAAAAGGAGGTGACTGGGCTGGAAGGGATGGTCGGGTCCAAGGTGAAGAGGCGGATTGGGAACGCTCAGACATGGTTGAGCGCCGCTATCACCGACGAGGGCACGTGTGTGGATGGATTTGGAGATGCGAGTGGAGGCACCGTAGAACAGAAGGTGCGTCAGAAGGTTACCAGAGCAAAGCAGCTCACTAGCAATTCTCTGGCGTTTGTTAATAGCCTAGCGAATTCATAGATAAAGACAAGAGATGATACAGGCGGAGATCGATATTGTCGCCGTTGATAAAAGCTAGAATCAAGACCCCCTTATACTACTTTGTTAAAGAAAATAATTTGCATTATGAATGTGAGAAGAATAAATAATGTTATAGCGCAAAGTTTAAAGATACATTCTACCTGTAGTTACTGTAAATGTTAACTATTGGATGTGCACTAAGGTATATATGATGTATCTTTTATATGAATGTATGCTAGAATTGTAATAGTAGTGAATTTGTAATGTTTCTGCTTGTTAAAGAAAAAGATATATTGTACAAAAGTAAATATTAGTACCTTCAATTAGTTTGCTATTATCATTATTATTGTTACTTTTGTTGTTATTACAATGCTCCAACTTCAACGGTATATATTTTTGTACTAAACACTAAAAATTATACCATTGAAGTTCAAATGTTCATCTTAGAAAAGAATCTGCTTGTTTAGTTCAAATTTTCAAATTTTATTTATTCAAAAAGCTTTTTAAATATGTCTTTTAAAATTTTCTATTTTCAAAAGAGCGCTAGCTAGGCTAATGTACTTTTACACTAAATTGTCAATTAGAAAACAAATTCTCTTGGTCAAATTAATATATATAACAACTTATTAATTAGCTTTTTTTTAGTGCTTGAAAGCAGAAAATATTTGTTATAGAGCTTGCTTGGGCCAATGGAAGAGTTCAAGTATTCTGCTATATTTTACCATTTGTTATACATGATTTAGAACTAAGCATTAAAATTATTCTGCAAGAGTTAGCTGGAGACAAAATTTGAATATCAGCAGAGCATGACTCCCCCAAAATTATTGGAGATTCCTTTTATAAATTAAATCACCTTCTGTATATATATCCAAATCAATCGAATATATATTAGTTTAACCAAATTTGAGCAGATGGCGAATCAATTAGCAGTTAAGTAACAATATCAATCATTGATTCAACAGGAATATTATGATTAATTTCTAATGAGACAAGTGATTACATTTTTCTCTTGTTGATATTATATACAAGCAACTCGTTTAATGTTTTTTTTTAATTTTTATGTCTTGGCTGAAGGAAACAACTTTTATTTAATGTGAATTTCAGGTGGTGCATATTATATATATATATAGTAATCTTTGAATTGATCAGTATATTTTCAAGTAGATCAATATTATACATTAGCATGCACATGATGTATTACGTTATGTTGTATTAGATAATTATATTATATATACCATTTATTTTATGATTTGAACTAATTAAACACTAAAAATTAATCTGCATGCAGATAAAATTTGAATGTCAGCAGAGTTTCAATCTACCAAAACTATTGGAAAGTCCTTTCTTAAATTAAGTGTTTTTGATAGCCAATCCAATCATTCAACAGATAAATCATTTTTCAATGCAGCAAATGATATGGTTTTAATTTCTCTTTTTGATATTATGTGCAAGGAATTCAATGTTTAATTATAAATTAATTAATTAGGTACTTATCTGCTGATGGAACCAAGTTTGTTTTAATGTAAATTTTATGTAAGTAGTGCATGGTGCTCATGCATCTGTAGATTCTAAGGTAAATTAATAAACTATTAGGATGCACTTGATTAATTACTTAAATTATTTTCCAAGTACACCCTTACTTAATTGCATGCGACAGCCAAGATATGTATGAGAGCTCTTACATATTAATTATTTGTTAGAAATCCTCTCTGTTATATATAGTACAATATCAATGAGGATTTGATTCTGTGCAATTACAGCGTTTTCTCTTCTGTTTGTTTGGATTTTCATGCATGAATCATGAGGTCATATTTATTGGCAGCTAATACACAGATGCGCTTATTGATACGTCATCGATATGGGCTTAATATATATGAAATGAGTTATTATGCATATTAATGATTTTTTTATGTAAACTCATTTTGTATAATATTATTATTATATAACTTAAATGAATTATAATGTATATTAATGACTTTGTTATGTAAATTCATTTTGTACAGTATTGTCATTATGCAACTTAAATGAGTTATTATGCATATTAATAGTATTTAAATTAAGTAATAGAAATATTATACATAATAAAGTTATTAATATGCATAATAACTCATTTAATATATATATATATATATATATATATAAAAGTCCGTATCGATGACGATATCAATAATAATATCTTCATAACATTTTCCTATTTTTATTATACTATTTGCCAAAAACAAGCAGTGATCTGGTTGGAGTAGTGCATGAGCTGCTAGAATATGATTAAGCACGCGAATCTAAATTTCTTTGACATTCTATTATTTCTATATTTTATATGATAATGTGTTAGTATCAAACTATACCTCTCTTTAAATAGTGAATTTGCACATCTTTCATAACTCATTTAATGTTAGTGTCCAACTCTTTTATATCAACCCTATTCGATCCCTAACTATATAATTTTTTTTCATTAATATATAGCTAGCTAATAGCGTCGCAAATTAGAAATTTAGATAAATGATTTTATTATGAATATGTAAAATTAAATAGCTTAAACACACATCTTTATTTAAAAAAAATAACTAATAGTCACAATATCTAGTTAATTGTTAACAAATATTGACTAATTAATTAATTGTTTGAAGAACCGACTTCTACTAATGATGTGCATGCCTACGTGATTGTGTGAAGCTGGCGTGCTTGGTCATCATTGCTATGATATATCACAATGTCTACAAAATTCGAATGAGAAATTATCTTTCCTGTATTTATATTTTTACCTGTATATTAAAAATATTTATATTAAATAAATAATATATTTATATCTGAATTTACAAGTGTTTGTATTTAATATTGAAAGTATTTATCACTTTTCTTTCTGGATGATTATAAAAAAAATCAAGCTAAAAGTTTTGTTGCATAAATATAAGTATGTGTTGTATAATTTTTAATTCTAGTAATGCAAGGTATAAGCATTTATATCATTAGATATAAATATTTTTTTAAAAAAATATAAATATATCTAGCATACATATAAAAAATACAGTTAAATGATGCAATTATCACTCCTCGAAAAAGAAATTACAAAATTTAACCCACAATATATATTATTGTTAAAGGAATGGACGTCCACAACAATTAACTAGTATCTCTTAACAATTAAC
Source organism: x Bolboschoenoplectus mariqueter (assembly GCA_037678475.1). NCBI lineage: Eukaryota > Viridiplantae > Streptophyta > Magnoliopsida > Poales > Cyperaceae > x Bolboschoenoplectus > x Bolboschoenoplectus mariqueter. The sequence continues at coordinate 2,665,181 of CM075251.1, forward strand.
TAAAACTTATTAATACTTTGAACCACTAAATCTTTAGCGAAATATTAATGAACTTTTTAATGCAATTATGGCGAGTGCATGAGAGCATTTGACGTATGAGATTGGAACTTATACTCTTGAATTAAAAAAAAAGTATTTTCTTTTCAATAAGTGTAGGCTATGTAACTCGCCACGTATCCTTTCCATAAGTCAAGCTCGTATGTAACAATTGTTAGTTTTTGTTGCTTTCACTCTGGGACCTCATATCAGTAATCAAAATATTATTGAAGCCGCATTATGGGAATTAGTCACTGATCAGTGCCTTCAAATGAAAGCAATGCCATGTTAGTTAACGCCAGAATATATGAAATTAAGCACGCATGCCACAATGCTGCTCACTTGTTAGCTACAGGAAAGAGACAAATTTTTAATTTTCTGGGGTCTGGTACCAAATGCATCATTTTTTCTTTCTTTCTTTCTTTCTTTTATATTTGTCTTGTTTTTTGTATTTTTATTTCTTATTCACTGAATTGTGATATCATCTAATTAATGCAAGCCAGCGGCTGTGCAGCTTCTATTAAAAACAAATAATATATATATACAAAGTAAAGTTAGAGTAAACTTAACTTAAAAAACTATCGAAACCATTGAAATTTTCAAATCTAGATAATTCAATAAATTTTTCATATCAAAATATCGTAGGATATCAAAATTTTCTATTTTTAAAGTTTTCTAACTATTTTTTCAGGATTTTTGAAAATGAATGTTTTTATATTACAATTAGGCCAATTTCAAAAAAATAAAAAAAATAGTTTGAAAACTTTAAAAATAAAATTTTGATATTTTACAAGATTTTGATATAAAAAATTTATTAAGCTACTTAGAATTGAAAATTTTAATCATTTCGATAGTTTTTTTAGTTAACCTTCTTAGTGAACTTAAGCTCGCTCTAACTTTACCCTATATATATATATATATATAATGCCATCTTTATTTCTCAAGAGGAATCACTTCAGTTGAAAATACTAATCAAGTTAACTTGATTCACAGAAATAATTTTTATGGGTATGCTGATATTATTTTTTATCAGACAATTAATATTCATTCATACACTAGTATAGCATGTGTAACTCTGATCTGGATCGGTTTGAAAAATACCATTAATGGAGCCAAAACCATTTGTTATCTTTCAACCTTATCTGTGGCTTCAATGGTAGATTATTGTGCTTCTGTTCTCTGTGATTGAAGAATAGATACAAAATTTAACTAACAGAAATCAGACTTAATGTACTTCTCTGAATTCTATCTCCAGAAGTTTTGCATTCTCGTCTAATGTATCTCTCGGCATTTTAGCGCTCGGTGCTCGTCTGTGGTAATTAAAAGCTTCTGGATATCCACACTTTTCAACACTTCCTAATAATTCGCGGAAGCTGTTCCGTGCTCTCTTCTAATTCTGATTCTGATTGGTCTTTCACCAAATGGCTAGAAAGCAAAATTTGGATTAAATCCCTGTTCCAATTCATGTAAACTGGCTCCAATAAAACCAGGAATTAAAAATAGTTTTCCTACTATGACATGACAAGTAACGAGTTACTAAGTGGGCTGAGGAAAAAAAACAATGAAAAGAAAAGAGAAGTTTTCTGTACAGAAATACTGCATGACAAAATTTGTCTTTTCTTATTCCTGTATGTCTCTTTGTGACATTGAACATATATGTACAGTGTTTGATGAAATGCATTCCAACAGTTTCTTCCTATTGTGTTTTTGTGTTTTATTCGTGTGCGACTTCTGGTATCAATTTTGATTTATCACGCCACAAGTCAATAATTCCTTGGTTTGTTTACTATGTTGTGCAAATTTAATGCTCAGAAGATAAACCATATCTCTTCTATTTTGATAACAATATATTTAATGTGTCTTTCTGCAGTTTTCTCCCTGATCTACTTTCTTATACGCTTTATGTGCTGACTTTCAGGTTCAATTTTGATTTATCAAGCAACAAGTTTCTTGCTTACTCATCATTCATGATTCATGAAACTTTGATACTGATTCGATGGATCATATCTCAATGACGGTCCATCTATTACAGGCAACAACTAAATTTTGATTAGCAGTGATAAGAGTGGTGTTCGTACCAGAAAAGTATCCAATTGAGGGGCCGATTTTTAATTAACTGGCAGACTTGTCTGCAAAAGAACTCTGATACTCTTTCCAATAATGATTTTCATATTTTGTTTCTTCATTCATTTTTTTTACTCCTTTCAGTTCATGATGGATAAATCACACTAAGGACCAAGTTCCAGTAAAATGTGACAAAAATTGTGAGAAATACAAATGAAAATTATGGATTGACATCTGAAGATGTTACATATATAGAGCTACAGAAATCCTGAGCATTTCATCTGCCTAGGATAAGAAACAGGTTTCATATATACTTAACTGGTCAAAATGCATGCAAGTATAGCTTATCAAACCATTACAACAAGGTTTGTATACTTTGTGATTGCAAAATATCAGTGAATGAAGCATTTATTTCCCTAGAGATAATAATACATTAAGGTCAACTGTGAATTGAGGTGACCTGTATTTATTTTGTATTATTTTAATCTTGCCCATTAGATAATAAATAATATATCCAGAATCCTAGTACTGTGTAAGAAGAGAGAACTACAGTGCTGCTGTGAGAGGGAATTTTTATTAGAAATTAGTAAATGAGAATCTTTAATATTAATTTAACTATTAGACACCAAGAAGTAGAAATAAAAAGGAATAATCTGCGGTCCCTTTTTATCTTTGTTTCTTTATTTCTCTTTGGTAACTGATAAGGTGTGATTTGGCATTTGGCAATATACAAAATTAGAGGTAACAATCAAACAGACTCTTAGAGTTCAGATTGGTTTGACAGTCATATTGTGCTATAAGAAGATCATGTTTTGTTACATCTATAGTGAATAGTTATAAGAATGAAAATTAGAAGGGTGGCAATTTGACAGAGAGTTTTGTGGAAGAGTGGTAAAAGTAACGAGGAGAAAGTGTCAAGTTTAGCAACAAAAAATTGAATAATACTACAAAGAATATCAAGTTCATGTCCTCTCTTCTATGATATAGCCTCTTGTTTTGCTATTTCAATCTAGCTTTCAAATAGAGAAAGAGTGCTCTTTCAAAACTATTCCAAACGGCAAAACAATATTTGCACATTATAGTAGTGTCAATTTTTGGAATAATGCTAGAATAGATGGCTCTCAAATGATCCCTAAACGATAGTAAAAAATGCCCACTATTTACTTATTCCATCAAAACAGAACTTTCAAAGAAAAATAGAACCATATTAGTTCTAATATTTATGTACTTACCTCACCAAATTAAAAAATTGCATGATCATTTTTTGGAAGAGGGTACAAATATTTCCGCTTTTTAATTTTTTAATAATAAAAATTTTAAAACTAAAATGTCAAAATAAAACTATCAAATATTATTTATATTATTTTCTCTTTTCATACATAACAAATTATTAAATTTTTTTACTTTCATTTTATATAAATCAATAAATAAAAAAATTATTCACATTAATGTATTTCTTACAAATTCTTAATGTCAAACAAAACAACGTTCAAATATTATATAATCTCTTACGTCTGCAAATATAATATAAATAATATCTAACAGTTCTGTTTTCACGTTTTAATTATAAAACTTGAGTTATTCAAATTTTAAAAATAAAAGCATAATCGAGATGTCAAACGTGGAGCATTTGAACCCTCATTTTTGAAGCACCATAAAACCAGAATTTCTGATTTGTTCCAACTAGTTTAGAGTCAATCAGCGAAGATGGAGACCCCGGCAACCCGGCCGCGCGGGCCATTTCATCATTGACATTCATCATTCCATGACATTAATGTGAATTTATTGTGTATTATGCATTCTAGGTACTCCCCCAAAACCGGTTGATCCTCCAAATCAAACAGGCTGAAGCTGGGTAGCACGGACACTTCACAGATCATGCCGCACCGTGTCTGACACAGTCAACAAGAACTGAAGACACAGTCAAGTAGGTGACACATCTTAGACACGCTAGGGACACACATGAGACACGTCGTAGAAACGGGGTCTTCGGTGGTGCCAGAGTCGGGTAGCGCCGATAATGAGAAAAAAATTGCTGGAAAAGGACTCGATTTGGAGAACCCATACCATTTGCTCAAGAATACTTCCACTAGGCCAAAACCATCGTCGTTAAGATGTCCCACTTCCAACATTTAAAATCAGAAGCTAAATTTCTTAAACTACGTACTACAGATTTGTTTGGGTGCAACACAAATTAAATAAATAAATAAAATTTCTTACATAGAATTTTCAAATAAAAATTTTATTTGTAAAAACTAAAGACTCTAAAAAATATGCACAATCACTTTATGATGCTATTTATTCCCAAAATTCAAATTATGTAAATTTGAATTGCAAAGTTTAAAATTTTCAGTTAGATGTATGACTAAACAAAAACTCAATAAATACATAATTTCATCGATATTTATAATATAGTATTTGTTTATTAATTAAAATATATTTTAAAGTAAAATAAAACCGTGTCTTGCAGTGTCATGTCGATGAAGATTGAAGAATCCGCAAGTGACTTGAGTTTAGAGGCAAGTTGCAAAGCCTGTGATCTAAAATGACATGATTAAAAAATTCGGAACTTACACAAAATTCATGCTTAACACAAATTTATAAATAATGCACACTTAAATTTGCTTGCAAAACATAGCTGACAACTGACCATTTCTAGTTGGTGGATGACGTGTTTGGTATGTGACAAACCAATCCTTATGATTATAATAATGCAACGAAATTGCAATTAACCACTCTGAGATAATATAACAAAACCATCATTGTTGAATCATACAAAATATGCTCCACTCATCGTGACACACTCCTATATACAAACTTAACCATATGTTTATTTGGAAAGCAACTGTATTCCACCAAAAAGAAAAAAAATGGTTCATTTATTTTCGTTTCTCTTATTTATTCCTTTTTTGCAAAAGGGCCTTTTTTGAAAGAAGCAAGGCTTGTTCTACTCCTCATGAAAAGACGGCCTCTTTACTCTCCTGACTGAACAGGAAAGTTCAAGCTTGGCTCGAATGAAGAGATAGGAGGCTTTACTCAATAATGGATACCCGAGTGCTTTGCTAGATATTATATAAAGTACTTAGCAAATGATACCCAGCATTTTCTTGTAGCAGACTCTACATGCAATTATGACTCCCTAGCCAGTATTCATATACCAGTATAATTGATGGCATGATTAAGCCACTCATTTGATCTGAGATGTCTCACAAAATAGTTACCTGCATAATTAGACAGCAGGATTTTACACCTTACATCACCGGTATGGACTTTTTATCCCCCCTAATGTTATGAATTGTCTATTTGAAAAGCTACTTGGATAATTCCAAACAGCATTTTACCTCAAGGTTAATGACATAAATAAGATATACTCAACTAATTGTTGCCAAATGTTGCTCCTAAATGGCTCCATCTGATACTTACCATCTCCTCATGTGGAGGAAATGAGGACCATCTGATCAACACACAGGTAGCTTTTTTGGAGGATAACTTTGAGATTTAGGATGGACAGTTCCAGATGCTATCCACCTGATTCGGCTATCTGAGGAGATGTGAAGTTACATCTGATACTCTATTATTTTCTCTATCTGTAGAAACACCTATATGACTGGTACCAGGATTGAGTGTCCTTGGAAAGAAGTTTGGTTGACTTGACATAACAAAATCAGGGGCAGTAAATTTTTCCGAAGCTAACATTTTGTTTAGATGGCTAGTGTTATTTACAAAAAACAAAAAAGGTGCTGGGCATTTGCAATACATTTTGCAAAGATCTGGTTTCTTTTAGGAACATAGTTGAAATTCGGGGCAAAACAGGTGAAATAGCTAGCAACTGAACTGAACTTTCCATTATACATAGAAAAACATGGTATAAATTACTATTTAGACATGTACTAAACTATCATATCCAAGCTCTGGTAACAATTTATATGTAAATCCCAAACAAAGGAGGAAAGAAAAATAATGCCAGTAATTTGTTTAAGTCCATCACCTAGTGAACATGACACTTTCCATCAAAGCTTGAAGCAACTTATGTTCTCAATAAACACTTTGGAAAGTGCAATTTATTAAACAAAATAATTAAACTATTGTTGGTATGTACCAGTACAGAAGTACCAGTCCTCCAGGAATGACAAATAGTGCCAATGTTGAATAATTTTTGTGCTATTTGCTCATAACCTGATGCTTAAAATCAATTGAATGTCGAAATTACCTCTGTATATCACAGTTAAACCAACTAAACAGTAATACATCACAAAAAGAAACGAACATGAACAAGCTTCTAAACAGCTTACATTAAAAGGTAACAACTCCCTGGTATTATTGGAAACCAAACTGAGACATTCCAAACTCACCAAAAATCATTAACTAGACACGGCGTTTCTTAGGCAAGCGGCAACCATTGTGTGGCAGTTGCGTGACATCATGGATTGCAACAATTGGTGTCTTCTCCCTAACCCCATCGCCTCTATACCCATCTCTCCAGCTCATGATCACCTTCTTCTTCTTCCCAAAGAAGACTGAGCCTTTCACCTTCATCACAACCGATTTGATCCCCATCTTCTTTGCTGCTCTGCCAACATACTCAGCTGTTGCCTCGGCTGCATATCTAGAAAGGCGTCCCCTTCCCTTCTTATCCTCCGAACCCAAACAACCCGCCGAGGCACCAGTTTTCCGATTCCCAGCCACATCCGTGACAGTCACGAAGGTTTTCTTTCTGGTTAGCAAGAAATGCACGAAATCATGTTTTTTCTTGCGGGCATTAAGCTCGTCGTCCTCAGCGAGGATACTCTGGACGAAGTCTATTGTGGATCTGAAGCCTCCACCGGCGAATCTAGGCCGATCGGGAGAGGCGGTGGTTGGAGGAGCGTTAGGCATGATCGGAGGGTTGTTGGAGAAGGTGGAGTAGCTGAGACCTCGGTCAGAGGAGAACCCGCCTGGGGAGGCGAAGGCGAGGTGATGCGATTGGGAGGAGAGAAAACGTAGGAGGGAGGAGCGATGGCAAGAGGAGCGTAGTAGAGGAGAGAATTTCTTTGTTAGAAGAGACGCCATTGTTGCGATCTGGTGCGAAGAGAAGTGGGAGGAGAGGAGAGTTGTACAAAACCCTAGTCGAGAGTAACTAAAATCTCGAGGGAGAGACAGAGAGACTGAAAGGTGTCGGATAGGAGATGGGCTGAGGCTGAGCTACTGTATTTTTGCTGGGCTGTATCTGTGTTGGGCTGTGAATACTTTACCTGCATGAAAAGTTACAATAAAAAGGTCACAAAAACTGTTACATCCAATATCTCCTAAGATTCCAATTTTGTTGCTCTCTTTTTATATATGTTTTTTGTTTTCTTGGAAATAATGAATAAAGAAATTTAAATTAAAATTAACACAAAATATAATGTGCTCGTCTCTTCTCAAAACTGACATGTTTTAGTACAGCACAGATATGTACCGATACATCATATATATCAAACAAACCGTGTTTTATAAAACACGACATGTTTTTAAAGTTCTAATGGAAACTACCGAACCATGTAGTGATTTATAAACAGACTGTATCTTATTTATACATGTCAAGTATATACGTATCAGCCGAACGTATTGTATCGTGTCGTATTATATTTTTTTTATAATAGTGTTAAAAATGATATTTTTAATGATATTGCATGTTTTGGCACTCTATGTCTATACGTGCTTATATGTGTTTAGATGTGTTTTAATTTTTTTAAATAAATTTATGTTTATAATAAAACATTTAAAATTTTGAAAAAAAATATTAAAAAATCAGAAAAAAAATAGAAAAAATCCAGAGAATGGTGGAAATTTTTTTATAATAATATAATTTATAATAATTATTTTTTAAAATTTCATAAATGTGTTAAGACGTGCCACGTACCAGCTAAGCAATTGAACGTACCGTGTTATATCATGCGCAATGCACTCATCGTCTAACACAGCACGTGTGAGAATACGATATGTTCAAACACGCGTATTGTATTTTAACTGTATCCGAACATGTGCAATCCGTATCATATTCACGTATCACGTGTTTTGTTAATACACTATTACCATGGAAAGTTGGAAACTGATCTTTCTCAAGGACTTATTTGTAAAAAATTAGTCCTATTATTTTACGACTTCTGCAGTGGGGATGGGTTAGGTTAAGGTTACTTGGAGCCATCTCTTTTTCTGTTATGAAAGATCCACTCATACCATGTTGTTCTGCATTTCATTTGGAATGGAGACATCTGGTCTTTCTTCCATGGTACAATTTGTAGGCAGCTTATCATAATTTGTTCTTTTGAGTTAAAGACCAACATCCAATGCATATATAGCATCTATTGATTAGTATTACACTTTAAGATTTTAAATAACTCAAATATAATCTACGTATTAGTTATGAATTTTATTGGAAATTAAATTTTATATTTGATATTTTTGGGGGTGGATGATTCATTGTTAAAAAAAAAATCTAATTATAATCTTGTTTTTTGAGGTATTATTTACGTGCATTGATTTTTATGAAGGCAACATGAAAATAAAAAAATTTACAATTTTTAAAATTAAAGAATTGCATATGCTATTGAATAAAACTAGTATTTTAAATCTATCATTTGAAATTGATTTTCGAATTATCAACATCAAACTATAATTAGAATAGTAATTGAACCTAAACAAAAGTTATATATGATCAATTTTCTTCCGCAAATAATAGTGAGGGTGATAGTGAGATATTATTTTTCATTCTTGAAAACATATATAATTCATTGAGAACCATGATTTCTATAACAAATTTGAATCATATTTTGAAGGGTTGGATGACACCAGCATTTACTTATATATTTTTTTAATATTAAGTATAAATAAATATAAATCACAGATTTAGTATAGTGATGATAGATTTTATTTTTTTATAGAAAGACTAACGAAACTCTTATTTTAAAAAAAGAAAAATGTAAATTAATATGGTTTGGAGTTTGACTAGAGAGGCAAAATGGCGCCTCTCCATTACAATTGAAACGGAGAGGTATCATTAATGGATAATAACCAAGCAAAGCTTTTGCGGATGGAAATTGGCGCCTCATCTCGTTTGCTTTTTTCTTCTCCCAATCCCAACCCCAACCCTACCCCACTACTCATCCTGTCTTTTCACTTGGTAGAAAATTTTTCAAAGGCCTCAACAACTTTGATCTCTCAGACTCACATTTGGCTCCATTTCTTTCAAGAGCTCTGACTCTCAGCATGGCTTCTTCGGTTTGTTCTACTGGATTCGCCATTTCGCACAGCTCAGGGCTTGTCAGACGCAATTCCGCCAGGTCTGTTTGCTATTCTCTGGTTTTTCTTGGGGATTAAGCTGCAATAGGCTCTAGCTTTTTATTGTTTGACTAATTAGATTGAAAATTTGGGGAATAGCTGGAATTTAAAAGCCCTAGCTAGTAGCCTAAATCTGTAGCTGAAGTCCAGTGATCAGTTCTATTCTTGCAAATCTTGCAATAATTGAAAATATAGTTCTTGATTGTTCCAATGTTCTCTGGCCTTTGTGATTTAATGTGTGGATTGCTGGAACAAATCTTGTTTTCTGTAGTAATGAAATTACAGGACTATATTGATAAATGACTATCATTTCTTAAAATTCAAGTTTGTAATTAGATCAGCAGTTTGTGTTAGGTAAATTCAGTTCAGTCTCTTTTCTCTCAATTGGATACCAGTATAGTTTCTCATGTAGCCTGTATGACCTGTGGTGCCGTGTGAAAACTTAAATTGGTGTTTTTGATTTGGAAAAATCAATGCTGGTATGAACCTCAAATTCTTGGTATTTAGCTGGGATTCTACATGCGACCCAATTGTGCTGCTAATCCCCAGTTATCCTACTATTTCATAGATTTTGCAATGAAGTGCTAGTCTTGGTTGTGTAGTTAAGTCAAAATTAGCCCTCAATTTACAAGCAAGTCTTCCTGTTCCACGGTTTATCTCAAATTTACCTCAGTTTTTTCCTCTGCTTCTAATCAAGTCGCAAGCAAGACAAAAAGAGTCTATGGAACCTAAAAGAGGTATCTGACAATAATGGTACTGAACTGGGATTCTAATTGTTGACTAGTATCAAATACTTATTTAGGTTTACTGGTAAATGAGTTAGCATTCTAGAATCTACAAGTACCCTTATATTCCAATTAAGCTCTATGTAATCTCCATTTTTTGTTGTATGGATAGGAGGAGATACCAAATGACTGTGAAAGCTTCAGGACGTGTTGACAAGTTTTCTAAAAGTGAAATTATCGTGTCTCCTTCAATTCTTTCTGCTAACTTTTCCAAGTTAGGAGAGCAGGTTGGTGCAGCTTGGTTTCTGAGTATTATCTAATGACATAATTAGTGCTTAATTAGCTTTGGCTGTTAAGTTTTCTGGTTGGTTTACTGTGAGCAAATTGTTTTCTTGCATTTCTTTATTTATTAACTAGTGTTGTTGTTTATGGTGATGTTATTTTTATTCCTTTTGCTTACTATTTTTTTAAGAAACAAGATTACTATTATGTTGTTATTCCTATTACTCTGGTGGACTGTTTATTTGTACCAGCTCTCTGTGGCTTTGGTACGATTTTGATTACTGGCTTGGGTGGCCTTGTGGTGGGTTGACCAACTTTTGGTCTTCTGTTGTTCAGTTGTTTTTCTTGGATTTTTTAGTGCTATATGGCAAACTGCTTATAAAAAGAGGTTGAACTTGGTCAAATTGAAGCTAAAGTTTAATTGCTCAATTCATGATGATTAAGGGCTTTGTTGGGTTTAAATGCATATTTTAGTGCCGTATCATGCCGACTTTGGCTATCACCCTTTTAGACTTCTCACAAATTTCTATCCTTCAATTATATACTTTTTGTTTATAGTTTATGGATATTTTAGTTTTCTGAAGGATATTGTCTCAAATTGTGTCTGATCACTTACAGAATAGATGGATTGGTTACTAAACTATTCTTGACTAAATTTCAGCATATTTTTTTTTATGTTTTTGTAGGTAAAAGCAGTGGAGGTGGCTGGATGTGATTGGATACATGTTGATGTAATGGATGGTCGATTTGTGCCAAATATTACAATTGGGCCCCTAGTGGTGGATGCATTGCGCCCCGTTACAGATTTACCCCTGGATGTCCATCTGGTATGCTTGTAACTTTTTTCACTGCACAGTATTTTTGTAAGAGGTATTTCGCAGGATCTGTGGTTTGAGTTCTAGATTGTGTGCCTTTTTATGTGTTGTGCACCCCATTTTCTGCCTATATAAGTAAAGTGTGTTATCCATAGAATATCTAGATATTTTCCTTAGAATTAATTACTATTTTGCTATCAGGAGCATATTTAAATATCCTCTGAAGGTTTATTGTAGTTCTGTTATAATTACTCGAATGCCTGATATTTCATTTTGAAGGGGTTTTTAGATGCTTTGGGAACTTACAAGGACATGTTAGAATGAAACCCTAAATTCATGAATCAAAATACAGATGATTGTGGAGCCTGAGCAGCGGGTCCCAGATTTTATCAAGGCAGGTGCTGATATTGTCAGTGTTCATTGTGAGCAATCATCCACCATCCATCTCCATCGGACTGTGAATCAAGTAATTTCTTTTTTTTTTCTAGGGAATTCATTTTCTTGCGTTTTCAAATTTGGTAAATGCTGGGCATAAACTTATGTTGTCATAAATATCCTTGGAATACAAAATTATTTATGACAAATGTAGACTATGGTATATGTAGATTAGTTGGAGGTGTCTTGAAGTTGTGAAATACTTCTAAGTTAAGATTTAGTTTAGCATCTAATGCTAAAACTTCTCAAATGAAGAGTTCGTTTTTTTTATTTGGTTAGAACTTCAACATGATGGTTTTGTGCTATGTCAGATTAAAAGCTTAGGCGCTAAGGCTGGAGTTGTTTTAAATCCCGGTACCCCACTCACTGCCATAGACTATGTGCTTGATGGTATGCATCCCTCTGAAATTTACTTGAGTTTTTTTATGAGTTTTCAATCAACATCCTGATCATGTTGTTTCCCCGCAGTCGTGGATTTGGTATTGATCATGTCGGTAAATCCTGGTTTTGGGGGTCAAAGCTTTATTGAGAGCCAAGTCAAGAAAATCGCTGAGTTGAGAAGATTATGTGCTGAGAAGGTATGCTTTTTTGACTTTGTCATGTTATGTACTTCTTCTTTTTTATTTTAGTAATTCCTTTGCTTATTCCTTTGTTTTAGGGAGTGAATCCATGGATTGAAGTAGATGGTGGTGTTGGGCCAAAGAACGCATACAAGGTAAGTTCAACATACTGATACTTTTTGTACTTGATGTCCGTATTGTGATATGCACCAGGAAGTGGCAAGAACCTTTTATATTCCTTTCGATATTGTTTGCATCTACAACAGAGGCCAATTTTTTATACCATACCTGTGAGGCATATGTCCATATCAGCATGTATGTCAATCCTTAAGTTCAGCCTTTTAGTGCAGTAAACTTAAAAGTCACGCTGGTGCCAACTGGTACTAACTGGCACTAAAGCCAAAAGGTACTGATAAATTAAGCAAACAGATATACTAAAAAAATCTGAAAATATATCTGCCTGTTACAATTTCTATCCTGTTGTGAACTGGAACATTACCAAAATACTATTAGCTATTCTCTTCTTTCTAGAAAAATGCTGCTGCTTATTCCCTAGAATCATCTTCTTAATTTGTCTTTTTGTCAACAAAATTTTGTATCATATAATATTTCTACTTTTCCTATGGCAGGTTATTGAAGCAGGAGCAAATGCTATAGTTGCTGGTTCGGCAGTGTTTGGAGCTCCAGATTATGCTGCAGGCATGAAATTGTGTTCTTTTTTATTTTCAATTGAATTGTTTTGGGGTTATTATTTTTCTTTAAGCTCTCTTATCCGCTGCACAGAAGTACCAAAACTTCAATTATTAATGTTAATCACATGTCTCTTCTCTGACGCAATGATGATAAAGTTTTATATTTTATCTTTCTGTGTTTATTGTACTTTTTCTCAAAGGGAGGGGAAATTGTATATGAAATGAATGGGTCTTCCAAGTAATATTAGAACTTTTTAACAGTAAACTTGAAAATGCGATATATATTCACTATTTAAGAAAAAAATTGTGTTGAGACAGTAATGCTCATGTGTTAATACTTATTTGTTTTCCAGCCATACAAGGAATAAAGACGAGTAAGCGACCTTTGGCAGTTCCAGTATGAGAGCTTCTTAAGCACATTTTGTGGAAGTTGTTATTAATCATTCCTGGAAAAGTAAGTTCAGGTTTATTTCTTAGTTTGTACACATCAACTATGGTTTTGGGAGCACAAATAGGAGGCATCACAATTCAGAACCATTCATATAGTGATAAGAGGATATTGCATTACTACGTGCTCGTAGTACAAAGGCTTTACAGTATTGTATCGAATGAGTGCATTTCCATGTTTATTGGGGCAAGTGTGATTTTGTAATTTCTTATTGCTTCTGGGTTTACGGTATCCTCAGTTTCAAAAAAACAAGTATGTTGTAGCTAAGGTCATTTGGTAATGGTGTTGGAGCATAGGTCATGTTCCCAGACCTATATGCCCATTGAACTTGTGTTATTAAGTTTCCTTATAATTTTCTATTGATGTGTTGAATAGATTTACAACCTTTTAGCATTTAAAAGGTAATAACCACAATCCTATCAGCTCGAGTCCATGTATGAATTGGTTGGTTAAAATATCTTATAAGCATTTTTTTCCCCTTCTGCTTAGGTACAACTAATAAAAGATTGGAGAGTGGACATGCAAATGTTGGTGTAATTTGATTCTTGTGCTATTTAAATGTATCTAGTCTTCTGATAGTATCACTTGTTATGTGACGCTTCATTTAAAAGAAAAAGTCGAGATAAATAATGATGTAAAGTTCATGAGGCAATGTGTTCTTCCCCTTAGTTTGCTTTTTTGGTTATTTTGGAACATCAGTTATGTTTACGTCTGTTGATGAGAATTCATTTATTGATCATTGGTGCCATCTAAATGTGGTCACAAATAGCAAGGCCCTGTGCCCAGTACCAGAATACTAGACTAAACAAACTCAATTGTGCTTCGTGCGTGCATGTTGTGTGTGTGTTGCTTTATTGGGGTACATTTGCATTGCATTTGGAATTGAAGCAGAGTGTAGAAATGTTTCTTCTGTAAAATTCTTTAGATACTAGTACTAGATCTCAAGTTCTCAACAGAAATGCTCCAGAACACAAGACTCCAACAAACTTAAACTGCTAAGCAGTCAGAGAAAAAGCTGGGGATATCAAGTTAATTCATAATCCATTTGGTGCCCCAATGGTATTGACCATACCTTGTACAGATTCCATTGTTTTGCAACGTCTTTGTTTTTGTTTCTCAATGGAAAGAATTTCAATGCATCTTCTTGTCTGTCTTACTGGCTCTGCGCTGATCTCCGTAAAAGCAAATGGTCAGAACTCCAAACTAGGCTAACTACTTCCTTGCCATTTCTAAGGCACCACTGACTGCCATTATGCCAAAAGAATGACAGTACTTGCTAATTAGAGAAATTAATCCAGAATTTCTTTTGTATGAGAAAACTATCTTGAGTAAGCTCCAAATATAGCAAAATTTAGATAGAGCTATACAAAACAGCGACCAAAAACAGAAAAAACTTGTGGGCATATTCAGAACTGCACATACCTCCTATGGCTGCTCAATGACTCGAACACTTTCCATTGTTTGACTAAAAAAATAATTAAAAAAAAAGGATCCAGCTCCACTTAAGTATTGCATGTAATAAAAAAAAAAGGATCCAACACACTACTTTAAGTATGGAAAATATCTATAACGGTTATTTCGAACAAGTAGGTGTTCAGAAAATTCCAAATTTAAACAAACGCAAATAATTCAATTCATATTAGAAATTACTAAAAAAGAAGTGAGAACTTGTTTTTCATACTAATACTAAAACACTAAAGAAAAGACAAAGCTACCATTTCTGAAATGTTCTAAAAAAGAATTGAGAACCAGTTCTTCATACTGATACTAAAAATGCAGCACTTGCACTAAAGAAAAGACAAAGCAACCATTTCTGAAATATTAAAAAAAACAGAAGTAAGAAACATCTAGCCTGCTTCCAAGTACATTTGGCGCTATGACATCAGTCCACGATTCATTCTCGCAATCTCTTTCTTTCTGCTCCGTTGGACCTTGACGGTCCCGTCTCATCGCAATGCGCGGTCCTAGCTTTAGTTCTCCTGGTTGGTGCTTGAAGAAGTTGCAACCCGAAAGCTCCAGAAAACCATTGCATGTAATCATCATGCATGGATGGATCATAGGATGTATTTTGATGTGGATGGAAGTTCCAAGATAGGTGGAGTGTATTCGAGGCCAGTTCTCACCATAGCCATTCTTCTCAGCATGAAGATCTTCATCAGTATCATGGATATGAGGAGGTATTACTTGGCGGATATTAAATTGTCGCAGAACTCGATGAGGATTGTAGATCTCCACGATCCAGAAATGGATCAGTGGACCTTGAGTCGTCCACAATTCACTCTTTGCCTTGCAGACTGATGGAAGAAAATCCATTTTGCCTTCATACAGCTGCCATTTCACCATATGGTCATCCAAATTGTCAATGGTTTTGCAGTACTCCTTGAGTACTTTCTTATTGTCAGAAAATAATGAAATCCCGAACATTTGTACCCGATTGGTGGTCTCTTGTTCACATCCTCAAACCTGGTCAGTCACCTTACAAATCGTTGGCGTGTAGGTCTACCCATAGGGAATCTCTCCCAAGACCATAATTGGAGCAAAATCAGTGCCCCAGCGATCTGTTTGCGAGTTGTTTTTGTTGCCAAACATAATTCCCTGTACAAGAACGCAAGAACTCTGCTTGCCCAACTATATCTACCAGCCTTTTCAAAATTCTTGAATATAGGCAGATAAATTGCTGAAATGGAATCTCTGGAATGGTCGGTGAACAGAATAGAACCGATCAATGTTAGTAGATATGCCTGTGCATGCCGCATCACAGTTACCTTATCAGCTTTTCGCGGACAGTTTGAGAAATGCTCCTGCAACCATGATATTTTATTTGCACTTTGCTACCATGCCGGAACGTCATCTCATCTACTGGTTGTCCGAGCAGGTTCTTTACCAACATTGACCAATCATGGTCAGTGCGTAAACAAAGTGCTTCGCCGTTCACCGGCAAACCTAACAGGCCAGCAACATCTTGCAGAGTTTGTCATCTCACCCACTGGTAAAACGAAGGTATGGGTCTCTTGACGCCATCTCTCCACTAGGGCAGTGATAAGTTGATGGTCCACATTGATATGACCCATCTTATTAACCCCATAAAACCCTGATTTTATGAGATAAGGTTCATACCGTTTGTCTCATGGCAGTCTCCGGCTGTGATTACGGGCTGTGAGCGCTTTTGCCATATGACCACTCTTAAAGCCTTCACTTCTGTGTTTCTCTTGCAAACTGAGAAGTGCTGAATAGGTGTTATTCTCCATTTTTGCTGCTTCTGGAAACCTAACAACAACAATAATTATCAATGATCATTTTTTTCTTTGGAAAATAGTGGCATCAAGACCACCAGTTTCTCATTAATTGAAACTAGCTTTTTGCACCTGTTGTGCGCACAAATACCAGACCTTGCTGTACCACTACCCTCAACAGCCCCCTACTATTATTCCCTTCTTAATATACAAAATCAAATTTCTACATAGCATCACTAAACCCAAATCTTAGTGAATAATCATAATAATAAAATATGGATGATATGGTAATAAAAAGAATAAGAGTGATATATACACTGACAAAGAGAATTTTAATTAGTGATGATGACCACAATAACAACTAACATATTAAATATACGCCTGACTATTTCTTAGGTTATGGACAAAATGGTTCAAAATTAATGCCGAAAACATGATTTGCGAGATAATATGCGGTTAAAAAATATTTACATTTCAAATTTTCTCGGAGACATCGTGCTAACAATGTTTGTGGTACACATAGGGGAATAACTGGAAAATACCGAAAGAAACAAGGAAAAAATAATCGACAGATGGATCACAACTGAGCTACAACAAAAAAAAAATGAAATTCACTCTAAATTTGAATTATAAGGACTAAAATGAAAAATAGAATACCTTGCAATAGATGCTGTGAGGTTGAGGGCAGATGGAAAAATGAGGTGGAGAGAAAATATAAGAGAGAGAAAAAATGAATATGATTTTGGAATTGAGGCTACCAATTTACTTATAGATAGGTTTGAATGCTTTTTGAGATAAAAGATAGGTTTAAATGCTTAAAAGGTCAAATTTGTCATCAGCATTAATTGCTGAAATTAATTTACTAATGTATTTTTTAATATTATATGATTGTGCATTGTAGTTACATTGAACATAATGATAGTAATAAATGATATCAGAATTAAAAAAATGCTAATAATTAAGTTTGAGAATATTTTGGGTTAGTACATTTTGAGAGATCAGGGGCAATGGGGATATTATTTTCTGAGCGTGAAGATGTTTTCTTTTTCTTTTCTTTCCAGCAGTCTGAAATTCTTATAGACAAAATCAAACGTACAAAAAACTTGAGAAAATGTCATTGATATTTCGTTTCTATTTCTATTAGCATTTGTTGCTTAAAACTGATTAATTAACGAATATGTTGCATAATATAGATATCCGATTAATTTGAGCAATTAAACAACAAAACAAAGATTGCAGTGGCTTTGAAAAACCTATGAGTAAAAAATCAAATAATTATCTAATAATATTTTGTTATTTTTGAATACTTTGGGACATACACATTGTGAGAGAGAGTAGCTCATGGTATTATATTCTGAGAAGACAAGTGTCAAACATGTTTTCAATCTACTATAAATCTAATGTCTGAGGAATTAGTAAAATGCTCTTAGTGTTTTATTTTTGGTTTTTCTATTGCTTAAATTGCTTATAATTAATTGATTCATTAATGTATTGAATAATAGCAGAATTAATTAATCTAATTAATACTGGAGTAAATTAGAAGACACATGTTGCAGTGCCCTTGAACATATTAGAGTAACAAAAGATACAGTGTAAATATCTCATTCGTGAATTGGAATATTACATGAAATTTTTTGGACCAATTACATGTCAAAATTTTGTTAAAATTAATACGCATATATATCTTATTGATTGCTTGGTCAATTTTCTTATTTTCATGGAATATTCCTTTTCTTTTATCTCATGCAGATGATATATATATATTTTCTCAACAAAAAGTCATAGTTAATTCTTCTAATTAATAAGAAGCCATCCATTTTAGCAACAAAAAAAAATATCATGCAAAATTAAAAAAAACAATATAATTAGCTGAAAGTTTGATTAATTCAAATTCATCCATAGGTGTTCACACAAATCAAGCACACGAATCTCACCAGATCAATCTGAATTGCGCCTAAGTCTCTCTTACTTGATTTTAGGAGAAGCCACCTCCCTCATTCTCAATTTTGTACAAAATGGAGAACAACCTAACCTTCATGCTTGCATATGACATGAATGCTATATAATAGATAATTCAAATTATTTGAGAAATGGAGAAGACCATACAGCAATTCTCTTTATATGGCTTCCTTCCTCTGGCAAGGGCCATGCACACAGGCAACTCACTTCCTTCATTGGCTGATTATTCATATTTCATCACTTCAGTATTAATTTCTGTATGTATTCTCTCTCAGGGTTGAGTTATTCCATGATCACCGGAAACCCGGTACTGATTTTGTTTTTTCCGTGTATTTGGGACCCTTTTTTATGCTTGATTGACTGTTAAAGTTGTAATTAATCCATTTTGCTAAAATTTGTCTGTTACAAGCATCTGTGTTTCGAAATTATCCATATATTTTCATCAGTAGTAGTCTAGAATTACTTATTGATTGATCTTAATGTGTGTGTATCTAAAAGGGAAAGCAAAGAAGGTAATGACTGAAGAGATGGTGAGCAACGTGTCAATGGTGACAGAAGCACCCGGTGCCCCCGTCACGTCGGAGCGAAAACTCAACCTTTATCTTCAAGACCAGCTTGAAAAGCCATGTATGCAATCAATCAATCTACTTCTCAAATGTGCTGCTAATTTCTGTTATTTATTTCTTCATTCTAAGAAAAGTATGTAATCAATTGCAATTTTTGACCTTATTATATAATCTATATACAACTTGTCTTCTGTTATATATATGTATAGATCTTGCAAGAGCTCTGGCGGCCGTTGATCCAAGCAATCCGAACGGGACAGAGGGGCATGATAACCGTAACCTCAGTGTGCTGCAACAACATGCTTCCTTCTTTGACAGGAACAAAGATGGGATTGTCTATCCATGGGAAACTTACAAAGGTACATCATAATATAGTTGATTTCTTAAATTGATTTGCTTCTATTATGTTATGATTTGTTTTTGAATTAGTGCAAGATCTGTAAGTGTGGCTGTCTCATGTGTCACATCATTTTCGCACAAAGGAAAACAAATAAATGTATATGTAAAGCGCCATTAAGTAGATACTGGTAGAAAATTTCAAATATCTTCCATGTCAATAATGAAAAATAAAGTTAATTGTAAGTATGCTAATATATATATGTAATTTTCAAGGCTTTCTGACTTAATTTCAGGGTTCCGAGCAATAGGATTTGGAGTATTTAGCTCCCTCCTTTTTGGTTTCTTAATAAACCTTTTACTTAGTTATGGATCTCAACCGGTAAGCTCTCGTCTTTCCATTATTTTCTTTACCAACAATAGGAATCGAAATCTTTTCGTATTAGGACCTTTTTATTTTCTATCTTCCTCTCTACATGCCGAATTATCTTCCTCTCTACATGCCGAAAAACTAAGAACCGTTCTGATCAGATAAGTTCACCTATAATCAAATAATAAGTTCATTGTTTTCCCTCTCTTCCAGTGTTGGATACCGTCTCTGTTCTTATCAGTTCATATAAAAAACATTCACAATTGCAAGCATGGAAGTGACAGTGAGACTTATGACACCGAAGGAAGGTTAATTCGGACTCTAATCTAGTCGCTTTTGAAGAAATTTAATTGTCAAAATAAAACTTTAAACATGCTTTTGATGGAGTTTGTACTCTAATTGGATTAAATTTTCTTGGCAGGTTCATTCCATCAAAATTTGATGCGATTTTCAGCAAATACGCGCGACAACATGGTTATGCTTTAACATACAAAGAGATGACCAAAATGCTTAGAAGCAATGCAAATTTTATTGACTTCCCTGGACAGTAAGCATCCAAGTTAAAATTCTGAAAAATATTACATATTTAAGTCCTAATGTTGAATTAGTTAGAACCTAAATGTATGTACATTTAGCAATTATAACCTGAATATCTTTAAAATTTACGCTTTGATGAGAAAAGTGAATCATGGGCACATCACTTCATATCTATATAATAATCACATTATTCTTACATAATAATTACTTACTAAAGCAAAAAATTTTGAACTAAGAAACTATATTTAATGAGACAATAACTATGAGTTTCATTTGAACGACTTTTCATATTTGAACTGTATTTAATTGTACATTTTCTTAATATGAGTTTGGAGCAAGACAACAAGGCAAGAATTATGAGGCTAATTATCAGGATCCGTATAATATATATATCACTACTTTTTATAAAAACCACTTGATACTTATTTCTAGTAAAATGAGGGTTCTCGTTGTAATTGTGACTGCAAATTTAACAGAGAACTGCTTGTGTATACATTTGGATATAGGTTTGGAGCATTTCTTGAATGGCATCTTCTCTACATCATAGGAAAAGATGAGAATGGTTTGTTGCACAGAGAAATCGTCCGGGGGTGCTTCGACGGCGGTTTGTTTGAGAAGATTGAGAGCAAGAACAAGGCTTCCAAAGGGCT
Organism: x Bolboschoenoplectus mariqueter; assembly: GCA_037678475.1. Classification (NCBI taxonomy): domain Eukaryota; kingdom Viridiplantae; phylum Streptophyta; class Magnoliopsida; order Poales; family Cyperaceae; genus x Bolboschoenoplectus; species x Bolboschoenoplectus mariqueter. Next base: position 2,686,188 of record CM075251.1, read on the forward strand.
TCTCCGCAAATTGTTGAAGATTTAATCTGTTCAAACAATTACATATTAGTATGTTAAAACAGAAATAAAACATGAAAATTGGGAGAACCAGCTTATGTAATTCATTATGTAAATTAGTGAAATAACTGGAGAATTATAAAAGGCAAAAAAAAAAAAGCAGCATCAGCATATGAAAATTTGAATTTAGATACTTGAGGTGCCTTGTATCAGAAAATAGAAGATAAGTTAAATTGTTGAATGATGCTAATTTTAATATTGAGAATTTGGGACGATATTGAGTGATATGTATGTAGAGTGATATATCTTATAATGCTTAGGGACTAATTTTATTGTTATCGTCATTAATCGTTATTATATGAATTGGTTGATGATAAATAATTCAGATAAATTGAATAATAAAATTATTGTATAAAATAATATTCACTATTAAACTGAATTGTAAATTTAAGTATATTGCTTGATTCAATCAAAACTAATTCAAGATTCGTCATCCATTTTTTTTTTACAAAATGCAGGTGATTGCCTGTGATAATATTTCATTAAAAAGCAAATATATGTACAAGTATTGTTCGGAAGCCTCATGCTGTCCGAAAAAGAAAAGAATGAGATATAGACAAAAGATAAACAAGGTTAATCAATATAAGATATGGAAATATGAAAATAAATTAATTTAATTATACATATTTTCCATTTTTTTTCTACAAGCAAATTAAATGATACATATGAAATGAATTAAACTTTTAGATTTGCTTAGAAATTCATTTAGAAGTACTTTTCCTTATTATATAATTAAAATATTAAAATGTTAAATAATATTTTAACTCTAATAATAATAATAGAGGAGTGATAACTGCACCCCTTATTTACACCTCAGGTATTTTAAATTATTTAACATAATTTTTAACTTAGATTTTAAAACATATATTTTTAAAAAAATATTTATATTAATATGAAGATAAGACATATAAAAATATAAAGTGTAAAAATAATTTTTATGTATATCATTTTTGTATTTTTTTTAAACATTTCAAGTGGGCAGGATTTTCCTGTCAACTGATGAGATGGACCAATAGTATTCAATCTAAGTTTATATCCAACTCAATAAATAAGTATTTATTAATGCTTTGACACCATTATAATTCTTAACACATTAATAAAGTGTTCTTTGCGCCTTTCTAGATATGTAGAGTTCTAGACTCTTATTTAAAAATTTTAAATTACTCTCCCACATCATCTTTTGTATCAACAGAAAAAAAAAGAAAGAAAAAGAAAGTGAGTTCAAAAACTTAGAAAATGTTGTGTTTAAATTGCTTTTTTAGGAGAATTATAAGAATGAGGGATATCTCTAGGGCATCTAATTTTTATAATATATCTAACTCTTATTATACAAATTTTTAAAAAAATATCGTTCAAGATAAAAAAAAATTAAATTTGTAGATGTATTCCTAATTATTTGGATAAAATGTATTAAATTTTGGTCAATTGAAAAACGTTTAGCCTATCATTAAACAAATAAAAATTTTAACGCTGGAATTTTAATGATTTTATGATGAATGATTAATCATATTTCAAATTAATTGAAATTTGATATATATTTTTTTATCTAAATAATTAAAAATATATCTATACTTTTATTTTTTTAATTTGAATATTATTTCTCAAAAAATATGTATTTTAAGATCTAGATGTATCACAAAAGCTGAAATATGCTAGAAACATCCAATGATAAATAAATGCTTTGTTTTTCTTTATTAAACCAATGTTCAACGATAATAAAACTTAAAAATACGAAGATGAATAACAAAAATACAATAATGGCTATAATTGTAGTCTCAATTAAAAGTTAGAATTCAAATTGACATTTAAGAAAAAGACAATAAACTAACTATTTTTCTTTATTCAAATTTAATGTATAGAATCTAAACATCTTATTATTGATACATTTTTCTTGAGAATTTAGTTCTAAAAATATTGTCGGTCAAATATATTTTTGCAATTTGCAAAAATTCAGGCCCGTTCTTGAAAGAGAGAAAGAATGAAAAGAAAAATGTTGCATATGAATTTACTATTGCTTGGTATAAAAATATAAAGCAATGTGTAATTTTACTTGCAAAAATTCATATCCTCTAAGAGAAACTCGATAAATTTCTTAAATCCAAAGGTGCCATTCGTCATTTTCTTTTAGTCTTTTTTAAATTTCTTTTAATTTCTTTAATTATTTAATTTTTTCAAATACGAGTTTCTTAACGCGGATTAAAAATTTTTTGTTTAATTTTTTTTTGTCCGAAATTTAATTCCTACCTACTCATTAAGAAAACCCTCCTCTCAAATTAAATTTTTTTAGCTTTTACACACAAATTAAGATTATCTAATATAAATTTTTTAATGTAAATTAAAATTTAATTCTTAATAGGTTACCGTACGTCCCAAAGCTTTCATGAAAGTTAGCAAACACACGTGGTTGTGACTGATTGGTCCATCTCATCTGTTGGCAGGAAAATCCTGCCCACCGGTGAGCAGGCGATTTGATTCGCCATCCATGAGGATATTTCCATAAAAAACGCTAATGTAAAAGCAAAGGCAAAAAGCAACTGTTTCCACACATCTCACAATCAGAATTCGATGTAAGTTGGATTCTCTGCTTTTGCGTGTTCCTTTTGATAAGCAGCAGCGCATCACATATCCATACTTAAACGAAATTTGCCTTTTGGAATGTCTAATTAAAGACTCGTGCACACAAGTAGAACTCTGTTTAACTAACTCAGCTATATAAAACAAGTCACATTCTGACCACATTCTTTTTTTTTTTTTTTGAATTTTTTGAAGTAAAGATAGAGCTCAGATCTTTCTTTTTTTTGTGTTCGTAAAGGCGTGAATTCATAACTTCTTTGAAGTCATTTTAGTTAACTATCACTTTAGCTATTAGACTATTTGCAAATTAGAACATTTCAAAAATTATGATTATAGATATCATATTAGAATTAGCAAATTATTTACGAGTGGAATGAAGATCCTCTGATTTTTTATGGATGAGAATATATTGACAACGGTTAACTTAATCATTTTGACTATAACTCTTCGACTAAATTTGAAATAATTTAGATATTTTTAAAAATAGAAAAAAAAATTGTAACATAGTTTTGAACTTATAGATTGATTGTATTTCAAATTTCATGCAATTTAAGTGTGATTTAATATTTCGTTAGAAATCATTAGATTTAGTCCATTACAAATTTCATATAATTCTGATTGTCTTTGATAGAATATCAATGATATTTAAATTATACGAAATTTGAAACACAATCAATCTATAAAGTTAAGAATATCTCTATAAACATTTTTCTGTTTTTAACATTTTTTTAATTTATTTAAAAATTGTTGTTAAAAATTGTTAATTTAAATGTTGTGAATGAATTCCCCATCCCCGTATAATTTAGAGAGAACTCGCTACACTAAAAGATACATCAATTATATTATCGAAAAAAAATTGCAGAATAGTAAAATAATCCGATTTACACTAATGATAAAGAGAGTCAGCTTATTTTTATCGATAATCTAACAAGAGTGAATTTTTTTTTTTTTGTCCTTCACCTTTTTTTTCTATCAATTTTGTTGCAATTTCTTTTTGTTTAATAAGATCTCACATTTCAGCATAAAAAATGTAGCAATTCGCTTCATCAAAGGGCGACAAAAAAAAAAATCTCATCCTTCAACCACTGTATCTAACAATTTTGTTGCATTTTCTCTTATTTTCGTTATATTTCACATTTCAACGTAATGAAATAACAACTCATTTCACTAACGAGCGAAAAACATTCTCCTTCTTAAACCCTTTTTATTAAAGTTTCAAAATTTTTCTCATCCTTTGATGGAGCGAGTTATTGCCTTACACTAAAATGTGAGATCCAACAAAATAAAATAAAAAAATTGTAAAGGAATTGATAATGAAAAGAAAAATAAGCAAAAAGGCAAGAGAAAGATTTCACTTTCTTATTAGATTATTGGCAAAAGTAAGTTTCTCCTTCATTAGTATAATTTTTTTTTATTGGCCATGATTATATATAAAAAAAAAAACTTTTCTCTCTTACTTGATTTCAGATCCCTCCTCATTCTCCATTTCATACGAAATGGAGGACAACCTAATATTCATTCTTGCATAGTACATGAAGAAAACAAAGGTTATCTATACTTATAAAATGCTAATTGGTAATTACATTATTTGAGAAATGGAGAGGACCATACAGCAATTGTCTTTATATATCTTCAGAAAAAGGCCAAACATGCACCCAATTAATTGATTAATTCCTTGATTGGCTGATTAATTATTCGTCACTCCAGCATCTCATCTGTATGTTTTCTCTCAGGATTAAATTAATTATTCCATGATAGTGGTCTCCCATAGTGATTTTGATTTTCCAGTTATTATCATTTTTTTTCAATCCGTCTGTTATAATTTACAAGAGCTGAATAATAACAAACAGAGTCTTGTATGATGTTTTCTTTATGTATTAACATTTCTCACTATCATTTTCAATGATTTCTCATATTTGAAATCTGAAGTATTTGGTTTGATAAAGAACAAAATGAATTCACAATAGATAATATTGTACTTAGTACTCATTAATATCCATATTTTGCTAATAAGGAGAACACCATAATAATATCCTATTCATTGATTGATCTCTATGTGTATGTATAAAAAAGGAAACAAAGAAAGTGATGACTGAAGAGACGGCGAGCAACGTGTCCATGGCGACAGAAGCACCCGGTGCCCCTGTCACGTCGAAGCGAAAAATCAACCCTCATTTTCAAGACCAGCTTCAAAAGCCGTGTATGCAATATCAATCTGCTTGAAAAACTTATTAGAGTTCAATACTGCTTAATACATATTAACATATACTAATCCTACAATCATATATAGATGCTGCATGAAAATTGCAGATTTAATCCCAATATGGAGTAATTTTCTTTTATCAATTTAACTGTTCATTCTAAGAAAAGTAATCGATTAATTGCAATTCTTGATCTTATTTATGATCTTTATACAATTTGTCTTCTATATTATATATATATAGATCTTGCTCGAGCTCTGGCAGCCGTTGATCCGAGCAATCCGAACGGGACAGAGGGGCATCATAACCGTGACCTCAGTGTGCTGCAACAGCATGTTTCCTTCTTTGACAGGAACAAAGATGGGATTCTCTATCCATGGGAAACTTACAAAGGTACAGCTTAGATTAGTTCATTTCTGATTGCTTCTATTATGTTATATATATATTTTTTTTAATTAGTGCAAGATCTGGCAATTGTGACTGTCTCATATTTCACATTATTTTCTGCACAAAAGAAAACATGCATTTGTATCTGCAAAGTGCTGTTAAGTAGATATATACTGGTATATATAAAAGTACAATATTTCCATGAAAATAATCAAAAATAAAATTAGTCGGAAGTATACTATATATATGTAATTAATAAGGCTTTCCAGCTTAATTTCAGGGATGCGAGCATTAGGATTCGGAGTACTTACCTCGTTGTTTACTGCTCTCGGAGTAAACTTTCTACTTTCTTATTCAACTCAACCGGTAAGCTCTTGCCTTTCCATTTTTTAGTTCGTATATTTCCTTTCTTGAACTATATATAGGAAAATAAATTTGTTCAGATTAATTAGACCTCTTGATTATCATTAGTTCTTCCTCATCAAATGCTGAGAAACTAAGAATCGGTTTGATTAGCTAAGTTCACCGAATCAAATAATTATTAAGGTCATTGCTTTTCTATCTTCCAGAGTTGGATACCGTCTCCGCTCTTTTCAATACACATAAAAAACATTCACAAATGCAAACATGCCAGTGACAGTGAGACTTATGACACCGAAGGAAGGTAATTCCTTCTCTAATCTAGCTACTTTTGATTTCATCTCTGAAAATACATACAAAATGGGTTCACATTTCGCGTGTCGTCTGAAAATTTACACACATAGAAAGTCAAAATAAAACTGTATATCTCTCTTTTGGCCATCACTTTGGATTTAATTAGTATCTAATCAGATTAAATTTTCTTGGGCAGGTTTGATCCAGCGAAGTTCGATGCAATCTTCAGCAAATATGCACACGCGCACAGTAATGCTTTAACATACAAAGAGATGACAAAAATGCTGTGTGGCAATGCAAATCTTGATGACTTCGTAGGACGGTAAGCATCTAAGTTGGTTACAATTATGAAAAATGCTACACATATATGTATAAATATTGAGATTTCAAAGATTTTTCTTTCTCTGTACTACAGTACAATATTAGATTGGTTCTCTTTTTATAATAAGTATGAGAAACCTGAATGGACAAAATTTTATTTAGTACACATATATGTATAAATATATGATACTCATTTCTTCTAAAACGAGGGTATTAATTTGTTGTTGCATTCATAACTAGGAATGTAATATACAGTTACAACTGCTTAATTATGTATTAATTATATATATATATGTATAGGTTTGCTGCATTTGCCAAATGGACTTTGCTCTACACCATGGGAAAAGATGAGAATGGCCTATTAAACAGAGAAATTGTCAGAGGGTGCTTCGATGGCAGTTTGTTCGAGCAAATTGAGAGGAATAACAAGGCTTCCAAGGGGGTTTTGCGCATGTTGTTGAAAATCTGATTTGTTAATTTGCAATTTATGTATTATTATTATGTTAAATCAACAAAGAAGAAGAAAACATAAATGTGTGGGAACCAGCTTATTTATGTAATTCATTAATGTAAGTTAATTAGTGGCCTGTGCTAAAATTGTATGCTGAGAAATGAAAAGTATACAAAACTGAAGTTTGTTCTTGTGTTGTTTCTACAATGCAAGTACCAGATAGCTTTTTCAGGAGAATTATAAAAGGAAAAAAAAAATGAAAACAAGCATATGAAAGTTTGAATTTAGTTTGTTTATGTGCGACTAACAGTTCAAAATTCGTCCTTTTCTACGGAAGCGCATAGGTTATTAAGGGAGATGCTCTGTATCAGGTATCAGAAAATAGAAGGCAAGTTGAATTGTTGAAAGATACCAACTTATCAGTATCATTCAATAATTTTCCTATTTAAAATTGGGATGACATCGAGTGATATCTCGTAATATATTTTTATAAGAAAAAAAATATAAAATATCTTAAGGTCAATGTCTTTCTATCACCTCCACATTCACAGACAAAAAAAAAAAACCTCCAACTTTTAGCGTTTCTAACGAAAATATACTGATAGTCAGGTTTCTCAGCTTTTGCGTGTGTTTCTTAGATGTAAGTAGCAGAGGTGTGTGCATGACATATCCATGCTTAACAAAATTTGTCTTCGAATGTCTAATCAGTGCCTTTTCGTGCACACAAATAGAAACCTCTCTAAGTAAGTCACATTCTAAACACATGATTTTGATTTTTGAAGTTATATACGTATGGCCTTGCAATATTAGAAGAGGAAAATTATTCAGGTGATGATGCTTCAATCGGTTCAAATTATTCAATTTATTTGTTAAAGTAATTTTTATTATGAAATTAATCGGTTATTTTAAACTGAAAAATAGGATTAACTTTTCTAGGAGGTTTTGTAAATTAACGCTTCTCTCTTCTTCTAAGGGAGCCGATACACATACATGATTGTTGATATCGTCGTGGATACAAACTTTATTATACACATTAAATAAATTATTATGCATGTTAATAATTTTATTATACAAACTCATTTTATAACATACAAAATAAAATCATTAACATATATAATAACTTATTTAACATGTATAATAAAATTTATATCAATAACGGTATCAATAATAATATGTTCATAACATTTTTCTTTTCTAAATGTGTCAACAATGAAATTTTGATCAATCCCCTAACAATTTGTAAAACATAATTTCCAACTAGATATACAATTAACGACGGCCCAATAAAGCCCATTAAGGCCCAATTAAAGTTACGGATACTCTCAGCCCATTGAGGCCCAATCAAATTCCAAATAATTTTGGCCCATTAAGGCCCAATCAAAGTTCTGAATAATCTCGGCCCATTAAGGCTCAATTAAAGTCTTAAAAGACTTGACAAGCTCCTCTTTCTCTCTCTCTCTCTCTCTCTCATCAAATGGCGACAGTACGATTCTTCAGCTACAGGTGTTCTTCATCCTCTCTCCCCTCCCTCCGACAAGATCCATGTAAGCTCTCTCCCCCTCGACTCGTACAAGTCCAGTGGGGTCCGCGCGTCGGCCTGAGATCACTCAGGCGTGTCCCGCTAGTGGTGGTGGCCAGAGCGAGGGGGAAGTGGAAGGAGTCCAGGAGCGACCACTACGCCACGCTCAATGTCAGTCGCAACGCGAGCCTACATGAGATCAAAAGCGCTTATAGAAGCCTCGCTCGAAAGGTTTTGTCAAAAAGAAGTTTGATCCATTCCATTGCCATGTTTCAAACCTTTTGTCATTCAGTGATTTTTTAAAAGAAATGGTCTCTGATAGTGATATTCTGTGTGACCATCTGTCAAACACCTGTTAGGCACTCTATAAAATGTTCTTGTTGTATTTTATTTTACTTTTTAGTTTGCTATCTAGGGGATTGACCTGCCATCTTTGTATCTCCTTTTCCCCATAAACTATTGAAAACCTCATGCTTCTATGAATTGCAAACTGAGCATTCTCTCAAATACTTGTTATGTGACCTGTAACTTTTAAATATTGGAACTTTTTTGATGGAAAATAAAATGGTATAAGAGATAGGCAACTCCAAATGGAGCCCAGTGCAATTCGGAAATGTTTGAGAAATCACACCTTCTTGTCTTCTCTTGAAAATTCTATGTCAACAGTTCTACACTAAGCCATCTCTAACTCTTTGATTTATTATTTCATTTCAGTACCATCCAGATATGAACAAAAGCCCAGAGGCAGAAGAAAAATTCAAGGAAATAAGTGCAGCATATGAGGTATGCTTTTCGAACCTTATCAGCACTGGTACAGGACCTGATGTGTAACAGCATCAGTACCTACATCAGGTTTATCGTCAGTACATGCTTGGTGGTGTGGTGGGCAATTTATTTAACTGCCCGTTATGTTGTGCAGACTGTACACTGGTTGGAGGAAATTCCTTTTTTTTTTGTCACATTGTATTTCCATATACTGTCGTTCCTTTTAATACTATAATCATGATAAACCTGTGTTGTAGGTGTTGTCTGATGAGGAGAAAAGATCCTTGTATGACTGGTATGGTGAAGCAGGTCTAGAGGGAAACAACAATGGCACCAGCTTTGATTCTGTAAGGGTAATCTTGAGTACTGTCTAACACTAGATTATTCTGAAAGATAAACTACCTTTGATATACCTCTTGTTTTGTGCAATATGTTCTGGTGCTCATAATATAAGTGTGATGCTTCTTTCCATATGTCACACGTGCTTCTTTCCCTATTGTCAGGTAGACCCTTTTGAAGTCTTTAACTCATTTTTTGGGCAGTCAAGTAAATATTTTAGGGATGATATAGATCCTGGAGGATTCGTCTTTGGTTCAAGACTGAAAAGAAAACAAAGGCTGGATATTAGGTAATTAGGTAATTCTCTTCTGGTTTACATTATTTGCTTTTCTCTATCTACTCTATTTATTTATTTATTGGGAATATGGTCTGGAAGTTCAATTTGTACATTTGTCCTGTTAATTTATCGAGTTCTAATATTGCATAAAAATTTTCAGATGTGACCTCTCTCTAACTTTTGAAGAATCAATTCTTGGGGTTAAGAGAGATGTGAGTGTGGTACGGTACCAAACATGCGATAGCTGCTCTGGATCAGGTGCAAAGGATTCCAGCCATATAAAAGTTTGCACTGAATGTGGAGGTCAGGGTGGGGTCGTGAATACACAGAGAACTCCATTTGGTGCAGTTTCTCAGGTGAAACTCTTAACCTTGATCCCTTGTTTGACACTTAGATGATATTTTTCTTATCTTGCCAGTGTTGCCCATATGGTTGGATCTTGTGTTGAATTTCAGTTCAAAAATATCGAGGGTTAGAACAGGCTCTTTATCAGTATGACATATGTACATCCATGCTATACCATGTACATTTTCCAGTCAAACCTGTCATTACAATTTCTAATGCAACTAACAGTGGGAAAGTATCTTTCAGATATCCACTTGCTTGAGGTGTAAAGGGAAGGGAAGGGTAATTTTGGAAAATTGCAAAAGATGCCTTGGTCAAGGAAGAGTTCTGATTCATGGGAAGGTCAAAGTTGATGTACCAGCTGGTATCAGTGATGGGTCTACCATCCAACTAGAAGGCGAAGGCAATGTCGATAGCAAAAGGTAAATCGCTAATTCAAATTCACGGATTGCATCTTCCTTATTTCCAGTCCTTTAAATGTTGAATTAAACCCATGAACTTTAAGTCGTTGCATGAACTGTTATATTGTTCCGTGAGTTAGCACAGGATGGTAAGTGGTTGGATCTGGTCATCTTGGTTTGGTCGTGGGTTGCTTTCCGTCACTGGTTATTCAGGTCACCGGCTTTAGAGCTGGTTCAGGTCTCAACTGTTGGGGTTAGGTACTACTTTTGTTTGGCTAATGTGTGTGTTCATTTTTTTTCTAATAATGTGGGGTTATGACTGAGTTCTTTTTTTCAGCTACATTGATTACACTTTTCAAATGGGTCTGGGTTGAAGTTGCAACCATATTATAACACAACTGAACTAATTGTGATCCAAGCCAAGCTGGCTGGCAATTTGAATGTGTCAATTTTAATCTCCTTTTGGCTTGTTTTGCTTGCCTGCTGGCCTTGAAGATAAGGCAGAGGTGAGCTTGGGCAACATCCAGTTTACCCTAGATTGGCATTGTTGCGAGTGGGGTTAGCCTGCTTTCGGATTGGTATCTTAAATTCTTAATAGTATGCCAGGATGACTTGAGTTGGATGTCATGTTCCGGCAGATTTGTGAATCAGAATTCTTCTCTATTCGCATTGTGAATGGGTAATTGAAATAGATCACAAGATACATGGGCGATTTTTTTAAATTAATTTTGAAAAATATTTATGGTATTTATCTGGAAAGAACACCTATATGTACTAAAAAACATGTTCATAACGAACGGCGTACTTATCAGATTAATCTGATTTTCAATTTGAATGATCTGAACTATACAAAAATAAGTTCCTTCTCAAAGCCAGGTGGGTTTTCTTGATAAATTTAAAAAGGTTATGGTACTAAGTTGGAAAAAATGATGATATGTTCCACTATCAAAAAGAAAGGAAAACAATTTTTTTCGTAACAACAGACATACTTAGACTGCCAAGACTTCTTGTTTGATAATAAATAGGAAGCATGATAATACCTAGGTTTCATGTCAATTTCTGAATCAATTGTAATCTGTGAAAAATAGTTTACCATCAGAGAATGCACGAATTCTCTGCCATTTGTATAAATTTATTTTGGTCAATTGAATGAATTTGGTTATATGTTTCTATAAGAGTATTATTTAGCCCTTATGTTACTACTACTCATATGCAATTGTGTATACATCTGTTCTTGTGTAGGGGTGCCATAGGTGATCTATATTTATTTATTCATGTGAAAGAGAGGCAGGGGATTTGCCGAGAAGGTCTCAATTTACACTCAGAAGTTAGCATTGATTACACTGAAGCCATTCTTGGAACAACAATCAAGGTAAATTTTTCTGCCTGTTTATATTTCAGCAGCTGGTTTGATCACTTACTAGGTGGTACCAGATGATACCAAACTGTGCTTCAGCACGTCTTTTTTAAATCTGTTTGAATGACGCATTGTAGCCAAATTCAAACAGAGAAAAATCATAAAACTGATAGCATAGCATATTTGTGTGGTCAATGCTACTGCATAATATGCAAAATTGATTCTTGTCAAGATCATTTTCTAAATATCATCTTTCAGGGACAACTAGTTTTCTTGAAAGTTAATACTCTATTTTACGAAAAGATGGAAACAAAAGTTGAAAGATGATAGGAAACTATAGGTGGAAACCATCAGTGGAGATAGAGAACTTCACATCCCGCCAGGAACACAGCCAGGAGACACATTGCAACTTTTTGGCATGGGGGTCCCAGATGTCAGAAGACCTTCAGCTCGGGGTGACCACATTTTTACTATAAAGATAATTATCCCCAAAGTTATCAGGTGAATAAAATGAGTCTCACTTTTGTATTGCCTGTCAGTGTTAATAAACTGTAATAGTGATCCCAAGTCACTAATTGATTAAACCTAGTCTACTTTTCAATTCCATGTTTGTTCTTTTGGAACACTCTGGAAGATACTAAGTGGTAGGACCTTTCCTCTAGAACAATTTGGAAATGGGAATTTGAGATGGAAATTGAGCACAGATATCTATTACTTATGTGTGCACTTGATTTGTTTATTTGTTTATCATTTCTTGTATTCTGTCTGATTTAATAGGCTGTTGAGTAAGTGCCTCTGCTGAGGGTGATATAAACTATTGAAACAGATATGCATACACTCATGACCAAAGAAAAAGGAAAATGTTTTTGTGTGGGTGGGTGGGTGCACTGCTTTGTGGATAACATTAGTGTAGTTTACTATTGGAATTTTGCACGTTACAAGAGAAAATTCCATTGCAGTAATGAGGAGCGAGCATTGGTTAAAGAATTGGCCTCTCTCAGAGGTATTACAGGTCACTCAACTGAAGGTAATCTATTTTTTGTTTTCTTCTTTTGTGTATAATGTTTGCATAGTCAAATGGAAAAGTTTGGATAGGCTTAAATGAAATTCTTGTGGCACTGATGATTCTTATAAATGTTGAAAACAAGACACTATCAATGAAGAAAAATATGGTTAGAAAAATTACCATATTTATCTTTTTCTGTTGTACTTTTCTATTAATGTTTTGTAGTAAGCCATACAATATCCATAGAATACAAATCAATACCAAAACAACGAAGTAATGTCAGCATGTTACCAAGTAATATATACCAAGACAACTTGCAAACTAAGAGAACCATCTCTGATTGATTTATTCTTTTATTTGACAGAAAGGATCGGAGCAAGATGGGACCGATCTTCATCAAAACAGAATAAGAGTTCATTTTGGAGTTCCATGAGGAAATTATTTGGGTGAGATTAGGTTTTCCTTTAATGAATGCAATTTTAACTGGTTATCCTGATTTGGCAAGTTGAAACTGACCCTCATCATACCTGGCCCAAATTTCCTTTTAAGCTGGAACAACCAAATACCATTAACTTCCATATCACATTCTATGAAAAATAAAAACATGAAATTTTGGTAGTCCTGTATGTGGCCATCCCAAGCCCAATAAAAAAGAACCATAAAACAATACGTAGCTATTGGTACTTCTATGACATTTCGGCCTTTGCTTACCCTTTCTCGTCTCTACACACATTGTTTCTGTATATTTCAGCCAAGAAGAAAGCAGACCTGGTTTTGCATCTTTGACTGTTCAAGCACCTGTGCCGCCATGGGGTCCATCATTGTCAATGTCCATTTTTGGGTTTTATATATGTGTTTTTATTTGGTCTGTGGTAGGTAAAGCTAGAATATTTGCAAGGCCTTTTTTTCCACGGAACTTGACTATATTAGGAAAAAAATAGTGGAAGGTACTGGGGAGCAAGCATTTTCCTAAAATGTTGATTTTAGAATTTTTGATATTTTTTTTCTGATCTTTTGAGTTCTGTTTTCAGATTGGCTTTGGGTAAGTTCAAGATGTATTTTTATTTTCCGATATATTTTCATCCACTAGAATAGAAGGTATAGCCTATAGGCATGAAGAAATGTATGTTTGCATTCTAGTTGAGATAATTCTTGTAACCTGAATGAACGCCTAGTGTAATAGAGCAGCTGTCATTTGAGGTTATTTTCTAGTTAACCTAACCTTAGTAATTATAGCATATTTTTCGGTTTTAAAGACAGATTTTCACTAATTTGGCTAGTGTGATGATCAATTTGACACCATGAGCACGAAAGGCAAAGTTTCCAAGAAAAACGAAGAAATTCATAAATTATCTGCCAATAGTAAATTAGGAAATTTATCATTTAAAGCATTTTTATCTTTCAATTGAAAATATAAGAGCAATGTTAACTATAACTTAAAAAAATAGTAAATTATATGAATGGTTTCTAAAGGTTTCTAAAGTATCACCTAGTTATCAAATTAATCTTTAAAGTTTTAAAAGTATCAATTTAATCTTTAAAGTATCATTTTGATATTGTTTTAGTTCTTAAAGTTTTAAAAATATTATTTTAATCCTTAAACTTTTTAATTTATACTAAACTGATTTTACATTTAAAATTCATTGCAAAAAATATCAATTTTATCTATAATGACATTATTTTGTGCAAGCAATAGCTTTAAATTTGCGAAAATAAATATAATTATTCATGACATAAAAAAGTGATAGTCATCAAATAATACAAATAATATGGAAACAAATACAATTATTCATGCCATCAAATATTATTATAATTATCAATAGCTTTAATTATGTATAATTATAAATTAATTAAAAATCATATATTCATATATATTGTCAATGTATCACAAGATTATATCATTATGATATGGGTGTGAATATAAATTTTTAATTTTCTTTTGATCAATAATAATTGTAGGACTAGTTTATTATAAATTATTTTTTTATGGATCAAAATGATAAATACGTTATACTTTAAAGATTAAAATGATACATTTGAAACATTAAGAATCAAAATGGTAACAAAGTAATATTTTAAAGATCAATTTGATATTTTTAAAACTTTAAGAACCAAAATAATAAAGAAGTGATGACGTTTGTGTAATTTACTCTAAAAAAAATCACCCAATTTTTGCTTTAATATTCGTACAGGTTAACTACAAATATACAAGGTTCATCTTTTTTGAAACGAAAGAAGAGTGAATTCTATATTGGACAATTTTTCCTAGATAATCCAAATCATTTTTCAAAATATAATTTTGAATAATTTTCATTTTTTGAAATTGCATTTTAATTTTAATTTGTGGGACATTAAATATTTATTATATGTTATATATCTTTACAATTTCTTTCTTTTGCATCTCTAAAATAGTACTTGAAAGCAATCGCAAATCTTGATGTGATATTTTAGAAAGATTGTTATTTTAGCTGACAATTGTTCTGAAATTCTCTAATTGAAATTTTAATTAATATGCTGAAGGAATATATTTACGATTTTGATCTTCTTTATTATGATAAATACTGGGAAAAGATTGTCAAATAAATACAAAAAGGATACTCATATAAAAATGAATTAATCCTGTAAGTGACATTTATATTTATTTAGTTCTCATTCCTGTCTTATCTCTCGACACCATTAGCATTAGGCCACCATTAGCCTCTCTTATTGATAAACATCCACAAGCAAGAAAAAAAAAAGAAAAAAAAAATGACTGGTCAGTGCTGCAATCAACCAAAATTCAGCATCTTCCTCCAAATTGCAATGTTTGAAAGAACCGGCCCCGCCATTAAACCGGAGGTTCAGTCTGAGAAAGAGTAAGAGAGAGAGGTGTCAGGTTTATGTGACTTGGAACTACTGTGCGAAACCAACGGATAGTGAAGAGTTGATGGATGCTAACCTTGTGAACACAGGCAGGAACCAAAGGACTGCATACAGTACTGACTACATGCAGCTTCCAGCCAATAACCGAACCAGGAAATAACACATTGTGCCGACATTCATTGAATCTCTTTGCTCCCTCATTTTGTTCATTCCATAGCTGTGATATTTTGATCTCACTTTCTCGTATATGAAGAACAGAGGGAACAAAAGGAGAAATATATACACCTGCTGCACATTGAATGCCTTAAACGGATGCCGTCATTCTGTGATCCTCTACAGAAATTTCCATGCATATATTTGTGATTTCGTCCTTTTGATAGCCTCTTTAGTCTTCAGTATTTACTCTTTCCTTACTTGCAGCAACACTGATAACATCATAAAATAAATTGCACAATGTCAGCAACTTATAATTTATGCAGCTGCAAAAAATAGTAATGCAGTTCAACAAATTCAACATGCTCAAGCTATGAATTGCTGTGCATAGAATTTCTACCCAACTGACAATTCATGTATTGGTGTTGTTGGCATTCTTACCTTTATTAATCTGTTTCTTCTGACCAATCTAATCAACCTATTGAGAAAGAGAAACATGATTGAAGTGTAACTTTGGGTAAGATTGAAATGTTTCTCAAATTTTCAGGCTTTTTACCCAGGAATAGATTTGAGATCCCATGTTACTTTGGGGTAACTATCTGATCCTGATCTACCTAAGCTTATTATAGCAGTATGGTTTCAGTATTAAATGATCTATTTCAAACAGTAGAGCTCAATGAAATCGTGGTTGATCTTGGCCATTCCCCTTGGACAAAAGCTTAATATGCTAATTCCTTGTTGAATCTTCCCCTACTTACAATATATTGTTCCTAATAACATAACTTTTAAGCTAGTAAGCAATGAAATTTAGGCTATTTAGCTCAATTTTGTCTGACTCTAACCAGTACTAAATTCCCTGGCATAATGTGACGTTTCCGTATCACTTTGGATAGAATTAATCCCAGTGTGACATATTCTTTGAACAAAACCAACTTAGGCCAGTTAGGAAAACTTAATTCATCACAAACACAAACTGATACTGGAGCCCTTTGGTATGCTATGTCCAGAATTTGCAATTAAGCAATTCAATAGGCATGACTGAAATTGTACCAGACAACACAAACAGTTACCATGATCTTATTATATTAATATACTTTTTAATGAGTTGTTGTACTTTTCATACTAAATTATTGCTTCTCAATTGGCCGATTTTAGAAAAATAAAAATATGTAACCACGAAAAATTTACAGAAAAAAGCATCAGTCAGAAAATCTGCCACAATTTGAAGTCGAACTGCATCCATTGGCCAACACACACTTTTTAATACATAAGACCTTACTAGGTTTCAGAAAGAAACAAAAGGCAAGATGTCGTACTGCTGGCATGAACAGCATTTTGGGTGGACAGTGGTGGAAGGGTGAGGCAATAACAAAAAGAAGATACTATAGAACCAGCATTATCAAACTAGTTATTTCAAAATTCAGAGTTTACTTCAACTTTAGCAAATGCCTTGGTGTAATTAAAGATCTAACAAGAGAGAATCAGCTTGCCTATGCAGTCAAACTTGGTGTAATTACCTACAATTCCCTATCAAGAACCTTTATTTTCAGTATCAAAGTCGTGAACACCTCAGTTCTGCAGCATAGGCAGATACCAAGAACCCCAATATTTCATGATATATGGAAAATCCTCTATTAAACCAGTCTCTAAATCATACCTAGAGGCAACAATTACTGTATGATAATTGTTAAATGGATTATCATCAGCATCATCCCCATTAAGTCTCTTGGTTTCAGATCTCATAAAGTAGATGGAGTTCTTCTTTAATCTAGGATACTCGCTGCTTCTCAGAGAAAACCCATCAAATTCATTCAAGAAAATTGCTCGGTCCCCAATCCCTCTCATCTTAACCCAATGAGGATCTCCATCTCCATCCTCCAGACAATGCACGTTGAAAAGATACCTGCGCAGGAGGGGCCTCCGAGTATAAGTATTCACAAAAATTGTCAGGAGCTCGCCTGACGATTCCACCAAGTAGACAGATTGTCTGAATAATCTTTCACCATTTAAAGACAAGATGGCAACTTCAACTGCTGGCAGCGGCACCCGATATAAGACGGCAGCAGTTGTGGCATCAATAACAGTTGTTTTTTGAACAAAACCAGTATTTATGAAAAACATTCCCTTGTAGAACTCATACGCTACACAACTTCCCTTTACCAGGCACTGCACAGATACCAACTCACAAGAACTTTCATGGTTTCTACGCCAGTGGAACGTCAGTTTACAGGAATCAGGGCCTAAATCAACAGAGTCGGAGATTATAGAAAGTACAAAACCATCTCGAACCCGCAACAATCTGGGTGCATGTGAGGGAACTTCTTTACAAGACTTGAGCAGAACTGTTTCGGTACCAATAAGGGGGTTTATGAGAGAGTAGGAGGCAGTGTCATATTGGTAGGAGAGCAGAACACCAAGTGAAGTGCTGTACACACGCCGCTTAAGAGTGCGATTGGGCTTACTGGTTGGGATGGAGATGGTACTATTGGAAGTAAGAACGTAAAAGCTGAATGAAGACTCAACCGAATTGTAGGGATCAAAAAGCCAGGGGTGGCGTGATGTTGCATCAGACAGTGGGACTGGCAAATTCCATGCCTGGATTCAAAATAATTACAAGGAAAAAAGGCATTAATTTCCTGTGCAACTGCCTGTCGACTATTACTGCTTATTTGTCCCTCTTGAACTTCAACATATCCTACGTATCTCTCAACTTTACAAATATTCCTTATTAGCCTTCCTGTTATCAACATTATCTGTAGTTGAAATGTAATAAACTCATGGTTTATCTTTAATTAAGAAGAAGCTTGATATGACATCACTACACTTTCTCCTTCAATCCTTCTCCAATTTTTGTCTCCTGTCATTTTTTTTATTCCTCTTTCATACCTTGTGGTCTCTCCTAAACTATCGCACACTGAGGAAGAAAGGCACCATAATACCCTCTGCATTAGCCCAATTCAGCTGTTCTGTTCTCATCCCAGAGCTAATCTCTTGTCATCTCTTTTTCAATACCATATATCACCAATTATGTTAGAAAACTTTCAACTTTGGCATAAATTTTGATTTATACCAGAGCCATCAATTGATTAACAAGAAGCATAAAGTTTCCTGAAAACTACTGCCGAAGTTCATCTCTAACATCAGTATTGATTTATGTAATCCCAATTATGTAATTTTGTTCCACAGTTTAGTTTCAATTCAACAGAAATTGTAGGTACAACCATACAAGGCATCAGAATTAATTGAGATGAAATATGCAGGCTAAGAGGTATCTTCCCGGAATTTAACTTCAATCCAAAAGATTTCAACTATTCGAACTAATTAAATCTTTCAAATTTTGGTTCTCGAAGGGTACTTAGATCAAATATCTCAAAAAATATAAAAAAGGAAAAGAACAGAGAAAAAAATCACTAAAAGCACCAAGGCGAAGGTGCAAGTTGAAAAGAACGACCTTAACCTCTTTCAGAGTGTGCACCATTGACGTGTAAAATGACATATGGGCCAGCACTCAATTTCAATTGAGACAAGAAAGCAAGAGAGACAAGAGACCAGAGATGATAAAATGAAAGGATGGGAGTCATTATCGCCATAACCAGGTGCTTGCTTACCACGTAAAGGAGATCGTGACAAGTGAGAAGTGAAAGTAGGAATTAAACTAAGAGGGTGTAATGAGAAGCCAGAAGCATGAATTAAAAATTGTTGTATGTTAACTAGAAGAGTAACTAAGAAAGATTAGTAAGAGTCAACAGACACTGGCCCAGAATGTATTGTAGTCTGGAGAAGAGATGAGGAAATCAAGAAAAATAGGAGACCGCAAAAGTAAATCAGGACAAAAAATCTGTAAAGAGATTTTCTTGGCTTAAAATTTCGGTCTCTGTATACCCCTAACTTGTGAATTTTGACCCACTATACATTTGTTTCCTCAAACTCCCTTTTTGCAGTGTAACTTTTCTGATAATCTTTTTCCTATTATGACCCGGCTAATCATAGAAAGATAACATGACCTTATGTCTTCAAACCACAAATCAAAGACTTTCATCCGATAAAACACGTAGGTTCTTGACAATAAATTAAAGAATTTTGAAGATTATCAATAAGATAAACAGGACTGGGACTGCACCAGAAAACTGGAATCATTTTGTGGATAAGCATCAAAACAATGTACAATTACAATATTTGAAAAAAGATGATCTATGAAGAAAGGTACGCACAGTTAAAGAATGCAGAAAGAAGAAAAGAAGTAAGCTTTACCATCCAAGATCTCTCGCATTTTCTTTCTGCAACAATAATTTCTGAGAAATAGCTGGTTGTATAACTTGTACTGTACCTTGCATGTGGCTCGGAAGTAGATGAAATCCAAGAAATCAGGGAGTTTCTGGGAAATAAGCCGAAGTATTTTCACAGGGAGTTTGGTCCAATGGCGCCTCTTCTTCCTGCCTCCTCTCTTCCTCTTCATCTCCTTCGCTTTTCCAAGAATGGGACCGTTTCAGGCGTCGCTCCTTTTCTTGAAAACTCGGATCCCAGATTACAAATAGGGACTTCACATCCTCTGTAGTAATACAGGTGTAGTGGGTAAAATCTGTACCGTTCAGCACGAATCTTGATGCTGCCCGCACTATTAAATCTGTCCCGTGAGTGACATCCAACGGTTCGGATAGGCTGGGCAGACTCTAGAGGAGCCGGGAGAGCGGGGCATTTTATCGATTTGAAATTGAAGAAAATCCCAAATTAAAGAAAGCCCACCTAGATTTTAACGGGTCGGGCCGTTAATTGAAGTTTTGTCAATAGTCACCAGATTCAACGGTCCTGATTTATCCACGTGTCAACAATCCGAACCGTTCCAAAAGTATCAGCAGAGACCTCCAATCGGGTTTCGGAGTTTCTCGGATCTGTTAGGATATTTGTACCCGCTTCCTAGCTCCTCCGATCATCTACTCCGGTACCGAATCGTAGAAAGGTTGAGAGAGAAAGAGAGAGAGATCCTATCTTTCAAAAAAAAACACAGAGAGAGAGAGAGAGAGAGAGCGACGGAGCTCGGATTCGATTTACCATGGCGAAATCTTTACGGAGCGAGTCCTGTCTCATGCCACTTCTCATATCCCTTCTTCTAGTTCTTTCCTTCGCTTCTCCATGTTTCGCCAAGAAGAAACCCTCCCCTCGCCCCATTACGGTACTCTCTCTCTCTCTCTCTCTCTTTCTGGGGTTTAAGTTGATTTAATTTTCTGAAGTGTGTGTTACTTACTTAACAGGACACGGAGATCAGAGAGAAGAAGAATGCTTGCTATGCTGACATAGAGAGGTGCCTTGATTTCTCCTCTATTTGATTGCTTCTTTGTATAATCTGGATAAAGACTATCGTCAAACTTTCAGAAGTCTCCTGTGTCCATACTAATTTCAATTTTGCAATTGGATGAGGTCTATGCATCCTATGGGAAGATAATTTGGCTTAAGCTCTTTCTGTAAAACATTAATAGCTAATCAATGCTTCTAGCATTAATTAGGGTTTGGACCATGGCTTGTATATTACATTGTAAATTTCCTTTTACATATACGTGTTCTCTTCTGTTTTAATCTTTTCTCACATTATGTTTGATGAAATACTGACATGGTATGCGATCATTGGTGGGTGATTACGAAAAAAGTGGGATGTGGGGCTCAAAGTGCAGGTCTTCAACCATTGACAAGGAAAATTGCGTGCTTCAGTGCCTTTCACCGAAGTGCTACGAATTTGTATATGGGGGCGATCCGGTACATGCTCATAATCCTCTCTTTTGATTTTTTGTGTTTTGTTTTAAATTTTGAACATACAAATAAGAACAATGTAACAGAAGTTACATGGTAATTGAAAAATAAAGCTTTTTATGTTAATTACTATTACATGATCATTCTACCATATTGACATTGTATTAATATGTACCAACATCATCAGCTAATAGATGGTAATTAGTTAGATTATTATCAGCAGTGAGAATTTCATCCTTGTTGATATATTAGCAACACTAAGAAAAACTCTTATAGGAAACTTTGGTATGGTTGCTGACTGTAATACCAACCAAACTTATGGTCATTACCAGCATTTGGTAGTGTACTGTGCTGGTACCAGTAGCACATTGGTGGGACTTGTGATGGTATTTACCTACAAAGATGAAGTCCGGTAGTTAACTACCAAGGTTAAGTGTGCTATCTCAATGGTATCGTTATTATAAATAAAAAGGCCCCTTGTTACAATACCATATGTAAGGTTTTCCGTTTTTTACAGCTAGAAGAAGGAGAGAGAGACTATATTCGAAGTCAGGAGTACAAGTACTGCATGCACAAGTGAGAATTTTTTTTTAATTATTATTCATCCTAATCCATTATGGGCCTCATTGCCCTGTTAAAACTGTTCGAAACTAACGTGCAGACATTAACTTTTGTTGTGTCCTATTCATTTGTTCTGTCCTTCTTTTGTTTACCATGAGATTATTTAGTTGTTTATTGACTATTGGTTTTGCATATGTTTATCCAAGTGTTCCGGTGGTAGTTTTTTCATTTTTCATTCAACGTTTCTGGCTTTGATTTCTTTATTTCAACATCCTGTCAGTATTTGGTGTGAGTCTTTCTGGGGCTGTGGTCATCTCACGTTATGGTCAATTTGGCTTTGGTCTTTCAAGTTGGGTCACATTCACTCTTGGGTCCTTCAAATTTGTTCTCAAAGTTTAGATTTTCTTCTTTTTTTTTTTGGAGGGATGTTACGGTCAATTTATTCACTCTTGGGTCTTTCTCAAATTTGTTCTCAGAGTAAGTTTCCCACAGGTCTGGTAGGTATATTTTTTATATGGCAGGTTTGAGCTTTGGTTCCAAGTACAGTACACATTTTGGGTTATTCAGTTCTCATATTTCTCTTGTTTCAGTCAATCCGGTATTTTTGACATTTCCAAAAAGAAATTATGTCCGTTTTGGCTGGTTGGTTTTGAGCAGTTCCAGCAATTGTTCAGATTATATATGCCAGCTCTAACCAATGATACATAGAACCCATGAAAGGTTTGAGCACTGTTTCAAGATGCTGGTTAAATGCTGTAATACAAGTTGAGAAATATATTTTTCATCTAGATTCATCATGAAATATTGAATCGTCTTTTTAGTTGATATTTTCATTGTAAATTCCAATTTGTACTAACTTTTTCTTTTTCTTATGTTAAGGATGTCTGTAGGAGAAAGTCTGGATGGTGTTAAGGGGGCCTTTGACTACTAAGATATGATAGCCTTGTTTTTCTTTTTTTCGGTTTTGCCCTTTTTTAGCAGTTTTTAAAATGTGAATTGTTTCCTTCACTTGAAATACAAGGCAAGAGATGTTACAACAGAATTCTGTGCATGTTTCTACCTTCTGTTATTGTAATTATTTTGTTAGTTTTATTAACTACATTTAGCTGGGACTGAAACCAAAAATCCATACTTCAATGCCCCTTTTCCTTTTCATTTTTTTGTTATTTCTCAAGTTGTCAGTTTCACTGATCAAGTATTTGGTTCTGATAGATTTGGAAACTGGGAAAGTTTAGAAATATTACTAATTCAAATCAGCTTCAACAAATTGTGCTAGGAAACATTTCAATAGAAAGTAATCTGTAACTTGTACTGAACAAAGAATTATAAACTGTGTTATATCATAAGAAACCATGTCATATAT
This sequence comes from x Bolboschoenoplectus mariqueter, assembly GCA_037678475.1. NCBI lineage: Eukaryota > Viridiplantae > Streptophyta > Magnoliopsida > Poales > Cyperaceae > x Bolboschoenoplectus > x Bolboschoenoplectus mariqueter. Next base: position 2,709,523 of record CM075251.1, read on the forward strand.
AACTGATATGACTATATGAGCATTTATTTTGTCCACCCAAGTCTTGCTGGTGCTTGGTTTTCTCGTGCTCTTTTTTTATGACTTTGTAAATGCTTTTTTGGTGTAAATGTATGCTAAATTCAGGATTTTGAGACTGCCTCAGTGTGTCAGATAGATTAAAAAAAATACAAAGGAAAGTAAATATTACTATATAAGCAAATTTGCATTTGTTGTCATAGCTGTGATGACAGAAATTTTATAACATGCAATCTGAACCATCCGATTCAGATCAATTGTACATGAAACATGTGGCTTTTTACAGGATTTTTAGAGATTTGTACATGATCTAGCTATAGGAGGTCAAAATCTTGGTCAACATAGTGTCGCATAATTTTATGATAAAAAAATTATGACGTAAATTCCAAAATATGCATGTAATATATACGTGAACAGGTGCTCAAGCTAATATAATATAATAAGGGTGGGGATCCATTGAAAATTATATACTTTGACAACCAATTTTTAAATAATTTCAAAAAAAATTTTAAAAATAGAAAAAAAATTTATAAGCATAATTTTAATTTATAGATCAATTGTGCTTCAAACTTCATATAATTTGAGTATTATTTGATATTTCATCAAAGACTATCAAAATTATATAATATTTACAATAATTCATATTTAACGGTTTTTTATGGAATACTAAATAAACCTTAAATTATATGAAATTTGAAATACAATCAATCTGTAAGTTAAAAAATACGTTTGTCATTTTTTTAATTTTTTAAAATTTTTAAAAATTATTTCAAAATAATATAAAAATTAGTTGTCAAAATAGTAATTATCAAGAATCCCTCCCATATAGGGTATAATATTATATAAAGCATCTTTTCTGTACAGCTCAGCGCAAGTGTGTATTAACTTCTAGGTTGTTGGTCTTGTTTTCCTTCTCTCTTTCTTATGATTATATTAGGTTGTTACTTGTTAGTCTTGCTTTTACCTCTGAAATTGAGAAAAGTTCCTCATCCGAATACATTCATCAGCGCGAGTGTGTATTAGTTTTTCTCTTATATTTGGATGATTTGTCTTTATTTTCTTGCTATATATAGAATACATATTTTCCCCTTTGAGAGAGCGAGGGGAGCTTCATTTTCTTTTGTAACACTCAACTTGAAAAACCTTCTTCAAATTAATGCACTAATAAATTCAGATAATTAACAAAGCGCAAGTTGAGTAGCTGACAGCAAAGCAGCTGGAGCATATCATACTCGCTGGCAGGCTTGTCTTCAGCTCTGTTTGTAATAAATTAGGTTCAGCTTGAGTCCTTTTTTTTCTCTTCTTTTTTCTTTTTTTTTTTTGAAAATAAAGGCTTCCATTAGTTTCAACATTTATTTATTTTTAAATATTTTTTGTGAAGTTTGAACATACATTTCTTTGTAGAAAAACGAAATCTATTATTATTTGTATTAGATCTATGATTCAGCTTGAGTTCTCTTTTTTTCTTTTTCTTTTTTGAAAATAAAAACTCCCGTTAGTTCTGACATTTATTTTTTTTTAAATATTTTCTGTGAGATTTAAACATACATTTCTTTGTAAAAAGACAAAATCTATTATCATATGTGTTAGATTTGCAGTTCAGGATCAAATTCAGTTTGAGTCTTAACTGAACCTAAGTTAGCTTTAAACTGAATCTCCATAAAATCTACACTCCTTATGACTCATCTGAACTAACTTGAAAACTACATTCACATATAGTACTACAATATTTCAATGACAGAATTTCAGGTTTGAATTATGAGAACAATGAACACCTCAATTTATTAGCAGTCAGATCACTACAGCCAATAATTGTTAGTCAACTCATTATCATCAATCTATTTTATGTCCCAACTTCTAAGATAAGGACTTAACAACATATACTCATGTGTGTGTGTGCGCGCGCGCGAGCCCGTGTCATGCATGGTTGATCCATTAATCGGTATATAGTTTTTCCTACTTCTCCCTCGGCCGCATCGATCCCTGGCGCCTTTGAGCAGCATCTAGTTAATCATTGATTATATATGATAATAGCTCTACAAATGCTTCTTCAAAACCGGTTAGTTGCGCCCAGTTTTTCTCTCCGCGTGCATACCATCTTCTCCGACCTTTGCTTCTCTCTGCATGCCTTTGTCAGTTCCAACTGGTATGCGTCTTGTGTACTAAATCTTTCAAGCCTTGAGACTACCTCCTTGTAAACTCATCAATTAATGTATACTATATGTAATATGTTACTTGAAAGAAATGGTGCACAGTTGTTTTCGCTAGGCGATCAGCCATATGAGCTTATCTGTCCATGGCAGTAACTACTTTTGGTCTTTTGCTATATATATGTAACCTGTGAGGCAGTTTTTATTCACCACTTAATTGCAATCAATGCGTACGCGTGTGTTGGCTGGTGTGGGGTATAGAGGTGGGATTATCTGACTAGTTCTGTATCTAATTAAAAAGAAGAAGTTGATAACATAACAGTTTCCCACACAATTGTTCTCACAATAAATCTTCATCCTTGACTGTACGCAACCAGCAAACTGAGCAAAGCGCTTTCCTGTCTGGTACACTATCTTCTGGTAGCTACTTATACTGTGATTTTAGATTTAGTGCTATCTATACTAATCAAGCTATTTAAACTAATCAATCCAGGTATGAGTTGGTAGCTTTTTATACTAAAAGTTGTTTCTAGCTATTTAATACAAATCAATTAATAATGTTAACCAATGTCAGGTATGACGATTTTTTTTAATAAAGCAGATCAGCATGCATACCTGTTAATTTCCATTTCATTTCAAAAATTCAGAGCTTAAGAAAATAAAATATATCAAAACAAACCATCAGCATTGTTCAACCTTAACCCCTTTTGCATCCCCTTACTTAATTAGCCAACAACATAAACCCATGTTTTAAAAAAAAAAATCCATTACAGACCAGAAAACACATTAAAAGCGCTCTAATAAACAAATCATTCTCCATTTCCATCAATATACATACATTGTATCATTCCGGTACAGATGTTGATCATCTCACATCAAGCACCTACCATGTCAGAACATAAGCAAAAAAATATTAGCATAAATACAGCTAAAAGATATCCTATATGACATTGAAATATTCTCTTATTCCTGTCATTCCACATAACCCAGCATGGAGCACATACTCTGTATGACATTTTTTTGTACTAAAAGCTAGGTTCAATGTATACCAAATACACCTTCATAATACTCCCCCAACATTTACCTCCATAATAAATTCTCAAGTGTTGACTGAATGGAATGAGCATAGCACTTTAGTTGTCCATTATCTTCCATTATGTAGAGCTATTTATACTAAACAAACTAATTATTTATAGTAAAATTATATTATCAATATAATTTTTATGCAAATAAATTTATTACCGTGGAGAGAGGCCCAAGATGAACAGACATTACTACTCTTCGTATTCAATATGAGTCCGTTTGACATCAAATGGAACAAAAAAAGAATAGAGAACAAAGAAATCTCAAGATTTGTGTCATTTCTACACTATTTCAATCATATTTGGCAAGTATGGAATAGTGAGGAAAAAAAAGGCCATTTTTCTCTATTCCATCTTTTTTATGATATTGAGAAAATTTTATTCCATAAAATAATAAGAGACTAAAATGGAAAATAGAGGGGTTTGACTGCAAATTTTTATCTAAATTCTAGTTCATTTTTTTCATAATTTACTCCAATTCCAATCATATTTTATTCCAATACAATTCCTTCACAATTTCTCTATTCCTAATGTTTCTTATTTGTTTCCAAACATGTCATTAAATAAAGAAGGATCATTTAACAGCAGTTATTTTATCAATATGGACAATAAATTTTCAACAAAAAAATTAACTAAAATTAAGATTTAAACACAATGTTATGAGTATGTTGTTGAGTGTGAGTGTGTGTGTGTGTGTGTGTGTGTGTGTGTGTAGTCTAGTAATTAAGTTTCATGTAATTTTGAATTTTATAACAAGATGTCACAATATGTGAATAATATAAATCATAACTATAATTTTGAATTTTGATCTTATTTTTTGATTTTAGACGTTAGGCGTTAGGCGTTGTTGGTTGAAAGAGACGCACATTTTCTGAAAAAAGAAATATTGGAATCAGAAGAAATGATCCGAAAATGAAACTGACGCATTTTGGGAATTTTCCTTGTAATAATATGGGCCTAAGGATGTTAAATGGTAACAGATTTGCATCTTAATTTGTACTGCGTTTTAATTTAGTAACAATAAATATGAATTTGTATCTGAATAAACTAAAATGGAGAATGATCAGTGAAAATAACTGTATGTAGGTCTGTAGCTCTACATCATATTAATTTCTGAAATTACACAAATTTAATTTGTTTGTCACGTTGTCAATTTTGTAATTTTTGTATATATTAATTTCAGAATGTTTTAATTTCTGTAATTACTAATTGACTGATATGATTATTTCTGATGATTAGTAAAAAAAAATAGTTTTTTGCAATTGTAGGAATGACAACGCTCATACCATTATTTATAAAATATTTGTAAATGTTGATATGATATTTTAAAAAAGACTTACTAATTTAGAAATTTACTTAATTAGTTTGCCTGTCAACATACAAGTTAACAATTTATTTCTAAATTAATAAGTATTCCACAACTAGGAAATTGTAATTATAAATAGCTTAGCAAATGAACCGCAAGTCTAATACAGTGGTAATAGGTTTCGTTTTTTTATAGAGAGACGTAAGTTCAAGTCCCGTAAAAAATATTTGAAAAGAAATAAATATTAGAGTTAATGAGAGCCCTTTTGAAAACAAAAATAGCACATCAAATTTAACAAGTTATTTATAAGTGGGATGAAAATATTTTTATAAACGAAAGTTAAATTAACTTAAATACCATTAATATGAGTTATTATGCATGTTAATGATTTTATTATGTATAATATTTTAATTATTTAACTTAAATATCATTAATATGCATAATAACTCATTTAAGTTGCATAATGACAGTATTGTACAAAATGAGTTTACATAATAAAATCATTAATATGCATAATAATTTATTTTAAGTTGCATAATAACAATACTATACAAAATAAATTTATATAATAAAATCATTAATATACATAATAACTCATTTAATATATATGTTTAAGTCTATTTCGACGACGATATCAACAATCGTATCTGTGTATCAGCTCTCTAAATCACATGTATCCATCTATTTATTCTCCTTCTCATTTCAAGAAGCACATTTAATGTCTTCCCCCCTTTCCATGTCCAAATCCTCATATAAACAGATACGAAATCCAGCGAAGTCAAATTTCTATGTCTTTATTTTTTATTGCTGGAATTATATAGCCCATTAAAGACACTATAAAAATATATGACTTTTACCTTTTTAGCTTCTAAGAAATTTAAAATATCATTGATCCTCAATTAACAATTGGAAATTCATAAGTTTGGTTGTCAAATTAAATAATTTGAAAAAAAAAAGTTGGTGATATAAAAATAGAACAAAAAACAACCGTTGAATTTCAAATACCTTTCACGGAACTTTCCAACCATTCAGCACAAGGATATATGATATCCGGCATCAAAATTGTATAAAAAAAAGTGCAATCAATCAAACAAATAGTACAAAATAACAATTTTAAATTTGAATTTTTTAAAAAAAAATGTGAAAGGTTGTAGTAACCAAACAGCGCCAGCCCATTCGGATGGTGTGACCAGCCAACTAAGATTCTCGGTAATCCCAGTTCTCGTGTGGATATATCAAGAGTTGAAACAATATAACGGTCACAAATTTAGGGGAGATGCAAACTGTTACATGAATATTCACATATAGATATCTACAGGAGAGATATAGGTTGTAACCACATCATCCACATGGCTTTTGCCTTTTGGTCCCGCGGTAATAACCACATGGCGGCGTACAAAGACCAGGTCTAGATGGTATTCAGTTAATGTGGGTTCAGAAATTTATATCGGTCTCTTAATTGTGTACCCAAATCGGTCAACAGAGGCAAAGGACAAAAAAAGGTTATAAAGGCAAAAGCCTGCAATCGTACAATTATGATATGTAAACTACTTTTGCCTTTTCTTTTATTTAGATAGACAGGTAAGTTGGTAAATTTCTGTTTTACCATGAGGGGAGATTTACTATTAACTATTAATTTAATAATTTTGATAATAATTTTTTAAATAATTTTAAAAATAAAAAATTTATAGATATATTATTGAATTTATAGATTGGTTGTATTTTAAATTTTATATAATTTAAGTATTATTTAATATTCCATCAAAATCATCAAAATTGGATAACATTTGCAACGATTCATATTCAACCGATACTTAAATTGTATGAAATTTGAAACACAATTAATTCATGAGTTTAAAAATATATTTATAATTTATTTATTTTTAAATTAAAATTATTTAAAAATTCATTATCAAGAATTCCATCCTTTGCTTTATACAATTCTTAGCTTTTTTTTTCCGTTGTTAGTTAAATATCATGTTGAATCATAAAGGTCAACCATAGAAAAATCTTTACTTGAAAAAGAGCATGGATCAAGCATGAAACTATTTAAGAAAAGTTTGGGAGACAACTTTAAAATGCTTATGACATTTTCTTAAAATATATAAAAAATATGGCATATAAATTCAGAATTTTTCAAAAATGATTAAACGAATGAGGTCAATTGACCCAATTCAATGCATTATGCAGAAATTGATGCTCAAACTATCATACAAGAAAATTTATTATCATGCTTTTTTTTAAAAAAAAATAAGGCCTTCTAATTAGTTCTAACATTTATTATTTTTTAATTTTTTTATAAAATTTAACCATACATCTCTTCATGAAAAAATGAGAATTATTATCATTTATGTTAGATTTGCGATTCAATTTATTATCACACTTAACATAGTCAAATTCATACCTAACTATTTGGTTTTTTTTTGTTCTATTTTTTGCATTTGTATTTCGTCAAACAGTCCTCTTAGCACATTCCACAGAGGCATAAATTTGTACATTGTTGCTTTGTGGTGTCTTTTATTATCCAAGAAAATAAAATTATGTTTTGATGTCATAAATTTAAAAAATTTAAAACAATATACCGATTGGCTGGCAATAGCTTTGATTTGCTAGTTAATCATTTGCCAATTATAAATGGGAATAAATTCAATTACATTTTATTTGTTTGGCAATTTTTTTATATTAAAATATGGTACAACTGTATGAATTATTTAAATTTAAATATTCATAAAAGATTCCTCATATGATACTATCGGACTTTTAGAGAAATTATTTTTGCATTCTAAAATACATACAATTAATGCGTAAGTTGTTCATATCCATATTTAAAAGTATTTGCGCCTTTAAACAGAATTCTAGAAAATATTTGCACTCTAAAATACATACAATTAATATTTGCACTAAAATACATACAATTAGTGTTCACCATATTCCTTTTTCTGAATAACCTTTTGGAAGAAGCTTTAGAAAATCATCTTAATTAAAATCACTAATAAATTTTTCTAGCTTCATTGTTGTCTAAAGACTTGTAACTAATTGTATTAAGGAGTTACTAATCAAAGAGAATTAGTAATATAATTCAAATTGCTGTATTAAAACAAGAATTTGTGTGTTTTTGTAAATTTATCATCTCAATGCAGCCAGAGAAAATTCTCCTTTGCAGAATATATATATTTTTTTTTTCATATCAAGTCTATACTCAACAAAATTATCCATCATTGACCTATATTTATTCCAGAGATCTTATTAAAAAAACATTCAAAAAATCAAAATTTAGAAAAAATAAGTCTTTCTGTAAAGAGAATAGCAGAACCTTCATAGGAAAAAAAAAATGATAATAAATGGATAAACAGGAGAAGAATATCTACTTAGAAAAGAAAACAGAAAAACAATTAATACCATTGACTGGAAAACAAAAAACAAACAAAAAAAACAGACAAAATTAATAATAATTACTGAATAAAATTAAACATGACATGAAACATTAAATGAAACACTCTAAATGCATTCATGTCAGGAGACTTTTACATAAACAGTTGCTGAAAAAGGGGCCACAGCTTTTATTTGTCAGAATCTGATAAGTGATACAGTGTGCTAAAACTAGATTCACTTTTTTTTTTATTTTTGATAAAAATAGAGTATTTCATCAGTTTTATTAAAATTGAATTTTTTTTTTACATATTCACTATTATTTTAGTAAAAAAATTAATAATGCGTGCATTAATTATTTTCTACTATTTTTACTTGAGACAAAAACACTTCCTAGATTTGTAATTGATACTGACAAGTAATTGTGACAAATTTTTTTATCTTGTGAGAAGCAGCTTTGATATGAATTTGCTTTTTTTTTTCCAGTGCGGTTAATAATCTAAAAAAATAGTAATAATAACAACAACCTAAATATAATTATCTTAAGAGCAATCCGACTATAATATAAATAACAACAACCTAAATATAATTATTTGTTAATAGCAGCAATGTAAATTTCAGTACAAATATATTATTTGTTAATAACCACCACCTAAAAAATGTTCACATAAACTAGATGCTTTTACCATTTATAAAAATTTTATAAAATTTAAAAAATATATTGTAAAAATACAAGTCGTTAGTTATTGTTATCTGATTTGACAGGAAAAAAAACGAGGCAGTGCGCAGTCTCGTGTGAAAAAAAAATATATATTTTAACTAACACTGCAAGAAATAAAAATATATATCCAAACTACCCCTTTTCAGGTGTCAGGTTTTTTTGTTTTTTACTTTTTTTGCATGAAATAAGTGAATAATTTAATATATCCTGATATCAGCGATAATATCATCATTCTGGCATGCGTCGTCTGAAAAATAAAAGAAAATAAAAGAACAGAAAAACCAGGTCTCTTTTGTGCTGGTATTGTCAGTTATTGCCACCTATTTTTTAGATGTGAATCCAACTAAAAAATAGGAAACTGATGTATAGATACTGTTATTGATATCGATTTTATTATTCAGATTAAATGAGTAATTATTTATATTAGTGATTTATATTAGTAATTTGTTTATATAGTATTTTTATTAGTTAATTTAAATGAGTTATTATTCATATTAGTGGTATTTGACTTAAATATTATACAAAATAATTTGTATACTAAAGTCATTATTATAAATAATAACTAATTTTATATGAATAATAAAGTCGGTATCAATGACAGTATTTAACGACGGTATCTCACAAACATTTATTGTGAAATGAGAAATAGAAAAACAGAAATGTCAGTTATTAACTGTTCATTGACTTGTGTTTGTGTGCTACTGATAAAGAAAAATGTTTTTTTTTCTTCTATCAGGGCTATCACTGTAAATATCAGTAATTCAGTATTTTTTTTTCCTCTGCTGGTAATGTGTGCTCAAACTGTCAAACACCAGGTTAATTAATTAATTACATAAACTAGGTGGCAATTATGAAATGAAATGATGTTAACTAATAGCAATAAATAATGAACAAGCTGAATGAAATCATATATTTAATACCAAAGATTGGTTGGGCCTACAACTTAATAAAAAAATATATCATATTCATACTCTAATGAAACAATGTGCAGTTTGAGCTGTATCAGTTTTCCTCTTATTTTTTTTTCCCAACAATTGTAACATCAGTATTGAATTATTGATAAACATTTCATGCTGCTCATGCAAATATGCAATGTGTATTTGAAACAGTTTATCTGGTGAACATGAATGAAATTTTGGGATGCTCAATGTTCATAATTATGGTAACAAAATTTGTAAATTGAACCGCGGATCTAATATAATGGTGATGGATCTCGTTTTTTTATGAAGAGACGTAGGTTTAAGTCTCACAAGAGTCACTTGAAAATAAATAAATGTCGAGATTAATAGAAGCTCTTATATTAAAAAAACAAAATTTGTAAATTATTTGCAAAATATTTTTTTTAGCACGTTTCGGAACAAATAGATAAATTAAATAAATTTTTAAACTAGTTGCATAATTTAGATATATTATATGCATTTAAAAAGTAAATTATTTTAGAATTATATTTTTAACCTCACAAAATTATTTCAGAACTCTAACTTGTCACTAGCAAAAGAAAATTAATAGGAAAATAGTGATTTTCTTATTTTCTTTTAGCAAAAAAAGAAAATTTGTCGCATGTAGCAACAATTTAATATTGTACAATATACGCAATAACAAGCATCATTATCATTATACTATTTATACTAAAATTTATCTAAATAACATTTCATTCTTTCAAACAGTGCAAATTAAAATTAACATTAACATTATTCTAACTCAAATCCAAATAACACTATTATAGGTCTTCTTTTAAATTTGAAGTTTTCAAGTGTAGAAATCTTGAGCATCCAATTTAGAATCTTACATCTTATGTGTACAGAATCATACATTACTTTTATACTACATATAGTAATTTTTGAGTTTTGGAGATAGAAAAAATATTCTTTGACCTCAATCTTTTCAATTAAAAAATATTCTTAAATAATAACCAATCAATCTTGTATTAAAACCCCCCCAAAATGATGCATTGAACTTTTCAGAAGAAGTCTATATATTCTGAAGTGCGCAACTACTTTATTTTATGAAGTGAGCAGAAATAATACATAGATATTATAGCAAATAGTATTGAGATTCGCACGAAAAATTTTTTAGAGAAGATTTTTTATTATTTCAGATGAAGTACTACAGAGAATGTGAATTATGAGATTTGACCTTAACCTAAACTGATTATTTGATGAACATTGGATATTAGTATTTTTTTTTTCGAATTTCACTGAATTGAAAGAATAATCAACAATAATGACATCACAAGGTTCCTAAAAACGATACACTGAAATTTATTCATTGCAGTCAACTAGGTATATTGAGATTTAATTACCACTTATATTGTTCGATTACATTTCTTTTGCCACTGATAATAGTAAGAAATCTTTTAACTGTGATAGACTTATTATTACTTATTATTATTACAGATAGTAAGTAATAGATCTCGTTTTTAATTTTATAAAAAAATTTAAAATGAATAAATATTAAAATTAAATGAAATTCTTATTTAAAAATTAAAAAAAATCTTTCATTCTCGATATATAATCTCCGTGACTTACTCAAATATTATTTTATTAAATAGCTGGCCAGTGCACGTACGATGCGACATATTTTTTTTCATTTAGCACGTGGTAATTTTTGTTTTCTCGTTCTTTTATGGGGAAAAAAAATGACGATTCCAAATGACAATAACAAAATGTTGTAAATTTGTAATGCTGAATCGCTGATCCATCGGAGACAATGTGTAATTACTACATTAATTTGGATATTTAACTAATTTTAAAAAAAAAATCACGTACATTGAAAACTAAAGCGTCACGTAAATCTGGATCGTTCATCTCAAATCAGACGGTTCTGATCGCATCTGGTCCAAAATTCACTTAAAGGGGCCCATGGCAGAAGCCTAGAATTCAGCATTGCATAGGATTCCGATTGACCTGTCAAACATTCGGAACCTTTTCTTGTCAGGTTGGATAAAAATTTGAGAACCGACATCATGCATCATGCATCATGCTTGAGCAATGAGCAGGTAGCGCAATGATCTACAATTTTACTTTTGGACCTGGTCTAGCCAGAAAGTTCCGCCTACAGAAGATTATGTGTCATTGATGATTGGCCTAGTAAAAAGTGGAAAGGAAGAAAACTTAATTACGATTTTCTGACCGGGAAATCAAGATTGACATTTGTGTAGCGGGTTGGTGTCTAGTCGGAAAATCAACCGAGGGCAAAACATGGAGTACAGGTTCTTTCATTCTTATTATCTTTGTCAGTTGGATTATAAAATTATAATAATTAAGTAATTACAATTTACAACAACTAAGCGTCCAATGTTATTTTTGTGATTACAAATTTAGTAATAATAGTCACTTCCAACATGTTTGCTAATGTTCTTTTCAATCGAATGACTCGCTACATTATTCACCTCAACAGGATGGGATCAATAAAACTAAAACCCAGCTCAACTGAGTCCGCTCTCGTGGTACGTACGGTCCACAATACTACTATTTGGACCACTGCGCTTTCAAAATTACAAATTTCGTGGTCCCAAACCCAGCCTTCCCCGAACAGATTAAACAAATCTTATATTATAATTTAAGATTAGCAGATTAACCCTTCCTCTCTACCTTTATTACCACACAAGCAATAAATTAAATGTTTAATGCATTTAAATCCCCCATTCCCTACTCGTTACCAGGGCTTCGCCACTCAGCCAGTTCACACACACTATACTTCTCTCTCTCTCTCTCTTTCCATGAGATAACCTTCCTTCCCTCTCTCTCTCTCTCTATCTGCTACCTCCATTAATGGCGTCTCGAGCTCTCTCGTACCTCGTCATTATCTCCCTCTTCTCGCTCCTCTCTCCATCCATCAATGGCGATTTGGCGGGAGACACTCAAGCGCTTCTCTCCTTGAAAACCGCCGTCCGGCCGTCTCTCCCTTGGAACACCTCCGTCTCCACCTGTTCATGGCCGGGTGTCGGTTGCTCTGGCAATACCATTACCGTGCTACGTCTACCGGGCTCCTCCCTTTCCGGCCAGATCCCTGTCGGGACACTAGGCAAGCTCACCGGACTCCGCACTCTCTCTCTCCGCCTCAATCACCTCTCCGGCGAACTTCCATCCGATCTCTCCTCCCTCACCGAGTTGCGCAATGTCTACTTACAGGGAAACCGTTTTACTGGAGAGTTTCCTTCCTTCCTCTCTTCTTTAAAAAACCTGGTTAGACTAAACCTAGCAGATAATAATTTCACCGGCTCGATCTCACCATCCCTCAATAACCTAACCAGGCTCGCCACATTGTACTTGGAAAACAACAGGTTGACAGGAGAGATACCGGATCTGAGTAACGCCCCATTGGTCCAGTTCAATGTGTCGTACAACAGCCTTAACGGATCTATACCCACTAAGCTCAGATCCATGCCTGGAAGCTCCTTTCTGGGCACGGGCCTGTGCGGGGGCCCGCTAGGCCCTTGCCCCGGTGAATCAGTGCCATCTCCAGGCGGATCCCCAGCTGGTGCCCCCGGCACTGGAGGGGAAACCGGAGGTAATGGAGCCAAGGGGAAGAAAAAGAAGCTGTCAGGTGGGGCCATTGCTGGAATTGCTATCGCGTCAGTGGTCGGTGCCTTGATTTTGCTTGCATTGGTAGTGTTACTTTGTAGGAGAGGGGCCGGGGCAAGAAAGACAGCGGCAGTGCCGCCCAAAGGACCTGAGCTGGGGACTAATGGTGGGGTACGGTCGGTGCCAGCTGGCGGTAATGGGAGTGCATATGTGGGCAGCGGCGGCACCGGCAATGGTGGTGGTGCAGTTGCCGGCGGTGCTATCGCACTCGGGGCGCCTGCTAAGGAAAAGGAGAAGCAGCTTGTTTTCCTCAATGGGAAAGGTGACAAACTTAGACATTTATTAATTAATATAATTTATTAACTATATATGGAATTGGAGTGGGCAAGGCAAATTCTGTTCCTCTCTTAATGAATTGTGAAATATGAATTGATTCCTTTTCCAAGGAAACAGTTTCAAATGGGGCACAGTAGAGCTGAAGTTTTTGTGAATATTTGTTAATTAGAATTACATTATGAAATGGGGCACAGTAGAACTGGAGTCAGGTAGGAACTGGGAAGTTCGATGCTAGTCAAATTATCTTATGGAGTTTTGCCCAAAAGTCTAATAATTCTTCTTAGAAATTATGAAATTATGCTTTGTGAAATTTTTTTTAATAGAAATTTTGTGAACGACCCAGTTCTTCTTCAAAATTATGGTTTAGTGCCTATGATTCTTCTAACATTTATCCTTTGTTTTATCAGAGGCTTTTGATTTGGAGGATTTGCTAAGAGCCTCAGCTGAGGTGCTTGGGAAAGGCACGTTTGGAACAGCATACAAAGCCGTGATGGAGACTGGTGCAGCTGTTGCGGTAAAACGACTGAAGGATGTGGAACTTGGAGAAGTTGAGTTCCGACAAAAGGTTGAACAAATTGGCGCAATAAAAGATGATAAGTATGTGGTCCCTCTGATGGCGTATTACTATAGCCGTGATGAGAAGCTGCTAGTTTACGAGTACATCCCTATGGGGAGCCTCTCTGCCCTTCTACATGGTAAAAAAAAATATATAAATTATCATCATTATGTTTTTTCACACTCTGCTCTTTACATGGTAAAGGAGTACAAAATTTTGTGTCTTGTATATATTTTGTACTTGCCCTGGGAAATCCTAAACTATAAACCATACACCTGGAAATAATAGCATTTGCGCCTCTATTTTCGGATCGCTTGTGTAGAGGAAATGTGGGATAGTTTGGGCACATCCTGAGAAGTAATGAAATGATTGTATCATCTTTTTTGGGCACCTGTGATATTTTTGTTTTCTTAGGGGTTTATGCATAATAATTTTTTATTTGTGAATATATGCATGATGTCCATCTAATTTTCTATATTATGCAAACTTATTTTTTATTCCTCTGGAAATTAAAATGGTTTCTTCTGAGACAAATGTAACAATTTTTATTATAAATATAATGGTATGTATGTAGTTCTATTTTAGATAAGTAACAATCTCTATACCTTTCTTCCCAGACAATCAGCATATTTTTCTGAAACAATTACTTGCTCATTAGAGAAACATCTATTTTGTGTTTCATTTGTAATTGTGAAGTTTCCCATCATTTCTGATTTATCTATTGCATTCACTGAGATTTTGTAAAAATATTTCCTTCTCTTAAATATATATTTTTTTCCATTAAACAACTTCTATGTCATCTAGCCTTTACTTAAATTCTTGTTTTTTTAAAGCCCCTCTTTGTTAGACATGCTCACTCCATCTCAATCCTTTTCCTTCCTACATCCTTCTAATGTTCATGTCTGTTGAACTAATTTTTCAATGGTGACTGTTTGTTTGATATACTTGGGTTGTTGTCTAACCTAGAACTCTGGAGTACAAATATGCCCTAAATCTGTTTTGGCAGGTGATTAGGACAGGCACTTGTATCCAATTATTGACACAAAGGCAATGAAATGGTTACTGCAAAATGTATCCAATGCTTAGATTTTACTCAAGTTTTATGGCTGTTAGGTAAAACAAAGTTTTCTTTGCTAGTGTCATTCTTTTAACTTAAAATTAGAGATATTTTGTTGTCAACATCAAATAAACTTAGTAAATTCAAATTTTTAATTATTACGTTCTTGTCATATAGAAAAGACAAACAAATTTAATTTTAAACCCTTGGAACAAATACCACAGGAAACCGCGGATCCGGGCACACCCCACTGAACTGGGAGACCCGCTTCTCCATCGCACTATCTGCTGCCCGTGGACTGACCCACATCCATGCTGCTGGCCCCACCTTCTCACATGGCAACATAAAGTCTTCCAATATCCTTCTCACCAACACCTATGATGCCCGTGTTTCCGACCATGGCCTTGCCACCCTTGTGGGTCCTGTCCCCTCATCCCCAGCCCGTCTCTCAGGCTACCGGGCTCCAGAGGTCACAGACCTCCGACGAGTCTCCCAGAAGGCTGATGTGTATAGCTTTGGTGTCTTAATCCTTGAGCTTCTCACCGGCAAAGCCCCAACCCAGACCCTACTAAATGAAGAAGGGGTTGATTTACCAAGGTGGGTTCAGTCCGTGGTGCGTGAAGAGTGGACCTCAGAAGTGTTTGACATGGAGTTGTTGCGGTATGGAAATGTCGAGGAGGAAATGGTGCAGCTCCTACAGCTGGCGATTGACTGTGCCGCTCAGCATCCTGACAGCCGGCCTCACATGGCTGATGTCGTTGCAAGGATTGAAGAGATCAGGCGGAATGGTTCTGCAACTGCTACTGCAGGGCCACCTCAACCAGAGAGCCTTGATGGGGATGACATGTCCTCGATTCGTACCGAGTGATTTTGAAGCTATCTCAGGCTCACTTGGTCGGTATCTAAAATTGCAATTATTCATGGTGGATCGCCTTGTTTTGTCGTGTGCCTATTTTTAGGAACTTCTACGTTGTTTATGCGGTGCACTTTGATGAATTTCCTATTTGTATTCTGAATTATCTGGTGACCTTGTGCCGCATCAGCATTGGAGGGTTTATGTAAAATTTGCATGTTGACATGATGGGGTGATGGGAGAGAAATGACTATAGGTGTTGGATTCATGGATTAGTGGATTAGATGCCTGGTTTCTTCGATTGTTTGTTTTTTTTGTTTATTTCTTTCTTTCTTTCTTTCTTTTCTTTTCTTTTTTTTTTGTTTTCTTAGTTTTCATCTTGAGGGTTAATTTCGTTTGGATGGATTCAACAAAGAACTGTGTATGTGGGGCCTTGAGTCATCTCTTGTTGTAATTTGCCTTTCTCTATAGCAAAAGAAATTTGGTGATGTATTTAGATTGAATGAGAGGTTTTTGTCTTGTATTTTTTCTTCGTGTTAGGTTTTCATTGCGTCTGTTTTCATCTATTTATGATAACTTTCTTAATTATGTTAGGTTAGTGCCAATTTCTTTCTTTAGCTTTGTGTCTTCAACATTTTTTTTTTGTTTTGGATACTTTGAGTGCTGCATACTTTAGTTACAGTCTTACAGATAAGTACATTGGTGAAATGTTTATTCTATTTACTTTGGTTTTTCAAGAAAAAAACAGAGGCTTGACTGGTCAAAGAATTCTATAGCCTATATTTATATTTTAATCTGATGCGGCCAAACAAGAGGTGGTGGCAGGTTACCACTTATCACCTTCCAAGGGACTAATTGCAATTTGGCACACAAAGATATGTATATAGTAATCCTTGAGTAATTATTGAAACATACCACTATACCCCCCTACACATTTTTTTCTCTCTTTGGAAACAAGGAAAAAATGAAAATAAAAAGTACTGATGCCACAACATATGTCACTGGTTGCCATATACAAGAAAACATGACTAGGATGGATAGGATCCTGTTTCCAAAATGCAAGGGTGTGTAATTAAAGCCTCCTTTATAGTTGTCTAGTTGAGACTTTTTATGAAGGCTTTGGCTTAAAAAAATATATAGAGTTAGGTAGTTGTTAAGTAGCTGGAGAAGGACTGTGACCAATTCCTGTGACTTGTCATCAGTAGATAACTTTTGTTTTACTTAATTTTGATAAAACAGTACACATTTGTGTTGTAAATTGTAATATAAGAGTAATACTATATATTATTATAAATTGCCAACCAAATCATGCACTCTTGAGTTACCATAAAACATAAGTTACACTAGTGAGTGCGATGGGATGCTTTCTTTTCCTAGTCGAAGCAAAAATGACACTTATACGGTCTAATTCTCAACCGATTTTTTAAATCTCTGCTTTTACAAAAGACTATACATGATTAATTTAATACAAAATCGCGAAGATAAAATAAGAAAAAAATTAAAATAAATCACCGGATGATCGTGTGCATTACTACGATGTAAAATTACTTGTTTGTGTATTTATTTATGACTAATTCTGCTATGGATCAAAATTTATATTATAGACGAAAAGATCAGACTAAAATTAACGGTTCTGATTCATTAATCTCTAGATGTTTTGATCCATAATAGAACTACTTATTATTATTTTTTATGAAAAATCAGGTATAACTTTGGTACCGCTACAAAAGAGCACTTTTCTCTTTCTTTTTTTATGGTTTTATTCCCATTATCCACCTCTATCTAGTTGTTTTGGGGGACGCAATTTGGGGGAAGCCAAACAGACATCCAGAAACTGTTCGGTTGAACTGGCACTTCACTTGTGTGCTGGATGCCTTGATATCCCCACCTAATATTAACTCTTTTCCATGTGACTAATGGCATTGCCTCCTCAAAATAACATTATTATAATACCCATTTGTTTAATAAAAAAACACCATGGTTGGATGGTGCCTTTAATTGTTATTATTTAGACGGATTTTTTGTTTTATTTTTTTCTATACAGTCCAGTGCAGTGATGCATTGAATGTTTTTAAAACTGGAAATTAATTTAGGGGAGATTCCACAATTTCAGCATTTGGCCCAGGATAAAGATCCTATTAATTGTATAATTAATTTATCCTTTTTTTGAAAGAAAGAGCGTAAAAATGTATGGATTGGATGTTTCTTCTAATAAATACTAATAAATACTGAGACAACAAGTTTAACAATGACAAACTTGACTACAATTTTTTTTTCAAATTATGTTAATTCTTTTAAAAATTATAAACACATTTTTTTTTGTGTTGTGTGTTAATTTTTGTACAATTTCAATATCATTTAATGTTGAATCAAATGTTGTATGAAAATTGATTGTAATAATATTAATGTCATTTGGTTATAGATGAAATTCGTATCAAATTTTATCATTTTTCAAGTATATGATATATATAAAGTACGTATACATTACGTTTCAAATGTTGAAAAATTATAAGTTATCTTTTACAACTATCAAATTAGTTTGTTGTAAATAAATCTCAACCCTTCTTGTACATCCTTTTAGTTTCTCTTTAATTTTACAAAGTGATAATCTAATTTTGATCGTGTTTTTTTGTGTTTTTATATACCGTATAATGTTCTATCATTTACAGCAAAGCGAGATAAACTTGGATCGAATGAAGCAACTCTCACAACACCGTCGGAAAAAAAAATATTTTTTTCAATTCTAAATTAACTTTTTTATAAATTCAACAATCATATTCTAAAAAATAGGTAGATGAAAAATATTTTGTCTACAATTATGTTTAGTTATAAAGAAAAAGAAAGAACTAAAACTTGGAAAAAAGAAGTTTTTTTTCTTGAAGAAAACCTTCTACTCCTAGCTAGAAAAAGAGGAAATTATTTTTTTTTCGTTTTTAAAAAAAAAAAAACTCTTTGTGGGACACTTGGAAAAAGTGTTATGCTTTTTTCATAGGATTCTCGAAAGTGTCAAATAAAGATAAATAAAAAGTTTATTTGGTCCATATCCTTAAATTAAAAAAAAAAGAAAAAAAAATCATCACGAGATAGCATAATGCAAGCTTTTTGCCAAAAAAAAATGAAATAAATTTTTTTGTCCTATTTATTTTTCAAAACATGACCCTAAAGTTTCCCAAAAATATAATTTAGTTTAAAAATAAGGAAAGTGTTATGGAGATATCATTGTTAATACTGTCGTCGAAATAAGTTTTTGTTATACCCTAAAGTACAGTACTTTTATTACACAACTTAAATATCACTAATATACAAAATAACTCATTTGAGTTGAATAATGACAATACTGTACAAAATGAGTTTACATAATAAAATCATTAATATATACAATAACTCATTTAATATATATAATAAATCTTATATCAATAACGGTATCAACAATTACAACAATTATATAACAAAGAAGTACAAAAAATAATATTCCAAAATCCCAATCAACAAATGGCAGGAGGGTCCCACACACTCACCATTGACCCCACAATCACAGCACAAGAGACTGATTGACCCATTTGCATATTAAGGCAAAATGCACCAACAATCTCTTACATGCATTTATATTTATATAAATATAATATATATAATGAGCATTCTATTCTCAAAGGAGGCTAGTTTGGAACACCCATACTTTGATCAGAAATTGATGGTAGGGATTTTCCTCTTTATAATTGGAGAAAAATCAGCTCATAGTGAATCTTTGGAAATATTTGGCACAATATGGGCTTAGAGTGAATATTTTGGATATATTAGGCACAATATCAGCTGAGAATAAGTCCCGTAAAAAATATTTAAAAAAAAATGAATGTTGAGATTAACGGAAGTTTTCATATAAAAAAGGAAATATTTGG
Source organism: x Bolboschoenoplectus mariqueter (assembly GCA_037678475.1). Classification (NCBI taxonomy): domain Eukaryota; kingdom Viridiplantae; phylum Streptophyta; class Magnoliopsida; order Poales; family Cyperaceae; genus x Bolboschoenoplectus; species x Bolboschoenoplectus mariqueter. Next base: position 2,729,390 of record CM075251.1, read on the forward strand.
GAGATTTTAAAATTGATATCGATTTTATTATTCATATTATATAAGTTATTATTCATATTAATGGCTTTATTATACAACTTATTTTTAATAATATTTTTATTATTCAACTCAAATACAACTAATATGAATAATAACTCACTTAAGTTGAATAACATAACTACTGTACAAATAAGTTGCACAATAAAATCGTTAATATGAATAATAACTTATTTAATCTGAATAATAAAGTTGATATCGGTTTTGATATCGATTATGATATCCGTACATCAGCTCTCAAAAAAAAATTATATTTTTTATGACAGTTCCTAGAGACACCAATATAATTAAGCTTCAAGCCCCTCATTGCTTGTGTTTTTTGTTTGAAAATTGGAAATGAAATCACCACAACTGTTTTCTTTTCTTTTCTTTTCTTTAAAATTCGATAAAGTACAGTCATCCGTGGAATGATTGATTAATAATTGATCAGGAGTTCTAACAAGTGACCTGGCTTTGTTTCTAGTCTTTTTTTTTTTTATTTTTTAGAGGAGATTCTAGTCTGTAACCACTGCTTGTGTTTGCTAAATTGTACGGATTTCTGGATTCTCTGTGGCCATTCTTTCCCTTCTGTGAACTGGATTTTTATGTAATTCCTCCTATTTCTCATAGAGGACAAAGTTTTTTTTTAAAAAAAAGTTAGGGTTCATATAAAAAAAGGGTTATTTATTATTTTTAAGATGTCGTTTGTGAAAAGTGAACGCTTTTTTTTTTTTTGTAAAAGGATGAGATTGATTGACATTTGTGTTAAATTTATGATTCATTGTGGAATTAACTAACACATATAAATGGAAAAATCATACTATTTGATTATTGAAACCCTGATATGAATTATTTAAAATATTTGGTTAGCTTTCTAGTAGGGATAGGAAATTATATATGTATTTTCAAAAATTAAAAACTTGATATCAAATTGAAACTCAGATGATAAATACTATTTTTCTTTTTCTATGGGATATTTTATTTTTATTATTCTTTTTATATATAGAAGATAACAAAGAAAGTTCTATAGTGTTTATTGGAAACTAATGTTATTGAAATATAGATTATGATTTGTAATGTAATTTTATGAATTTGTATCACTTATTTAAAAAAATAGAACTATACTATTAAAAAAATTAAATTGGATTGATCCGGTCCTTTCATTTTAAATCAAATGTCCAAATTGAAAAAATATGGCTTTATTTTCTTTTTTAAAAAAAGATGATGAATTTAAACAGATTTTTTGGTCAAAAGGTCACATATTTCAAGTTTAAATATTTATAAATATTTTTTTTCCGAATTTTGAACATATAATCTTTCATATAGAAACCATTATTTTTGTCACCAAACCAACAAAATCGGTTCTCTTAAAAAAAGCAAGTAATTTATACATGAAGATTAAAAATATATATTTAAGTGTCATTTATAATGTTGTTGGTTTGGCTTGAAAGTAATGAAAAGTTTTTTTTTTGTATTCATTACACTTCCTTTTTTTTGATATTGACAAGACAAAAAAAGAAGTATATTTTGAATGAAAATTTTCAAAATTTAACCTATTTTCTTATCCCCCACAAAATACTAGCATACAATGCCTCATTTCTATCAAATATATACGTACTGTGTATTCAACTCGTATAAAGGTAATACAAAATAGTTGCAACTAAAAAAAAATGAGCAGCACAAGTTATCAAATAATAGACATAAATCATAATCAAGTCACAAAAGATGCATTTGATAAATAATTTTTTTAGTTCGTTAAATTGCAAAGATTGTAATATCAAAAAATCTAGGGGTCTGTCGGCGAATAGTTTTTTTGCATCGGCAAATATAAATCATAATTAATTACCTACACAGTAAATATAAATCATAATTTAACAAAATTCCAAGAAGAAATTGAAGTGATTTTTGAGTTGTCTTCCTTAAAAAAAAAGCAAGTGTTACAAAAAAAAAAATGCCAGACAAGAAAAAATACAAGTTGAAAATTCTTTTTTTTTTTGCATGAAAGAAACGATGTTTCACATTTCTGGTTCGGATTTCATGTGAAGGATGGGTAATTTTTCGGAAATTCGAAAAGGGAGCTGATATACAGATATTGTTGTTGATATTGTTATTGATACCGATTTCATTATTTAGTTTAAATGAGTTAGTATTTATATTAATGATTTTATTATGTAACTTATTTGTACTGTATTTTTGTTATTCAACTTGAGTGAGTTATTATTTAAATTAGTAGTATTTAAATTAAATAATAAAATACTGCATAAAATAAATTGCATAATAAAATCATTAACATAAATAATAACTCATTTTATATAAATAATAAAATCTGTATCGATAACGGTATCTCCCAAACATTTTCCTTTGAAAAAGTTACAATGCTTGATTTATCTTTGTAAAATAAAACTTTTGAATTAAATTTGAGTTACAAATTAAAAATATTGTAAAATTATTCTCGATTTCACATACTTATCACTATGTTTATTTATCAATTGCTACTATCGCACTTGAATTCACGTCAACTCTCAAAGTGTTTCTGTCATGAAATTATGACACACAGTCTCAATTATTCATCATAAATCACGCATAAATATAAACAAAATTCTCTCAAAAAAAGTCACATTAGTCCACATATAATCAACTTAAATCGAAGAATTAATATTACATATCATATAATTTCTAACATCATAATTATGAAGATAAATATAGACTCATTGTGTTACATTAATTACATGCTAATCAAAATAATTTGTGTGTTTTAAGCGTCAATCCAACACCGTTTTACATTACACTAGTACAAAGTAACATTTTAATTTACGCATTTATTTTTTTTTTCCAATTCATGATCAACATAAATATATGCATGATAACGACCACAAATATTCGATTCCATGCTTGATTTGATATTTGATTTATCCCAGCCGACAATTACCCGGTTTATAAGGTGATTGTTTCCTACTCAAATTATATGATTTCATAGGTTTTTAAATCCAATAAGTGGTTATGTTATATAAATATATTTTACTTTTTTAATTGCGACACATTGTTCAAGTACCTTTGAATAATTATTTCTCATTTTTAGTGAGTACAAACAGTGGTAGATTAAGAGAATCTGATAAGCACGAGCACAAAATAAAATATATGTATATATTTTATTTTTTATTAGATATTAAGCCTATGCACTTTAATATTAACATATCAAATTTATTATTTTTTTAAGAAAAAATATAATAATTTTTAATAATATTTAAAATTAAGGCGTACACTTGTCAGTGTTTATTTTTTAATAAATCTTCCCCTAAATATAAAGCAATGCATCAAGAAGAAAAAAAAAACAGTGGTTTATCAAGAAGAAAAAACAAACAAAAAATTAGATAAAAAGTAGGAGCAAGAACAAGAAATTGGAGACAAAAAGTGTTTAATCCATTAACATAATTCAAAGACTTAATCTACCACTTAAGCACCATAGTGATGGATATTGTGCTTTTTAAAAAGCATTATTTGTTTAATTAATTGCTTCTGTTGCTCGTTTTGTTTAAAAAAAATATAAAATGATTAAACAAACCAAAAACCTTTCAATAATGTTGCAAAAAATATGGATCTTAATTTATTATATATAATAATAGGAAGTTAACTAATGCAAACTAGTGACCACCTAACAAATCAATTTAAATCTCATTTTACGAGGATTGATCGACTGCACAAAAATGTGTCAAAATTCAAAGCACCAAATGCTACATGAAGTAAAAAAATTTCAAAAAAAAAGGCAAAAGAGAAAAACGATTTTGTTTTTTTTTGTTTTTTTGTTTTTGTCTTTTTGTCTTTTTTTCTTTTTTTTGTATTTTTTTGGAGGGTATTTGAATTCACATCAGCTATTATAGTTAACAATGACAATTTATTATTATTATCTTCATGACAAGTGAACCCAACAAAATAAAGATAAAAAAATATCTCTCATAAGTTAAATTTAAAATGTTTAAATTGAAATCGAATTTTAAAATCAATAATATTTTACTATTATAATATTTCTATAACAATAAATGCGGACATGTAAATATTTCGGTGTACCAATAAACATGCATACTAGGAGGGGAGAAAAAAATAGTGTCGTAAAATTAGGGATAAAAATATTGCAATCAAAGACATCTTTGCTTATTTAAACAAAGCACATAATTTTTCAAAAATTAAAAAAACTAGCACCAGAAGGGAGAATTTACTACAAATTTCCATGAAATTGTCGGAAATTATTCATGAAATAATAAATTCTAGTGGGGCAGTCTATATATGCCATGAAGATCCAGTCCTCGGTGCAAGCATTTAATTCCATAGACCAACTGCTATAGCTTATTTAATGTGCACGCAATTGAATATAGATGTATTTATAGTTTTTTTATAAAATATTTATATTTAATGATAAAAATATTTATATTTTATATTATTAAATTTAAAAGTTATACAATTTGTATTTATATTTATACAATAAAATTTTTAACTTTAATTATTCTATAATTATTTAGAAAAAAAAGCATAATAAATATTTTCTATACTAACAACAAATATTTATAAATTTAAATATATAAATAAATTATATATTTAGTATAAAATATGAGGGATAAAGTTAAATGACAGATCAGCGTTTAACTTTGCATTTGAGAGGAAATTCCTTTGCAACTTGTTCTCTCTTTTATGATGCATCTGGCATCTGAAATTCCTTTGGAAATTCTCATTCAAATTGCCTTTTTTTGGGCCATCTTTTGTGAGCACTTTTCAATGAAACTTACACAGAATGAATATTCTTTCTTGTGGAAACACGATTTGAATTTGTTTGTATGTGATGAATGCGAACAAACATAAAAAGAAAAGAAAAAGGAATCTAAGGGAGTGTTGACACATTTATTATATGAGGAATGCTTGAAAGAATGAATATGAATAAAATAATATAAAGGTAGTTCACATGAAAACAGAGGTGGAGATAAATTCTTAAAATTTTGGGGGTCAATTATGAAGAAGTTCTTATTTGATTAGAATATGGGGGTCAGTAATATAACTTTTTCTCAAAATTATGAGGGTCAGTTTTAAATTATTTGTATTATGGATGGGGATTTATTGATAATTAAAAGTTTGACAACCTTGACAATAAAGTTTTAAATAATTCGTAAATAATTTTTAAAAATAGAAAAAAAATTATAGAAATATTTTTGAGCTTATAGAAAAAAATTATTATCAAAGTTGTCAAATTTTTAGTTGTCAAGTGCTCTCTACCCTTGTAACATTTATGTTTCAAAAACTTAAATACATTACACATCTTATAGAATTTTGAAAAAAGAATAAAGTCAATTGACTCTCATTCTTTGTTATTAAATCCACCAATGTATAAAAAAGATGATTCAATTTGGTGAGTTATTATCTTTTCCCTCGATTCATGTGTTTCAATTCCCTTATTTATAGAATCCACTATCCTAACATATCCCTAAATTAAAAGTACAAAATAAATCCACTATCCTAACATATCCCTAAATTAAAGTACAAAATAAACACAGAGTTTAAATATCTTTATTTTTTATGGCTTTATTTTTAAAATTATAAAGATTCAAATTTTAAACTAAAATATCAAAAATATATCATTAAATATGATCTATATTATTTTCTCTATATATAGATAAAAAAAATATAATATTTTAATAATATTTTATTTCAAATCAAAAGATTGTCAGAAATATAATGATGTGAATAATTTTTTGACGTTGATTTTTAACTTACTAAAATGAAAATGCAAAAGCAATAAATTTAATTTTCAAATTTTTATTATTAAAAAATTAAAAAATTAAAATACGATAGAAAGTAGAAATAAAAAAAAAGACATTTGAACTCTTCTCAAATACCACAGACAACTGACAAAAATTAGAAATTCTTTTGTGCATCCTCTGTTATTTTGCTGCTGCTCCGAATTTTTCAGAAAGGATTCGATCCACAAAGACTTCAGGCCCGGTATAAAGGTCTTCAAAATTGGCATAGGTTTTCTCAAATTAAAAAGCCCAAAATTAGATCTATGGCTCAAATATGAACCAACCCATTTAGAATATAATTCTTAGAATTGTGTTGGCCTGGGGCAAAGAAAGAGAATTGGTACATTCCATCTCAAAAAAGATGAAAACAGACTTGAAAATAGGTACTATACTGGTATCTGTGAGCATTACCTAATTCTCAGTGGGGTTAGCTACTACTATACCAGAACCTACTTGTGGTACCGTTCTTTCCCTCGGCGACCTTAAATCAGAATTAAATTTACTATGGTTGATGAGGACATCATTAAAGTGGTTACAAATGTTAAAAAAATTTCATTGCAAACTTCAGACCTGAATACATAATGGGAAACGTAATCCAAAATACATTTATTTCAATCCAAAAGCAACTTGAAACTTGATGAAACAAAGACAAATGAAGGAGTGGTTTCTGTTTAAAACAAAAACGAAAGCATCTCATCATGGTTTCCAGAGAAGTGTGGTTTCAGTGATCATAGCAGTCACAACATATGGGTCCATGTTAGATGCCGGCCTCCTATCTTCGAAATAGCCTGATTAATTCAGACAAATATAGAGAGAAAATCAGTTAGTTCTGAATATTGGCAATGAATTGAGCAAATTGGATCTTATTATTTCTTTTAGATTGAAAATCAGTATATCATAGTATGCATATACTGTAAGAATTTAGGAGAAAAATAAGTACAAAATCAGAGAGGTGGCAGAAACCCTACCTTTGCCTTCTTTTTCGGTGTCACGGCCAACTCTAATGGAGGCTCCACGGTTTGCAACACCCTAAAAATTAGGAAGCATAAATTTATCTCTTTGTCTGAACTTCTCAGGTATAAAATAGGGGGGGGGGGGGGGTGGATGAATTGTTAATTTCATTTTTGTCCAGATAGAATACTTGACAGTTTCTTTACTATCAATTGAGATGACCTAAAGCAACATCTACCAAATTTCAAATGTCCAACTGTATAATTACAGAGAAATTAAACATACCCATTTGAAAGTGTTGATATCAGCAGTCTCGTGGCGCCCTGTGAGGCGGCGTTCATTGCCTTCACCATAGGCAGCGATGTGCTCCTTGTGCCTCAGTCCCAGTTTCTCGATGGCCTTCTTTATCACCTCATATCCTCCTTCCTCCCTCATTGATTTTGTACTGAATTTAAGATAATAAAAAGAAGTAAATAATACAAACATAAGCATGTATGCGATAATATGCATTTAGTTGACAGTTAGGAAAAAGGAAGTCGGTTTTTTTTGCCCTATACCTGTAGTTGGTGTGAGCACCAGCACCATTCCAATCACCCTATAATATGAGACATATAAAAAAAATAAAGTTTACTCACCAACCAAATAAAATAAAATGAAAACAGACAATAAAAATTGAGAGGATTTTGAAATATATTAGAAAATATATGCTTAATATACTGACTGGAATTGGCTTTGGGTCGAAAGATAGCACCACTCCCGCAATCTCTGTTATCCTCTGATGATATTAAAACAAAAGTTTTTAGTAGAAATCAGAAAAATATTTCTAGATAGGTATCAAAGATTCTTGAGAATTTTTACACTGTGACCCTGATAAAATTGACAGTAACTTTTGCTGTTATTTACCTCGAGAATGTAACGTGCAACCCACATCTGGTCACCCGCTGCAATTCCAACTGAAGGGCCAACTTGGAACTCCCACTACACAAATATGAAACAAAAAATGAAATAAATTAAGAAGAGATGAAGAGAACAAGAAGAGGAATAGCCACTGAGTATGAAAATGTAAATAGTACCTGACCCGGCATAACTTCACCATTTATGCCACTGATATTGATACCGGCATAAAGGCAAGCCTTGTAATGTGCATCAACAATATCACGACCAAACGCCTTATCTGCACCTGTAGCACAGTAGTACGGGCCCTATTGGAAAATGAAGTAAAATTAAAGATTAAAAACTGATTAACAAACTAATTTGAATGTTATGATTGAATGAAATTTAGACAAGTCCTCAAATACACATCGAGGGTTAAAAGATTACTTGAGGGCCAGGAAAACCGCCGACGGGCCACCCAAGAGGCCAATTCACATCCTTCTGAAGAAGTGTATACTCTTGCTCGATACCGAACCTATTTTGCAGAAAACATATCAAACATTAAGAAATATAATTTCTTATGAGTACTACAAAGAATTGGAATAAATTGAATTTGTAAGATACCAAGGCTCTTCAGCTACAACATCAGGTTGGCTGAAAACCTCTGCGGCCTTGTTTCTCTTGTTGGTTGGAATGGGCTTTCCTTGTGGCGTGTAGCAGTCGCACATGACCTTTGTACAGACCGAAACACCGGAGTGAGTTAAAATCTTATTCTTTATTATAGTTGAAATTTGAAAAAAAAAATATAATCTAAAGAAAACTGTGGGGACAAGAATAGTTCAGCGAGAATATTTACGGAGTCATTGAACCACTTTATTTCTTTTACTTGCAATCTTGATCAATTATGTTTTAATTTACGTAACGGTTCCCATTTTACTGAACGAGCAGCATCTCTCCCATGAAAATAAATCAAAAAAAAAAAGAAAAAAACTCCCATAAGTAAATACTCACAAGGATGTTATTTCCTCCCCTGAATGGATCCTTGAAAATGGCTTGAGGGCTTCAATAGAAAAAAAATGAACAAACATGAATTATTTAACTTATTATTCCATATAAGGACATAGAATTCAAAACTTTAATAACAAATAAAGTTAGAAATAGAGATTGTAATTATAAAGATCATACTAAAGGATGACTTCGCTGTCCTCGCCTGGAGCCTGACCGGTGCTTGACCCGTCATAGTTCCACTTCGGGAGCTCACTGGGGCTGATAACAGGCTTTGAAATTGTCTGCTCAAAAATAGTTCAGATTAGTTGACAGATTTATTTTCAATTGTTCAAATAAACTAAATTGGTGAATTCAATTATAAACACTGGATATATACTAATTAGTTTGGGCATTTAAGAAATGAACTAAGTGTTAAATTTGAATGATAAAAAAAAATCTTTAGAGTTAGTACGTACTCTTGCTTTGCTCCTCATGTCCATGCCAGATCCACCAACCCTAGTAAAAGTAACATCAAGCTGTTAGCATAAAAGTACAGTTATATATGCAAGTATATGCAATTCATCTGGAAAAAAAATACCCATTAGAAAGTAAAACATTTAAGATCGAAACCGTATAGTTGAAATGTATGCAAGGCCAAAGACGGAGACATAATTAAAAAAAATAAAAATTAGTGAATTACAAAAAGGGATTAAATTATTGTACCTTTCCTATTTGTATCCTTGATTATAGTTTCTCATGCTTATAAACGGAGATGTTTGTATAAATTTGTTCATTTTCACAAAACAATGAAGAAACTATTATCCTGCCAAACTAACCAAATGAACAATGAGGAACAATGCTAATTCTTTGTTACTTGTCATGAACATTTTCCATCTAAATTTCAAACACAAGTTCGACAACAGTCGACCAGACAAGGAATATGCAATTGTTAAGGGCCACAAAAAGATAACATTAAATTTGGGATAGGAGAATACAGAGAAAAACAGGGGAGGATAAAACAGAGACATACCAGATATATTCAGCAATTATTTTCTCAGTTTCATCAGAGAGGTTCATGTTAATAAGATCATTTAGAAGAGCCATCAGAGCAATGCTAGAGAAAAACAAGGAATCAAATTATTCTCTCTAAGTTGGAGGAGAGGAAATGAGAAAAGATATAACAGTTGTGGAGAAAACAGAGGAGGGGGGATGGCTTATATATACTTGAAACAAGGTGTGCCATGTTGAAGTTTGGCATGATGGGGGTGAAAAAAAAAAGATTAAATGTAGTTGTTATTAACAAAAATAATATGTTAAACTAAATGATCAAGAAGACTTTGATTTAACAAAGAGGCATGCTGGTTTATTGCCTTAATGGTTGACAATGACATAAATAATATTGCTGTCAAAGCCGTTGAAGTGGTTTTATTGCTTCTATACCCTAAAATTATCTGCAAATTACCTCACAAGAATACAATCTTTGCTAACATGTAGGATGTCAAAAATCTATTAGGGAAAATACCCGTGTAAATTGATGGTTTTGGGAGGACATGCATGCATATATTAAATTTATTCTATAGAGGAAAAATTATTCAAATACCAATAGGTTATTGCCTGTTGATAAAAGGGAATAGGAAAGTCAACTTAAAACTCTACACGAAGAAAATTGCATCTAAACTAACGGGTTGCTTTCTGTGTGATGTTTGATTATCTAAAATTTGAAAATGTGATGGATTATATCATCGGACCAGACATTATGTTGAGATAAGCGGATATAAAGTTTTTACATTTAATATTTCCGATATTTATTCTTTTTCAAATGTGTTTTACAGAATTTGAATCTGCATCTCTCTATATAAAAGTTATATCTATCACCACCTGTGTTAGATTTACTGTTCGGCTTTATACTAAGATTAACAAGGTAAATCTAGATAGCAATAGTATCAGGACTAATGCTTATTGATTTTTCTTTTTCTTTTTTCCCCTTATATTTGTACTGTACTTTGATTTCTTAATTCATAAATTAGGGACTTGAACTGTTTCTTATTTTCCATATCAAAAGTAAAATGATATTGTTATATAAAATGAATTTGAAAAGGTGTAAAACAAAATAACTTAATACAAGGAAAAAACAATAATTGTATATTTATGAACTATAGATAAAATTTAAGGTCTATAATTAAAAATTTTCGATTGCTTTTTGTGAAAAATTGTGTTTATTAAAAATATTTTGTACTAATTTTTGAACAGTTAGTGCATAACAGTTTACATTGAAATTGGCATGATCCTATTCCACCACATAAAATCATGCATTAGCTTTAACAATTTAAAATCTAGTTGTCTTAAAAAATTATATGAGAAATCTTGTCTAAAAACGTCGCAGATTTTGACTTTCCTTTCTAATTAATAAAGTGATAATAATTGATTACATGACGTCCCAAACAACCATATTTGAATTGCAAATTGCTGTTAAAAAATTCTGTATATCCTGTTGCAAAGTCATTTAAAGAATCAGTGCATCTTAATTTGTTTATACAAGTGTTTGCAAGAATTATTCAACTTCGGTTGTTATCTAATATGAGTTGCCATAAATTCTATCTAATAAGATGCATGTTCCTTTGTTATAGTCAAGGACATTTTATATAAGGTTATACCTAGTTTATGCTGCAAAAATTTTAGTTCATATTATTACTACCACCATCACCACTAATTCTTTCATAGTAGTTTTTAGTTCTTTAAATCTTCCCAAAATTGTAAAAAATATGCATATGTCAGATAAGCTTAAATAATTCATAAAAAGAATGAACCATAGGTCTAGCATGGTAGTGATAGATCTCGTCTCTTCATAGAGAGACGCAAGTTTAAGTTTCGTAAAAAAATATTTGAAAAAAAATAAATATCAGAACTAAAGGGAGCCCTTATTTAAAAAAAATTGTAAAAAGAATAATTTTATGATAACTCAAAATGGTGCATGACATCTGATTCAGCATAAGATGAGAATCAAATTATAAGAGATGTGAAAAAAATAAACTAAGCTTCATATGTTCTTCATAATTTAATCACTCTCAGATGACATGTATGAAGAAGAATTGCAAACTCTTGATAAGTTATGTCGTAGCTACTTTTCATTGTTGTTGGTTTGTTTGTTGATGGTAAAACTCAAAATCAGTTTTGAACTAGAAATTTTAATTAATTAGGAAGTTTCCAATGGAAACTGCTAATTATTAATTCGCATTTGATATCTTTAAAAAAAAACCTTCTCTAGAGAAAGAAGGGCGTAGTAATATACTTGATCAGATCTGCTCGACATTTGTTCTCAGAAAACAAAATTTATTTTCTTGAATCATTTTTTTATATTGAAGCAAAATAAATAAGTAACATCATACAAGTAGGTACAAATATTATAAAGAGGCAGGAAAACATATAATATTATAAAACAACTTCACTGTAAACTTCAGACCTTCACATTTTACATAAATGGAAATATAATCCAAATATATTTATTTCAATCCAATATATAGCAAGCATCACAAAACTTAGTGAAACAAAAGACAAACAAAAATCTTGTTTCTGATTAAGCAAAATCAATCAACTCATCATGGAGACTTAATTTGGTGGTGTCCAGAGAAGTGTGGTCTCAGTGATCTTAGAAGTGACAACATATGGGTCCATGTTTGATGCTGGCCTTCTATCCTCAAAATAGCCTATTTCAGACAGATATAAAAGAACATCAATTAGATTTGAGAGTAAATTGGGTCTTGTTTGTCCACTTTTGGAAAATACTATGCATATATTGTAAGAAATTTTGATATTTGAAAGCTTTTAGGTGAGAAATAAGTACAAAATCAGAGAAGCGGCGTGAAACCTACCTTTGCCTTCTTTTTCGGTGTCACGACCAACTCTAATGGAGGCTCCACGGTTGGCAACACCCTGAAAATAGGAACCATAGATTGAACCCTTTTTTCTGACATTCTCAGATTAAAAAATCTGGGAGAAATTAACAAGATAAATGAATGCAAGGATCAAAGAAATGTGGAGGCCAGATGACTTGTTAATTTCATTTTTGTCATGATAGATGCTTGAAATTTTCTGTACTGTTAACTGAGGACCAACTGCAACTGTTAATCAGAAAGAACACATACCCATTTGAAGGTGTTGATGTCAGCAGTCTCATGGCGACCGGTGAGGCGACGCTCATTGCCTTCACCATAGGCGGCGATATGCTCCGCATGCCTCAATCCCAGCTTTTCGATGGCCTTCTTTATCACCTCGTATCCTCCTTCCTCCCTCATTGATTTTGTACTGATACAGGTAAAACAAAAACACAAAGTTAATTAGTAAAATTATCAGCATTCATAGTATGTAACAATATGGATACTGTCACCACCTAATCAACAGTTAGGGAGAGGAAATCAATTTTTTTGGCCTACCTGTAGTTGGTGTGAGCACCGGCACCATTCCAATCACCCTATAATATGAAAAATAGAAAATAATAAGTTTTAATACATAAGAGGAGAAATTTGTTAATCAACAAAAAGAGAAACATGATTTTGAAATAAATTAGAATTTATTTGCTTAAATATACTAACCGGAATCGGCTTTGGGTCAAGGGATAGCACCACTCCCGCAATCTCAGTTATCCTCTGATGACATTAAAACATAATCTTTTAGTAGAAATCAAAAGGATGTTTCTAAATAAGAATCAGAGATTTATAAAGATCGCATACATTGTGACACTTCCTAAAATTATAAAAAAACTTTCGCTGTTATCTACCTCGAGAATGTAACGTGCAACCCACATCTCGTCACCCGCTGCAATTCCAACCGAAGGGCCGACTTGGAACTCCCACTATGCAGATATGAAAACATAAGAATGAATTGAAACAAAACGAGACAAAGACAACAACAAGAAGAGGAATGGTGACTAAGTACAGAAATGTAAATCGTACCTGGCCGGGCATAACTTCACCATTGATACCGCTGATGTTAATACCAGCATAAAGACAAGCCTTGTAATGTGCATCGACTATGTCACGGCCAAAAGCCTTCTCTGCACCTATCGCACAGTAATATGGGCCCTATTTGAAAAAAAAAAAAAATTAGAAATTGGAAATGAAATTTTTGTGAACAGACTACTTTGAACACTTCGATTTATGGATGAAAATTTAGACAATCTCTGCTTTGTGCATTTAGAGGGTTAAAACTTGAAATATTACTTGAGGGCCGGGAAAACCACCAACGGGCCACCCGAGAGGCCAGCTCACATCCTTTTGAAGAAGTGTATACTCTTGCTCGATCCCGAACCTATTTTGTAAATAAACAAAAAAAAAAGTAGTCATCAAGAAATATATTTCTCAAGAGTAACAGAGATAATTGGAATAATTAAATTTGCAATATACCAAGGCTCTTCAGCTACAACATCTGGATGGCTGAATATCTTAGCAGCGTTGTTTCTTGCATTGGTTGGAATGGGATCCCCTTGTGGTGTGTAGCAGTCACACATGACCTTTTTTATGAATTGAAACAGGGGATAGAGTTTACAAATATTTTACTTCAGTATAATTGAAATTTGAAAAAAAAAAATGAAACTAATTTAAAGACATTTTTTTTGGACAGAAATACATAATTAAGAAGTAGAGTTTTATGCATTCAACTATTTTATTTGCAAAATTTGCTTGGTAATCTTGATCAATTTTTCTTTTTATTTAAGCACAGGTTTTCATTTTTCAGGATTAGTAAATATGTTATTATTTCCCATTGTGCAGTAGTCCACATATATTTTTTGAGAGGTAAGTCAAAATTTACTGCTCCATTTCAAATGTGAAACCCCTCTCCCATGAAAATAAGGAAAAAAAAAAGAAAGCTCCAATGAATAAAGTAATACTCACAAGGATGTTATTCCCTCCCCTGAATGGATCCTTGAAAATGGCTTGAGGGCTTCAAAAGCAAGAGCGATCAAACATGATGTAATTAATTAAATTTTTCCATAAAAGGATAAAAAATTTCAAAATTTAAGACAAATATATATAGTTTAAATTAGAGAAATTAATTAAAAGATCGTACTAAAGGATGACTTCGCTGTCCTCGCCGCGAGCCTGGCCAGTGCTCGACCCGTCATAGTTCCATTTCGGGAGCTCACTGGGACTGCTTACAGGCTTTGAAATTGTCTGCTCGAAAACAGTTTTACATTACTTGAACTAATTTATATATGCTCCTTATAAACTAAAATTGGTGAATCATACAAAGATATGTACTACTCATTTTTTGGTCCCCATAATGAATTTCATTTGGGTCATTGTAATTAGGCTTACTTCATATCATTTGATAAATAAAACTTGGGAGCATTATATATGTGTTGAGCATTTAAGTAATGTATTGAGTTGAAAATTTGAACAACAAACAATAAAAAAGAAAAAAATATATATTTTGAGTTTGTATATACCCTTGCTTTGCTCCTCATGTCCATGCCAGATCCACCAACCCTAGTAACAGTAATATATATCAAGCTGTTAGCATAACAGTATAATCATGCAAGTATATGCCACACATTAACAAACTGTACATTGGAAAATAATATTTTATGATTGAAACCATAGATTTGAAATGTAAGCAACATGAGATTGAGATAAATTTTAAAAAAGAAAAGGAAATTTAGTGAATTACAAAAGAGAGTTCAATTGTCTTTATATTTCCCATTTTAATCCTTACAAATGAAGGTTCATTTTAATTTGTCATTTTATCAAGAAATGCTAATCCCACCAAAGAGATCACAAGAAAATTCAGGAAGGTAGTGTAAAAGACTAATTCCATGTTATTACTCATGTAATTGTTCCACATCAATTTTAGACATAAGCACATTGCCTGCGACCAAACAAGGAATAAGCAATGGTTAAGCTATTAAGGGCACCACAAAATTAAAATAACTTACACTTTTTTTTGGGGGAGAGGGGTAATGTACAGAGAATCATGATAAAAAAAATGGGGAGGAGAGAACAGAGACTTACCAGATGTATTCAGCAATGATTTTCTCAGTATCATCAGAGAGGTTCATGTTAACAAGGTCATTTAGAAGAGCCATCAGAGCAGTGCTAGAGAAGAACAAGGAATTAAATTATTCTCTCTAGACTGGAGGAGAGGGAGTGTAAAGAGAAATAACAGTTGTGGAGAAAACACAGGAGGAAGGATGGCTTATATATACATGAAATAAGTTGTGCCAGGTTGGTATTTGGAAAGCTGGAAAAGATTCAAGGTAGCTATATATTATTAAGAATAAAATAACATCATAAACTAAAGAATCAAGAAGTCTTTGCTTGAATAAAAGTTGATGTTGTCTTATTGCCTTAATTATTAGTTGATAATATTATGTAATATTACATTTAAGGCCCTGGAAGTGGCTTAATTTCTTGCTTGTGTGCCCCTAAAAATATCAACACCTACCTCACAAGAATTTGATCTTTGCTTTTGTAACTCTACATGAATGTCTAATTTATACTGCTTGATGAGATAGTGTTTTTAATTGAAAAATGTTGATGAGTGCTAACATCTTCTATGTCAACAAATATACCATGAAAAGCACCTCTGTGCAAATTGATGGTTTTGGGAGGACATGTAGGCATATATCAAAATTTTAGGGGAAAATTCAAATACAAATACCTTATGTGTACAACGAAATAAGAAAGTCAACTGAAGAAACTATGCGCGCAAACAAGAGAATTGCAATTGAATTAACGGTTTCTTATGTGTGGTGTTCAACTATCTTAAATTAATTTGACAATGTTTGGAATCATAATTGGACCATACATTATGTGAGATTAGTGGATATAAAAATATGTAACATCATATATACAGATGTAGAAACTAAGACTAATAGGGTACATCTACATAACAATAGTAAATTACAATTAAGTTATTTTAACATATGTTCAATTTTTATGATATATATTTTTTGAAAATATTATTTAAATTAAAAAATTATAATTGTAGATATATTTCTAATTATTTAGATATAACATATACCAGTTTTGAATCAATTTAGAATTTGATTGGTTATTCATCACAAATCTATTAAAACTTCATTGTTAAAATTTTAAAATTGTTCGAAGGAAGACAAAATCTCTTTCAAATTGATTCAAATTTGATATACATTCTATCTAAATAATTAGAAATACATTTACAATTTTAAAATTTTCAATTCCAATAATATTTCTTAAAAATATGTATCATAACAGTTAAATGTACATAAAATGTATGTTAGAATTATTCAATAATTAACAATGACACTTTTAATACTTTTGAATTCAAAGAGTAAAACCAATAAATATCTAACGAGGTCTATAATCTGGAACTTTTGTTTCCTGTTTTAGAATCAATCGTGTCATACTAAAGTATTTGTATTTATAATTGAATAGTTTAGTGCAGATTAATTTAAATTAAAATTGGTAAGATCCTATTCCGCCACGTAAAACCATGCTTTAGCAATTTAAAATTTATTTTTTTAAAAAAACTTATATGAGAAGCCTTGTCAAAAAACCGTCACAAACTTTGACTTTCCTTTGCGTTTATATTATTTTAGTATGGAAGCTGACATAATAAAAGAATATTCTTAATTTTGCATCTCTCATCTGAACTTCAACATACAAAATATAAATATTTTTTAAAAATATATATTTCAAAATTTAAGTTAAAAACTATGATAAATAATTTAAAATATATATTTCAAATTTTTTTACTACCAATAACATAAACTATAAATATTTTTACCATTAAGTATAAATATATTTTGGAAAAAATATAAACAGATTTAATTTATTTTTTAATGTCCCCAACAACCAAATTTAAATTACAAATTGCTGTTATTACTTATTATATCTGTTGCAAAGTCCTAATTGGGCTAAATGCTGCACGCCTGCACATAGCAACAGAGCCTCAAAGACATGGTTTTAACTTTTTATTTTTTTTTCTCAAACATAGTAACAGATTTGGAATTTTGAGGCGTAGGTGTATCTTTGACCAATTCTGCTAGATATATATATTTGCTCTCGGCAATTTTTATTTTATTGAATCATTTTATATCAACGCAAATTATGATTATATGATAAAAGAAGTTGATTACATAATTCAAGTGAATACAAAAATAAAAGAAAAACACAGGAAGATGTATCTTATAAAACAACAAACTCCACTCCATTTTTAGACCTTCAAACATTAATAGAATTGAAATCCAAATATATATATATATATATATATATATATATATATATATATATTACAATCCACTATCAAGCAACTCAAAACATAGTGAATCAAAAGAGAATCAGAGGTTTGTTTCCAAAATCAGAGCAACTCATCATGGAGACTTAATTAATTGGTGGTGTTCAGAGAAGTGTGGTCTCAGTGATCTTAGAAGTGACAACATATGGGTCCATGTTTGATGCTGGCCTTCTATCTTCAAAATAACCTATTTCAGACAGATATTAAAGAACATCAATTAGATTTAGCCAGTTGAAAATAACCAATAAACAGTTTCATCTAATAATGATTATGATTTGAGAGTAAATTGGGTCTTATGATCTGTACAATACTGGAAATTAAGCTCTATTTTAAGAAAAATTACTAGAAAGCAGTATATCATATTGTGCATATACTGTAAAAGTTTTAATATTTGAAAGCATTTAGGTGAGAAATAAGGACAGTCGGAGACGCGGTGCAAAATTTACCTTTGCCTGCTTTCTGGGTGTCACGGCCAATTCTAACGGAGGCTCCACGGTCAGCGACACCCTGAAAAATAGGAAGCATGGATTTAAACATCTTTGCTGAAATTCTCATATAAAAGAAAACCAAAGAGGCAATAACAAGATGATTAAAATGCAACGACGAGGAGAGGGATGACTTAGATTAATCTCAGTTTCAATCCAGCTGATAAACACATGACAGTTTCTGTGCTGATATTTGAGATGACATTTGATTTAGAGAAAAAAAAAAGAAATACCCATTTGAAGATTTCCATGTTAGCAGTCTCGTGTGAGCCAGTTAGGCGACGCTCATTGCCTGTACCATAGACAGCAATATGCTCCTCGTGCTTCAGTTCCAGCTTTTTTATGGCCTTCTCTATTACCTGGTATCCTCCTTCCTCCCTCATTGATTTTGTACTGATACATGTAAAACAAAAATACAAAGTCAATTAGTAAAAGAGGAGAGATTCAATAACCGTAGTTATTGATACTCATAATGTTTATTTTATCATTTATGTTTTAATTAATATATATAAACTGACATCTCAATAATATACATATTTTAACATTATTTTGGTGGCCGTCAAGAGAGTAAATTAAATCACAAAAATTTGATCCATTGATTTTTGTTAGTATTTGATGCATATCAAAAAATAGTTAAAATAATGCAATTTTTCGTATACTTATATAATATGATATATATAAAATATTCAATTAATTTATTTTATCATTTAAGAATTTAACAAATAATTATTTAAAATTTAATTTTATAATCGTTAATGTAATACTAATAATCATTGACATTAGATCCCTGCTCATTATGAACATCCATAGAAAGTAAGAGAGTCATTTTTTTCCCCTACCTATAGTTGGTGTGAGCACCAGCACCATTCCAATCACCCTATAATACAAGAAATAGATAATATCAAGTTTCAATACATAAAGAGTAGAAATTTGTTCATCAACAAAACGAAAAAAAGAATAGAAATTGAGAAGATGCTGAAACAAATTAGAAAATATATGCTTAATATATATACAGACCGGAATCGGCTTTGGGTCAAGGGATAGCACCACTCCCGCAATCTCAGTTATCCTCTGATGATTAAAAACAGAATCATTTAGCAGACATTAAAAAGATGTTTCTAAATCAGAACCACAGATTTTAGAAATTGTTACATTTCGAACCTTAATAAAATTAAAAAAAGGTAACTTTTGCTGTTATTTACCTCAAGAATGTAACGTGCAATCCACAACTCGTCACCCGCTGCAATTCCGACTGAAGGGCCGACCTGGAACTCCCACTATGCAGATATGAAAAAATATGAATGAGTTAAAACTAAATGAGACAACAAGAGAACAAGAAGAGGAATGTCGATTAAGTATGAAATGTAAATCGTACCTGGCCGGGCATAACTTCACCATTGATACCACTGATGTTAATACCAGCATAAAGGCAAGCCTTGTAATGTGCATCCACAATGCTACGACCAAACGCCTTATCTGCACCTATCGCACAGTAGTACGGGCCCTAATGCAAAATGAAATGAAGTAAAATTAAATTGAAAATGAAGAGGTTAACAAACTAACTTGAACATTATGATTTATGCATGAAATTTAGTGCATTTAGAGGGTTAAAAGATTACCTGAGGGCCAGGAAAACCACCAATAGGCCACCCCAGTGGCCAGTTCACATCCTTTTGAAGAAGTGTATACTCTTGCTCGATACCGAACCTATTTTGCAGAAACCACATCAAACATTAAGAAATATAATTTCTCATGAGTACTACAAAGAATTGGAATAAATTGAATTTGTAAGATACCAAGGCTCTTCAGCTACAACATCAGGTTGGCTGAAAATCCTTGCGGCCTTGTTTCTCTTGTTGGTTGGAATGGGCTCTCCTTGTGGCGTATAGCAGTCGCACATCACCTTTTTACACGGATCAAATCAGGAAATCAAGTTAAAGTACTTTACTTCAGTATAATTGAAGAAATTTGTTGGCGCAGAATAGTTAATTTAGAATATTTGCGAACTCCTCATGGAACCGTTTTATTTGCAATGGTTTTAGTTGCAATCTTGATCAATTATGTTTTCAAAACTTAATATATTTTTGAGAGGCAAGCCAACAGATAAACCCACTTTTTGAAATGTGCAATATATCTCCCATGAAAATAAATCAGAAAGGAAAATGAAGAAAGCTCCAATATATAAATACTCACAAGGATGTTTTTTCCTCCCCTGAATGGATCCTTGAAAACGGCTTGAGGGCTTCAATAGAAAAAAAAAATGAAAATGATACAATTAATTGTTTTATTTCCCATAAATGGACAAAGAAATTGAAAATTTAAGAAAAATTGATAGAGTTAGAAATAGAGATTGTAATTAAAACATCTTACTAAAGGATGACTTCGCTGTCCTTGCCTGGAGCCTGACCAGTGCTTGATCCGTCATAGTTCCACTTCGGGAGCTCGCTGGGGCTGCTAACAGGCTTTGAAATTGTCTGCTCAAAATATTTCAGATTACTTAAAAAAAACTTATATTTGATTGTTCAAATAAACTTAATTGGTGAATTATTCAGAGTTCGGTACAATTCCTATTTTGGTCCCTGTAGCATAAAGCATTTCATTTTGATCATCAGAATTATAATTGACATCATCATTTGTCAGCTAAAAATAACCGCAGACATGGCGCACAAGCATCTCTGTTTTTCAAAGAGTGATACCGATCAAGCGACATGAGTAGGTATGTGATTGTTTTATTTAGAAATGTCGTGTGTTTGATATCTGAATCAGTTGCCAATCAGCAATTATGTTGGAAAATTAGAGGGTGAAAAATGATATATTTCAAACTTCAATTAATCTTAGAGACACTAATTAGTTAGGCATTCAAGCAATGCACTGAATGTTAAATCTGAATGATAAAAAATAATTTCAAGTTAGTACATACTCTTGCTTTGCTCCTTATGTCCTGGCCAGATCCACCAACCCTAGTAGAAATAACATCAAGTTGTTAGCATAAAAATACAATTATACATGCAATATGCAACTCATCTGGAAAAAAAATGCACATTAAAAAATAATGTTTAAGATTGAAACCGTCGAGTTGAAATGTATGTGAAGGGAAGAGACAGACATAATTTAAAAAGAAAAACTAGCAAATTACAAAGTAAAAAGGGTTAAAACATTTTATGTTTCCTATTTTGATCCTTGAATATAACTTTCCAACCTTATAAATGGGGGTTTTCATATAAATTTGTTCATTTTTCACAAAACAAATTATTCAGCCAAAGTGACTAAAGGAAAAATTGAGGAAAGAAGAAGACTAATTCCAAGTTATTTATCAGGCAAATTTTCCAGATCACTCTTAAACATAAGCTCATATTATCAACTAAACAAAGCAACATGAAACAGTTAAAAAGATAACTTTCTAGTTGAGATAGGAGAATGCGGAGAAATTAAAACAGGGGAGAATGGAACAGAGACATACCATATGTATTCAGCAATTATCTTCTCAGTTTGATCAGAGAGATCCATGTTAATAAGGTCATTTAGAAGAGACATCACAGCAATGCTAGAAAATAAGAATGTATATAATTAAATTATTCTTTCTAATATAGAGGAGAGGAAATGAGAAAAGATACAACAGTTGTGGAGAAAACAGAGGAAAGGGGATGGCTTATATACATTTGAAATGAGGAGTGCCAGGTTGATGTTTCGCAAACAGGAAAAGATTCATGGTACCTTGTATGGAGAATAAAATAATATCATAAACTAAATAATCAAGAACTGTTTGCTTGAATAAATCAAGAACTATTTGCTTGAATTAAATCATGAAATATTTGGTTGATTAAAGATAGATGTATAGAAAACCAGGGAGCTATGCTGCTAGTTTTTTTTTTAAGAAAAAAAAAACAAAGAAAGAATCTCTTAAGAATTTAATCTTTTCTTTCTTCAATGTAGAATTTTTTATAAAAAAATAAAGATTTCTTAAATTCCAACATCCGTTTCTTTTTAGATTTCTCTTGTAGTAATTTAATATATATTTCATTGTAGAGAGACAAAATAGGAATGGAGGCATTCCAATGCCCATTGGACCGATGGGCAAAATTAATATTAGATCATCAAATTTGATAATTCACATGATTATTAAAACGTAAGAGTGAAACTTTTGTGCGGATCTTAATGCTATCAAACGATTATTTTGCAATCAGACCAATTTTTGATCCAATAGACGTTGAAACTGTCCTGCTTCCGACAAATCATATCACTATTTATACTTGGTCTATGTTCTTTTGTCAAAATATTAAACTCTTGAATTCATATGGCTTGATCAATTGGTGCCTTCAATTTTTAAATGGTGCAATATCTTGGATGTCAAAAATCCAATAGAAAAGTACTTTTGTGTAAAATGATGGCTTCAGGAGGACATGGAAGCATATATCAAATTTATACCGGAAAATTCAAATACAAATACCACACCATAAAAAATAACATCTAATAGAATTTATGCACTAACGGTTGTTCTTGTGTGGTGTACCTTTGATTCTCTAATAGAAGTATAACAGTGTGAGGATATAAAGTGATGCATATAAATACCGATGTACTATGCTTTATACTAAATTAACAAGGTAAATCTAAAAAGAGATATTAAGTAACAAAGATTTTGTTAGATATTTTGAGTATGAAATGAGTAAACAAATAAAATTTCTAAAAAGGAAGTTTAGTAATACAAATGACAATATGAAATCATAATTATATATTTTTGTGCTAGATCTAATATAAATCATAATGTACATTAGCATTGCTTATTTATGGATTTTTCGCACAAAGAGTATTTGTCTTTGTTACTGAACTAAAAATTGGTTCTTATTTTTTAATATATTTTTTTAAGATAAAGATGAGAGTTAAATCTATCTAATTTTAAATGTTCATAAAAAAACTCCATCCGAATTTCGAACATGCAACCTTTCACATGAAAATTTTCGTTTTTGCCACTAGACCAAATGTTGGTTTTTGATTCGGCATAATTTTTATTTTACTTTTGAAAATAATGTAGATTTATGATTTTTTTTTGTATTTTTCCTTTTGTGTGGTCTAACAATCCCCTTCAATTTTTTCTTCAATATTTCTAACTTATCTCAAAAATCTATTAAAACAGCTCTAAATGATAAATTCAAGTTACTCAATAAATTCTTCCTTTCAAAATCTTATAGGATATCAAAATTTTCTATCTTTGAAGTTTTCTAACTATTTTTTCGAACTTTTTATTACTATAATCCTCTGTCCGCTCCTTAAGGAAGCTCCCCGTCCAGATTAAGCTTCCTTAGTTTTTATGCACGGATTAAGACTATCGAACATGAGCTTCTTGATGTGGATTAAAATTTAATCTTTAATGTGTTACTGAACGGCTCCAATGAACTTAAAGAAATTGATGAGTTTAAACTTATCCTGACTTTACTCATATTTCTATTTATTTGTCTAGCTTGTTACTGACTTCCAGTCGAATAATTAATGGCTAATTCTTAATACCGTATCACAATATTCTAGCTCCTACGTATCTAATAACAATAGTGGAGGATTACTATTGAATTTCTTAACAAATGTTGAATATACAAACAAATATAATAATATATGAAATACACGACAAAAGTAGTAGTACAAACATAATTATGTATGTACCAAAATAATATATATATATATATATATATATATATATATATATATTTCAATATATGACCACTCCAGTTTATATTCAATAAAAGCCAAAATGAGCATGAATATTAACAGGTCATATTAATTATATTGTAATAATAGAAAATAGGGAAATTTTATATTTTGATCCTTAAACTTTCTTAAAAAAATCAAATTAATCGTTAAATTTTCATTTGAGCTAAGTTAGTTGTTGAATTTCTTCAAACAAACAGAGTTAGCGTTAAATTTTTTTAGAAAAACTAAGTTGGTCCTTAAATTTCTAGTCTCTGAATTTTTATAAAAAAAACTAATTGGTTCATGAACTTTTATTTAAATTTAGATATGTCAGTTTTTTATCCGACCTGATAAATCAACCTTATCCAACTTGACCCGAGTCAGGTCTGGTCAGATCCAAGTTGACTTGACCAACCAAAGATAGATAAATTTTTTTATACTCGTATTTGATCTAGTTTTCACGAATCATATCAGGTCAGGTCAAGTTGAATAAAGTTGACCTATTATATGAGACCAATGACTGATACCTCTAGATACAAATAAAAGTTCATAACCAAATTAGTTTTTTTGAAAAAGTTTATGGACTAAAATTTATATCCTTTAAAAATTTAAGGATTTATTTGATGTAATTTAAAGTTTAAGGATTGATTTGATTTTTTTTCAAAGAAGTTGAAGGACCAAATTATTTTTTTTTAAGAAATTTAAGAACCAATTTGATGTAAATTAATGAAAATTTAGAAACCAACTTAATTTTTTTTAAAAAGTTTAAGAACCAAAATATATTTTTTCCTAAAAAATAAGAAAGACTTAGAAAAGAAGATAGAGATTCATATGCTATGGTATGATCACAAGGGTGAAACAGGCAAGAAACATATCTTGTCTTCAAGCCTATCCGATTGCATGTCTTTTGGAATATGATGTATTATAATTTGATTTTTCATTTAGCATTTGGAATAAAATTTCTATATGAAGTTTAGGCAATGTAATCAAGCACTCAACGTCTCATCATTTTATTTATTGTTTCAATTTTATTCAATACAAAGTCCTAGGGAAATTATCAAAATAATAATAATAATAATAATAATAATAATAATAATAATAATAATAATAATAAAAAATAAATAAAGAAAGAAAGAAAAACAACGGCGGTAAACTGCTGGTGAGGTAAAACTTGGGGAAGTATAACAAAAGAGGGAGTGCGGAGACCAAGCATTCGGACGGTTTCTAGTCCCCACGTTAAGGTACCCTATCCAAAACATTTTGGTAAGTGTACCCAGATAAATGCCCCAAAATGTTCTCCAAGTTCAAGGTTTTTTTTTTTTTTTTTGCTGTTTTTGCTAGTCTTGAGCGTATTTATCCGTGTAAAAGGTAGCTGTTTGTTTTTGCATTTTTTTTCCTCATATTTCTGTTGTTATTTTTTTTCAACTTCATCACGTAATTAATTGTTCCGTGTGGTTAACTACAGTCTATATAGATTTATTTACTGTTTTAATAAGAATTATTTGTGGCATGACATGGGGGGGGGGGGGGTGGCAAAAGACAGTTTCCTCCATTCTTTTTTATAAGATTCTATGCAAAAATAAATAAATAAAATAAGATGGTTGGATTCCTTGTTCCAATTCTCTTCTAAAATTTTGACCAATTCAGATGTGATTAAACCAGCAGCATGAGATTTATGATGAGATCAATCTCTTCTTAATTTTATTCAATTTTCTTTTATGCCCAAGTTGATGTTAGATGCCTCCAGCAATATATATTATTTTTTTCATTGCAACTTGTTTGATTCATTATTCTTTAATAATAACCATAATTTTTTGTTCGCCTACGAGTCGCATCTTCACAACTCCTAACATCAAACCCATATATAATATGACGAGTATTGAGGGCTTATCTGAAAATATTAAGAGGTCATTAATTAAGTTTCAAAAGGGAAACAAATTAGTAAATTACAAAGTTAAGGAATAAAAAAAACAAAAAAGAACAGAAAGAACCAACCTTCTGTTTTTTTTTCTTTTACCTCTTTTACTAATTTTGTGCTGTTAAGCTGTCAATGAGCTGGTACAATGTAAGCTTGGAAAACTATAATTAATAAAATTATTGTTATGAAGATACCAAACAAAACTTGTATGGATAAATCAGAGATTGACCTTTTATTAAACAAATATTTTTTTTAATTTTATAACGCTGTCAAGAATCCTGTATTCGAATCTTACCTCCCTTTGCATCAGAAAGGTATCCTTTGCAAACTCTGTCTATCAATTAAATATTGATTAATTAATGGCCGTCAAAATATTAAAAAAATATTAAGTGCTACCACCATGTTCTCGTTCACTTGTTTCATATTAAAACTTTGATCCAATCTTGTTTATTTAATAAAATATTGAAGTTGATTTTACTCGTTTTATGTATCAATTCTCAATTGAATATTCAGATTTGGCTCTTTTGTAACAAGTATAATCGATTGGACAGTAATAGTTAAGAGATTTTTTTTTTCAAATTTTATTTACTTGGCAAATTTCATAATAAAAAAAACTTTCTGATTTAACCAATATGTATCTTTCACATTGGTATTTATATTTGTAGGAGCATGTGCTCATATTTGCATAGATATATGTTTATATTTGTACACGTTAGTGTTTATATTTATAGGAGCGGGTGTTTATATTTGAGAGATTGTTTTTTTAGAAATTTTATTTACTTTAATAGTAAACATTATAATCAAATAAAAACTTTCAGATTTAATCAAAATGGATGATTCAAATTGATGTTTATATTTACAGAAGTAGGTGCTCATATTTGCACAGACATGCATTTATACTTGCATAGAGAAATATTTATCTTTGTATATATTAGTGTTTATATTTATAGAAGCGAGTGTTTATACTTGAGAGATTTAATTGTTTTCAAATTTTATTTACTTAACAGTATACTTTATAATCAAATAAAAAACTTTCTGATTTAATCAATATGGATCATTCACATTGGTGTTTATATTTATAAGATAGAGCTCATATTTGCACAAACATATATTTATACTTGCATAGAGAGGTGTTTATATTTATACATACTGTTGTTTATATTTATAGGAGCAGTGTTTATACTTGAAAGATTTAATTTTTTTCCAATTTTATTCACTTTAATGGTAAACTTTATAATCAAATAAAAACATTTCTGATTTAATCAATATGAATCATTCACATTAGTATTTATATTTGTAGGAGTAGGTGCTCATATTTGCATAGATATTTGTTTATAATTTGTACATATTGGTGTTTATATTTATAGGAGCGGATGTTTATATTAAGTGATTTATTTTTTTTCCAAATTTTATTTACTTTAATGGTAAACTTTATAATCAAATAAAAAACTTCCTAATTTAAGCAAATATGGATCATTTAACTTGGTGTTTATATTTATAGAAGCAGGTGCTCATATTTGCACATATGTGTATTTATACTTGCATAGAGAAATGTTTATATTTGTAAATATTGGTGTTTATATTTATAGGAGTGGGTTTTTATACTTGAGAGATTTATTTTTTTTATTTTTTTTATTTACTTTAATGGTAAACTTTATAATTTAATAAAAAAAATTCAGACTTAATCAATATGGATCATTCAAATTGGTGTTTATATTTATAGGAGCAGATGCTCATATATGCACAGACGTGTATTTATACTTGCATCGAAAGGTATTTATATTTATACATATTAGTGTTTATATATGCATAACTAATCATGGAAAGAATGAAAGAACTGAAAAAGTGGGTCAAAAATAAAAAAAATATATGTATGAAAAACTTCTAAAAGAAAAATAAATAGTCTTTAATAAAATTTTACAAAAGAGATTAAGGTTGGAATGCATGAATATGAGCATATAGCCAATGCGGACCAACTTGAACATAAATTCTTCCTAACAGAAACAAGGCAACAATTCCATGTGACTCAAATATCACATGTACGAACACCAATTTTGGTTTATTACAAACACACCCATCACAAAATTTGTCGCATCATACACACATCAAATTAAGCATCCAATGAAATGACACAAGGAAAATGCAACGCAAATTTTCATGAAAGGAAGTTGCAGTAACTCCTTTTGCACTTAAGTTGGTTTCCAGAGAAGGGTGGTGTCGGCGATCATGGAAGTAACAACATAGGGATCCATGTTAGACGCCGGCCTCCGGTCCTCAAAATAACCTGAAATTTGGAAAGAACAAGAAAATTTGTTGTAAATTTTTCTTATGAATTAATATTGAGGACTTATGATCGAACGAAATAATTTGAGCTTTAAGAATTTGGTTGGAGATCTAAGAATAATTTGAGGTTTAAGAAGATCCTTTTCCTTCAAATTTCCAAAGTTTCAGAAATCCTTGTTCTCAAAAAGGGTAATTCACTAATTCTAGTGCATTAAACAGTACATGTTAACTGGTACCAGTTACCAAATTAAGGTACAGAAGAGATTACCTTTCCCTTCCTTCTCAGTGTCACGGCCAACCCTAATCGAAGCACCACGGTTCGCGACACCCTGAAAAGAAATAAAAATTACATTTTATCAACCTTGCCAATCAGAAAAATCAGAATTTGTCATAATCACAAATATGACAAGAGCAAATGCACTGTGGTGATTGCCAGTTCATACCAGTTCCAGAACTGTTAATCTTGCAACAAAAAAATGAAAGTTTTGCAATTTTGTAAATTTGCAATTTTTTTTGAATTTAGGACATACCCATTTGAAGGTGTTGATGTCGGCAGTCTCGTGACGGCCGGTAAGGCGGCGTTCATTGCCCTCACCATAGGCAGCAATGTGCTCCTTGTGCCTCAGTCCAAGATTTGCTATGGCCTTCTTTATCACCTCATATCCCCCCTCGTCTCTCATCGATTTTGTACTGTATTTTTTTTTGAAGGAAATTAGAAATCAGAGATAAATAAAACTGACTGGTGGGGATCAAGTGTCAGATACTGTACACTTGTGGCATACACATACTGGTACTGGTACTGGACCTGACTGATATGTAGAACCCAGAAAGGTAATTTTTTTTTTTTTTTAGTTTCTTACCTGTAGTTGGTGTGAGCTCCAGCACCATTCCAGTCACCCTACAAGTGAAAAGTTGTAAGATAAACTTAAGATTTCATAGAGAATTTGAATTTGAAATTGAAATTGAAGGGACAGTGTTTAAGTCAGACAAATTCAAAACTCACCATGATTGGCTTTGGGTCGAAAGAGAGCACAACTCCAGCTTTCTCAGTGATCCTCTGGTATTTGTCAGAAAAAATGTTATAGGTTAGCAATTAGCAAGAACATATTTGTTGAAAGAAGTATCTATAAAACATTAAAACTTGATGCCCTGTGTTCTTGAATTACAGCTTTAAAATTTCATTAAAGGTGCTTGAAAACAGATAATTTAGTTTTTATACATAAATTAAAACAAAAAAAAATGTGTGCGTCTTGGATTTAATTACCTCAAGAATGTACCGGGCAACCCACAATTGGTCACCGGCAGCAATTCCGACTGAAGGGCCGACTTGAAACTCCCACTGCACAGAAAAGAAAACAGATTAAAATCAGTACTATCAGAAAAATTTCTACATAACAAATAACAAATGCAGGTGTATGAATCTAAATTTATTGTACCTGGCCGGGCATGACTTCACCGTTGATGCCGCTGATGTTGACACCGGCATAAAGACAAGCCTTGTAGTGAGCATCAACTATGTCACGGCCGAAAGCCTTCTCAGCACCAGCTGCGCAGTAGTACGGTCCCTGTGATGCGTAAAAAGAAAGGTGAACAACAGAATAATTTTTCATGGTCATCTTGTTTTTTAATTAAAGAAAAGAAATAGTTCTGAATTTTGGCTTATTGCACTACAAAGTTATTGTTTGCAAATCCAGAGTGGGAAACCAATATTAATATCTAACTTCAAGTCTCCTCCTTGTGACCACTAATTAAATCTCTGTTTTCCTTTTTCTTTTTGTTTGTCTCCTCTCTTTACCCACATAACAACAAATTTCAACAAGATTCTCTATCCTTGTTTGATGTTGAGTCATAAGTGGAACAATTTTTGTTGGTATACTTGCATTAATTGCATAGAGTGCAGTGTATTAGAGGCCAATAAAAAACTTCAAAATCTGAATAAAATGGATGGAATTTAACGAATACAAAATTTTGTTTATTATACCTGGGGACCAGGGAAGCCACCAACAGGCCAGCCAAGAGGCCAGTTGACATCCTTTTGAAGGAGAGTATACTCTTGCTCAATTCCATACCTATTTTACCAAACATCTCACAATTAAATTTAGAAGGAAAGATTGTATGAAACACTTTTCTGTGTTCAGAATTGTTTTAAAAATAGGAAAAATAAATATAAATACCAGGGTTCCTCAGCTGCCACGTCAGGGTGGCTGAAGATTTTGGCTGCGTTGTTTCTCTTGTTAGTGGGGATGGGCTCACCTTGGGGTGTATAGCAATCACACATAACCTAAATATTGATTAAATTAAGAAGAAAAATCAGTAATTTATCTTATTAAATTATACTATATCATGTCAGTTAAAACACCAAGAATTTTGTGGTTTGATGGAATATCTTTTTTTTTAATAGAAAAAATAAAATTAATTTCAGTCAGTTGATTAATTAAAGGCAATATGGAAATAAGAACTATTTAGTTATCTAACAAATTTGCTAGACTTGAATTGTGATAACTGAGTTGAGGAGAGGCATTAGAGTATGGTGGGACCCATATACTATTCATTGATTTTTTTGAGATCAAATCTTCAGGCATATATTGTGCAGATATTTTTCTTTTCTTTTTTTGAGAAAATAGTGCACATATTTATCTTTTTCTCTGAGAAAATAGTTCACATATTTTTCTTTTTTTTCTGAGAAAATAGTGCACATATTTTTCGTATAAAATAATTTTAGTATTTCTAACAATAAACTTTTAATTAAATTATAATCATAATTGGATTAAATCGATATCAGTTACCTTATTTTTGCCTTCAACTTTACTACAGTAACCAAGTTTTAGAAAACACAACAATATTTTTTTTATGAGCTATAAACAGAAAGTTGGGAATTAAAAGATAAAAATAAATGTGTTTTTATAGAAAAGCACCTTTTATTTGGTACTGTTACTTGGAATGTCACAAAGCGAATTCCAACTTAAATTACTCACCATACAAGTGGAATAATTGAATTGACACAACTAGGAAAAAGACAACTTACAAGGATATTGTTGCCTCCCCTAAATGGATCCTTGAAAATTGCTTGAGGGCTTCAAAATTGAAGAGATCAATAACACCATCAATTAAAACAAGTTCAAAAACACAACAAAATTCCAAATATTTGAGAGAGAACAAAGATTTGAGCAAGAATAGAAGTGTAGCTATTACTATAGGATGACTTCACTATCCTCTCCTGGTGCCTGGCCGGTACTAGAACCGTCGTAATTCCACTTCGGGAGCTCACTTGGGCCGCTGACGGGTTTCGAAATCGTCTGCCCGAAAAAACAGATTGATTACTAAAAATGTAATGATATGCTGTTGGAATAGAGGAAATGTAAAATCCATTCATGTTTTTTCCCCTTCTTTCTATTGTTCTCTTTCTTTTCTATCTGTGTGTGTGTGTGTTTTTTTATTTTATTTCATTATGATTAATTTTCTTTGGATTTTGGGTTGGGGGGGGGGGGGGGGGGGGTTGTAAATACTTACCCTTGCCTTGCTTCTCATGTCCATGCCGGATCCACCAATCCTGATTTCACCAAACAATACAGAAAAGTTCAATATTGAGATATAAAAAGTAAATAAATTTCAAAAGACATGCATGAACATGAACATATTTTGGAAATTTTCACAATATCAGGAGCATGACCAAACTAACTAGTTCTGAAAGAACACATTTGAAACTATGAAAAGGAGACAACTGAAGCAGAGTAATTTCAATCTCTTTTTTTAATTGGTATGAATTAAAGGAAGGAGCTTTTAGAAGAAAACACATGGAAAGAAACAGAGGAGACCCCAGAGAATAGACAAAAAAAAAAAACAAACCATATGTATTCAGCGATGATTTTCTCGGTGTAGTCGGAGAGGTTAAGGTTTAGGAGACCATCTAACAAAGCCATGGCTTGAAACGAGAGAGAAGCTGGTTGTTAGCTCTTTCTAATGGGGAAAAGAGAGGAAAAAAGCAAGAACAAGAGGATGGAGAAAACAGGGGAATAATGGCACCTATTTATAGCAACGAGTTTTGGTGGTGGTAGTGGCAAAAGTGGAATATGTGGTTTCGGAAAGGCCGTTTAATACGAACAAAATCAACAAAACATTATTGAGAAACAAAAAAATCAACAAAACAAAAAAAAAAAAGGGAGCTGATATATATCAATCAGAATCGATACCGACTTTATTATTCAAATTAAATGAGTTATTATTCATATTAACGACTTTATTATATAACTTATTTGTTTAGTATTTTTATTATTTAATTTAAATGAGTTATTATTTATATTAGTAAATAAAACTATTATTAAAAATAAATTGTATAATAAAATAGTTAATATGAATAATAACTCATATAATTATGAATAATAAAATCGATATCGATTATGGTATCAATTTTCGTATCTCCCAAACATTTTCCAACAAAAAAAATCAACGAAACATTATAACTGTTCCTCTCCATTTCATTTCATACTGGTGATGATGATTCAACTTGTCCAGTTGCTGGGGAGACTAAATGTAAATCATACTAATTTTATTATTTAAAATAAATGAGTTATTATTTATATTAATAATTTTATTATATAATTTATTTGATATAATTTTTTTATTATTTAATTTAAATGAGTTATTATTTATATTAGTGATATTTAAATTAAATAATAGAGAAATTATATAAAATGAGTTACATAATAAAAGTATTGTATAAAATAAATTATATGATAAAGTCCTGAATGATAATTTATTTAATCTGAATAATAATATCGGTATCGTTGATAATATTAACAATGATATTTGTATCAGCTTTCTTATTTAGGGAAATTTTATAATTTATCCTTCATTTTCAAAAGTTCAATCAAAACACCCCTTTTCTAAAATTTTGTCAAATTGCCCTTGTGGGGTCCAATTGAATCTTTTCCCTCAAACACCACCAAAATTGGATGAAATTTTCAACGGTCCATATTTAACAGTCTTTAATGAAATATCAATTGACACTCAAATTACGTGAAATTTAAAACACAATCAATCTATAACTTCAATAATGTCTATAAATATTTTTCTATTTTTAAAAAAAATTTAAAATTATTTTGAAATTATTTAAAAAATCATTGTCAAGATTTTCAAAGTAATAATTATCGAAAGATCCCCACCATTTTTTAATATAACGGATAAAAGTACGAGTGAACAAACTGTTGCATTTACTAAGAAATTAACCTGCTTGCGTTAAAATAATTTCTGAAAATTGAATAATTGTTTTGTTTTGTAACCTCTAGCTGTAATTAATGCTTGTATTGTTGAGTTCATGGGATTTGAATTTAATGACTCGGCACCAAAAATAAATTAATTACCCAAACAAGACAAGATTAGTTATGATCGGAATCCTTAAAAATTATAATATCAATCTTTGACTTTTGATTAAACCATACTTAATGCCAATTAAACAATCGTCAATTTGATAATCCAGGCTGTATTATGCATTTTCATTTCTAATTTTTTTTAATGAAATGTAAATTTTATTCGAATACGTTGTTTATTTGACTTTGGCATGAAGGATTTCTTTTGACAAAAATGTGAAAGATAAAATGTAAACTCTTCAAATGTTTGTGAGATTAACTTCAAAAATTGATTATCTTAAAAAATAAATTAGTTTACAAGGTTCAATTGTTTTAACAATTTTTGAGATTTTGATCTTAAACATACTTGGAAAATTAAATTTTTTTGAACTGGGAATGTTAAAGCTTGACACGTCAAAAAGATCTGGATTGATAGTTCAATTTCATTATTTAAATATGATTAGATGATTTTTATCATTATAACTTCACAAAAAATCTAGCGAGCTTCATCTCATACTAATTTTATTCCAAAAAATAAATGTTCTTTTTTATATTCTTTATAGACTATTAGTGATCGATGTTTATTTAGAATAAATATTCTTGTTTTATATTATTAATAGATGGATATCTAAATAAACAGTATCCACATATATATGGGTGTTATAAAATGTATATTCCGAATATTCAAAAATAATGAAAGAATGTTCCACATGGTGATCAATATCCAAAATTATTCATAGGGAAAAAAAATAGATAACTTAAAATATATGATACTCTAAGGTAAGGTGACTCTTTCTCCGATTCAATAAAAATTAATTCATAATTAATTAATTAATTAATTAATCAATATATGGCAATTGAAAATTAGATGCTAACTATAAAAATTTCCTAGAATATAAGAAGAATCCAATTCAAGTTCACCATGAATTTGAGCAAGGAAACAAATTTATGGTTTTAACAAAGTTTGATGACCAAATTATTTTATTAGTTACATGTATTTAATTAATAGATGTTGGAAGGAGAGAAGATATATATTATTATAAAGGGAAATACTTGCTATCTGCCTCCTGATTAAAAATTAATAAAAATATGTTTATTTTATTATGATTTTTTTAATTGAATTGCAAAATAATTGTCTAATTTAATTAATGGTTGTATTATATCATATTATTAATATTTCTTTTGAGAAATTATCCTTACAATTCATATTTTACATCCTTTATTTGCACATTAAAAATATTTATACTAAACAGATAATTTATTTATATCTGAATTTGTAAGTGTTTATAATTAGTATAGAAAATATTTATCACTTTCTTATTTCCTAGACGATTATAAAAAAATGAAACTTAAAAATTTTATTATACAAGTATAAATACAACTTGCACAAGTAAATATTTATGAAAAATTATTTAGTTTTAATTTTTTAGGCAGATGGGAGACCCAAATTGGAGCATTTCATGTGAGATTAATAGCAACAATTCCAGGCATCTCCTTTTCATGTGAGATTAATAGCAACAAATAGGAAGATTTTTGCCAATAAAGGGACAATTGTTGGTGCTCTCTATCAGAATCTATTTATTTAAAGCCCTGTATTTTCTTTCTTTTCTTAAGTGAACTTTGCAAATGTAACCCTGATAAAATTTTGCACGCTTATACCTAAGTGTTAAATCTAGAACCTAAAATAAAAATATTTTTTTTAGCCCTCCAATTTATCTGAGTTTATGATACCCTCCAACTGAATATTCGATCTCATGATTTCGATCTAAATGCTAACATAATTGACATTTTTTTTTTGTTTGGATAAGTCATATTTATTAAATACATTATCCGATCTAGAATTGTCTTTTTTTCTAAACCTACTTGTGCAATAATAAGGCAATAAACCAGAAAAAATAACATTGCTTAATCAAATTATGAAATTAAGGAGTTCGACACATAATTGGAAAATATGTTGAAGATCTAATTTACTAGATAATAGGAGTATTGGGAGCTAATACATAGATACAGTTATTGATACCATTGTCGATACGAGTTTTATTATACATGTTAAAAGAATTATTATACATACTAATAATTTTATTATATAAATTCATTTTGTATAGTACTGTTATTATTCAACTTAAATGAGTCATTATATATATTAATAGTATTTAAGTTGAATAATAGAAGTAATGTGCAAAATAAAATCTTTAACATACAAAATAAAATCTGTATTGACGACGGTATCAATAATAGTGTCTCCATAACATTTTCCTTAATTTGATATTTTTGGGAGATTTAAATCATATATCTCACATAATAGAACATGGTTTTGGGAGTGCATACTAATGAGGTTGTGGCTAGATGCTCTTTTTATTGCTTTTTTTAAGTAAAGCATTTCTTTATTCTTTATTGTTCATTTAATTATTTAATTTTTTTTATAAAAAAGATGAGAGTCAAACTCTCAAATTTTATATTTAGCTGTTTAATTTGAAAATCAGTATTGATTGGTGGATTTCTATACAAACCATGAGAATGATTATTGCTCGTTAATTAAGATACATTATCTATATTTTAGCCGTATTTTATCTTGAACGAAAATGACAGGAAATTATTTTTTTCTTAAAATTGCATCATATATATTTCACTAATAATATTTAGAAAAAAAAACATATCTTGCTCCAAGATAAATGTCTCTCAACTATCTCCATAATCACTGACAAAAGGGACCCCCTATAAATTTGATCGTGTGAGGTTCGTGTGCATTAAAAATGGGGGAAATAGAGGGACAAAACCGGAGCACTCTATCAGCACCATTTATTTTACATGAAGACAAACCACCTGTGGGAGGCGTTGTGTACCACTAGAACCATACCGGTTTGAATTTACAAATCATAAGATATTTTTTTGTAATTTCTCAATCTCATTGTCACGTCTTGTAATTGATCTTTGGATCCCTGAAGAGGCTACAATTATTATTTCTTTTTTAATGTCTTCTGAAATAATAAAACATTTCCTAAAATTGATAGTTTCGTGTAATCATCCATGCGATTTCTAGTCTCCGCATTTAATTGGCATTAATGTGGTTTTGCTATGGGTACCAAAAATGTGTCATGGAAAAGAAAGAAGACGGTAATTAACTACCAATATTTTAGTTTTTAAATAAAGACGAAAGTTTAAATTATTTAATTTTAAATGTTCATAACTTGTGATATTTTATATGGAGAATATTGTTTTTACCAGTAGATCAAATGCTGATTTTTTAACTATCAATATGTAGATGTATTAGTTTCCGAACTTAATTTTTTTGACAAGTGGTAAGTGATAGGTTTGTGAACAATTGTCCATCTAAGAAGGCAGAGTCAATAATTGTAT
This sequence comes from x Bolboschoenoplectus mariqueter, assembly GCA_037678475.1. Taxonomy (NCBI): domain Eukaryota; kingdom Viridiplantae; phylum Streptophyta; class Magnoliopsida; order Poales; family Cyperaceae; genus x Bolboschoenoplectus; species x Bolboschoenoplectus mariqueter. The sequence goes on from CM075251.1 coordinate 2,766,336, forward strand.
AAATTTTAATGATTTTTAATGAACTATCAAATGAAATTTAAATTACATAAAATTTGAAATATAATCAATCTATAAGTTTAAGAATATGTCTACAATTTTTTTTTCTATTTTTAAGGTTTTTTTTCAATTTATTTGAAAATTCATTGTTAATATCATCAAAATAACTATATCATCAAGTGATTCCTCTTTTCTAAAATTACATCACCTCTTATGAAATAAATAAGAGCTAACTTACTAATAGACCATTTGCATGTACTTGTAATGAATTCATATTATATGAATATAAAAAAAAATCATACTTTGTTTAAAAGTGTCATTCTCAATTATAAGATGATGAACTTTATTTATATATATGTGGCATATAACCGCCTCAATACCTACAATTGGATTAAGATGTGTTAACCTAACAAAACTCAAAAGGTCGTTTACTCTGACAACAATATGGCTTAATTAATTAAGCGGTTGATTAGTATGATTTTTATACTATTAACATAAATTCAACTTTTGGGTATGCAAATGGACTTTGCATTAGCATATTTTGTGCCCTTTGAGGTTATTTTCTGGACCAAATTAAGCTGTGATGATTGGATTGATTGCTTTATTTGACTGGAAAAAGATGTGTAATTATTTCATTTTTTTATTGGTCTTTTTTTTTAAAAGGAAAGAGTTCATATATGATATATTATATTAAATTTCTGAAATATGATTGTGTTAATTTGACAATGAAATGATTGAAAATATAAAAATGTAAATATAATATCTGTTTTAATATTATGATATGATTGAATATTCCAAGAATCATTATAATAAAATTAATTAGGTCAACCATTTTTTTTTCTTTTCATAAATGGATTATATTAACATCAAGGTTTGTCATGTTATGTATTTCCAAAGACAGCCTCCTTTTTTTCAACTATGCTTTTGGAATGAATGCCTTTTGTTGTATTTATTTCGTACAAGTAATCTCATAATAGTCTCATCTGATGGAGATCGATCTAATTATATAAATTAAAAGGCTAATAAATGATCTCCACTATACTGACCCACTACAAAGTTTCTTAAAATTGGGTAATTGAAAGGATTTTTTCCACAAAAAATTCATCACAAAATGGTATTTTTTTTTAATTGGAACTAACTTTGTTTTTGACATATAAATTTGTTTTAAGTTTATTAAAATAATTTTTATTTTCTCCTATGTTTTTAATTTAGATAATCATTTTATTATTATTATTATTATTATTATTATTATTATTATTATTATTATTATTATTATTAAAATAATTATCATTTCCTCAAAAGCTAACCCTTTATTATTTATACTAGAATTATTCCTACTTGGGAATGATCAATGAAGTGGGAGATAAATATATATAGGAGATGCAAATCACTTCACAATAAATAAATTAAGTAATATATGTTTAGATTCAACATCTTAGATTCCATTATTCATAGGCAAAAAAGGGGGAAAATAAAATGTTAGATGACAGCGACCTCATTAAAAAGCCAACAAAATGTCAACAAACAATTTAATAAACAGACAACCCAACAGATGTGTACATTTTGCTAAAATATGTGATATTATATTAATAATATTGTATCAGAATGATAAATTTTCAAAGAGGCGCAAGGTAGCCAAAATATTACGCCACAAATTCAGATTTCTATTTTGTGAGATTATTTATTTAATATGTTTAGTTAAAAAATTAAAATACATGTTTCAATATATGTATCTAATCTAAGATTTTGATAATAGACCACAACTATGTAGATCTTGTGAGGTCAAAATTTCAAGGAATGTTTTGTGTTTTCTTATTTCATGCTCCTGTCCTTTTTTTCCCTTTTCTCATCGTAGAAAATTCTTCTTGCCATGTATTCTAATGCTATGCCTCTCTCCTTTCTTCAAAACAGAACTGATATTGCAACTCACGTTACATATCTGTACCAGTGTTGGGCCCAGTTGGTACAATAAATCGATACAGTACTCTACAGTAAACTGGTACAGTAACTGGCATCGCTTGGTACAGTAAACTGACACAGTATTTTGCCTCTGATTATAGAATACAGGAGGATAAATTTGTCAATAAATGTGCAAATCAATCCAAATGTCAGTAAATCGACAAAACATTTGAGGATAAATTTGTCAATAAATGTGCAAACCAATGCAAATGTCAGTAAATCGACAAAATATTTACAAATGCAAAACCAGTGAATTCAATTATCTTCAAATTTAGAGACAGTAAATATATGCAAGCTATTTGTCTTATATATTAATTTTCATACAAGACCTCTCTGAAATCGTGAATATTTTCCACTTTTCTTTATCCCTTGCATTTCTTCCATTGTAACAAGTTCCCTAATATTTTTTCCCCTAAAAAACATGAACAAAGCATCCTTAGCCAATAACAGTTTCTCATTCGTATTATCTTGTCACGGTATTATTCCATCTAAAACCATCTGTTCGGTCCATTTGGTGAAGAACACATGGGGACAAACGCTTTAAGCATCATGTAATGTTCTAATAGTTAATATTCCCTCCACAATTAAGAAAAGAAAAGGAGGAGATGAGTACTTCATAATTGAGCCAACTTGTGTTAGCCATCCGATGTCTTCAAATTCTAAGGCGCATGTGTTCAACTAGATGGACACCGGACACGGGTTTTTTAAATATCTAAAAAAAAGGTTTGGTTTTTTATTTCCAACAAAATAAAAACTAGATGGAGGTCTCTACGAAGCTGAATGGAACACTTCTGCGACATAAATCCAAGATGATTTTTGAGTGACATAAAGTTATCTATCAACTTAGCTGAACTTGTAGCCACCAATCAACTTCTTTGCACAGTTCCAGTAAGTGGGCTGTGGTCCGGAATTTACTAGCTAGAATCTCTAGTAGATGATAGGTTCTCCGCTGAGCGGAGTAACTGCTATGGATAGGCATCGAGATAGATGGCACATATGCTTTGAATCTAATTCCTCTTCTCCTCTTTCCTTATAATACAAAGAACAAGATATATAAATTCAAACATGTACAGTCAGCGTGTAGTGACATACACTATTATCACTATATTTTCTTTCTGAAAAAGACGGGAATGAAATTGAGAAATGTTCGAGGATATATCTACTAAACCATAATTTGCCCCGGTTTTTTTAGTATATATTCGACAAGTAATTATTCGCTAGACATTAAAATGATCATGCATGTTTCCAGAATTCAATATAAACTCGAAAAACAAATTTCATGACACTTCCAATGAACAATTCATTTTTTTTTAAGATACCAGGAATCATCACATATCCGTCACCAGATAGGTTCAGAAGGCAACGCTCATCAGCTGTGATTCAAATAAACAAGGGTTATTCGGTCCTCCGCTAATATATAAACGAACTTTTAGCCATACATAACAGAAAGTAACAAAAATTGCAACAACAGCATCAACAAAATTATTAGATAACTCCTATCACAACCAAATGTACACTTCCTAATTTATTGAGATAAATATTTATAAGGATCCCCATAACCAACCATCCACTCTGCTCACGTGATCTTTAACTTATAAAATTACAAAGATCACATGAGAAGAACAAGAAAAAACTAAGAAAAATAAAAAATAGCCACATGAAAAAAGGGAAAGAATAATGGGAGGGGAGGGGAGGGGAGATTTCAAGCAAAACCTAACAACAGCCCCAGTAAGCTAAACAATACACTTGTTTCTTATGTACCCGCTTCAAAACCATTTTTCCTCATAGAAATAACAAAAAGGAAAATAAAAAATGAAATTATTGAAAGCTTCTTGAGGTGGAGGCTCTAGATGGAGGACGACTTGTATCAAGAAATTGCGATGCAAGGGATGCTTGCGCCATTTCTTCTCGCTTTACCTCATCCTGCATAGATCTCATTGCATAGTAGTAGTTAGTCCCAATATCAGTCAGATTTTGCAGTATGTGTAACTCAAGTTTAGAATGGAATGTTAGACCAAAATGAAGTCTATAACTGAATTCTGGCCATGTATCAGAACCAGACCATATATAAAAGCAACATGGCTGGCATAATAATGGTGTGGAACGGGGCAAAAATATACTCCTCACCAATCAGGAAGAGTTCAATTACCTCCTTCGACTGTACTAAAGTCCATAACTATAACTTGTACCAGTCAGATAGATAAAAATAGATAAAAAAAAAAAAGGAACCATAGATGGTTGTCATCTGTATGTTGAAAATTTGTTTATTTGTTTCTTTTGCATCATTCTGCGACCATGTGGCTCAGTTAACAAGAACACCACATACATTAAATCTTGCACAGGCCCACTTAAATCTCGAAATAAAAATCAGTCTCTCTGTGACAGGTTTAAAATACCAGCTTTTCCTTTCTCATGTTATCTATTACAAGGGACATTGAAGACTGGATTGCATTAACCTAGGGCAGATAAGGGTTTATCAGAGAAAGGGAATGGGAACTGGAACATGATACATTACCCCTGAAGAATGAGGAACAATCTGGTACTGAGAGTTGGAATGAGGGTTTAGGGATTAGGGTTTAGGGTAATGTAGTGATAACTTTATACTTGGTACGTTAGACAGACTATTTGAAGTTATTCAACGTTTTGTTACTGTCAATAATTACTGAGAAGGATTATAAGTCTTTTGAAAACATCTTTGTGCCACAAGTAGTGTAGTAAGCATACCACATGCTTGACAACATATTAGTTCAACAGCAAAACCATGTAGAATATTCATTGGGCCTCTAAAATTTATGGCCCAGATATGAAGTCATCCAGTTTCCCTCCAAATCAATAGTTGAATATTCCCATTCCTGTTCCTATTCCCAACCCCAGCAGAAGACTTTCCATTTTCCAGTTTCTTTTCAGCACCCCCATCTTTCTTCAAAAGATAGGTTCACAGGTGTACAAGTTAGGGGGTGTAAGTCTAACCCAATTAATCCTACAGACCCGACCCACACAACCCACCTAACCCAAAAAATTACTAATTCATAACTCAATTGGTTAGATATGGGTTGGATTTTGATCAACCCGACAATTAAAGTTTGGACACGGATTTTATAAAAAAAGTTGAGTAAAACCTGACCAATCATTGTATGTTATTTTTCTTAAAGTAATTTGTTTTTATATGATTATAATAATAATATCATTATTAAAATAATGTGGTATCTTGTTAAATTAAGATTTTTTAAATTAAAACTTCCTCTATGTTGTTGTTAGATAGAGTATGCTATATTTTTATTTGTATCTTTTCCGATTATAACTTATTGTTATTAATATTTTTTATATCAAGTTTTTTTTAAAAAAAAAAAGGAAACCTGCCAGATCCACAAAACCTGACTGCCTAGTTAAAAGCTCAGATTGAACGGTTTTTATTTTTAATTGGCCAGTTACAAATTGAAAATATCATAACCCAACTAAAAAGTAAATTGGATTGACAACCTACATGAAACCCGACTGACCCGACAGGTCCCTGATGTCAGTCAGAAACTCCTGAAGTGCCTCTTGCTTTTTTGCATACCCAGGATGACAGTCTTCGTCTCACCAGTTAGCAATAAAGTTATACAAGAGATACAGTATAATATGGATCTTTTCTTCTTTTCTTTTGGGAGTGTAGGGACTTACAAGACAAGACTTAGAACCAATATGTACAGGCCGGTCCTGAATGGACTCATAGTTAGTAAAAATCCATATGGGAACCTATCAGAAACTTTATGGTCCATAGGACATCTCTAGCTTTGAGAAAAACCAGAAAACTCATGTGCCAAACCTAGAAACATGAGCAACAAGTCCCATATCCTCTCCTCAAATATTTAAAGCATCTCCAAATATTTCCTTCCCAATTCAATCTAATAAAGAGTTCGGGCAGGAATTTTGGGAAATTCTTTGAAGAAAAAGGTAAAAATGGAATTAGAGATGTTCTCATGCTTTACACTGTTAAAAATACACAGTAAATTGCTCATATTAACTCCACAAGTACCATACCTGAGTAAATGAACTTGATGAACTCAGTCCTGTATCTGAATGTGTACCGGTACCCTGACCTGGACCAGAAGGAGGGTTCCAAACTGGCGGTGGCTTCAACTTGGCAAACTCACGGTGCTTCTCCTGTGTTCGCACAAACTGGTCAAGCCGGACTGGGAAGTCGATCAACTTGTAAATGGAAGCTGCATCTTGTTCTGGGTTACCATTGCCATATTCTGTTCTAATGGGAATATCAAGTTGGGCTGGTGACAGTTGAGTCATGGCATCTGACAGACGAGATGAAGGAACTGTCTTTAGTCGGGTCCTTAAGATCTTGAAGGCCGAGCTTTGCTAAAATATCAGAGAGAGGGAGAGAGAGAGGGAGAGAGAATAAGTATATAGATATACCAATAGGATAAAGCTATACAGAAGAAATAGCACATTACTTTTTTGTTGTTGCTTCTTTGTTCCCTTTTTGGTTCTTTGTTTTCTTTACATAATTTGAAAGGTCAGAGGGTGCATCCAAATGCTGAATAGTACAAGTATGAACTTACTCAGAAGCATGCTACCATTTGATCACTTTTTGATAACAAACTGTCAATTCAAACAAGAAGACCAGAATAAACTCAAAATACTGGTAATGTGCTTTTCTTGGTTTAACCATTGTAATAACAAGTTGTCAATTCAAACAAGAAAGCCAGAATAAACTCAAAATAAAATAATAAAATAAGAAGACCAATAATGAATGCTGACTATAGCACACAAGACAAGCACTTGCAACTACCAAACCTGAGATGACATGGCAGATACAACACTAACAAACAAAAATCAGTAAGGATACTAGTGCAATATTCAAGAAATGGAAAAAGAAAGATGACTTGCATGAATCCCTGAATCCTTGCAATTAGACAAACAAATATTAGGAAAACTTGCAACAAACTAAGGATTCTCTATATTAGCTAGAAGAGATGAGGTCTACACATGACCATCAGTTTAGCATAACACAATATATGCATCCACAATGAGGATGCAAAGAAAGAATTGAAGCATCGAAAGGTGGAAGAGAATAAATTTTATGGAGAAAAGATTTCATCAGAGGACCTCAAATATAAAGCCTTCATCTGAAATTTTTGAATATAGGCCAGGAATCTGCAAGGGTCAAGTATAAAGAAATGAATCTGTTTAAGGGAGAGAAGTAAATAGAGACAAGAAGGAGACACAGGTATAAGCAAAATTCTTGCAGAAAAATGAACAGGCATTTTGATGCATAACCCCCTTTAGACAAGCCATTATCCGCAAACAGTTAAGTCTCCAAAGGATAGTTGAAGGATGCCAGCGTTCAGGTTTTCATTCAATGCATTACATATTTAACTAAATTGATCACAGATGCTTTCAGCAATGCTATATATCAACTATCAAGAATTCATATGCAAGAAAGATATACAAGATTTGCCTAATCAGTTATATCTGAAAAAGGATTAATGCACACACAGATGCAAAGATGTACAATAGGCACACCTGAGGGAGCAACATCAGAAGACCATAGAGACATTTCACAAGCCATGTATGTTTTTCAGGCTCAAGAAGCTGCAAATAATACATAAACAAACCATTACTTAGAAATCAGTAGCAAAGAATCTAAAGAAAATAACTGTACTTCCTTTGATTCTCAGGACTCAAAAAGGATCAGCTTGAATTAACATTTAGATGGATACTGTATCAGATTAGTTCAAGTACCAGCATATCTGATTTTGTACCAAAAAGATGGTATATCACATGCAAAAGCAGTAATGCAAGTAATACAACCATGGTGGAAAAATCAATACAATAATGGTTTCTGTTATCTCAGAAGGCAGAATCTAAAGGGGTTCAGGTTTGACTAAAGAGCAAGAGCAGTAAATGCAACAAATAACAATGCAAATAATGCAACCATAGGAAAAAAATTTAATACAAGAATGGTTTAAGATGTAAAAGATGGTTCACAATACCTGCAAACGAAGGTAAGAAAAGATGGGAGTTTCAAGGAGACGAATAAGCTTGTCAAGGTGTACCAAGAATTTTATGTTTATGTCGTCCTCCTTCAATGATTGTATCACACAACTTGCATGATGGTATGCCTTTTATTACAAGAGCAAAATTAAGTCAAATAAGAGCAAGAGTTAATGCAAACAGAATTACATTACACATTGCAATTATGGTGGTTCGTAGTACAAGGTGCTTCACCACTTACCACTGAAGAAGATTTTACTGACCAAGGGCACCAGTTAATTTGTATTGTTACTGTACAAACTTAGCGTCTTTTTGGTATTTTCTGTGCTTTGTTGGGATTAAGTTAAGATATTAAAGGTGTAATTATGAATATTAACATATTGCAACAGAGCAATGAAAAGCAACCAGTAGAATTGGTATGGGACAGATCAGGTCCACAACAGTGATAATCAGAGACAAAGTCCAATAAACATTTACAATCAAAATGGAGTATCCTACATAGTAACATAGATTATACAAGCTATGATGGAATATCAACACTTTTCTCTTTTGAAGAAGAACGTAAACAAGTGATTTTTGAAAATTGTTAAAATATCTGGAGCTTAAATACCTTCAAATATTAAAACAGAACCAACCTGAGCAAGAAAACAGAGGGTTATAGTCGCCATGGCGGAGTGGCACCAAGAAGGGTACAAAGACAAGAACAATTCTTTGCCAGAAGAATTCATCAAAGCCTGCTTCAGGATCAATCTAAGCCCACCCAGTTCAGCTGATGTCACTAGAATCAAGTTCAGAGCCTGGAAATTATTACAAAATTGGTAAATAGAAAATTCTCAAAATAGTTCTTATGAAAACAAGACTACTGCAAAGAATCATCAAGGATGAATTGAAGTTGTCATATTATCAAATCTAGGATCAAGAATCAAATTGTGAGATTGACAAAAAAGAAACTTGCTCCAAATTGCACTTCAAAAGTGAAATAATACAAAAACTGCCAGAAGGTGCATGTCAACAATATCAAAATGTTTAATAACAAACAACATGTTTTGGAAGGAAAGTACATAGATTTATATTTTGAAACCGTTGTTGTGTACTAATAATAATCAGAAATGAAATATTTTGGATTGAGTGGCCAACTGGTTTCGCAAATTGAATCATGAACCATAGTAACTGTCAGATCAGGTCAACTATGGTGCAAACATATTTATATACTGCCCAATAGCAAAAAAACACTGGTTTGGTAATATCAAAAAAATCTTTTCATTCTTTTTTCTGAAGTTGCGGTTTTCAGCTCAAGTGGGAATAAAGGCTCAAGGGTTCTAATATGAAGTTAATAATACATTTGATCTGTGGGTAAATTCAATCTAGAAGTTTCTGAAAGAAATTGGCTATCATTTCGTAATTGTATGGAGCATACCTATGGAAAAGTAACAATTATGTAATTCATCCTTAGACAAAGAATTCAATCTCATTGCTCTGGCTAGTTGTAGGTAGTATTGATACCAGAAAATATATGCCTAGAGGTCATCCATAGTCCGTACTGATAATGATCAAGAGGAACTAACCTGAATCATAGTAGCAGCGAAGTCGAGGTCATTTTCATTCCCAAGTATAATAGAAAACTCACGATAAACCCTGTCAGCACCCAGAAGGACAGAAAGCCGACGTACAACCAAAGGACCCCTCCTATAGTATGGAAAAGTAATTCATATTTTTCCTGATCGGAATAAGCCCTTTAATTATTCTATGTTCTATCTCTAAATCTGAACTGGGCAAATAAATTCCATAAAAAAGAAGTATATTACACAGGGGCAGGACTGAATTAGAAATTCCAGCAAAATGCAATGTTGAAAACCCTAAGGCGATATTGGTACAGAAGAAATATTTATTGCAAGGAAATAACAGCCAAAGTTGTAAACCCCGCCATACACCAGATAACATATACTATATTTGAGCCAATCTACCCCAAGTACACAGGAAACAAGGCTAAAATAGAGGTTGCCATGGAATCACAACCATTACTTGTCCAGAAGGGAAATAATGGCGGGCATAATAGAGAAAGCAAGAAAGGTAAAAGAAAAAGGGTATATACTTTTCCAAGAGGGAGTTATTCGATTTGAAGTTGCTGAGTAGATGGGTCACAAGATTGGTGAAATGATGAGTCTCTTGGGCCACGCAAGCATGCACTTCTAGTACCAGCAATACAACCTGAATATAAGGCAAGGTTTTCAATAAAAAAATTTAGAATTAAATAACTCACACAATTCCAGGCCAAGTGGAATAGATATAGATATGCACCCATGCCGATAGACCTAGTTTTCTACATCTCAGACAGCACAGCTAAAAAAGCACAGTATACAGGTAAAAATATGCTGCATGTAAAATATGGGTTGATAAAGCACATTGACAGTAAATCATTAAAAAAAGGTACATGTAAAAGAGAACAAATGTTCAAAAGAGGCACTTACGTCTTCAGAAGGATCTGAAAGTGCACTCAAAAGTGAACTAAAGATGTCATCCATGTAGATTATTATCTGGGAAAAATTGTAACAGAATGAATGAAAACAGTCAAAACTGAAACCTGGAAGACCAGATCCATATTCAAAGAAAATGAGCACTGTACGGTTCAAGAGAAATAGATATTGCAGTTGGGTGTAAGTCCAATCTAAGCAAACTTTAGCTTAATAGATACCTCAACCTAAGCATATCACAGACTTCAATATCAAAACATATTATGTGCTATACAGGAATCTTGACATACCATGATGCGTCACCAAACTGAACCAATAGATGTCTAGAAGTAGACTTGTTATGCTTTTTGACACAACAAAGGGTTCAAGTTCAAGGGACTAGACCAAAGTGACAGAACCACTCAAGCTCAATACCACTACACCTCAGTAACAAATTCTAAAACATGGCTATTTGAAGTAAAATGTACCTCATTTCGATATTTTAAAACAAGACTTTGAATCCATCGCAGTGCTTCAATCCTAGTCGCCTCAAAATCACTATTTAATTCTCTGTGAAAAATCATGCGAGAAATAAGCTTTAAAATATTGGTCAAACGGAACACCAGCTGGAAGGACCCTAACTCTGTATGGTGCTTGTTTCATCTGCTTGAACATTTTTTTTATCTGAGTTTTCTATAGCAGGTTGTTTATATATGTAGTTACAGGCAAGGTGGGCATGTATATATATATATATAGAGAGAGAGAGAGAGGACCTCCTTGCAATTTGAAGAACTTTCCCTACATCAAATCCTTCAGCTGGTTCAGGTTTCAATCCACGGAGCTCTTCATTGGTCTCACAGGCAACCTTCACATTGAGAAAGACGACCAAGATAATTTGAAAATAACTTCACGATACAGAAACCACACCCAATGTTCCCAATATTAGCAAGTAACAACCAAGATAATTTTGATAAATGAAATAACACAAAACTATAAGACTAGTTTCCTGCACACTATACATAAGACATGTCTCACTCTCAAGCATATACGATTTCATAAGTTGGTTAAGACATGACTCTCTCAAGCTAATACAAACTTGTGGTATTGTTGTAAGCAACGCAAGTAAGGTTGGATGTTTGTTGCAAATATACAGTCTAGAGTGCAGAACATTATACGAAAGGGTGGTAAAGAAAAAAGTTGATACCACTCGTATTTTCTCTTCTTTGTCAGATATGCAGGGCAATATGGCCCCCAAAATATCAGCATAGTGAGGCACAAGCTGGTCACCACCAAGTTTTACAAACTCGTTTACCTAAATTTAATAAAGCAGTCCACTTTGAAATTCAGAACATTCAAATACAGATTGACTAGCATGTATCAACCACTACTGATGCAGCATTAGTCTATTCAAGCCTATATTATCAGAACAAAATTAGTACAATAGTTGTCCTTGTTTTCATTTGGAAACATTTTTGTCCCTACAATATCACCAAAGCATTGCCATTCTAGCATGCCTTTCTAACCATCAGCCATTATACCTTGTTTGTATCAGTATTACCACTGTTGACCTGTGTTCAGAACGTTAGGGTGTTTTAGTGATTTCTTCTTCATCAGCTCTATATATCCCGTCCAACACTTTTTGATATATCATCTGAACCACAAAAATTCCTAACTAGATACTACCAATAACTCATACAAAACAAAAGAAAACACATTCCTAGGTCCTACCAACTTTCTTTCTAAGAATTCCCATTGCTCATCTCCAGAAAAATGAGAATTAATAGATAAATTGCTCAGTCAGGTACTTATCAGAAGTTGGAAAAGGAAAAAAAAAAAAGAATAGTCACATTATTTTTTCCTCGTTTAGGAGGGCATAGGATGTCCAAAGGTCTCGTAGCGAATGCATAAATAGTTTCCACGTTTTTTAATTTTGTTATGGGCTGACCAAAACCGACTTAAATGGTAAAAGATAAGTATTTTTCCAACATATTACCCATATAACAGCTGTTAAACGAGTGAATTCATCAGTAGATCCACATCGTCTCACCAATATCTCAGCCATGCGACCATAATCTACATTCTGCATGTGTTACAAAACAAAATAGTGAGTAAGCCTCTTGCTAAATTTTAGTAAGTCGACAATAACCAACAAAAAAAAAGGAACTTTTTGGTAGCACCTTCCAAGAGGAATCCTCTTAAGTCACTAGCCTTATCCTCAAATCACACTTGTGAAAAATACAAGAGGACTCAATCAAAGGGCAGATCAGTAATTGAAAAAAAAGAGCACTTACTGGAGGGTTAGGACTTACTGGAGAGTTCTTAATTTCTTGGAGAAATTCAGAGAGAGCAGCATCAGCTTGCTGCCTTATTTCAAGGCTAGAATCACTCAGCATGTTAAATAAACCTACAACAATAATTATCAGGTAGAACTCTTAATACTGCAAGAAATCTCATCATAGATAACCCTTGATAAAATGAATAGCAAGTATATTTTTAATATACTCAATATATATCCCACATTAAATCACTTATTAAAAGGCTCTAGGTGTTAAAAAGATTAGGGTACTATATGCAATTGATTTTCCAATTTGTTTAATTCTATTTCACAAAAATGTAGAGTAGCTAAAGTATATTACAAATTAGTTACATTTAGGAATTCTCGTTACATTTGCTTCTTTTAGCAGAGCATGAGGTTGTCTGTATTTTTCCCCGTAGTTCTAAGATACTGTATGGCCTACAGCTAGATGGAATTGAAAAATAAAGAAATTCTTACAAGTATACAACTCAAAAATATTACCATCTAGAAAATCAGGGAGGAAACCAAGCATGTCAATATCAGGAACACTATCCAAAACAGTGATCCATCCCACCAAAAATTGTCGCACATAAGGATTCAGGACATTCATCCTCTCTTTCAATAGAGGTATGAATTCTTCTATGCTATAGCAATTCAATATGATAGAACAATCAAAGAAATTTGAGGTGTAAGTATAGGATAATTTGAAGATACATTGTTTGGTCATGTACTGGGCCAAAATTTCTTCCCTTACATCTAGAGGCAGTTTGGTAAATATTTAATAAAGATTATCCATAAGTTCATTAGGATGTTACACCCAACAGTTGCTGCATAATTACAAAGTACATTCAGCTTTTCGAGATGATTACACATATCGAGAACATAGATTAGTGTCATGGGAAAGGTTGCTTCGATAGATGTTAACTGTGTGTGAATCAGATGATCTCTTCTTTACCCCTCAAGGGACAATTGATCTAAATGAAGCCCGATGCTTTAAGAATTTTGGTCCTCAAACCTTGTATGAACTGATTGTGCAGGGTTTCACTTCAGTAGATTCAAAAGTCTGGGGCCGTATTTCTTATGTTTAATTTATTGGACTTCGAGTCTAAGCAGAGGGTGCCATTTGACAACTCCCAGATAAGGTTATGTATATATGAAAAATATTGCATATTACTTGCAAATACAAGTAAACTGTGGGAGCTTGAGGAAATATGCATATTCAAAATGACATAAAACAATAATGCCTCAAGACTTGGAATGCAGGGCCATATATATTGCACTGAGCTGCACAGGACCTACACTGGTTTGGCACTGCTGCATCTCACAACAATAACTGCTTTCTTAAATCACAATATGGATTGAATCAAGGCTTACACACAGGCAATCCAGCACTAACTGATTAATTCCAGTACATTGTGCATAAAACAATACTATTACTCTGGTTACAAGTTCTCAAAATTAAGAACATTGTACACATACCTGAAAGAATCGCTCTCCGTGACAATATCCTAGTTGAAGATCAACCAATTAATTCCAGAAACAAAATTCAAAATAAACTTCAACTAGATTTTTCTGATAGAAAGCTGACCTTAACCAGCCTGTCTAAGAGATGGGCAGCACTCTGTACATTTGCATCAGAATCTGCACTGAGCTTGCAGAGAGCATCAAATATTTTATTAAAAAAGACAATGAACTCCCCCCGCACAACCTACAATAGAGAGGTAAAGTCAAAAAGATATATGTACTCCCCTCCAGTGGTTAGGTTCCACCGGACTTCATGATTGAAGTAGGCATTAGCAATGCAACTGGACATTCACATCACATGTTGAGGTCACAGCTACTACTCACTTTAGATTGTAGAGCCAAATGTTGCAAAATGACACTCAAAACAACAGATACCAAATGAAATGATAGTAAACAGCAGAAAATTACAACAAAATTCGTGATTGGAGTCACCACATTATTATAAATAAATTTACATATATTTCCTTTTTAAGGATCAAATGCACCAACACAAAATGTTTGTGGAGCCAAAAGAGAGTAAATAGCAGTATGAGCTTCACTCTCCGGTTGAAATTGAGTCACTTTTAGAACTATCACTGCATTTTACTGTACAATTGAAACATTTCGAGAATTAAAAGAAAAAAATAGTGACAAGAACTTACCTTTGCAATGTTGTAAAGAGCTTCACAAGCATAGTAGCGAACCCTGCTATCTTGGTCCCCAAAGGATTCAACGACAGGTGGAACAATACTCTGACGATTTGGAGGAAATGTCAAACAATTGAAATATTTAAAAGAAATGGAAATTGCAAAAAAGAAAAAAAAACAGAGAAAGAAAGATTTAAAAGAAATGCATCTTTTCATGTGCCAACATTGAAGTTTTCTGTGCATCATCCCTTCAACTTGATGTCTATGATGGTGCTCTTATGTTAAGAATGTTCCTTTCATTTGTTTTTAATCGCTCATCTTTATGGTTCATATGACTATTTTAGTAGTTTGGACTGCATATGTTTAGTGCACTGTTGAATTATCTGGTTTTAATGGTAACAGTCAGACAGGTTTTGGTACCAATTGCATTTCAGATACTTCGCAAGGTTGGCAGACAGTCAGAGTAGTATTTGTTTCTGTTATGTTTGAAATCACTCTGGACTTGAAATCTTTTAATAGAAACCACTGGTTTTTGCCATTATCCAACAAAGAACTTAAAAATAAACGAGGAAATAGAGATAAAACTTAAAAGCATGGAGGAGCATAACTCCAAATGAATGGACACAACATATGTCAGCAAAGGTAAAGAACCAAGAAGGGGGCAAAAGAAGAAATCAGGTTCAGCTTTAATTAACAAGAGGAAAGATATGAAGGAAGGCAGCACATTTGAATTATTGCAGACGTACTGCATGAGATGACATAAAAAATGCAGTTGGTTGTATAAATTAAAATATGCATGTTGATAGTCGAATTGAAATTTTCACAGCATTATGCCTCTTTTCAGTCTTGTTAGTATTTACACCATTATCATTTGCATACTACAAATCCGGAAAAGGGTGTCAGCAGTGAGTTAGAAACAAATGAAGAGTACAGACTCAGTTTTCAGGTGACTAGAGAAATGGAGACAATAAAGAACTAAACAGGTAAACAAATGTGTAATGATAAAAGATCCAGTACACTAGAGAAAAGAAGGCAAAGATATAACCACATAGGTTATAATAATTCTGCAATGCAATAGCATCCCTGCATTACACAAATATGTCAAAATGCATATAGAACTATTTCTTAGATCCTTGGCATTTGGTACTGTTTCATTTTGGTTGATTGATTGCTACAACGGGCATCTGATAAACCTTGGGTAAGATTACAAAGACTAATAAAAGTTCACCTACTTCAAGGTGGGGCCCAGCTTCAGTTGTAAGACCAACTGTTACTGCTGCAAGTCCAATTAATCCACCCTGAAAATATTATAGATAGGCAGGAAGGTTTTCAAATCAGTAACAAGAGACTGACCTAAAAAAATAGTATAAGAAAAGAAAATTAGCAAGAAAGAGGTCCCTTCCCAATTCCATGATACTACGGGTACTTTTCAAGCTTTTAAAATAATACTGTACAAGAGTTCTTTTGCATTTGTTCACCTAAGATGGAGGCCTTAATCATGAAAATATAGTGCATAAACCAAGAGTTATTTTACTGTTTAGTCAACTAATTTAGCCCGGTTATTAAGAAGTAAGCGAACCAAGAAAAACAATACATCTAAATAAGTGATCTGCAAGTTGATACCTAGCCGCACACATGATATGTCAGTTTATGATCAAACATAGAATAATTTGATTTACCAAAAATGAAGAAGGAAAAAAAGAACCTTTCTATGATTGGCCTGAGCAGAGTGGGTGAAGTCATCTATTAGCATTTGAATTAGAGATGCTATCTTGTCATGCTCCCCTGCTGCTGCCAGGTTCTTTGTTATTCCTTCAATCTGTTCCCATTTTATTATCGTATTACTCTTCAGTAATAGTATAACATTTTTTTTAATTGAAAATTCAAAGTAGAAGAAGAGATGATGGAAGGTTTCCAAGTTTCAAGAAATGCATTTTCCATAAAGGTATCAAATGCAACATTTCATGAAATATTCTTATCACTGATGTTAAGTGAAGAAGTCATGCAAATTGTAAAGGTGAGGTGTCAGTAATTCCTAGCTTCAAGTGATTCATGAACCTACAAGATTAATAGTTATGAAAATTTTCTAACCAATAGCACTGTTACCATCAAATTTACTGTATTGGATAGTGCAGCAGTGAGAGAGAGAGCAATATCGGACTCCATCAAGATCTATTCTTGGACAATTTCCCCATTTAACTACCATATATCCACAGAAATATATAACAATTCGGAGGATAAATCTGGTAATTACTATCAAAATGAACAAATCCATGTTGCTGGACTAGCAAAGAAGTGGAATCTGAGATCAAATACAAATATCTTAAAATACCACAAGTACACCTCAAATATAGCTAATTTCTCGTCCAACAGAAGTGGAAAATTTATTTTTTTCTTTTCTCATCTGACGTCCACTTCTCATCTTCGCGATAGTCTGATAGACTATGCATAAAACTGTATTAACAAAAATATTACAAAAATAAAGAACAAGTACCTCAAGAGCCGCATTTTTTCGTTTCTCATAGAGCTTATCCGCGAGATTCCTTTGTACAGAAGCGGGAACAATAGTCGATGCGTCAATCGCCATGGAGATATACGATAATCGCACAGATATCCCCGCTCTGTAAATCGCTATCTGCTTCTACAAACGATCCAAAAGTCAATTCGCCTCCTGATCTTCTCCTTCTCAAATCGGAACATAGCAATCCACGAACAAACCAGAAAGAGAAAATAAACCCTACAGTTTTCCCCTTCGCTCACTCGCGTTTTTTCTAGAGAAAACCCTAGCTCTAGATCGAGCGAGTCGAGTGGAGAAAGAAACCTACTTACCAGCAGAAGAGGGAAAATGAGAAAAAGTGGAGAGGGAGGGGAAGAGAGAGAAGACGGGGCGATAGACCGATAGATAGTATTCAGTTTAATATTCCTTTTTGTTGAGGGCTTTTGTATAATTCTCGGATGGATGCTATTTCCGTTTTCCGCAAACTCCAATATCTCCATTGAGAAATGCTTCCCTAGAGCTGGTGTACTTCTAATTTGTGGACCGGAAATTTTGGTACACGGTTACTCTTCTAAATTTAAAATTATCTAATTGAATATTTACTTTTTTGGACTTAAAATTTGAATTTTTATCTATATAAATATTATCATCTAAAATATTTATTCAAATCAATAAAACTCTAAATAAATAAAATATTAAAATTAATTAGAATTATTATATGACAATTTATCCTTTCCACAATTTTGCATCAATCTTGTATAAGAGAACATTTATCGTTCGGTAATAAATAATTGGATTAGATAGTATTACAAGCATGTTTAGTGAAGTCAAAGTCGAAAATGAAACTAACGCCAATGACATAAATTAAAATTAAAAAAATAATATCGTAAGAAGTATATGTTTAAATTCTCATAAACAATTGAAGGACATTTTTATTATATTGTAATTTTAAATAGTTTTTAATTTTAATTTTGTGAAGATATAACAATTTATGGGTGAATATTCAAAATTTTGATGTTTTCACGGGTAAATATCCAAGATTTTGATGTTTTTCATAGATAAATATTCAAATTTTAAGTTTAAAGGGGTAATTAGACAATTTTTTAAGAGTATATGTCTGATTTTTCCTTTTTTTTCTACTTTTGTTTTTTCTTTTAAACTTGAGAAAAATGTTCCTAACTTCCGAATCCCGACCATATCAATTCTCAATAATTTTGCTGATATAATAGGTTTCTTTTTTTATTTTGGAAGATGTTATAGAAATATCATTGTTGATACGGATTTTATTATATACGTTAATGATATTTTTTTATAAAATATTTCTATTATTCAACTTAAATATCATTAATATGTATAAAACTCATTTAAATCGAATTATGACAGTATCGTACAAAATAAATTTACATAATAAAATAATTAATATACATAATAACTCATTTAATATATATAATAACAGCATTAGCAATCGTAATTTGCGCATCAACTCTCTTTAATTTTTATTAACAAGTCCGGGTAGGATAAATAATAAATTCCAAACCTCAAGTTCAGCTTGCCGCTTGATAAGTACATAAAAAATGAAGAGAAAATTAGTTATATACCCATTAAAACTTCTTGTTTTATATTTCCCCTCTAAACTTCAACAATTTTATATATTCACCCCTTCAAACCAAAAAACTTTATTAATATCCCCATTTCTCAAATTGATGAGTTTAAAGCACGAATTAATATTGATTAAGAATGGAAAATGACAATTCTACCCTTCCTTCATTATCGCTCAGCCATTCAGCAAGCAAGAACATGCATGAGCTCTATTTTTGTAGTTCCTCTCGTACATCCATTTGTGTGTCACATCGATTGGATTCACGGCACTTAAAAACGACTTGGATTCAATCTATCGCTCAACTTTAGGATTCATAAATTAATGACAGAGACCTTTTGATTATTGGTCCCTCTGTCGTTTGGACACTTGGATCATGCTTATTTTCTTGTCTGGGAACATCAGTTTTGTATATCTGTGCTATTTGGCGAAACGAAAATACAAGAGATGCGTGCCAAGTCAAAAATGAAGAGAGATGAATAATGTGTTAGCAGTCTTCTGAATTTTTAATCTGAACAAACACTCCTCTGAACTATATAATTTGTGACAAATGACTCTTCAACTATTTATTTGGTATCTAATATTTGATTATAAATTATGAAATGATCAAAATATCATTGTAGGTTTATAGCGTAATATTTAAAATATTTATATGTTATATGAATTTTTAATTTTCAGAAATTCATTAACTATTTTAGAACATTATAGGCACTTTATTAAATAATTATTATATAATATGTTTGCCATTTCATTTTTATTTTTATTTTATATGCTTCATTTTAAGATAGAGAACCTGTTTTAAGAAAATCCTAACAACGGACAAGCAAACCGAGGAAGCCGGGAAGGGAAATAATGATTTAGGCGCAATTTTTTTTTTTCTGATTTTGACACGAGGGCATTATAGTAAATGTCAATTCATGTTTAAAATAAACAATATTAATCTAGATAACAAATGATAATATGTTAAATGTTGTTGATGGGGAAACTTAAAAAAGGTAAGATTTGATGGGTAAATAACAAATTTTAATATTTTTGATAGGCATATATCTAACAGTAAAAATTTTAATGGGTATACAAAAAGTTTTCTCAAAAATGAACGAGCAGTTAACTTACGCATTGATGATGAAATAAAATAAAGTGCAGTATATTTGTAAGTTTTGTTAATCTTCCATTGATGAGCATGAAACGAATATATATTTTAAAATTAGAATTTTATTTGAAAACCGAACCAATTCTCTTATTCATAGGTTAGTTTAGTTAAATTTAGATATAAGATCGGGTTACTGTCATAATTATTAAATTTTATGAATTTCAAATAATATTTTAGAAAATCTGGGAGAGAATTCAAGCCAAAAATAAATAAATAAAAACTCGACCGGAACATGAAGCACGAATTTTAGGTCATAAAAGGTACAATGTTATCAGAAATATCATGTGCCGACATTGTAGATCTTTTTTTAGTTTTCTAACAAGTTTTGAATAACCAAAATCGGAACTAAAATGAGAAAAATTATGACAAAAATAGCAATAGCATTTTAATACAGAATTTCGGCAACGGATTGTACCAAAAATAGCAGCAGTAGCCCATTATATTTAGAAAATTGATTATTTTAGCAATTTCTTTTATTTTCCTCATGATCTCCGTTATTTCTACAAGACATCCCACAATCCTCGCCATTACCAATGCCCATAAAAACCGTCTCAAGGAAAAATGAAAAAGAGATAGTATTTGTTTGTTTTAGAGGAAATAAGAAACAATTTCCCCATATGTTTATCTTTTGTTTATATATATTTATGTTGTTAAATTGATCAGTTATGATCTCAACATTTCACCTTATAATGTATTAAAATATATCTAAAACGTTTTTGAACATGTTTATGCACGTTTTTAACCAATTTGGTCTAATTTCCAGATGATATCATTAAAATTCACACATATTTTGGGTATGTTTATTTATAATTTATATGAGTTTTTCGAAATAAAATTAATCAGTTATGATCTATATTTCATCCAAAATTTCATTAAAATGCGTTTTAAACGTTTTTCAACATGCTTATATACATTTTTAATAAATTTGAGCTCATTTCTGATTGAAACATCATCAAAATTCACATATCAACTGGTGGATATGCTTATTTATTGTTTATATGTACTTTTGGAGCTAAATTGAAGAGTTATGACCTATATTTCATTTCAAATTGCATTAAATTGCATTTAAATAGTTATGACCTATACACGTTTTTAATCAATTTGGCCTCATCTCTTATTGAAATTTCATCAAAATTCACACACAAGCTGCTGGAGATATTTATTAGTTGTTTATATGTGTTTTTGGAGTTAAATTGATTAGTTATAACCTATATTGCTCTTCAAATTACATCATAATGCAATTAAAATGATTTTGAACATGTTATGCTTGATTTCATCAACTGGCCTTATTTCTGATTCAAATATCATGAAAATGCATAAATAAACTGAAGGAGATGTTTATTTACTGTTCATAAGTGTTTTTCGATCAAAACTGAATCGTTATGACCTATTCCTCACTTCAAATTACATTGAAATGTATTTGAACATGTTTATATACGTTTTTAATTAATTTGGCCGCATTTCTATGTGAAATATAGGTCATCAAAATGTATCCATAAGCTGTTAGATGTGTTTATCTATTGTTTATATGTGTTTTTCGAGCTAAATTGATTAGTTATGACCTATATTTCACATCAAATTACTTTAAAATGCATTTCAAATGCTTTTGAACATACTTATACACGTTTTTAATCAATTTGGCCTATTTTCTTCTTGAAATATCATCAAAATTTGCATATATACTGTCAGATATGTTTATTTATTGTTTATATATATTTTTGAAGCTAAATTAATGAGGCATGACCTTATTTAACATCCAATAGCATAAAAATGTATTTAAAACGATTTTGAACATTTTTATGCACGTTTTTAATCAATTTGGCCTCCTTTATTACTGAAATGTCGTCAAAATTCAGATATAAGCTGCTAGATATATTTATTTATTATTTATATATGTTTTTTGAGCAAAGTTAACAATTTATGGCCTATATTTCAGCTCAAAATGCATAAAAATGCATTTAAAAAGTTTTTGAACATGTTTGTACATGTTTAATCAATTTTGCCTCATTTCTTGTTGAAATATCATCAAAATTCAGAAATAAGCTGATGGATATGTTTATTAGCTGTTTATATTTTTTTGGAGCTAAATTGATTAGTTATAACCTATATTTCACCTCAAATTGCATTATAATTCATTTAAAGTGCTTTTTGAACATGTTTATCCTTGTTTTTAATCAATTTGGCTTTATTCTGATTCAAATATCAAGAAAATGCATAAATATTCTGCTGGATATGTTTACTTATTGTTCATAAGTGTTTTTTGATCAAAACTGAATCGTTATGACATATTTCTCACTTCAAACTGCATTATGTATTTGAACATGTTTATACACGTTTTTAATCAATTTGGCCCACATTTCTGATTAATATCATCAAAATCCATACATAAGATGTTTGATGTGTTTATGTACTGTTTAGATGTGTTTTTGGACCTAATTGATTACTTATGATCCATATATTTCACATCAAATTGCACTAAAATGTATTTAAAAGGCTTTTAAACGTATTATACAAGTTTTGAAACAATTTAGCCTCATTTTCTTCTTGAAATATCATCAAAATTTGCATATTTACTGCAGGATATGTTTATTTATTGTTTATATGTAATTGTCAAGCTAAATTACTGAGTTATGACCTTCCCTGACATCAAATTAAATAAAAATTTCCAGACATCAAATTAAATAAAAAAGCATTTGAAGATGTTTATACATGGTTTTAATCAATTTGGCCTCATTTGTGATCGAAATATCATCAGAATTTCCATATAAAACTGCTGGATATGTTTATTTATTGTTTATATGTGTTTTTAGAGCTGAATTGATGGGTTTTGACCTATATTTGACCTCATATTGCATAAAGATGCATTTAAAACGATTTTGAACTTGTTTATACACGTTTTTAATCAATTTGGCCACTTTTCCTATTAAAATGTCATCAAAATTCACATATAAACTGCTGGATCTGTTTATTTATTGTTTATATATGTGTTTTTGGAGCGAAACTGAAGAGTTATGACCTATATTTCATCTCAAATTGCATTAAAATGCATTTAAATAGTTTTTGAACGTTTTTATACACGTTTTTAATCAATTTGGCCTCATTTCTTCTTGAAATTTTATCAAAATTCAACACAAGCCGCTGGAGATGTGTTTATTAGTTGTTTATATGTGTTGTTGGAGCTAAATTCATTAATTATAACCTATATTTCACATCAAATTGTATTAAAATTCATTTAAAACGATTTTGAAATTATTTATACGTGTTTCTAATAAATTTTGCCTCATTTGTGATCGAAATATCATCAAATTTTTGCATATATACTGCTGCATATGTTTATTTATTGTTTATATATATTTTTGGAGCTAAGTTAATGAGTTATGACCTTATTTGCATCCAATAGCATAAAAATGTATTTAAAATGATTTTGAACATGTTTGTTAATTGTTTATATATGTTTCTTGAGCAAAGTTAACAATTTATGACCTATATTTCATCTGAAATTGCATTAAATTGCATTTAAATAGTTTTTGAACGTTTTTATACACGTTTTTAATCAATTTGGCCTCATTTCTTCTTGAAATTTCATCAAAATTCACACACAAGCTGCTGCAGATGTTTATTACCTGTTTATCTGTGTTTTTGGAGGTAAATTATTGATTAGTTAAGATCTATATTTCTCCTCAAGTTACATTATAATGCAATTAAAATGCTTGAACATGTTTATGCCTGTTTTAATTAATTTGACCTCATTTCTCATTCAAATATCAAGAAAATGCATAAATAAGCTGCAGGAGATGTTTATTTTTGTTCATAAGCGTTTTTCGATCAAAACTGGATCATTATGACCTATATCTCACTTCAAAATGCATTGAAATGCATTTGAACATGTTTATGAACGTTTTTAATCAATTTGGCCCACATTTCTGATTGAAATATTATCAAAATGCATACACAAGTTGTTAGATGTGTTTATCTATTGTTTAGATGTGTTTTTGGAGCTAAATTGATGGGTTCTGACCTATATTGCATAAAGATGCATTTAAAACGTTTTTGATCAATTTGGCTTCTTTTCTTATTGAAATGTCATCAAAATTTACATATAAGTTGCTGGATATATTTATTTATTTTTTATATGTGTTTTGGAGCTAAACTGAAGAGTTATGACCTATATTTCATCTCAAATTGCATTACATTGCATTTAAATTGTTTTTGAACGTTTTATACACGTTTTTAATCAATTTGGCCTCATTTCTTCTGGAAATTTTGACAAAATTCACACACAAGCTCCTAGATTGTTTATTAGTTGTTTATATGCGTTTTTGGGGTTAAATTGATTAGTTATGACCTATATATTTCTTTTCAAATTCCATAATAATGCAATTCAAAAGCTTTCGAACATATTTATGCTTGTTTTGATCAATTTCCCTCATTTCTGATTCAAATATCGTGAAAATTTCTGTTCATAAGTGTTTTTCGATGAAAACTGAATCGTTATGACCTATATCTCACTTCAAATTGTATTGAAATGCATTTGAACATGTTATACACATGTTAAATCAATTTGGCCCACATTTCTGATCGAAATATCATCAAAATGCATACATAATCTGTTAGATGTGTTTATAAGTGTTCTTGGGCTAAATTGATTAGTTATGACCACCTCACATCAAATTGCTAAAATGCTTTTCAAACGCTTTTTAACATGCTTATATACGTTTTTAATCAATTTGGCCTAATTTTCTTCTTGAAATATCATCAATTTTGCATATATACTTCTGCATATATTTATTTATTGTTTATATATATTTCTGAAGCTAAATTAATGAGTTATGACCTTATTTGACATGAATAGCATAACAATGCATTTGAAACAATTTTGAACATATTTTTCACGTTTTTAGTCAATTTGACCTTATTTCTTTTTGAATGTCATCAAAATTCACATACAAGCTGCTAGATATATTTATTTATTGTTTATATATGTTTCTTGAGCAAAGTAAACAATTTATGACCTATATTTCTGCTCAAGTTGCATTAAAATGCATTTAAAAAAATTTTGAACGTAAACGTACATGTTTTTAATCAATTTGGCCTCATTTCTTTTTGAAATATCATCAAAATTCGGAAACAAGCAGCAGGAGATGTTTATTTGTTGTTTATATACATTTTTAGAGCTAAACTGATTAGTTATGACCTATATATTCACCTCAAATTAAATTATAATGCATTTAAAATGCTTTTGAACGAGTTTATCTTTGTTTTTCCATTTGGCCTTATTTCTGATTCTGCTGGATATATTTATGTATTGTTCATAAGTGTTTTTGATCAAAACTGAATCGTTATGACCTATTTCTCGCTTCAAATTGCATTGAAACGTATTTGAACATGTTTATACAAGTTTTTAATCAATTTAGTCCACATTTCTGATTGAAATATCATCAAAATGCATACATAAGACGTTAGATGTATATTGTTTACACGTGTTTTTGGAACTAAATTGATTAGTTATGATCTATATTTCACTTCAAATTGCACTAAAATATATTTAGAACGCTGTTGAACATATTTATACATGATTTGAATCAATTTGGCCTCATTTTTTTCCTTGAATATCATCAAAATTTGCATATGTACTGTAGGATATGTTTATTTATTGTGTATATGTATTTTTCAAGCTAAATTAATGAGTTATGGGCTTCTTTGACATCAAATTACACAAAAATGAATTGGAAGATGTTTATATACGATTTTAATCAATTTGGCCTTGTTTGTGATTGGAATATCACCAAGATTTGCATATAAACTGCTGGATATGTTTATTTATTGTTTATATGTGTTTTTAGAGCTGAGTTGATGGGTTCTGACCTATATTTGACCTCATATTGCATAAAGATGCATTTAAAACGATTTTGAACCTGTTTGTACACTTTTTTAATCAATTTGGGCACTTTTCCTATTAAAATGTCATCAAAATTCACATATAAACTGCTGGATCCGTTTATTTACTGTTTATATGTGTTTTTTGATCTAAATTGAAGAGTTATGACCTATATTTCATTTCAAATTGCATTAAATTGAATTTAAATAGTTTTTGAACGTTTTTATATACGTTGAAATTTTATCAAAATTTACACACAAGCTGCTGGAGATGTTTATTAGTTGTTTATATGTGTTTTTGGAGTTAAATTGATTAGTTATGACCTATATTGCTCTTCAAATTACATTATAATGCAATTAAAATGCTTTTGAACATTTTTATGCTTGTTTTCATCAATTGGCCTCATTTCTGATTGAAATATTGTGAAAATGCATAAATAAGCTGCTGGTTATGTTTATTTATTATTTATAAGTGTGTTTCGATTAAAACTGGATCGTTATGACCTATGTTTAATCTGAAATTGCATTGAAATGCATTTGAAGATGTTTGTACACGTTTTTATTAAATTTTGCCTCATTTGTGATTGAAATATCACCAAAATTTGCATATATACTACTGGATATATTTATTTATTGTTTACATTTGCTATTGGAGGTAAATTGATGAGTTATGACTTATATTTGACTTCAACTAGCATAAAAATACATTCAAAGCGATTTTGAACTTTTTTGTACACGTTTTTAATCAATTTGGCCAATTTTCTTATTGAAATGACATCAAATTTTGCATATAAGTTGCTGGATATGTTTATTTATTGTTTATATATGTTTTTGGAGCTAATTGATTAGTTATGACCTATATTTCACATCAAATTGGATTAAAATGCATTTAAAACTCTTTTGAACATGTTTATGCATTTTTGTAATCAATTTAGCCTCATTTCCTATTGAAATATCATCAAAATTCACACAAAAACTGCTGTTTATGTTTATTTATTATTTTGGAGTATTTTTGAAGCTAAATTGCTTAGTTATGACCTAATTGCACCCCAATTGCATTATAATACATTTAAAATGGTTTTGAACATGTTGATTCATGTTTTTAGATAATTTGACATAATTTCTGTTTGACATATCATGAAAATGCGTAAAGGAGACTTACATACGAAATAGACTGGAAAGTAAGGAGGGATATGAGTTTTTAAAACAAAACTGAATCGTATGACCTATATTTCACCTAAAGTTGTATTATAATACATTTGAACATATTTATATACGTCTTTAATTAATTTGACATTATTTGTGACTCAAATATAATCAAAATTTGCATATAAACTGCTGGATGTATTTATTTATTATTTATATGCCTTTTTGGAGCTAAATTGATGAGTTATGACCTATTCTTGACCTCAAATTGCATAAAGATACATTCCAAAAGTTTTTAATCAAGTTGGCTTCAGTTCTTATTGAAATATCATCAAAATTCACAGATAAGCGGTTTAATATGTTTATTTATATTTATATGTATTTTCGGAGCAAAAATGATTACTTATAACATATATTTCACTCAAATAGCATTATAAATCATTTAAAATGCTTTTAGCGTGTTTATGCACATTTTTAATCAAATTTGGCTATATTTCTGATTGAAATATCATGAAAATGCATACATAAGCTGTTAAATATATTTATTTATTGTTTTATATGTGTTTTTGGAGCTAAATGATTAGTTATGACCTATATTTCACATCACATATTGAACATATTTATACGCGTTTTTAATTAATTTCGGCTCAGTTGTAACTAAAATATCATGAAAATATTCATATATACTGCTGGATATATTTATTTATTGTTTATATGTGTTTTTGGAGCTAAATTGATGAGTTGTGATCTTATTTGATATCAAATTGCATAAAAATACATTTAAAACGAATTTGAGCATCATTATAAACGTTTTTAATTAATTGTTTGATGTTTAAAAGTTGCCAGAAAAATACACAAATTAAATTGTATGAAATTAATGATATAATTTCATGTGATTTTTATACCAAAGATTTGAAATTATGAAATTATGTTCAATTTCATAAAATTATTTCTTGAAATTAAAGAAACAATTTCATGAAATAGCCATGTCAAATATTAAATCATGAAATTATGTCCAATCTCATGATTTATTAAATCCCAAAATAATTTCTTGAAATTAAAAAATAATTTCATGAAATAATCATACCAAACCCCCTTCAAAAAATATATACACATGTGTGCAAAAAAAATCTATGCACAAAACCCTAATTATATGAAATCAAGAAACAATTTCATATAATTAAACATACCAAATCCAAAAAAATCATGAATTTCATTCATGAAGAATGCCCCAAATATTATCCCTTGGAATTAAAAAATGATTCTTTTGAATAATCATACCAAAATATTAATTGTATAAGATTAATATGCCTAATCATATACAATTAATGATTTAAGTGAAATTAATGCCTAATTTCACACCCAAAAATACCAAAAATATTACCTAAAATAACAGAATCATGGAATATATTTTCTGTGATTTTTCAGTAATTTTTCATGGATTTTTGCATGAAGAATAAAATAAAATGGAAAAAAAGAATAAAGAAAATACCAAAAATCAGAACTGGAGATAGTTCTGGGTACAATTTGGGGGATGTGCAACACTCTGGGTGCAAACTGGAGAGCTCAAACACGACTTCTGCCCTTGGGACCCGCCTGTCATACACACAAAGTGTTAAAGGCGCTTTGCGTGGACCTAGTACACATGCACCATACCACTGACAATACGTTTTGGTGCACAAGGACCAAGCCCACAGCCCAACCCTTAGTTTTTCGCTGGGGCTGTGTCTCATTAAACCTAACGACTGGGCCCCTCTCCTTCAGTCTCACTAGCAAGGGGGCCCAGCGCCCATAGTTATTTTGGCCAGCGAAAAGAAAAGAAGGGAAAGAGAGGTGAGCGCGGTGCAAGCGCTCCCTCCCTCTGACAAGCCCGAAACCGAAGCACGGTTCACGTGCACCCAACCCAAGCAAGAGAAACCTTTTCAATTTCTCTCTCTCTCCCTCCTTTCTTCCTCCTCGAGCTCCAGAGCTCAGTGGAGCTTCGAAAATGGAGTCTAGATGTACAACGCGAGTTGGCTTAAACCATTTTAGGGACTTAATCTACACCTTAAGGGGAATTCAATGCCACAGACAGCATTGAAAATAGTAAAGTAAACAAGGAGAAAATCGAAGGAGAAAATACCTCGACCTTGAAGGTGACAGGGCAATTGGGAGCTCGAGAGGCCAAGCCAACACCTAGAGAAGCTTCAAGACACCTCCACGACGCTGCCTGAAGTGTCAATTTGGCGTGAAAGACACTCAATTGGCAGGTGCACCGCTTGGCACTTCAATCTGATCTAGGGGTGGTCAATTGGCACAACTCAACACTCAAGCAGCCAAATTGACACGTTGGGCACACTCAGTGACACCTTGGTGACATGTCAAGCGCCAGCAAGGCCAAGGAATATTCGGGATATGCTCACACCCGAAAGACATGACACACTGACCCAAGGAAGAAGACAAAGCCAACGGCTCCTTCTCTCTCCCCAGGCCTGTGTCAGGGACACGTGTAGGCACCTCAATGGAGAGCTCTGAGCGCCAGTTAGCTGGAGGAATCTTCTAAGGACAAGCCTCAGGCCAGCACAGGCCTGGCTGGCTCAATCCTGGACATTTGATCAAACCAAGGGCTGGGATGATCAATACTGGTTTGAATCCAGTGCATTTAAGTTTCTGTCCAGCTGAGAGATCAATCCATATCTCTCAGCCTGTTTGTTAATTTCTTATGAAATTTCACAGTCAAGTAGATTAGGTTTATACTAACTTACCACCTAAATTTTATAATTTTTGGAATTTTCTGTAAATTGTTATGAATTTTATAATCTCATCTGTCAAAAACTCCAAAAAAGTCAACTTTGGGTCAAACTTAGAAGTTCATTCTTTTTTTGATTCAAAAATCCAAAATTTATTGATTAATTCACCTTTATGACACCTCATGTGATATTTTAAAGGGTTTAGAATAATTAAACCAGGATTTAATCTATAGGTTAAGCCAAATTTGATTTTTAACAAATCTGAAAAGGCATTTCTGTCCAGTCTGGTAAAAATGTAAAAAACATGTTTTCTGACTACTCAATTAGCTTGAAATTTCATAGGCATAAAAAATAAGTCTTAATGAATTTATTCACCAAATTCTATTATTTTTGGTATTTTCTGTTATTTTCTATGAATTTCTGAAATTGGATCTGTAAAAATCAGAATTGAGTTAATTCTGGAATAAATGCCAGAAAAGAAAAAAAAATGAAATCAACTTACATACAAATGAAATCCACATGCAAATCTAGTGTAGAACCTTTCTAAAACATGTAATTGACCCAAATAAATATACTTAAACATGCAATTTGAGAAGAATGTGATGAAATCGAAAGAAAACCAAATAAAAAACAAAACCAGAAATGACCCAATGTGCATAAAGGACAATGCACATCTAAATTGATGAAATTGATCATCCAAACATGTTCCAACATGCTAAACGACACTGTTTGGAGAGTTAATTGGAAGAAAATTACAAGGAAAAGCCATGAAATTTCATTTGGTACCAATGTCCCGAAACCAGTTTGGTACCAAATGACCAAAGTTGCAAAATTGATGGATTAAACCCAAATTTAATCCCAAAAAGTTGTTAAACATGCTCTGACGATGCCATATGACAAAGAAATCGAGTTAATTTGTCAAAAATTAGCTCAAATTCCTCAAAATTTCATCTCAGCCAACTTCTCAACCGAAACCAAGTGGCTACCCCCATCTCCGGCGATCCAGGCCGCCGCCGCCGTCGAGACCACCACCGATGGACTCCCCACGCTCCGGCGATGCCAGCCATGCCTCCTGATCGGAGATCTGACGCCGGCAAGGCCTCGATTAGTGTCGGGGAGGATAAGCACGAATATTGATGTATCTCAAAGTGCGAATTTTGATGAAATTCAAACAGCCCAGAGAAGGCTTGATGCGCGCCAGAGATCCAACGGCCTAGTTTAAAAGATGCTTTAAAAACTGAACTTAAGTTCAGATCTTGATGCATGGGCCCGAATCTGACGGCTCATATTAATCTGTTTTAAAAATAAACTTTAAACACCAAATAAAAATAATTTCTCAAGCCCAAAAATTATGAAAAATATATCAAAAGTCATGATTTCATTTATGAGTATTTTTAAGACTATAAAATGTCAATTTTGATTTTATTTTATTTTCTTTTTATATTATAAATAAAAGAAAATTCAAAATATATGATATATGTACAAAATAAATTCAAAATACCAAATAAGATATTTAAAAATAAGTGAAAATTATGATAAAACAAATCAACAATTTTCAAAATAATCAAATCATGCTATATTTTGATAAGACAAATCAAAATACTCAAGGATAATTAAAATATGTCATAAACAAATCAAAAATATTTTAAATAATCAAATCATGCTATATTTTGATAAAACAAATCAAAATATTCAAAATAATCAAATTATGATAAAACAAATCAAAATATTCAAAAATAATTAAATTATGTCATGTGTTGATAAAACAAATCAAAACATTAAAAATAATCAAATTATATTATATTTTGATAAAACAAATCAAAATATTCAAAATGATTAAATATGTTAAACTTTGATAAAACAAATCAAAACATTAAAAATAATCAAATTATGTTATATTGTGATAAAACAAATCAAAATATTTAGAATAATCAAATTATATTATGTCTTGATATAACAAGACAAAGTATTCAAAATAACCAAACTTTGTCATATTTTGATAAAACAAATTGAAATATTTTAAATATGTCAATATGTTCAAATCTTTGACCAAACATGTCAAATATGCAAATAAACCCAAGTATTTCTAAATATTTGACCAAACATGTCAAATATGCAAATATACCTAAATATTTAACCAAATATGTCCAAACTTTTGACCAAATATGTAAAAAATACAAATATGTCCCGATATTTGACCAAACATGTCAAATATGCAAATATACCCAAATATTTGACCAAATATGTCAAAAAATACAAACATGTCCAAATCTTTGACCAAACATGTCAAATATGCAAATATACTCAAATATTTGACCAAATATGTCAAAAATACAAATATGTCCCAATCTTTGACCAAACATGTCAAAAATGCAAATGTGTCCAAATATTTGACCAAATATGTCAAACACGCAAATAAACCCAAACATTTGACCAAACATGTCAAATATGCAAATATGACCAAACTTTTGACCAAACATGTTAAATATGCAAATAAACCCAGACATTTGACCAAATATGTCAAATATGCAAATACACCCAAATTTCTGGCCAAACATGCCAAATATACAAATATATCCAAACTGTTGATAAAATATTTCAAATATGCAAATATGTCCAAATCTCTGGTCAAATATGCCAAATATGCAGATAAGTCCAAAACTTGGTGAAAACATACCAACATACCAAATCATATCAAATCATGTTTCGAGAACATTAAATTGGCAGTGCGCTTCAGGTTTAATGTACCTCATTTTGGAAATCGATAAAGAATTATATGTTCCCGATCCTCCAATTTTCCCAGGTTTCGAATTGACATAGCGCTTCAGATTCGGGATTTGGAAAGTCAATAGACTGTTTAGGATTATACGTCCTTGTCTTTGACATGAACCTTTTTAGAGATCAAACATCTCTGGTTCTTTGAGTATCGAGTTGGCAGTGCGCTTCACATTCGAACTCCGTGAGATCAATAGGATTATACATCCTCGATCTCTGATTTATGAGAAATTATACGTTTCTTTGACTTTAGATCATACGTCTTTAGTCTTATTATCCAAAGTTATACCTTTGGGTTATTTCAAGTATGTATTATAATAAATTGGAAGGAAGAAATAAAGCCACAAATTTGATCCATATATTTTGATTAGTTTAGCCCATTAATCAGAGGTTCCCGAGGCGAGAGCCGGGGTAATTAACGGCGGGGGCTTGCGCCCGTCGGAAAATAAAAGTTCCCACAATCACCAAAATAATAAGTCCTTGAGCGCACAAACACGCGCAGGGATGTACCTGCACCTTCTTCCCCTGTGAGCGAGGACGCCGATGCCTCGCGCGTGGGCCGCGAAAAAGGGCCGCACATTAATTTGACCTAATTATTTATTGAAAGGTATTCAAAATTCACATATAAGCTGCTAGATATGTTTATTTATTATTTACATATGTTTCTTGAGGAATTTAATGAGTTATGACTTATATTTCATCTCAAAATATATTTAAAATGCTTTTAAATGTGTTTATACATGTTTTTAATCAATTGGGTCTGATTTATGAGTGAAATATTTTAAAAAATGCACACATAAGCTGCTATATATGTTTATTTATTGTACTTATATTTCACTTCAAATTGTATTTAAAACGCTTTTGAATGTGTTTATACATGTTTTTAATCAATGTGCATCCTTTATGAGTGAAATATCTTCAAAAATGCATATATAAGCTGCTATATATGTTTATTTATTGTTTATATGTGTTTTTAGAATTAATTTGATTAGTTATGACATATATTTCAACTCAAATTGAATTAAAATATTTTTAAAACGCTTTTTGACATGTTTATACATATTTTTAATCAATTTAGCTTCATTTCTTATTAAAATATCATCAAAATTCACACATAAGCTGATGAATGTGTTTATTTATTATCTATATGTATTTTCGATGCTAAACTATAGATATATGACATATGTTTTGTATACAATTGCATCAAAATGCATTTAAAACGATTTTGTACATTTTTATACATATTTTTAATTAATTTGGACTCAATTTTTATTGTATTATCGTCAAAATTCGCTCATAAACTATTAGATATATTTATTTAATATTTATATGTATTTACGAAGCTAAATTAAAGATATACATCTTATACTTTGTCTAAAAATGTATTAGAATGTATTTAAAATGCTTTTGAATATTTTATATATGTTTTAATCACTAATAAGCTGTTAGTTATGTTTATTTAATGTTTGTGTTTTTTTTGGAGCTAAATTGAAGATATACAACTTATATTGTATCTAAAATTATATTAGAATATATTTAAAACGTTTTTGAATATATTTATACATATTTTTAATGGGAGTCCATTGACAACTATATATTTTCAAAACCTTAACAATGAATTTTCAAATAATTCCAAAAAATTCTTAAAAATAGAAAAAAATGTATAAACATATTCTTTAACTTATAGATTGATTTTGTTTTAAATTTCATATAATTTAAGTATTATATGATACTCCATCAAATACCATCAAAATTATCTGATATCTACAACGGTATGTTTTTAATGGTTTTTGATGAAATATCAAATAATTTTTAAATTATCTGAAATTTTAAATACAATTAAAAAAAAATGTCTCTCAACTTATTTCTATTTTGAACATTTCTAAAAATTATTTAAAAATTAGCTGTTAAAATTATTAAAATAAAAATTGTTAAAAAATCTTATCTCATTTTTAATTAATTTGCCCTCGCTCGTAAAAGGAAAAAAGAAAACGCACAGCACTTGTGGGTTGTGTCTACTACTATATTGTGTTCAGAAAGAAAACCAGACATCCTCCTCTGAAAGGACCCTCGGAAGAAAACAACAATCACCGACCTAATTAAACAACTCCAGAGTTCAAATTGGCCCATAGCAGCCTTTATTTTTCTTTTATATTTCTATATTTTTTTTTGAAGTAAAAATCCGTTTGCATTTTTATCATTCGGCCCCTTTTACTTTCGAGTTCGTGCTGACCCACCCTCCAAATCCCGCGTACCCTCTCGAAACCCTTTCCCATTTCCAAAACCCTCTCTCTCTCTCTGGAGGTCGAGCTGCTCTTAGGTTTTTCACTTCTTCCTAGAAAGAGGAGGGGAGCATAATGGCGCCGGAGGACGATATTGTCCGGCCAGATGTTGCCTCAGCAGGACTCCACGTCAGCGAGAGAATCGGGTATGACGTGGCATCCACGCAGCTCGATTTGGAGGAGTCGCTCGAGGCCTCTCGCTACGCTAGCCACCCTTACGCCGCTCATCCCAAAGATGTACTCCTCTTTTTCTTCTCTCTTTCACAAGCGTCCTTGCAAAAAAGTTGGATTTCTGTTGTGCAATCCTATAATCAATATTTTCGCCACTGATTTCCACGGGATAAAGCGTAACTTCTTCTTGTTCAGTTATTGCCTGTAAAATTTGTCTTCCACTCTTATATGGAACGCCGGCCACCAGATTTTGGTTTTTGTAATAGAGCTATATTTTTGTAATTTACAAACAATTGTCTTTAGTTATTACTTCTTTTCCAAAAGAAAGTGGAGGAAAAGAAGGTTGTTCTTTTTTTTTCCCCTCTCCTTTTCAGGTAAATTATAACACTATTTACATTGCAGTGGCCTGCTCCGGTTGAGGTTAGTGAATTGAGGGAATTGCCATCTGTGCTTGTCGAAAGGTACCATTCAGTTGGCGAAGTGACAACTCTCTGTGGCATTTTCCCTGAGATCCATCGAGCCTGGGCTTCAGTTGATAACTCTTTGTTTATTTGGCGTTATGATAAGTGGTAAGGCTAGAACCATCACTTGGTAACAACTTTTTGCTTTCTTTGTTTCCGATTTGCTCAGAAAGAGAAAGAAGTTGAGTGGAGTGTTTAGGAGTTCAAGGAAAAGAGTAGATACATGTCATTAAACAAAATTATATGCGAAATGGGCTCAATTGCATGTCAGTTCTCTTATTGCCAAATGTCCTTTACTCAGTTTAGACACATCCACCTTGTTCTTCTCCTTTCGGTGCTTTTTCCTGACTCATGGTTTGGGGGCTATAATTCCATAATCAGGTCTACATTGAGTCTTAATTATCGAGTTATGGCTATTAAGGCATGCAAACCATATGACAGATGAACTGTTGTACTACTCTGGAGGTGCATTCTTCTTTCTTTAAGAAAACAAAACAGATGATAATGTTTCCAACCGTGTTTTGTTTTCTATACTGTTTTAGGGATGGGCAATGCAAGGAGCATAACGAAGAGCAAGCTGTTCTAGCAGTGGGCCTCGCTAGGGCTAAGCCAGGGGTCTTTGTGGAAGCAATTCAGTATCTTCTAGTTCTTGCAACTCCGATTGAGGTTTTTACTGCTCTGCTTTTGTACAAGTAGCAGAGACATTCTTTCAGTTGGTTTTTATTAATTGGATTGAAAATTAGGAGAACTTATTTTTATTTGTTTACACATTTGCCCCAAAATATCCTAACCTAACTAAATAAACCAGACAAATTTTGGGTATTTGGTTTAAGAACCAGCATGGAAGACTAAGCTCACATCCAGGTTTAGTTAACCATCCTCAACACTTGATAACGGCGTGTATTACCATGTAATATGCTATAGAGTAATTGAGTCTATGCACATCATGTCGGCACCCAGCATCCCACATATAGAGCTATGGATTTAACCATGGAATGTGCAACCTTTCAATATCACCTCAGGAATTCTAAATTGTGCTGCTAAGCCTGTATTTGTTTCAGTTAGTGCAATCAACCCCCAAACAAGTGGCTTGATAAAAACCAATCCATTGAGTACCAATGTCTTGTGTCATTTACTCATATTCAGTGGTCATCTTTAATTTTCAAATGTTTTTCATGTTCCTGATATTATGGTATCTAGATTTTATTCTAAATATCAGATACAATCCTCCCTAATCTTCAGATTGTGCTGTTCTATTGGGGGGATAAATGGCTGTTACCCTTAATCCTTAATTGTGTCAATACATTTCATCTCAATTTACTCTTCATTGTGGAATTAAACAATAAATAAAAGCCAGTAAGAAAACAAACAAATAATGTCCACATGCTGGTATTGAACCTGTAATTCTTGCTAAAAAGAACACAAATATGGCTCTATTTTCAACACATTTTACTCTACTATTGCAATTGAATTCAAAAAGCACAGAGAACAGAAAGTATAGAAAGATCACTTAGAAAGACACAAATGTAAGTTTAAATGGACTTTTGTATTGTACTGGTGGCTATCTACTTCTATTTGTTTCTCTTTTCTTATATTGATTATCTTCTACTTGTTATTGTGACATCCCCTCATAATTCCTTTGATATTTTTGGATCCCTTTGTCGCAGTTGGTCCTTCTGGGAGTTTGTTGTGCAAGTAGTGGAGATGGGATGGACCTATATGCAGAGCTGGCTCTCCAGCCTTTACCTGAGTACAGGATACCATGTGATGGTGCTGAGGCAGTGTGCATCACCTCCACGGACTCAGGCCGTATTTTCATGGCAGCGCGTGATGGCCAGATCTATGAGCTCTTTTACACAAATGGGTCTGGATGGCAGAAGCGGTTCCGTTCCGTCTGCATGACTTCTAGCCTCCTGATGCGGTACATATGTTGCCACCATTCATTTGTCAAGTTTCATGGCTAGTTTGGGTTGTTTGTGTTAATTAATGAACTGGGTTTTTATTTCTGAATTTATGACTATGCTCGAGCAGCTGAGGAGGCTGTGTCGACATTAAATGTTGGTAGTGACTGTATGCAATTTGCTACTGGGACAGCATGCATATTACCAAATTTTCAATAAACTTTTAACATCTTAGTAGAATGAGGTTACCCAAGGTCCAAAAAGAACTGAAGAATGAAAAATGTTTCCCCATTATATGTTGAACTAGAATTCCTTTTGAGAGGCTAGGTGTTGAGGGGACTCTGCAGGACGGGTGGTGGTAAGGTATATAGCACCAGCCTTACGTTATTATGATGCTTAACTATGAATAAAATAAAAAATAATAGATCTTTTCCAGGTTCTTACCAACTTCGTACATATTTGGAGCTGCTGATCCCATTATTCAGATGGTAATAGACAATGAGAGACACATTCTCTATGCACGCACTGAGGGCACAAAACTACAAGTGTATGATTTGGGGGAAAATGGACAAGGACAGTTGCGCAAAATTGCTGAAGAGAAAAACCTAATCGACCCTAGGGAGGCCAACAATCGGGCCCGCCGGGCTGCAGGTTCAAGACCATCCATTGCATGCATTGCACCTGTCTCCCTTACCGAATCAAAGCGGCTTAACCTAGTTGCAGTACTGTCAGATGGAAAAAGGCTTTATTTTTCTTCTTTTGGGTTGAACAATACCAATTCTCAAAAGCCGACATGCTTAAAGGTTATTGCTACCAGGCCTCCACCTCCCCCAGTCCCAGGTCGCGCTCACCAGCCTGAGAACTTCGCATTAAAAGCTGATGCCGCGTTCTATTCTGTTGGGACCCTAATTCTCTCTGATTCCTCTGGTTCTGTTGGCTCATCTTTAATTACAGTGCAGAAAGATTCAAGCCAGTTGACTACACAACCACCAGCTGCTAGCTTGTACGGAACTGGTGCTAGTGGTGCTGTGAGAAATTCTCGTGCCTTAAGAGAGGTAGTATCAACCTCTGTTACTAATGGCTGGGTTCTCTGTGCAGCAGACGTGCTCCCTTCAGGTAATAATGCCTCCATTGTGCAATCTCTTTACAAGGATGTGGTACCTTTAAAAGGTTTAGGATCCGAACCAATAGGTGCACGTGCTATCCTCAGACTTTGGGCCCGTGGTGACCTCTCCACTCAACACATATTGCCAAGGCGAAGATTCGTGATTTTCTCTAACATGGGTTTGGCTGAAGTCATGTGCAATAGGCCGGTTGATATATTAAGCCGGTTATTTGATAGAAATGCACCCAGGCTGCAAATTGAAGAGTTTTTCAACCGGTATGGACCTGGTGAGGCTGCTGCCATGTGTCTTATTTTGGCGAGTCAATTGCTCTTTGATGAGGAGGAGGCAGTTAGCAGTACAGTTCGTGCCAGGGCAGCTGAGGCATTTGATGATCCTGGTCTGGTCGGTACAACCCAGGCTGGTGCAGGTTCAAGGCCGCCATCTACAGCTAATGGGGGGTTCAGCATGGGTCAGGTGGTGGTACAGGAACCCGGACCTGCATTTTCAGGAGCTTATGAGGGACTCTGTCTTTGCGCATCGAGGTTATTGTTGCCAGTGTGGGAGTTCCCAGTTGTTGTTGTACGAGGGCACCTTGAAAGCAGTGCAGAGGCTGGTGTGGCAGTTTGCCGGCTCCCAGTGGGTACCATGCGGACCCTGGAAGGGAAGTTACGTAATTTGGAGCATTTTTTGAGGGTGAGGCGGGATGAGAGGAAGGGGTTGTATGGGTATGTTGCTAGTATGGGGGATTATTCTGGGGGTATTTTGTATGGAAGGAATGTGGGTTCTGCTAAGAGGCAGCGGCCTCTTTACTCTTCTTCTGAGCTTGTGGCTATGGAGGTACTGAATAGTAGTTTTACTTAATTTGTTCTTTTGTTTTCTTTTCCTTGTAATGAGTATAAGTTGTAAACCCTATATGCCAAGATAAGCAGTCCAAACAAATAAAAAACTTAAAAAAAACATTGACATCTCAATATACTACATTTTACAACATCTTAGGATAGATTCAATGAAATAAAAAAAATGTTTACATAATAACTTAGGATATACTACAAAGAATATAGAAGATAGGGTAGGCATGCAGGAACAAGAAGTGGGATAAAAATCTTGTTCGTCTCAAAACATAGACAAGCACCACTCGGAAGCCAGAAGTAAATGTCAATTTCCAGTATCGAGTAATACACCTGGTTGATAGCAGTGACTATTATTGAAATGTGTGACATGATTAAAAAGAAACTATGCTGCAACACTCATGGAACATAAATCAAGCAGAAAAAGATGGAAATATAAATATAGGTCAGGTGGCTGACTACTTTGTGGACCTTGTATATCCTGGGTTTCTCCAATAACCTTGATAGCAAAAGTTCCTGATCAGCATAACTATTGACATCCTAAGATTGCCCTAAATAATTGTTTTAGCTGTACAATAAATATATGTAGGTTCGAGCGATGGAATGTCTGAGGCGGTTGCTTAGAAGAAGTAGTGAAGCTCTCTATCTGCTTCAGCTTGTTTCTCAACATAATGTCACACGATTAGTACAGCAATTGGACCCTGCCTCACGTCAGAAGCTGGTGCAACTTACTTTCCATCAGCTGGTTTGTTCTGATGAGGGTGACCGGATTGCCTCAAAACTTATATCAAACCTAATGGAGGTGTGGAACCAAAGATATTGAACTTTTGTGGGAAGGTTCTGTATGAACCTACAGAACATACAAAATATCATCTGTATCATATCCTTATTTGCTCAAACGATGCTCATATTACCTCTATTTTCTCATGTCTCCTATGTCCTGTCTAATTAAATCAGTGGAGGTTAGGGGGTCCTCTTGGTAATTTCTAAAGTTGATGTGAGAGGGCTGCTGGTATAGAAGTACATTAGATGCTCACATAATCTCATTGAATGCCTACATGATTCAAATATTTCTTTTGTACCCCTACAGAAAAATATCATGTTTACTCCCACATAACATATGAAGTATACTCTTATGTGCATTTGTTCCCCTGTTTTGTTCTATAGGTTCCCAATCAACCATTGTTTTTCACCATTTCTTTTTAATTAAATTGAAGGGTAGTCAATAGTCTGGATACTTCTGCCAGACTTGATGGAGTGGTATATGGGATAGCTTCTATTTATGTTATGCAACACATTTGTCATGTTAGTAGTGCTATTCATAATATGTTATGTAACTCTTGACTGCATAAAAGTTCAAGCAAGATTGAAAAAGGATTCTAATTGTAAGCCTTCTTACTTTATGATTATTTTCACATGAACTTTTTTCTTTCTTTTTCTAGTACTACGTTGGACCAGAAAGGAGTAGTTCCTTAGATGACATCAGCACAAAGCTGAGGGAAGGGTGCCCTAGTTATTTCAACCAGGCTGAACACAACTTCTTCATGGCAGTAGATAAGCTCGAGAGAGCGTCCCTGGCGAATCGGCCTGATGAGAGACAAAAGTTAGCTAAGGACGCGTTTGAGGTCGTGAAAATCATCCCTGACTCGGTCGATTTGGCTTCGTTATGCAAGCGCTTTGAGAACCTAAGGTACTATCCCAGTCAGTCTAGTGGCTGCAAGAATCTTTTTTGTTGTCAGTTTTGTTTGTTGTATGCTAATTGATCCTTGTAAGCACTAATCTTTACAGAGCACTATATTTCTTTTACATTTAAAGATTCTATGAGGCGGTGGTGCGGCTACCTCTACAAAAGGCTCAAAATCTCGAATCAAACCCGAGCTCTAACCCTAGGGCTATTGAAGAGTGCTATGAGATAGTCATGAATGCACTTCGTAACCTGCAAGGGAGTGGGGTCCACAGCATGGATCCGGGCTCTAGAAGCAGGTATACAAAGCAGGTCATCCAGCTTAGCATGGAGCAGTCCAGCACAGCCTTTCGAGAACATCTTTACCATACTTTGATAGACCTTGGATTGGAGAATGAAGTATTGGAGTTTGGTGGGTCCGACTTGGTGGTGTTCTTGCAAAGCGGTGGCACCCACAAGCGATCCCATGAGGTACATATAATATTCCCTAACCCCATCAGTCAGCTTTAATTTTTTTTCAAAGTAATGATTGAACCTGTTCCTAATATGGCATTACACTAATAGGTTGTTCATTCCGCGGCTTTTGATCCTTTTAGTACTTTATATTTATTGGAAGGTTTGAGTTTGGGTTAGAATGTGCTATTTGGATAAAAATAAATTTAAGAGGACCGAATAAATTGGTTTGTCGAGACCCTTTGAGCGTGATCAGTGTTAGAAAAGTCTAACCATCTAACCTGGCAAGTATTATTTGACCATTTTGCTAGTATGCACATAATTTCTCATCGAAATCCTATGTTACCAAATAAAATTTCCTGTGAAGCTATGCTTCAATATTACCCAATTTAGCACTATCTCTAATCTGTTACAAGATTACTGAAAATTTAGCCTTGTCTTACTCTCAGTTTTGCAATAAACTGTCAACGACAGAAAATACCGAAATCCCAGATGGTAAATGTTCTGGGACATGAACCACTTTCATGTACTGGCCATGACAGGTATAGGCTTTCTTGTATCTAATTTTAGTTAATCAACATCCATGCTAACCTTTTTTATGTTTTTTTTTAAGACACGGCCTGGTGGGATGTATATGATGGAGGCGCCTATTAGTCCTAGCCCCACAAAGTACCTCAATCTTCTGGCCAAGTACTATGTTTCAAAGGGACAACACAGAGAGGCTGCCCAGGTGCTTTTAAGATTGGCGGAGAGTCAGAGCTCTTTTCAGGGGAGTCTTACACTGGAGCAGAGGTATATCTAGTCTCTTCTAATTTTTATGTAGAAATGAGTACAGACTTTGTACTAATGTCTATTTTAGAGTTATTAATTGGAGATTTATTTCTTTTTTACTTTGAAAAGAAACTGGAAAGAGGAGATGCATTTGAATTTTACATCTAGGATTTATGGAGCTGTAACTGACCAGTGCATCATTGAAAGTAAAGGAATTTTGTACAGAATATTGAACAATGGTGCCAATACCAGTAGTGTGGTCTAATACTGTTTTC
Source organism: x Bolboschoenoplectus mariqueter (assembly GCA_037678475.1). Lineage (NCBI taxonomy): Eukaryota > Viridiplantae > Streptophyta > Magnoliopsida > Poales > Cyperaceae > x Bolboschoenoplectus > x Bolboschoenoplectus mariqueter. The sequence continues at coordinate 2,808,902 of CM075251.1, forward strand.
TTCTGATGCCATTCTATATTATAATACCTTTTTTTAATTGTTTTTGTGGCCAAGACAGGCACCAGTACCTGAGCAATGCAGTCTTACAAGCCAAGACAGCTAATGTCAGTACTGGTCCAACAAGAAACCTAACGGATGAAGGATTCTTGGGCATACTTGAGGATAAGCTCACTGTTCTGGGGCTTCAAATGCGAATCAGAGACGAATTTGAGTTGATGGCCTCTAGGTCTCGGCCAGTTGCTGGTGAACAGGGGGATTCCTCGCTACGTAACAGCCTCCCAATTGATGCTGAGGATGTGGCTGCCAAGGCTAAGGAACTGTCACTGAATTTGAAGAGCATCAATCAGCTCTACAATGATTATGCGCTTCCTTATAAACTTTGGGAGGTATTATTCATTAATTCATTTGGAAATTTCCACTGCATACTGCAAAGCTCAAAGTTATATGTAAAATCCTGCAAACATAGAAAATTATATATGCCTTTTTAAAGCATCAAGCACGAGAAATATTTATTATACTATTTATTCCTCTCTCCCTCGTAACTTGTGTAGAAACAATTAGCATCTAAGATTCTTTTGTGGGGTTTATTTAGGGATTATTTCTTTGTTTTTTTTCCTAGTCCAATGTATGATCTGTCTCATTTTGCAGGGTAGACATGAAACTGCTCCATGTTTTTGGATCCATTACACTTTTTCTGTCTTAACGTTTTCAATGTGTTTGTGCTCTTTTTGAACCACGTAACTGCCATGTCTCATATTCTTTTAGAACAACTTCACAACCTGTAATTTCTCCATGGATGATAATGGCTGTAACGAAAGAGCATGTGGTCATATGCATAGAGAAAATATATTAGAATGAGCTGTCATTACACCCTAGAGACAATATGAGTTGTCTGAATGATCAACTGATGAAAAATATCACTATCACATAGGCTAGTGCTGGTAGGTTTATGAAGGAAGAGTTGTTGTATCTGTAGACAAAAAGGTTAATGTAATAAAAAAAATCTGTGTAGCCGGGGATGCCAATTTTTTTGTGAACTAGAGTTATGGCCCTTATTTGTTAATTGTTTTTGCTTAGTCATACTAATTGAATGTAGTTGAGGCAATAATCAATTCGATCTTTTCAGATATGCCTGGAGATACTGAACTTTGCAAACAACACTGGAGAGATAGTTGGCCGAGTGGTCATGGAAACCTGGGCACGCCTCCTTGACCAGTGCCTTTCCACTGGAGGTGTGAAGAAGGCATGTTCTGTGCTTAAACGGGTTGGCCCCAAGCTATATGTTGGTGATGGCGCGTGCCTTCCCCTTGATTCAATCTGTCTTCACCTTGAAAAAGCTGCATTGGTGGGTAGTAAATGTTTGTACAAATTTGGCATTTTGACTTTTGTTTCACTTCACAAGATGCCACTATGAAACATAATTGCCAACTTTGGAGGGTCAAGGAATAGTTCGATGCAATATTTCTGTCCCAGAAAATTTTCCCTTGGACTAATTCAATCCTTCTGTCTCTTTATGGAACACAATTGCCAACTTAAATTTGGAGAGGAAGATCAGTTATTGGCCTACTGGTTTGCAAAAAGGTTAATGGTGTTCAGGATTTTGGATTTGTGGCCTACAATATTCAAGATCATGAGGCCATTTTTACGGGCCTACTGAACAGTAGGGTGATTTTCTCGTTTCCTGATGCCCAATTAGGTTCTTGCTAATATTGCTATTTTTTCCCCTGAATGCCAGAAATTGTTGCCGATTTTCACATTATTGACAACAAGTGGTTTTTCTTGCCAAAAAAAAAGGTTGTGTTGTCTAACAAACAGTTACCCAGTTGAGCAGATTAAAACTAGAATGGTATAAAGGAACAATCAACTGCAATAATTTACTGGACATATACAGTCCAACACTGACTTCATCCTGCTAATTTGATTTATGGCACTACATAAATATTTGTAATAAACAGAGGGGTCATGGGGTCATCTGCAATCTGTTAGGATAACATGGAACTATTTTTGAATATTTATGTAAAACAAATTGAAACGGTGGCGATGCTTGTGATACACATCAACACTTGACTATCTACGAATTTCCACTCCATCAACACCATTACTAAACATACTTCCTATTATCTTTGTTATTTTCAGGAGAGACTGAGTAAAGGAATCGAGCTGGTTGGAGATGAGGATGTGGCAAGGGCTCTTATTGTGGCATGTGGTGGTGCATATGAGCCTGTAGTGGCTGTGTATGACAAGCTACTGACAAATGGGGCTGTTGTACCCTCTCTGAACCTTAAATTGCGCCTCCTGAGGTCAATCCTGGTTGTCCTCTGTGAACGGGCATCAAGTGTCACTGGGTCCACCGCTCTTACTTATTCTGGTGCCTTCTGGATGGATAGGACATCTGTGATAAATCAAGGTGTCAGAGATAAGATCATAAGTTTGGCGAATAGGTTTGTTTCTGGTCTTCTGTTTTTAATTGGGAATTTGGTGGGAACAGGCACAATGAGTAGGTGCAAACACTCTTTCTGTCACATACTTTTCCATTTATTGGAATAAATTATATGTTCATTCCCAACCTAGTTATTGAAACAAGCTATAGCTTCGAATTATATGGCAAGAATGATAGGCTTTTATTTCCACTTTGCTTATTCCTGTGGTAAATTGCTAACTACCATTTTTTTGCAACTGAACAGATACATGACAGAGGTGAGACGGTTGCCACTTCCACAGAGCCAAACTGAGACCATCTTTCAGGGCTTTCATGAGCTCGAAGAACAACTCTTGTCAGCTTCTCACACTAACTTTTGACATTTTTTTGTAACTAGTCTGTGTATTGGTGTGCATTGTTTATTCGTGCTATGTAGTTTGTACCGTGAAATTACATGCTTGGCCTTAAAAATTATTTATCAAAACGTACAATAGTATCCATCAATACTAGGTTGGATGACTGTTAGTAGGAATTAGTTCTCATTCTTTAATAGCTTGGCATTTTTTGTAGATTAGGTGGAATGCTTGAAATATTGTCTCCTGAATTTGTTTTGGACAATTTCCAATTATTAGAATTTCATCGCGGGTTGTGGACGAGGACTAAGATTTATGTTAGCTCATCATTCTGTTACGGATGATTAATGAAATGGTTGGTCAGGTATTATCTCTAACCAATCTGGTGCTACTTTCTGTAATAGCAGTTATGAATTTATGTGATGTTCTGACATAAAATTAAAGTCCGTGCTATCTAAAAAATGACCATGCAAGACAACGGACATGCATTTTAGCAAAATTTGTCGACTTCTTAATTAAAAGATAGAGAATTTATGTTGATGTCAACTGAAAGATCATAGAAGCTGCTGTCAGAAGTGTTGAAATCAGAATAGGTAAATGTAGGTTTGATGCTTCTGGTAATCTGGTTGCTATAGCTTGCTTAGCTGCTATTTGAGTTTGTGATTTTGAATTATGTTAGTCAGATTTTAATAAAAATTGTTATATTTTCAGAAATGCATTAATATAAGTTGTAAACTCAATTAATATTTGTCACATGAACTTTAGTTGTAAAATGAATTTTTCCCGTTGGAATTAAAGACGCGCTCAAATATTTTAATAAAATTTTCGCAAGAATATATTTTTCCAGATTATCCGACCATGAACATGTGCATTCTGCTGCGATTGTTCGATCAATAGGGAAAAGCTGAAAATAATTTTTTTTTTCTATCATAGTATTTTAAAGTAATTAATTATAACTAATTATTTCCTGCAAAATTTGATTGACGTAAAATAAATGGACTATTTTTAATCGTGTAGTGAGGAAGATTGTAAATATCATTTTTTGACTAAATGTGGATTTACTGAGGTAAAAATATTTGTGATATGAAATTAAGTGCATTAAATATTTATTCTTTGTTCTGCAAACTAACGGACAAAATACTACACATTTGGCAAAATTTGAAATTTTTTCCATGTGGTTTTTCATAAAATGATATATTGAGAAAAGTGTAAATTTATATATAATTAAAACACAAAAAATACATATCATAAAAATTCATTTTTTAAACATAATTATTTTCCTAAAAAAATATAGATTCAAGAAAATAGAAGAATGTGCACACAAACAAATTACATAGTTAGGAATAGATTCAGATGTAGTAGTAGAGTACATTTGGATAGATGGCAAGGATATCGAGTTGGGGAGGCTGACAAAATCTGGGCAGCCCGTGATCATTGAAATTAAATCTCAACCATAAATTGGATAGACTACATGGATGCTGACCGCAATGCGGTCAGGTACCTGAGAGGATGTAATCGAATTACAGGGGTAACTTCTAGTCTGGTCTAAGAAAAGTGCAATTACAATTTTGGACATGGCAGTCGAATACTTTCAATTCGGCTTTGTTCCACAAATACAAAAAGAGGAATCTCAATATCTTTAAAGAAAAATGCTGAAGCACAAAAGGCCTATGCAGACTTTGTATTCTTTTTGGGTAACAATTCGTCCCTTATATGCTTCGCTGTTTCAATGAGCTCTGTCGATTCCTTTGTTCTTGTTTTCTCATCTCCACACTCTCCAATCATATTAGAGAGACGATTTAAGCATGTCAGGTATTGTGCTTTGACATCCGGTGCAGTTCGTAGTATACTCCTTATATGAGGCTAGATGAATAAATGATAGAAAAGGGCAATTAATAAAAAGTTGACAAATCACATGAAAATTTATCAAGGTAAAAAAAGAAAAGAAAAGGCTAAAGGGTTTATACGTCATTGTAAATTGAAACGCACTCCCTTAGAGCAAGTTCAGCCTCATATGGATACCATGCCTTCCCCTATAATCAAACATATAATGTCTAGAAAATTTAATCTAACAATGGGGGTACAATGAAAGAAATATACGAAAATTTTGTAAATGATTATTACTGCAGAGATGGGCCCTCAATTTCAAAGTCTGCTGGCACAACATAGTTTCCCCATCCCACAAATAAAATGTCTAGAAGCTTGTTAAAGCCCTGAGCAAAACACAGAGTAACATTGACCCTCGAGTTGTACAAAACTACCCATTTTGAGCCTTGGAGCCCTCAGTATACAGATATAGAGGTATCCAATTAATTGTTGTTGATAACAAATGTAAAAGATACATACGCTAAAAGAAGAAAAAAAATATCTGTTGCTGTCACCCTGAAATATCTGCCAATACAAAGGATCTGGTCTTTGTTAATTTGTACAGGAAGATGGACATATGTAACAGAAAAAGGTCTATTATCTTGACCTAAGCAGAAAGGTGACATGACTCTACTCATTACAAACAATATACAGGTGAGTTCATGTGCTTAAAAAAAAAAACAGAAACATGTACCTCTCGTGATAGCAATTCATGATTTTTTGATTCCAGCAGTCCAACAGCATCAAGAGATTGAAGCTGCAGGGGATAGCAATAAACAAGGATTATCATTGTACAAGGTAATAGTACATATTGGTATCATCTCCAATCAGCGTGTTATGAGACCTCTTTTTTCTATTTAATTTTCCAAGAAATAGGTATATTTTGTGCTGCTCTGGTTTTTGGGGATAATTTCACACGTACACTTGCAGAATGTCACTATTGCATGTAATTGCTTACAAAAACATATCATTTACCAGAACTGCTAGACCTTTTCCCTGGTTGAAAGAGGATCACTTCGAACAAGCTTACATGAGATAACCTAAAGTCTGTGGGGACATGTCAATTTTAAAAAACTACTAACATTGAGACTATATCTAATGGAATGAAAATTTTCAAGGCAAAATGAAAAAGAGAACTGAAATCTGTTCAGTTTCTTTGGTTATATTGAAAGAGCATTTTGCCATCTAGAGGAACCAATAACAGAGGTGACTAGGGCATCTCTTTATGGAAAGGTTGAGAGTTTTGTTTCCCTTTTCCCCCCTAATTCAGCACGAAAAGGGATTAAATAATATTTTTCAGGCTATCTTTTTGTGAAAGACTACAGACTACAGCATGCATGTTTGTTGTTTTGCAGATCATGCCTACATCTTGACATTTTTAGGGTGTATATTTTTCTTAACTGCAATCCATTCAAAAGGTGGTGGTTGTTTTTTTCAATTTTTTGAAAATAAAAGATTGTCAGTTAAAGAAAACCATTTGATAAAACATACATATAGGAGAAGTGCCACATGTGTGTGGTCTGTTTTCCTCTTTTCCCTTCTCAATGTGGCCTTTGTTATCCTGTCACCAAAACAAGAAAAATAACTGGGTTAGATAAAAGTATAGGCAAACAAGCAATATTTTCTAGTACCCGAAAACATTGGTTCTTCTGAACAATACAACATCAGAGAAGAAAACAAAAAAGGATAACACATCAGTACAAAAAGGAGAAGAGGGGATCGAAAGCACCACCACATATTTACTAATACATACAACAAAACTGCTGTTTATCCCCCTTGTTTTGTTATTTTAAGGTCCTTGATTTTTGGCATGCATCAGCTTAGAGTAATTTCCAAAAGTTTTCAATTTGACTTGTTTGAACTCATTTTGGCCATTTGGAACTTATAATTTTAATTTAACACAAATTAGTGTCCTCTGCCTCAAACGTATAGTTGAACACAAACAAGCCAAGGTAAGAGAGAAAAAACAGCAAATCACAGAAGATACTTAAAAGTATTGCCAGATTTTGTCTAATGCCAATTTTGGAATATAATGCGATTGTATACATTTTGCTTACTGCTTATTGCATATTGTAAACTTCATATTGTAACCTTATCATTTTACATGTATAAAATAGTCAAGGGTCATTCTGCCACTGACCTTCAAAAAGAACACTGCCAGCTTACCTTTTGGGCCTGAATATTTTAAAGGCCGCAATGTTGCAAATCAGAATCTTTAGGATTAAAGTTGAAGAGGCTAAATATGCATAAAAACCATCAATGCTGCTAGCCAGTGCATAATATGTAACATAGCTCAAAATATGTGTTACGAGAGTACAGAATGTTAATCCTTTGTCCACCGACATAGGAACCAAAATACCAAATTGCCTCAACAGCTGATACAAAAATCCCTTGTAGTTACCTGATTGAGTTATCAAGGAGTTCCTTCGCCTTGACAAGGCCATCTCTAGCATCAGAATGTTTGCCATTAGCTAAAGACACACGTTTTGAATCATAGAGTGCCAATCTTGCTAGATGAAGCATAGTAGAAGCGACCTACAATGACACAGTCATCATGAATAAAAGGTGACTACAATGCATGCCCTCGGTGTAGGAAAAAAAATATCAGGCACATAAACCATGACAAAACTAACCCTACTTACCACATAGATAAAGAAGAGTATAATTGCTGCTTCCTATGTTCTATAGGGGCATATGACATATTTACAGGGTATTGTACTGTACCTGAATGTGGTCTTCAGAGAGAATCCTTTTTCTGACTTCAAGGCATCTAAAAAAGAAAAATACCATAAACATTAAAAAAATTATGTGCAATATACAATGAAATATGCAATATGGCTAATATACCCCACCCCACGAAAACCAAAGTCTAATATTTGGAACTCAACCATAGAGGACGACTATCTCACAGGAAGTAGGCGAGCCAACATTCATCTGACAAAAGACCTAATTCAGGATCTGCTCAACATGGATGTCAAAAATTAGTTTTAACTTCAAAAATAGTGATAAATCTAAACAAATGAACTTACTTCTCCAGCAGTTCTTGTGATTCTTTCAAGTTGCCAAGAGATTGAATAGTTAAGGCTAAGGTTTCAGCTGCCTTTGCAGTTTCGAGAGAATCCCAACCCTAATTTTGCAAATTGCAGTCAAAATTTCCCTTGATATAAGAAACTAACTGGGTAGATTTACTTGACTGAACTTGACCTAGTTTAATATAATCATTTACAAAAAAATATTACAAGGCAAGGTTGCAAGGGCAATCATGATGGATCGATAAATATGCGATGAAACATATAAAGCTAAGATTTGCATAATATAACTCTTAGGAAATGTAAGCTTAGAATGTCAATCTCTTTTATTTTGAACTAATTGTTCTTCCTTTTCTTATCTGACAAACAAGAACAGCCTCACCATTGAAAGTTCTAGTGCATGCAAAATCTTCCTCTGTAACATTTCAGCATCAGCTGGCCTATTTGATGTGAGCATAATCTGGAGAATGGAACAAAAAATGGTCATGTTTACATTACTTGTAGTACTACTAATAATAGACAAGCAGCTATTACAGCAAATTCTGAAAGTTCACCTCAGAAAGAGTTGTCATTCTCCTTATGCATGTTGGCGATTCACCAAGCCCATTTTCCTAAATAAAATTTCATGAAGACTCTCTTAGGCCTTCTGGATTTATTGTTATCTTGTTTTTTAAGCATCACTTAGTCCATAGAGAAGACACAAACTTGTTAGTGAGAAAGTAGGAATTAAACAGTAGTTAATTCAGGAAAAATATGTTTCATGGCAATTATGATATAAATTTCAAGCAACTTATCCTGCTCGAGATTTTTGTTTGGGAGTAGGAGCCTAGAATAAATGAAATAGACGTTCTTGTTTAACATGAATGGGCTACCTTTAGGCCTATTCCTCTTAATTCCCAAACCGATAGTTTTGAAGTATTCTTATTCGAGAAGGAATACTTATGGTCCCTTGTATATTTTTCTCCATTGCTAACTTCCAATAAACTAAAATCCCAAGTTCAGAGGACTACACTAATCCAGCTATCATGATTTGCAGAAATGAATCTTATTTCTCCAAATCTTACAGTGCAATTCCAAAAACACTGGTTGACTAACACTCTAAGATCACACAGACAACTCACGTAACATGAAGAATGGTTTCAGACAACTCACATAACATGAAGAATGGTTTACATTTGCAAAAAAGATCTATATATTGAGAGATGGCTGTAAACGTATACCAACATACTTGGTTAAAAAGGGATGTTTTACTTGTTTCCTTTTATTTAGAATTGATACAGAAGATTACCTCAAGAATACTTATTGATTCTCTTATAAGTGCTTCAGCATCCTTCTCTTTTCCTTGCAAATACAACACCTAGAAAATAAAAACAGAACTCAAGAGAATTGTTCACTAAGGCTAACACTTGGTCTTAAAATCCTAGCCAGACGCCATTTTAGACCCCTTTTTTTTGACAGTTTGACCCCAGGTCCGACTAGAATCAAGGATGCATTATACTATACCAAATGCAGGTATCAGCATACACAACTATGAAAACATCTGCCACATAGAGTTCTAACCTACCACTGCCACACAAACTGAAGTTAGCACATGGAAAAACACAAAATAAAGAACAAAAATAATTACCCTTCCAAGGTGGTTCACTGTGCTAGCATAGTTCAGGTTGTTGTACCCCAAGGTTTGGCCCTTGATCTACAAGCGAGAAATAAAAACCTAATAGACTTGGTCAACATACACCTAAGCCAATAAAATACTACTAAAACAGTGTGTTAAGTGTGTAGTGTTCTAATAAAATACTCTGATCATTGGAAGGAATGCGCCGCAGTACTTTATAGTTCTAGAACAGTCCAAAAGCAGAAAATGACTTCTGCAGAAAGGTTCACCAACGATTCTATCAATTATGCAACTGATACTCAATTTGCCCAAATAGGTTCAGCAACTATTCTATCAATGATGCAACTGATACTCAATTTGCCCAAATAGGTTCAGCAACTATTCTATCAATGATGCAACTGATACTCAATTTGCCCCAAATATAGCCAAACTATAGCTCCTTTGGTGCCTGAAGTACAACAAAAAATTGGTAGCTTGCATTGGATATCACAATTAAGAAATTGCACCTATTAGTAGAGAAAGATAAAGTACCTTCAGGGCTTTCTGCACAGAAAGAAAATGACAAATAAATCAATATTAGTACCTAGAAAAAAATTGCTCCTGAAGTAGATTTTCAACTATCTTACAGAACTCTTAGCTTCCATCCTTGATTTCTAGTATCAGTTTGGTCATACAAAGACATAAAACCTAACCTTTTAACATTACTTCTAAATAATCATCGTGGGTTCACATTTTCCCTTTTTCTTTTCTGAAGCAATAGGCAAAATGCATGGGTTTAACATTTTAACGAGGCATTTTCAAACAAATCTTGAATAAAATAAAATTGACGAAAACAACAAGATAAAATTGAAATCAACAAAGCTGAACATTATGGTAGTTTTTAAAGGACCAAATCCGCATAAACTGAAGGACCATTAAGTAATCTACTCTTTTACCTCATACAATTTGCAGGCTTTGTCAAGCTTGTTCTGAAGAAGGTATAAATGCCCAAGATTATGTAAGACTCTTCCAACTCTGATAAACATTCATGAGTTCATAACTAATCAATAAACTTATTTCCTAGGATAAGAAAGTATTGATAAAGAAAAGCTTGTGGGTTCATGCTGACACTAGAACTTACCAAGTAAAGGTATTAGGGGCATTAAATTTATGACCTCCCTCCTTAGCGGAAGTATTTTCAAATGAAGCCTATATTGTATTATATTCAAAAAATTCAAGAAATATAGTTCCTGATAGTAATAAGTTAAGACAGTATTGGCAAGTTACAGGATGGAAATTCGCGGATTGGAATCTATAACAAAAGAGTGTTGAGTGTTTTTATAAGTTATATCAGTGAATAAACAGATCCTATACAACTTAATACCCTGTTTCACTGGGAAATTCCTACTCATAGACCTAAGGGAAAGATCTAGTACCTTATGTCATCGGGGCCAAATGACTCCTCCAATATACTAATGGCCTCCAAATATAAGGGTTCAGCCTCTTCAAATTGCTTTCTCAGCCTTTTAATTTCAGCCTGTTTCATACATGAAGTGATTATGGCTCTCTAGAGACAGCAATGAGAAAAGGAAAAACAAAAAGTTCATACAAGTGAGCCGCAGGCCTAGCACGGTGGTGATAGGCCTTGTCTTTCTACGGAGAGACGCAGGTTCAAGTCCCACAAGAGGCATTTAAAGGAATAAATGCCGGGGTTAACAGGAGCCCTTATATCAAAAAAAAAAGTCCATACAAGGCAGCACTAGAGTTTGGACCATTATTTATCAACCAGCATGCCAACCGCACATCTGGCATATATCTTTTTTACATTTAAATAAAAGTAGATTAGTTAAAAAAAAAAAGTTATGCAACATGTAGTACTGGTTTTATTTCCTCTCTTTCACGAAACCCATATCCTTGCAGCTGCTGTAATGAACTAGTCATGTTAATGGCCGGGCACATACAAAAATAAACAAATGATAACAATAGTAAAAGTACTGGCAAGAAGTTACCAGATTGTTACAAGATGAGGCAACATGTGGATCCCGCTGACCAAATCCTAACCTGGCTTCTTTTAAAGCTAAATCAAAAGCCTTTTCAGTCTCATCTTGTTTGCCCTGCACCCGATAATAATTTAAATAATTATAATAAGAAAAGTTAATTATAAAAAATCCACATGCGCAAATTGTTGGCATTTTGGTGAAGGGATGTGGGAGGTGAGCGGTTTCTAGAGATATCTGATATCTTCCAGGGTGTCTATATCAATACTGAATGATTTGGGTCAAATCTTGACAGGAGGTAGTGCGTTGCACCATAGTGTGGAACAAACTCTAGTGCGCTAAATAATGCACTTCGCTCCACAGAGTGTGCGTTACAACACACTAGGACCTGAGGAATCTCCTCTCCTATTTGCTTGGTATTTGATCCAATCTGCTTCTCTCGAACCCAAAGCATGAGAATATTTGGAGAAACAACAAAAGATTTCCGCAGGAGATGCGCAAGGCCAAAGATTCTTAAGTTGTGGATTCGTGGGAATGGATTCAATATACTGTGGTTTATCTCCCCCCAGTGAACAAACTTGAGTTTTTCTAGCTTTTGCTGTGTAAGGCACCATGCAAGTGCTTGAGATGTGCTGAATGTGAAATGAGTCACACAATCAAGGGTAATGAATTTGCTATGTTATGAAATCCCTTTCTCTCACGATTTCCTTCATCAATCATCTACCACGTAGCAGCAAGAAAGGAAAAAAAAATCACCGCTATGTACTATGAGAAAAATCATCTAATACATGTTCTTACCACCTTTCAATTTAACAAAAGCATTCCTAATTTATACATGAAGGGTGTGAGATATGGATGATATTCGTCTTGTTTGTGAGGTATATATAATATCTTCAACGTTTAATAAGTCAATAAATTGTGTTCAATATCTTAAATCACAGGCAATTGTCTATAACAGGACATTAAATCTCCCAAGGTTTAATATGGGTACCAAGTAAATATACAAACAAAAGGAATACAGTAAATTCCCTTGTAGAACTCCAAATTAATCAATGTTTCCTCTCTATTAGGACATCTTTCATATTGTTCAAAACATTTGGGAAAGCAGCATAGTGGATAATTTTACATATTTCATAAAAGCATATGAGATATTTCTCATTTTGTAGGCAAAGAGGAAAAAGGTGTACTTGCTTTCGAAAAGAGGTCTCTCCCTCTGTCAGTAAATAATCTCCATTTAACGGTGTGCTCATTTGATACTACTGTACTATCTTCTACCCTTCGCAAGTCTGGGACATATGCTTCTTGATTTTCTCCTCTTCCTTGTGCACTTTCACTTGGCAATTCATTACTTGAATCATCTTGCGCATATGCAAAACTATTCTCATCCATAAGAAAAAGAGCTGCATAGAAGAAAATACAAAATTTCAAATATGCATGCAATATACATACATTCTCACGTACAATACCAGAGAAAAACCCAAATTTTGCCGGCCTTTTGAGCTTAGCTGTACAATTTGTTGTAAACTAATGCTTAATTTATCATTAAACTTAAAGATTGTCCAAGAAAAAAAAAGTTTGGATGGGTAATAAAGCGGCTTGACACAGTTCTAGGCAGATCTAGTAATCAGTGTGAATGATACAAAGCATTAACATATCTCCCATATAGACATACCTTATAAAACGGGAATGGACAAGCATAATTTACATCAATTTTCAGTATTCCCAGGAAAACATTCCTTTGTTTCCGCATTCTTTGCCTTTCAATTGGTCAATGGTCACTCACTTTAACACTAATAATTACTAGTAAGAAGTCCATATAAGAAAAGGAACTGAGTTAAGCTTAACATGTCTTTACTGACATAGATCATGATCCGAGCAGCACAATCGGTAAACACATGGGAAAGATAAATAGTTAAACTCACCAGCTTGTCCAGAAAACAGGACAGCCGCAATCAAATGCCGGTGATTTCGACTCGTGTTGTTTCTAAAATCGGAACTGCCTTTCGATAGAAAAAAAGAAGGGAGAACTCGATCAGAACAAACCGCGGCGAATCGAGGCGAGGTGCGAACCCCTCGGAAGAGAGAGAATAGCCTTCTCGTCGCCATCGATTGGAGTTCGACCTATTGGTTTTGCAAGTAGTGAGGTTGAGAGGAAGACGCGATGGGGGTTTCTCCAAGTCTCCAACTTCACATGCTCGTTCGAAATGAAGACCGAGATTTAAGAGCTCGCGTCATCCACGTCGTTTGTTCGTTTTAAGATTGATGAAAGTGCATCTCAACTTATACAAAACGATTGAGATTTGTCAGGGGTTAAGGCAGCAAGAAATTGAAGAACGATTGAACGAAGATGGGCTTCCGAAGGTTCCCGGGGTTGGGCGCGGCCCATTTATTTCACGAGGGGTGAATGAATTTCATGAAGGGTTTATTTTATTTTTTTCGTTTCAGAAGTTGTAGGGAACTTTTTCTTAATATAAATTTATTCTTTCCCCAAAAAGTTAATTCTGTAATAAAGGAGTGATAAAAAAGTATTTTTATTTGCAATTTTTAACCACACTTTTCATCTATAGGTATATTTATATTTTTTTCAAAAAAATATTAATATTCAATGATAAAAATATTTATATTTTACATTATTTAAATTAAAAGTTCTACAAATTATATTTTCACTATATAATAAGATTTTTTAACTTGAGTTTTTGTATATCATTTAAAAATGAAAAAAATAACAAACTTTTTCTCTACTAAATATAAATACTTACAAATACAAATCTAAATAAATTATTTATTTAGTATAAATGCTTTTGGTGTGCCAATAAGGTATGCAAAAATATGAGGTACAAAAATAATTTCTCTTTATGATAAATCAATTTTATTTAAAATATTAAATAAAAAACTATATATGAAAAATTATAGTATGCTTAAAATTTGAACAATTTGAAATTTAGTTGATTATTCATAACATAAAGTCATTAAAAATATATAGTTAAAGAATTTAAATCATTTAATAAAAGGATAAATGCCTTCCGAATACTCTCAAATTTGACACACGTGCTATCCAAAAATGAAGGACAAATATAAAATTTAATTTTTCTAATTTAAATAATATTTTTCAAAATGGATAATGATTCTAACGACCCAAAAAAAATTTGCTTAGATTTCGTCCAGCGCATGATCGTCCTTTTTTCCTTGAAAAGAGATAAATATTTGTAGAGAGTACTTGCATGATTTTTAAGCGAAAAAAGGCAAAACTTGTACTCAACAAAATTTGAACAATATTTCTTGAGTGTTAGCAACCCTCGTTTAATATATCAAATGAAATGAATGTAGGTAAAAGTTTAGATGTGTGCTATATATAATAAAACTTTTTATGTTGCTAGAGTAAAAACGTAACCATATGTTTTTATGTTGATAATTGAAAGTATTTTATAATAGGAAGGGATTAATAGTATCTCAAGTCAAATCTCTCAACAAATCTCCTTAACTTTTCATTTTGACAAAAAAATATATTCACGTGTAAAATTTTTTCATTTTTGACAAAAAAAAATATATGTTCATGTATTCTAATGTGTTTAAGTATAACGAGTCAAATATTTGTATTATATACTAAGGTGTTTATATAAGTGACTTAGACGTTTATATATCTGACTTAGGTGTTTATCTATTTTAAGTACGTGTTTGTATTTTATTTTATATTTAAGTGTTTAGATAAGGGACTCGGGTGTTTAGATATGAGATTCAGGTGGTTAAATAAATCTTCAACAAGAAAGGTAATAAGAGAGAGAAGAGAGAAAAAGAGGGTTTCGGAAAATAAAATCACATTAAAGAAAAACTTAAAGACAGTGACAGGAGAGAGAAGAAAGAAAAAGTCTAGAGAAAACAAAATGCATGTGAGAAGAGAGAGAAAAAAATTTTCAAGAAATAAAAATGTATAGGGATAAATTATATATACTATTTAGTATATAAATGAGTCAAGTGTTTATATAACTGAGTCAGATATTTATGTATATGATTCGTGTGTTTATATAATTGGATAACGAAACTAATTTGAAAATAAATACTTTCAAAAAGGAAAAAAATAAAAGTCACATGGACCAACTGGAGTTAAAAATGCGTGGAGGGCAAATTGGGGGATATAGTCCTGAGGAGAGAAATATTTTCTCTTTATAATATTCTATATGATAAGAAAATACTAATTTTATAGGGACCGTGCTTACTAGATATTTTTGTTGAAAATTTGAAAAAAAAGGGTCTCTATCAGTAAAATTCATCGATAATATGTTCAATAGTATTCTCCTAAAAAAAAAAATTCAATAGAACGACAAATTATGTATTGTGAAAAATAAAATTTCATATACAATTTTTTTTAAATCAGTGGTTCAACACTAAGCACCTAGGAACGCATTATTTTATGTATAAAAATAATACAGTTAGTATAATATGTTAAACAAACCCTTTTGCTTTTACTTGTTGACTTTTATAGTTGGGTTTGTGTTTTTTAACTTTTCATCGTCTCTGTGCCTGTCGTCCTGTGTACAAAAGCTCTCAAATAGACTAGAAATGTAACATGGAAAAATAGAAACCAAAGTATACTATAAAAACCTAATGTATGCTGAAGCAAAATCAGAGGTACATATGTCGATTAACATTCATATTTCTCTTTTTAACCAAAGCAGCAATGTCTTCGACCAATTAAATCATGCAAGAGCGCTGCTCGAACTTATTCTCTTAAGCAAAGTCTAAGCCCTTTATTATTATTTTTTTTTGGTGATAAACAAGCTCTTTGTTTACAATATTGTTGTTCACTATTTTCTATTTCTTGGGTTCTTTGGTCGATTAAATGTCGGAAACAAAACTATAGGTGGTATATCGTATAACTTCTCTTCATTGTTTCCAGCAGCATTATGCTTTTCTCCTTGCAACAATATATAAATAGCATTAGAGCCGGAAATACAGAATGAAAAAGAAAAGCATTAGAATCGGAAATAAAAAGCGTCAAGTAATTTTAACTGAATACATACATCTTGAAGTTAAAAAGTAGGAAAGTTCTAAATACCAAACCAGCAATCTAAACGCAGGGTCGCAGGCCCATTGAATGCATGTGTTCACAAATTTGGACAGATGCATTCACGTTGAACTGTGAACACAAGCGTTTGGTCAGCTGATTCGGTGCTTAAGGGTATTTTCATTTTTACAATTGTAGAAATTGATTTTATTTATACATGAATAGTTTAAAATTTTTTTATGTATTAATTTTAGAATACTTTAGTTCTTATAATTTCTAATTTGTTGTCATGATATGTTTAATTAGTAAAAAGAGAAATCTTTTGTAATTGCAGGGATGATAATATTTATATCATTTACAAAGGACTTACAAAAAATTATAGGGGAGTGATCACTCGACAAGAGTTATTTTGACAATCTTTTTTTACAATGAATTTTAAATCAATTTGTAAAAAACTTAAAAATGGAAAGACCTTATAGACATATTTTTGAATTTATATATTGATTGTATTTTAAATTTCATATAATTTGAATTATATTTGATATTTCATCAAAAACTATTAAATATAGACCATTTCAAATTGCATAAATTTTAATGGCTTCTGAAAGACTACCAAATGAAATACAAATTGTACGAAATTTAAAACACAATCAATTTATAAGTTTAAAAATATATCGATATAGTTTTTTTTTATTTTTATGTTTTTTTCAAATTTATTTGAAAATCTATTGTCATGATTGTCATAATAGCCATTACCAAGTGATCTCTCCCAAAACTTATATGACATTTTAGAAAAACTTGTTTAATGTAGTAAGATTACTAAATTAACAAGTACTCTAAGTCTCTGAAATTAAAATTACAAGTGTTGCATTAAAATTAGCAAGTCATTTGCAAATGGAATATAATTGCCCTTAAAAAAAATTCTTAATACTTTTTACTGTCTGAATGCATGAGTTTAGAATGATTTGTGAATACATATGTTTAGAAAATCGACATAATTTTATTAAACATTTTAGGATAATATTTTCAAACTTTTTCAAAATTTGGGATAGACAAAATAACTCCGTACTGATTTGGATGGATGCTTAATGATTGAAACTTCAATAGGGCTCTTTTGAAACTGGTGGCAATATCATCGTTTATTCTACCTGGTTCAAAGTCTTTCCTCTTGTAAATAAAAAAGTATGGATAACAAAAGAATATTAGATCACATTATCAATTTTTCAGCATATTTAATCAATAACCAGCAGGTCCTTTCTCATTTTATTTTTGAAAAGTAAAAACTTCTATTAATCCAAAATAAGTCTTTTTTTTAATTATATTTTATGGAAATAGAATATATGTAATACTATAGAAAAGTGAGACTTATCGTCATATATGTTAAGTGTCCGATCTTATTCTTTTATCCATTTAATTGTATAGAGTCTTGATACTGAGCCTTAAGACTAAATAAAGGATTAGAGTAATATGCTCTACAACAGCAGGTTATTCTGAGACTTTTGTGCTGCTTTCACCCTCTTCCTGAAACAGAGAATGACCTGTCTCATATCTCCTTTTTCCTTTAAGACCATTCATGTTTGAAATTTTTTTTCAAAGTTGCAAACCGTCCCCAGTCCGGCACATGGATTATACATAATAAACAATAAATTAGAAATAAACCGGTAAAGGATGACACTGGAGATACGACATAACTGTTGTCATAGATATACAACTGACCTGAAGGGCTTATCTGTTTGACTTCACTGTTCTGAATTGCTAGTTGTGCCTGACAAGTCATCACCAAAAATAGAAGGCAGAAAAATATTTGGGGCATTTTCTTTGTTTTGAGTATCAATGGTGCTACTCGATTGAAATTCATGCACCACTTTATGATGCTGGTCTAAAGATTTATAGTAAATTCACAAATAATAAAATTAGAAAAGAGGTCTTGTATGTAGGCTATAGCTAGATAGAAGATAGAGCCAGCAAATCCTTTCCAGATCAATTAACAGTTTGTGATGGTATATCTACCTTTGATGCAACACCAAGATTTTTATTGATGGTCCACACGACTGCCGCATTATGTGATATCTTATAGCAGCTACGAGATTCTATCAGCACACAAGTCATGAATGAACGATACATGTTGGAAAAAGTAGTTATTTATGATTGCTTTGTGATATAGGAAATTATAGGGGTGCCAATGCATAGATGCAATTTATAATAGTTTGTGGGTCTTTTGAAAAAGATGTATTAAAACCTAGTTAGAACTGTGCTTCAGAAATGATGTGAGAGAAATTAAACTTAATTCTTCCTCCTCTTTCTCTTGTTCTCCATTTTTACTCAATTACTGAATATCTTTGCTTAATCAAAACTGTAAAATCCAAAAATACACAATGCTTGCTGATCTTCTGCCGCATAACATGCATACTACACAATGCGCAAACAAAACAATAATTTCTGTTCATTATCCACAATTGTCTTGTTATGGCAATTTTCTGGTGCAGTATTACAACTCATCGATCATTTAGCACCGCTAAATTTAGATAACTATCTATATAGTTGGCCTTGAAGTTATCATGCAGGAACAAATGTCTATTATACGAGTGAAAACGGGAAGAGGCTTCCTGAAAAAGGTCAGCACAAATTTTGATTTTTTCATAAAATAAAAAAATAAAATGTAGAGAGTCTAGATTGCAAATTCTGTTTCTCCTAATTAACTTTCTTTAAATTAATTGTTTCATGAGCACAACGGGCATCAATCTTAAACTCTTAATGAATAAATATTCAATTTGAAGTAGGCGGAGGCTTTAATTAATGGTGATTCAAAGTACAGAAATCTCAAACTTTTTATTCAAATTAGACGGATGTATGTGTTGAAGTAGGTTTAACTTTGTCTTCAGGCCCCTTTAGCTTATGCAGCTTTCTTTTTGTTTCAAAATTTATGTTAAATCCCGAAAATATATTTTAGTTATAAATGCAATTGATTAAATATTAATGAAACTAACTCATCATTCAGGCCTTGGAGATAAAGAAGAGATGGAGGACAACATACATAGCAGTTCAACAATAGTTATCGATATAGAAAAAATACATAGAACCTTGCAAACCAGTTCGGAGAATTACCATTGGAACTCATTAGGTGCCACCAACGAGCGAAAACCCTGATGCATCTTCTGCAAAGTCCCTCAACAAATGCGCGATGCAAACAGTAAACTTTATGATCCTGTTGCTGTATCAATCGGACCGTATCATCACAGAGAACCCTCTTTACAAACCATGGAAAAGAAGAAGTGGAGATGTCTTGAATTTATCTTGACAGTAAATACAACGAAAACTCTTGGAGATTATCTCAAGGGTCTCTGGGAATTACACCCACTTGTGAAAAGCTATTATGCCAATGAAATCAATATTGAAAGCAACAAATTTATACAAATGCTTTTACTTGACGGGTGCTTCATCCTTATGGCCTTACGCAAGATGGACCGTATACCTGACAGTAAAAATTTTGTACTGGAGAATGATAGTGATAACCCCGCAGAGACTTGGCAAAGGTTTCTAATTTATGATCTTTTCCTTATAGAAAATCAAATTCCATTTATCGTTGTAAAAAGAGAACTTGAACTCATTTCAAGTGAACAGAACATCAATCCAACCATCACAGAAGATATCACAAACTTTGTTGAGCAAATTCTGTACAAGTATCCAAAAGCTATCATGAAATCCAATAGACCCAAACATTTTCAACATATCTTACACGTATGTCAGATGTATCTGAGACCTAGTCAAAATAATAACCATATTTCCATGCAATTAAGCAATGATGGTCAGTCATTGCATCCATGGCATAGAGCAATGGAGTACTACCAAGTGGGACTTGAATTTGTGAAAAGAGAATTTGATGAAAAAAATCCCCATTCTTTCTTAGATGTTAGTTTAAATAAAAATGTTATGGAAATTCCGTATCTACCGATGGAAGGGAGCTTCATAACCATTTTTAAAAATCTTGTTGCATTTGAACAAATGAACCCACAATTTGGTAATGATATCACATCGTATATCATTTTTATGTCCAAGCTGATTAGCAATGTTGAAGACGTCAACTTGCTTATCAACAGAGGAATCATAGAGCATCATTTTCTAAGTGATGAAGAGGTAGCAGATATCTTTGTGGAGTTGAGTGTTGGTGTTGAATTTGATTTTGTAAGCAACTTCTACATGAAGAATATATGTCAGGTTTTAGGAGAACTTTACGAGAGCCGCATGAGATGAAAACGATGGCTGTGGGGAACCTCTACAAAAATCCGTGATTGGATTCTGAATTCTTGATGGCAACTATGACATTGCTGGCTGCACATCCTTTTGTATTTTTGGTTTTATTTATTTGAAGTGTTTCTGTAGTTCCAAGCTGATGAGTTATCTTAGTAAGTAATTTCTAAGCACACTGAATTTGGACATTACAATTTATCTCTTTGAGCTAACTTCTTTTAACGGTTTCATTAATTTTCTGGTAATACTTATTGTTGTTGGCACAACATGCAGTTAGATAGCTAAAAAATGTTGAAGTTTTTTCCCCCAAGTATCAAAATCAGTAGTCCGAAGACAGACATTGAACGCATGCATCCACAATTCAATCAAATTTTTTAAGTGATATGATTTTTCTTAAATAATACAATGAAATAGGCAATTTAGCATAATAATATAATTGGGATGAATTTGAGTTGTCAATTAACTAAGGGCATGCAATACAACATAATAATTATAAAAATAAACATTCAATTTTGTTCTTCTTGTGACAAATCCAATATGTTGAAATTAAATTATTATAATTTTACCAGATGAGCGCGGAGTCTATTGATTCCGGGAATTACAATGACTTAAATTCTTTTAAGAGTTAACGTTCTAAATAAATTATATAGATTATCCGAAAATTTATAGTATCATGGAGCATCATCTAAATTTTAATCATAACATATACGGTTAAATAACAATGAATTGAGTAACCTCGTGTAAAAAAAATAAGCCAGGAACTAAATACAGATATGCGACAATTAATGTGGCAAATATGACAAACATATTTTGATTCATTCAGATTCCCATAGTTTAGCTATAGAAGCAACAAGTTCACTCAGCCTGAATATAAAAAGCTGGGTAAGGATGCTCTTATTCTCTGGTACAAAGTGTAAGCCCTTTTTAATTTTTTTTTGTTGACATTCTATGAGTTGTATGGGCTCTTTGATCGATTAAATCTCGGGAACAATTTCATAGGTATTTGAAAACATAACTTTTCTTCGTTATTCCCTTCTGTGGCATAATTTGCTTGACCTGGAAAAAGGTTTTGGAAGTACTATTATCTTCTGAAGTAAAATCCTTCTAACATCTAAACACATGCTAAATTTCCATGTATATATGTATGCTAATTGACACTTTGCTTTACGTTATTTAAAGTACTGTATGTCAAAAATTATTATAAATATATTAAATCTAACTGGTTAAATTTAATCAGAAGTAAATGTTAACTGCTTAGGGTGCACAAAATATAAAACTAGGCTCAGCAAAAAATATAGAAGAATCCAGGAAGAAAGAAAAATAAAAACAAAAGAGCAATACTCTAATTCATCACATTTATGAGAGAAAAGTTTAGTAATTAATTTTTGACCATCCAATCAAACAAAGGTAAGATGCAATGTCTGCTTTGTAAATTTCAAAATGTTAAATTTTTAGCAAGAAAATATTCACCCATAATGAATTATAAGAAATTTACGTTTATATCCCTTGACTTATGTATAACTTAATCACCCGATCAGAAGAACAACTACTATCCAGAAAAAGTTCATGTACTTGGGGCAATTTTCAAAATAGAAAGTTAGATCACTTTCGTTTCTAAAACTCAGAAGGTGAAATGCCATGGGAAAAGTTTTCTTCTGCTCTTTTTTTTTTCTTTTATCTTTTTATGCTCGAGACACTAGCTACTCTAAACCCATGGGCTTTTAATGTCCAAAATAATAAAATAATAAAATTATATATATATGTCATGATTCTCGTAGCTGACCTGGTAAACTGATTTGTTTGACTTCACTATCCTGATCAATTGCTGGTTGAGCTTGATGCAGCGAGACGGTAAGGAAGAGTACAAGTATTTTTTTTTATACATGTCTTTTTGTTCTTATTGAGTATTAGTAGAGCTTCTACTTAAACTGAATCCTTTTCTGGTGCACCATTAATGTAAAGTTATATGAAATTTTTTCATATATATATATTTTTGGTAAACATTTTCATGTTAATAAAAGTAGAAAATTGTCCAATGTAGCTAGCCGATAGAACCAGTCATCTCCTTAAGCAACTGACAGCGATCGACGTATATGCCTACTTTTAAGGACATCTCCAACCTTATTTGTGGTGTCGTTGGTGCTGTTACGTTATGCCTTATGAAGTTATGATATATCTAATATCTTCTAGCAGCTGTAAGATTTTTCTTCAACTCATCACTATGAAAAGAGAAAAGATATCTGTTTGAGTGTACGAATTAACTTCTTTCTGCTGAGATGGGGGTGGATGGAAGTGACAGGCCAAGGAGCCAGCCAAGCCATGCAGAAATTGTGTAAGCACAGAACCTGAAACACCCGATTTTAACAGCCATGTTCAGTCATCTGTCTGCCTTATTCTTTTCATGTGCCACTTAATTTGGGATTTTTTTTGTTAATGCTAATTTAATTTTCATACAAAGTTTTGGTAGCCACGTACTCTGGTCTTCCGTCTCTCCTTAATTTGGCCAATGTTTAATTCAGTAAATTCTTGAGCTGGATATATGCAAATATTATTTTAGCGATCATTTGAACACCAATGTTTAATTCTAATTTTAGATAGCTTTCTAGTTGACCGTACGTCAAGATTGACATAATTTCCAAATTGTCTTTCAAAAAAGTATTAGGAAAAATTGAATCAAGGTGGAAATAACCCCATATGGTCTGAAGGATCTAATTCAATTTACAGTATCGATCAAGATTCCACATGCGCAAATTGTTGGCATTTTGGTGCAGGGATGTGGGAGGTGAGCAGTTTCTAGAGATATCTGATATCTTCCAGGGTGTCTATATCAATACTGAATGATTTGGGTCAAATCTTGACAGGAGGTAGTGCGTTGCACCATAGTGTGGAACAAACTCTAGTGCGCTAAATAATGCACTTCGCTCCACAGAGTGTGCGTTACAACACACTAGGACCTGAGGAATCTCCTCTCCTATTTGCTTGGTATTTGATCCAATCTGCTTCTCTCGAACCCAAAGCATGAGAATATTTGGAGAAACAACAAAAGATTTCCGCAGGAGATGCGCAAGGCCAAAGATTCTTAAGTTGTGGATTCGTGGGAATGGATTCAATATACTGTGGTTTATCTCCCCCCAGTGAACAAACTTGAGTTTTTCTAGCTTTTGCTGTGCAAGGCACCATGCAAGTGCTTGAGATGTGCTGAATGTGAAATGAGTCACACAATCAAGGGTAATGAATTTGCTATGTTATGAAATCCCTTTCTCTCACGATTTCCTTCATCAATCATCTACCACGTTGCAGCAAGAAAGGAAAAAAAAAATCATCGCTATTTACTATGAGAAAAATCATCTAATACATGTTCTTACCGCCTTTCAATTTAACAAAAGCATTCCTAATTTATACATGAAGGGTGTGAGATATGGATGATATTCGTCTTGTTTGTGAGGTATATATAATATCTTCAACGTTTAATAAGTCAATAAATTGTGTTCAATATCTTAAATCACAGGCAATTGTCTATAACAGGACATTAAATCTCCCAAGGTTTAATATGGGTACCAAGTAAATATACAAACAAAAGGAATACAGTAAATTCCCTTGTAGAACTCTAAATTAATCAATGTTTCCTCTCTATCAGGACATCTTTCATATTGTTCAAAACATCTGGGAAAGCAGCATAGTGGATACTTTTGCATATGTTTTACAAACATATGAGATATTCCTCATTTTGTAGGCAAAGAGGAAAAAGGTGTACTTGCTTTCGAAAAGAGGTCTCTCCCTCTGTCAGTAAATAATCTCCATTTAACAGTGTGCTCATTTGATGCTACTGTACCATGTTCTACCCTTCGCAAGTCTGAGACATATGCTTCTTGATTTTCGCCTCTTCCTTGTGCATTTTCACTTGGCAATTCATTACTTGAATCATCTTGCGCATATGCAAGTCTATCTCATCCATAAGAAAAGGAGCTGCATAGCAGAAAATACAAAATTTCAAATATGCATGCAATATACATACATGCTCACGTACAGTACCAGAGAAAAACCTATTTAGTAAAAGTTATTTCTGTACAAGAATGAAGTACACATATAAAATTTTATTTTTTTAATTTAAATAATATATTTTAAAATGGATATTGATTCTGTTCATTAGAAAATTTTGCTTAGATTTTGTCCGGTACACAATCATTTTTTTTTTGCATGAAAAGAGATAACCATGTATATTTGAAAAGTGAACTTGCACGATTTTAAAGCGAAAAAAAGTAAACTTGTAGTAGATAAAATCCGAACAAAATTTCTTGAATTTTAGCACCCTTGTTTATTATATCAAATGAATGTACGTAAAAGTTCAATGTGTGCTATAATAAATTGTTTTTATGTTGCTAGATTTAAAATGTAACTATATGTTTTTATGCTGATAGATTTAAAGTATTTTATAATATTCTATATAATAAGAAGTACTAATTTTTTATATATAACAAGGACGATATTTAGTAGGTATTTTAGTTGGAATTGAAAAAAAAAAGTCTTTATCAGTAAATTTCAACGATGATATGTTGAGTAGAACGACAAATTATGTATTGTAAAAAAATAAAAATATATTAATTTCTCATACTATTTATTTTTCAAATTTGTTCAACGCTAAGCACCTAGGAACATATTAGTTTTTGTATGAGAATTTCATTGTTTTTAAGAATCATCACAATCTATAAAGTACTTATTCTTGATGTCCGTACAGTTAATATAAAATATTAAACAATATTTTTTGCTTTGACTTTTGACTTCTATATTTGGGTTTGCGTTTTCTAAACTTTTTATCCGTCTCGGTGTCTGCCATCCTGTGTACAAAAGCTCTCAAATAGACTAGAAATGTGCTATGGAAAATCAGAAACCAAAGTATATATAGACACCTAATGTATGCTGAATTAAAATCAGAGGAACATATTTCGATTAACATCCATATTTCTGTTTTTAATCAAAGCAGCAAAGTTTTCGACCAATGAAGTCATGCAAGAGAACCGTAGATTTAACATAGTAGTGATAAATCTCGTCTTTTTATGGAGAGATACTGATTCAAGTTTTATAAAAGATATTTTTGAAAAAAACTAAATATCGGATTTAATGGGAGGCCTTATATAAAAAAAAAATCATGCAAGAAAGCTGCACGAACTTATTCTCTTATGCAAAGTCTAAGCCCTTTATTATTATTTTTTTTTGTGGTAAACAAGCTCTTTGTTTACAATGTTGTTGTTCACTATTTTCTATTTCTTGGGCTCTTTGGTCGATTAAATATCGGAAACAAAACTACAGGTGGTTTAATACTTAACTTCTCTTCATTGTTTCCATCAGCATTATGCTTTTCTCCTGGCAAAAGTATATAAATAACATTAGAGCCGGAAATAATGAAAAAAATATATTAGGATAGCACTACTAGAATTTTTAATATTCGCGTGGGTATACAATATTAATAGTGTGGGTAGTTCAATACACACGCAAATAACCTTAATTTTGAACTATATTTACGTGCGTATACTAGACAATAGCGTG
This sequence comes from x Bolboschoenoplectus mariqueter, assembly GCA_037678475.1. Lineage (NCBI taxonomy): Eukaryota > Viridiplantae > Streptophyta > Magnoliopsida > Poales > Cyperaceae > x Bolboschoenoplectus > x Bolboschoenoplectus mariqueter. The sequence goes on from CM075251.1 coordinate 2,834,954, forward strand.
AAAAGTATTTACGTGTGTAATTATGCACACAAATACTTTTCACACTAATATCTGGTTATATAGGTATACGCACGTAAATATAGTTTAAAATTAAGATTATTTGCGTGCGTATTGAACTACCCACACAATTAATATTGTATACCCACGCTAATATTGAAAATTCTAATAGTGTAGAAATATAAAAGCGTTAAGTAGTTTTAACTGAATACATGCATTTTGATAGTTAAAAAGTTTGTTAAAAACAGTTCTAAATATCAGAACAAGCAATCTAAACGCAGGCCATTGAATGCATGTGCTCACAATTCAATTTGAACAGATGCATTCATGTTAAACCATGAATGCAAGCATAATTCGTTTCTTAAGAGTATTTCTATTTCTACAATTACAAAAATTGATTTTATTTGTCACATCAATAATTTGAAAACTTTTAGCATATAAATTTTGGAATGTCTCTATTCCTATAATTTCTAATTTACTGACTTAGCACTTTTAGTTAGTAAAGAGAATTTTTTTTTAATAATTGTAGGGATGAAGATGATTGTATAATTTGCAAATGACTTATAAAAAAATATGTAACATTTTAAAAAGACTTATTTAATTTAGTAAGATTGCTAAAACTTACGTCGCTTACTAAATTAGAAATACTCTGCATCCCTGAAATTAATTAAAACCGTAAGTGTCGCATGAAAATTAGCAAGTTATTTGTAAATGGGATGAAAAAGCTCTTAAAAAAAATTCTCAACACTTTAATTTACTATTTGAACGCTTTAATTTAGAATGACTTGTGAATATGTACTTTCAAAAAATCGACATAATTTTATTGAACGTTTTAGATAATGTTTTCGAACTTTTTAAAATTTGGGAGAGACAAAAAAAAGTTCCGTACTGATTTTGACGGATGCTTAATAATTGAAACTTCAATAGGGTTCGTTTGAAATTGGTTTTTTTCAGGCATATCACTATTTGTTCTACCTTGTTCATAGTCTTTCCTCTCGTAAATTAAAAAAATCTGGATAATAATTAAAAGAATATTAGATCACATTATCAATTTTTCAGTACATTCAATCAATAACCCGTTGGTCCTTCTACTTTTTATTTTTGAAAATAATAACTTCTATTAATCTGAAATAAGTTTTATTTTAATTATATTTTACGGAAATTGAATATATGTATTATCATAGAAAAATGAAATCTATCATCATAGATGTTAAGTGTACGACTTTGTTCATATTCCATTTAATTGTATAAAATCTTGGTACTAGCCTTAAGAGTTAAGACTAAATAAAGGATTAGAGTTATATACTCTACAACAACAGGTTATTCTGAGACTTGTGTCCTGCTTTCATCCCCTTCCTCAAACAGAGAATGACCTATTTCACCACTCTTTTCCTTTGAGACCATTCATGTTTGGACAATTTTTTCAAAGTTGCAAACCGTCCCCAATTCGTCACATTGACTATACATAATAAACAATAAATTAGAAATAAGCTGGTAAAGGATGACACTGAGATATGACATAACCATTGTCATAGATATACAACTGACCTGAAGGGCTGATCTGTTTGATTTCACTGTTCTGGGTTGCTAGTTGTGCCTGACAAGTCATCACCAAAAATAGAAAGCAAAAAAAATATTTGGGGCATTTTCTGTTTTCTGAGTATCTATAGTGCTCCAAATTCATACGCCACTTTATGAAGCTAGTCTGAAGATTTATAGTAAATTTATAAATAATAAAATTAGAAAAGAGGTCTTCTATATAGGCTACATAGCTAGATAGAAGATACAGCGAGCAAATCGTTTCAATTGATAGTTTGTGATAGTATATCTAGCAATACCAAGATTTTTATTTATGGTCCACAAGAGTGCCACATTATATGATATCTTATAGCAGCTACGAGATTCTATCAGCATTCAGCACACAAGCCATGAACGAATGATACACAGTGCTTGCTGATTTATAAATGCAATTGATTAAATAGTTAATTAAACTAACTCATCATTCAGGCTTTGGAGATAAAGAAGAGATGGAGGACAGCATACATGGCAGTTCAACAGTAGTTATTGATATAGAAAAAATACATAGGACCCTTCAAATTAGTTCAGAGAATTACCATTGAGAATCATTAGGTGCCACCAACAAGAAAAAACCTCGATGCATGATCTGCAAAGTCCCTCAAAAAATGCGTGATGCAAACAGTAAACTTTATGATCCTGTTTCTGTATCAATTGGGCCATATCATCATGGAGAACCCTCCTTACAAACCATGGAAAAAAAGAAGCGGAAATGTCTTGATTTTATCTTGACAGTAAATACAGCGAAAACTCTTGGAGAATATCTCAAGGGTCTCTGTGAATGACACTCACTTGCAAAAAGTTATTATGCCAAATAAACCAAAATTGAAAGCAACAAATTTGTACAAATGCTTTTGCTGGACGGGTGCTTCATCCTTATGGTCTTATGCCAGATGAACTGTATTCCTAATAGTAAAAATTTTGTACTGGAGAATGATAGTGATAACCTTGCCGAGACGTGGCAAAGGTTTTTAACTTATGATCTTTTCCTTGTAGAAAATCAAATTCCATTTATTGTTGTAAAAAGAGCATATGAACTCATTGCAGGTGAAGCGAAAACTTCTTTACCCATCGCAGAAGATATAACAAACTTTGTTGAGCAAATTTTGTACAACTATCCAAAAGCTATCATGAAATTGTTGATTTTCCTTTGTGAGTTTTTCTAATTACTTTAAACTCTAATCAAGATCTACTGCTATGTAAGAAATTAAACTTGATACACAGCGGAACTTACTTTTCATCTTTAAACGGCCTCTATATGCTATCAATCAGATAGTTTCCAAAACTCTAGGTTGATAAGCTTATGATCTTGAATTGAGCGTCTAGTAGCTTGGCTTGTTATTGACTCTCGAGTCTTTTCAAGAACTTATAATTCTCTTTTTTTTTCTCTGACTATTCGAATAATATGATAGAATATCTAGTCTTTAATGGAGCAAATAATTATGATCATGATGATTGCGAATTTTGGAGACTTAGTTTTTAAATACAAGTATCAGATCCTCAATTTAGCATAATCATAGTTTAAAAATGACAAAACATGCACAACATGGCTAGAAACATTCCAAAATAATCATAGTAAAAAATAAATTCAGATCAATCTTAGGTGCTAAAATTAGTTCACACTAATTTATAGAAAATTATGAGATATGCTACAGTAATGCGTGTGCTACAGTCCGAAAAATTTTCTGAACAAATCCCGTAATGTTTGCTAATGTGTAAACATAATTTTAGATTTTATTTAATCCGAAATTTTTACATATATATTAGTTAGATTAATTATAATCGGTTCATTAATAATTATAATTAATCAAATTTAATTCTATACGTTTTCGGTTCCAAACCGTAATTGAAATACGTATAATGCCAATCCTTACTTAATCGCTTATTTTGGCATTAATATTTGTGACAGTATTAGACATATAATTATAATACATGTATGTCCAACTTAATTTATTACATTTAGACATCTCTAAATCCAACATAAATCGGATAGACCCAAACATTTTTCATCATATTTTACACCTATGCCAAATGTATTTGAGACCTAATCAGAATAATGAATATTTCCATGCAACTGAAAAATGGTGGTTAGTCATTGCATTGATGGCACAGAGCAGTGGAGTATGGGAGTTAAATTTGCAAAAAGAGAATTTGATGAAACTAATACCCATTCTCTTAGATGTTAGGTTAAGTAATAATGTGACGGAAGTTCCATGTCTACTAATGGAAGAGAACTTCATAACCATTTTTAAAAATCTTGTTGCATTTGTACAAATAAACCCTCAATTTGGTACTGATATCACAACATATATCATCTCCATGTCCAAGCTGATTAGCAATGCTAACGATGTTAACCTACTTGTTAGAAAAGGAATTATAGAGCACCATTTTCTAAGTGATGAAGAGGTAGCAGATATCTTTGTGGAGCTGAGTGCTGGTGTTGAACTTGATTTTATTATGCAACTTGTACGATGAATAATATATGTTAGGTCTTAGGAGAACTTTACGAGAGCCGCATGAGGTGAAAACGACGGCTGTGGGGAACCTTTACAAAAATTCTTTATTGGATTCTGAATTCTTGATCGCAACTATGACATTGCTAGCTGCACATACTTTTGTATTTTTTATTATATTTATTTGAAGTGTTTCTATAGTTCCTAATGAGTTATCTTAGTAAGTGATGTCTAAGCACATTGAATTTGTACACTAGAAGTCATCTCTATTTTCTGATATAAAGAGCCATTTAGACCTCCAAAGTGAAAGTACAAATATATACGTGCATTCTCACGTACAACACCAGCACAAAACCTAAAAATTGCCCCTTTTTAAAGTTTAGTTATACAATTTGTTATAAACTAGTGCTTAATTTGTCTTTAAACTTAAGATTGTCCAAGAAAAAAAAAGTTTGGATCGGTAATGAAGCTGCTTGACAAAAGTTTGGATGGGTAATCTCATGGCCCGATATTCTACCTCCGAGCTTGATCGGGCCACAGTATTTTATTTCTTGTTTCTCCATGTGATTAAATTCTCACCTACAAACGTGCAAAAACCGGTTGTCGACTTTTTATCAAAGCTTCTGGTCCAGTCTGCGTCGGAATAGCCACATATATCATTAAAATTATTATTTTTCATCCATATTCCTTTACTGGATGTTCCTTTTAAGTATCTTAAAATTCTATTAATTGCTTCTAGATGTGATGTTCTTGGGACATGCATGAATTTACTAATTTGACTTATCGAAAAAAAATATTTGGTCTAGTTATAGTAAGATAAATTAATTATCCTACGAGTCTTTGAAATTGATTTACATTTTTTGAGGGTTCACCATCTTCGACATTTAATTTGCATTTATTATCAATCGGGGTGGAGATTGGTTTACATCATAATTTTTCGATTTCTTTTAATAAATTCAAGATATATTTTCTTTGTGATATAAACAATCCCTTCTTAGAAAATTCTACTTCTATCCCTAAAAAATATTTTAAATATCCTAGAAATTTAATACCAAAATTTTTTTTAATAGGAATTTAATTTTTTTGATCTCTTGTTGATTATTTCCGGTAATTATTGTATCATCTACATATACCAATACAATAACAATGTTAGTGCCATCATTTTTAGTAAATAAGGAATGATCGGCACTACTCACCTTACAATTGTAAGAAATTAAATAGTTATATAGTTTTTTCATACTATGTCCTAGGAGATTGCTTGAGTCCATAAATAGATTTCTTTAATCTACAAACTAAATTAGAATTTTGTTCTTGTTTGTAACCGGGTGGCAATGTCATATAAACTTCTTCCAATGTTCCTTGAAGAAAATTATCTTTTACATTCATTTGGTATAAATTTCACCCTTGATTTACAGCAATTGAGAAAAAGAATTCTTATGGTATTCATCTTAGCCATCGGGTCAAAAGTCTTATAATAATCTATACCGTATGTTTGGGTATATCCTTTGGCCACTAATCGTGCTTTATACCGTTCAATGGTACCATCACTATTATATTTGATTTTATATACTCATTTGCATCATACGGATTTTTTTATCCTTAGATAATTGTACGATTACCCATGTATTATTCTTTTTCAGAGCTTTTAGCTCTTCCTTCATGGCTTACACCGAACCAGATTTGTTATGGCATCATAATAATTATTAGGTTCTTGTTCTTTTGAAATGAAAGTTAAGAAAACCTTATTTTGGTGTGAAATATTTTTATATGAAAGAAAATTCTCAATAGGGTATCATACCGTGTATGTGATATAATCACGAAGTTTTGTGGATGATTGTGGAACTCTTGTTGACCTTCTTACCTCTATAATCCCTTCATCTTCACTATGATTTTGTTCTTCGGTCTCATGATTATCATCTTCTACATTTTTATATATTTTCCATATTCTCTATATTTTCTACATTTCTTAGGTCATAAGTGTTTACCCTTAAAAAAAATGCTTGAATATTCTTACAATTTGAAATTAAATCAAATTCAAAAGACCTAAGCTTTGACCAGATAAAAGCCTTGTAAGTTCAAACCCTGAGAACCTAGCAAAACATGCCATGCCTAAAAAGGCTATGCTTAAACAGCTAGACCTGAGTCTTGAAAGCTGATGAAATTTCTGTAAGATCCAACTCTCTGAACAAACATGTCAAAACCTTACAAATGTGCAAATAAACATGCACAAATCTCAATTTTATGAAATTAAGATACAATTTCATAAATTGATCATGCCAAAACCTCTTCAAATGTGTGCAAATATATATATATATATATATATATATATATATATATATATATATATATATATATGCATAAAACCCTGATTATATGAAATCAAGAAACAATTTCATATAATTAACCATACCAAATCCAAAATCATGAATTTTATTCATGAAAAATGTCCCAAATATTTTTTCTCAGAGTAAAGAAATAATTTCTTGAAATAGTCACACCAAATACTAATTGTATAAGATTAATATGCCTAATCTTGTGTAATTAATGAATTAAGTAAAATTAATGTCCAATTTCACACCCAAAAATACCAAAAATATTATCCAAAAATAACATAATCATATAAGAAATTTTCTATGATTTTTCAGTGAAATTTCATGGATTTTTACATGAAAAATAAAATAAAAAGGCAAGAGCATAAAGAAAATAAAATTCAGAGTTGGAGACTATTTTGTGTGCAATTTGGGGAATAAACAAAATTCTGGGTGCAAACTGAGGCTCTCAAACGATTAAACAAGCCTCTCGATCCACTTATCATACACACAAAGAATGCAATGTAATTTGAATAGACCCAGTGCTTATGAGCTAAGCCACTGACAATGCGTTTTGGTGTATAAGAGCTGATATCACAGCTCAATCCTCAGTTTTTCGCGGAGGGATGAGTTTTATTTAATCCGACAGGTGGGGCCCTCGGTCTCTGTGTCGTTGCTAATGGTTCCCAATTCTCAAAAGCTATTGCTCGAGCACAAGGAAAAGAAGAGAGAGGGAAGTAGACACGACACACACACTCTCTCTCACTGATAAGTTCAAAACCAAAGAATGGTACATGTAAACAAGGCTCAAACAGACAAAATCTTGGGTTAAACATCTCTGTCTTCCTCTCTTCTTCCTCCCCTAGCTCTCAGCTCATCCGAGATTCAAAAATGGAGGAATGGTGTATATTGCGAGTTAAGCTAAACCGTTTTGGGGATCCAATCTACACATTGAGAATAATTCAATACCACAAACAAAATTGAATATAGTAAAACAAGCAGAATGAAAATCGAAGGAAAAAGTATTTCGGCCTTGAGGTGGAATGAGCAATTGAGAGCTTGAGAGACCAAATTAACACTTGGAGAAGCTTCAAGGCACCTCCACGATGTTGTTTGAGGTGCCAATTCGATGTGAAAGATGCTCAATTGATGAGATCACCATTGTGCACTCGGGTGTGTTTGAAAACTGCTTGGCATTTATAGTATGTAATAAAATGCATTACATGTTAACTTTTGTTTAACCAAGTTGGGGCACTATTTGAAAAGATTCTCATTACATGTTAACTTTTGTTTACGCCTATGCTAAATGTATCTGCGACCTAGTCAAAATAATAACAATATTTCCATGCAACTAAGCAATGATGGTCAGTCATTGCATCCATGGCACAGAGCAGTGGAGTACTACCAGGTAGGACTTGAATTTGTGAAAAGAGAATTTGATGAAAATAATCTCCATTCTCTCTTTGATGTTATTTTCTAAGTAACAATGTCATGGAAATTCCGTGTCTACCAATATTGGAAGGGACTTCACAACCATTTTTAAAAATCTCGTTGCATTTGAAAAAATGAAACCTCAATTTGGTAATGATATCACAACATATATCATTTTCATGTCAAAGCTGATTAGCAATGCTGAAGATATTAACCTGCTTGTTAGTAAAGGAATTATGGAGCACCATTTTCTCAGTGATGAAGAGGTAGCAGATATCTTCGTAGAGTTAAGTGTTAGTGTAGAATTTGATTTTGTTAGCAATCTTTACATGAAGAATACATGTCAAGTTTTAGGAGAACTTTACGAGAGCCGCATGAGGTGGAACGACGGCTGTGGGGAACCTCAACAACAATCCGTGGTTGGATTCCGAATTCTTGATGGCAGCTATGACATTGCTAGCTGCACATCCTTTTGTATTTTTGGTTCTGTTTTATTTGAAGCATTTCTATAGTTTCAAGCAGATAAGAGATCTTAATTAGTAAGTATTCCTCAGCACATTGAATTTGGGCATTACAACTTATCTCTTTTGAGCTTACTTCTTTTAACGGCTTCATTAATTTTGTGGTAATACTTATTGCTGGTACACATGCATTTAGATAGCTAAAAAAGGCTGATTTTGATACCAAAAATATCAAAATCAGTAGTTTGAACATAGACATTGAAAACATACGCCCACAATTCAATCTAAGTTATATGATTTTTCTGAAATAATACGATGAAATATGGAATTCAGGGTAATAATAGGATTAATTTGAGTTGTTTTATTAACTAAGGGCATGCAATGTGTGTGTTCTATGTGTGTACGTTTTTTCTGTGAGTTTGTGGTAAAAAAACTTGTGGTATTGAAACCCTTCTTTCTTTATATATAGCAGCTATAACACTACTAGAATTTTCAATATTAGCGTGGGTATACAATATTAATTGTGTGGGTAGTTCAATACGCACGCAAATAACCTTAATTTTAAACTGTATTTACGTGCGTATACCTATATAACCAGACATTAGCGTGAAAAGCATTTGTGTGCATAATTACATACGTAAATACTTTTCACGCTATTGTCTAGTATACGCACGTAAATATAGTTCAAAATTAAGATTATTTACGTGCGTATTGAATTACCCACATTATTAATATTGTATACCCATGCGAATATTAAAAATTCTAGTAGTGTAAGATTTTTTAACTCACAAGTAATGCGTAGAGTAGAGCGGTTTTTCTGTGGTCAGAAAAAAATTTCCATTATGTGGCAGGTCATTTTACAAAATCAATATCCTCAATAAATTTATTTTTACTCAAATTTTGGTAGCATTGCTTCTACTCTTTTTTTTTTCTTTCTTTTTTGCTTTTCTTTTTCTTCTCCTCTTCCTATGTCTCAATGTTTGTCTGTACTCTGTTTTTTTTTATTTAATTAATAAAATTTAAGAAAAAAAATAAAATGTACCTATTTATTCTTGATACATCTCTTACAGCAATTAATGAGGATAGATGATCTCTTTCCCAAAAGTACAACACACATTATTTACAACAATTGAGCGTAAGTTATCTGAAATATTACTATATATATACTCAAATCAAATAGACAACTAACCAAATGCGTACATACTCAAATTGTACAAATTCGAATGTTGGATTGAGCTCCAAATTTAGAGTGTACAGCTAATTTCATTTTGTAAAATAAATCTCATAAGGCAAAGCAACGACGATTTATAGTTTTCAAAGTCTAATTTAAAATAATTTTCAATACATGATTTTGGAATGAATATTTCTAGTATTCATAAAACTATTAGAGCAACTTTTTTATAGATTAAAATATTTAATGATTAATGAATCATAACCGTTGAGAAATACTCTACGAATATTGAAAGTTGAGAGACTGACTTTTATCTTTGTCTAAAAAAGGAAAACACTTCAACAGTGGATTTCCTTGCACAATATATTGATTTTGTATATATGGTTACACTTTTCATTATTTAGTGGTGACTTCCTGGCACAATACATGAGCGAACATTTTAAACCTCTAATTTTAGTTAGCTTTGTTTCTGGCCAGCCAGGAATAAGTGTCAATTACATTACACAACGGGTGGAATTTTTGAAGGTCGGAATAACTTCCACTTTCAATTTGCTCTCTACCAAAAAATTAAGAAACTGAAGAAAAGTTTAAGCAAGATTGAGAAAGTCTAATGCTCGAAGGATCTATTTCAATTCCAGCATATGAAGGTTCTATTCATTTCCTAATTTTTCTGATGACCTTTTTTTCTTTTTCTTTTTTTTGAAAAGAATTTGTGTTCAAATAAACATAATGATAAAGCTGGAGGACAGACTATGCTGAAACTCGGGGCAGTTTGGTTTTGTTTCTTTTCAGTAGACGTCAGTTGAGTTTGCAGAACAAATTTTCTTTGAAATGTAGTTGCTAACTGTGGAGATCAAATTTTAAGGAAGCAATTAATTTATGCAATTTATCACACTAATTATTTTATTAAGCAAAGATAAGTAATTTTTTCCTTTTTGTTTTAGCAGATTGACAATAAAATCCACTGTGACATTTGAGAAGGCTAATAATAGGGATGGAGGGAGACAGATCCAGCAGTTCCATTGTTGTTATTGATATAGAAAAATTACATAGTCTCATGCAAAACAATCCAGATTACCACTGCACATCATATGATACCACCAACAAGAGAAAGGCTGCATGCTTAGTCTCTAAAGTCCCTCCGCAATTACACAGTTTGTATAATAATGTTTATGATCCGGTTGTTGTATCAATTGGGCCGTATCATCATGGAGATCGTTCCTTACAAGTCATGGAAATGAAGAAATGGAGATGTGTTGATTTTATCTTGAAAGCAAATACAAGGATAATGCTAGATGATTATCTCAAGGGACTTTGTGAATTGTACCCACTTGCCAGAAGTTATTACACCGATGAAACCAAAATTGACAGCAATAAGTTTGTGCAAATGCTTTTACTTGATGGATGCTTCATTCTTATGGCCTTGTGTCAAATGGATTTTATCCCCATCAGTCATAATTTTTTACTGGAGAATGACAACGAGAACCAGGTAGACCCATGGCAAAAAAATTTTATTTATGATCTCCTCCTAGTAGAAAATCAAATTCCGTTTGTTGTGGTGAAGAGAATTTATGAACTCATTACTGGTGAGGAGAACACGACTCCATCCCTCACAAATGAGGTCACAAATTTTGTTGAACAAATTTTGTGTAGATATCCAAAAGCTATAAGAAATTCAGATAGACCCAAAAGTTTTCATCATTTTCTACACCTATGCCACATGTACTTGAGACCTAGTAAAAATTATGACCATATTTTCAGGCAACCCAACCATAACAGTCGGTTAAGGCATCAGTGGCACCAAGCAGTGGAATATTACCAAGCGGGTCTTGAGTTTGTAAAAAGAGAATTTGATGAGAGAAATCCCCATTCTCTCTTGGATGTTAGATTAAGTAACAACCGGATGGAAATTCCATGTCTACCCATAGATGAGGACATGATAACCATATTCCGGAATCTCGTTGCATTTGAACATCTGAACCCTCAATTTGGCAACAATATTACTGCATACATCATTTTCATGTCCGAGCTGATCCGCAACGCTGAAGATGTTGGCCTGCTTGTTAGTGAAGGAATCATAGAACACCACTTTCGAAGCGATGAAGAGGTAGCCAATTTGTTCATGGAGTTAAGTGCTGGTGTTGAATTTGATTTTGCTGACAACTTTTACATGAAGGATATATGTCAAGTTTTAGGAGAACTTTACGAGAGTCGAATGAAATGGAAACGATGGCTGTGGGAAACCTCTACAACAATTCGTGATTGGATTCTGAATTCTTGATGGTAACTTCCACATTGCATGCTGCACATCCTTTTGTATCTTTGGTTTTATTTTATTTGAAGTGTTTCTATAGTTCCATGCAGATGAACATTCTCAGTAAGTAATTTCTAAGCACATTGAATTTGAGCATTACAATTTATGTCTTTTGACCTAACTTCTTTTAACAATTTCATCAATTTTGTGGTAATAATTATTGCCGGTACATATGCATTTAGATATCTAAAAAATGTTGAAGCTTTTTTGTTTTTGAAAACAGACATTGAAAGCATGCATCCACAATTCAATCTAATTTTTTAAGTGAGATGTTGTTTCTTAAATAATACGATGAAATATGCAATTCAGCATAATAATATTAGGATTAATTTGAGTTGGTCGATTAACTAAGGGCATGCAATTCAGCATAATAATAATAAAATAAACATTTAATTTTGATCTTTTTGTGACAAATCCAATATGTTGAAATTAAATTAAATTATTACAATTTTACCAGACGAGCGTGGAGTCTGTTAATTCCAGGAATTACAATGATTTAATACTTTTAACCGTTTACATTCTAATTAAATTATATAGATTATCGGAAAACTTATAGTATAATGGAGCATCATCTAAATTTTGATTATAACATATACGGTTAAATAACAATGAATTGAGTAAAGTCGTGTAAAAAAATAACCAGGAACTAAATAAAGATATGCGACAATTAATGTGGCAAATGTGACAAACATATTTTGATTCATTTAGATTCCCATAGTTTAGCTAGAGAAGCAACAAGTTCACTCAGCCTGAATATAAAAAGCTGGGTAAGAATGCTCTTATTCTCCGGTACAAAGTGTATGCCCTTTTTAACCAAAATTACTGATTAGAGTGGTTGGATAAAAAGATGGAAATGGGAAAGGAATATCGAGGTGGTATGAGCGGAGACGAGGAAAAGGGCGAAGCGCTTTCATTCGAGAATTTCTTTTTAAAAAGCTAATTCTGTAAGACCCAATTCCACAGAAGGTCAAGCAAGCTTTGTCTCATCTTCATGAAAAGCCACCAAACAAAGACTTTCAAAGCAGTCACTGAGAGATTCTTCCCCAGAATCACCAATATACTCAAAAACGGGAAGTTCAAGGGTGGTTGTGGATCAGCTGCCGGAAGTTCGATTCCAAACCTCAGTGCTTGCGTGTAAGATTTTTGATAGCTATCGTTGCGTGTCCATGCTAATTATTTATTTGACTATAATTCATCAAAGAGATTCTCTCTTTGGATATACTTTTTCAAATAGCTCCTTCCTAACCAAGACTTCTTTCAATTCATCTTAAAGAGGTAGGTTATTTAAAAAGATAGATCTTTGGCTACGAGACTAGCATGATACCTAGATTGATGATAATCAGACTACTTATAGGTAATTATCCTGTGGAATGCGGAAGAGGCAATAAGCCTATCTCTTGCCGAAGTTTATGGTTTTAAAGAAAGGGGCGCCTTAGAACTTGAAGTTTCGAGGCGCGGAGTCTTAAGCGTGCCTTCGGCATTCAGTGCTTCATCGGAAAGTAATAAATGTGGTTTCAAGAAAAGGCAATTTTGGAGTTGTTCTTTTGGATTCCAGGTAAGGGGTAATACCCGATTCCAACACCCGGCTCCAACCTATGGATTGGTTTGGGCCGCCTTCCTCGCAGGCTTCTTCTCTTTTCTATTATTCAATATAGAAATTGACTGCTGCTCTTCGTTCCAACTATCGGACCCATTGCAGAAATGAAAAAACCTATTATGTTCCAACCATTAGAATGCTTCCTTTCTGTTCAATTCTTCCTTCAATTAGGCTCACTCGCCTTCTGCTGGCTTTTTGTAGTGGTCCCATCTTTCTTTTTCCAATTTCTTGAGTCTTCCTTCTCGTACGAATCCATCCCGGACTTGATCGAGGCTCTCGTTCTCCAACCGAACATGAAATGTGATCCACGCTCTCTTATTCTTATCCTTGTTTTATTCTTACTTAATCGACTACTTGAAACTCTCTCAGACCAGTGACAAACAAACAAGCTAAAAACATTAAGAGAGCTTATTCGATTGCTTGACGAGCGAGGGAAATGCCTCATTCTTTTCTTTCTAATTTTTATTGTTGATATTCTATGAGTTGTATGTGCTCTTTGGTCGATTAAATCTCGGAGACAATTTCACAGGTATTTGAAAATATAACTTTTCTTCGTTATTCCCTTCTGTGGAATAGTTTGCTTGACCTGGAAAAAGGTTTTAGAAGTACTATTATCTTCTGAAGTAAAATCCTTTTAACATCTAAACACATGCTAAATTTCCATGTATATATCGATGCTAATTGACACTTTGGTTTACGTTATTTAAAGTACTGTATGTCAAAATTATTATATGTATATTAAATCTAACCGGTTAAATTTAATCAGAAGTAAATGTAACTGTTTACAGTGCACAAAATAAAAACTAGGCTCAGCAAAAAATATAGAAGAATCCAGGAAGAAAGAAATATAAAAACAAAAGAAAAGCTATATACACACATAATGCACGATTCAAATTTTTCTGAGATGCTTGCGCTTGATTAATTTTTCCAATTACTTTCATATTCCATTCTCACTTTTTGCAAAAGAGAAGTAATTTTCCCCTAATTATTTTTTTTATGGAAGATGATGTATTTAGATAACAAGGCTGTTTTTGTCAAATAAAGTGGAGAAGAAGGCGACTTATGTCTTAATTGTGATGGAAAACGACATATGCCGCAGTTCAACTGTGGTTATTGATATAGAAAAATTAAAAAGTTTCCTGCTAAATAGTCAGTACTACCCCCATTGCACATCTTATGACACCACCATCAAGAGAAACACTCATTGCTTCATCCGCATAGTTCCTCGACATACAAGCAATGCATATCATAACCTGTATGATGCTCTTATTGTATCAATCAGGCCATATCATCATGTTGAGCACTCCTTACAAACCATTGAAATGAAGAAGTGGAGATGCCTCGATAATATCCTGAGATCATATATAGGGAAAACTCTCGAAGATTATCTAAAGGAGCCCCAGGAAATATACCCACTTGCGAGAAGCTACTATGCCGATGAGACCAAAATAGAAAGCAACAAATTTGTGCAAATGCTTTTACTCGATGGATTCTTCGTTATGATGGCATTATGTCAGATGGACTGTATTTCTGACAGTCAAATTTTGGTGCTACAAAATGACAACGAGCAGGTGTCATGGCAAAACATTTTAGTTTATGATCTTCTCCTAGTAGAAAATCAAATTCCCTTTATTGTCATAAAGAGAGTATATGAACTTATTGTGGGTGAAGAAAGTACTAGTAATCCATCACAAATTGATGAAATAACACACTTTGTCGGACACATTTTATGCAACCATCCAAAAGTTATCAGAGAATCAGATAAACCCAAAAATTTTCATCATTTTCTACAGCCGTGCCACATGTATTTGAGACATGACCCTATTGCCATGCAACTAAACCATTGCCATCAGACGTCACTGCCTTAGTGGCACCGAGCTGTGGAGTACAATATAGCAGGTCTTAAGTTCCAAAAAAGAGTACTTGATGAAAATTGTCCCCATTCCCTCTTAGATGTAAGATAAAGTGTCACTGTGTTGGAAATTCCATATTTTCCAATATATGAGAATATTCCAACAATTTTTAGAAATCTCATTGCATTTGAACATATGAACCCTCAATTTTGGAATTCTATCACTGCATACACCTTCATGTCCAAGCTGATCAGTAATGTTGAACATGTTAACCTACTTGTTAGTAAAGGAATCATAAAGCACCATTTCCAAACCGATGAAGAGGTAGCTGATATGTTCATGGAATTGAGTGCCGGCGTTCAATTTGATTTTTCTGGCAACTTTTACCTGAACAACATTTGTCAGGATTTAGCAGAGCTTTACTACAGCCGCATGGGAAGGTGGAGAGGATGGCTAAGGACCACCTCTACAACAATCTGTGACTGGATCCTGACATCTTGATCGCAATAATTAGATTCGCTGCACGTCCTTCTTCTTTTCTGGTGTCATTTTCTTTCGAAGTGTTATAGTCCAAGCTGTTGACAAATCTTAATTAGTAATTTATAAGCACCAATTTGGGCATTTAAAGCTAACTTTCTTTAACAGTATTATTAATTTTGTTGTAATACTTATTACTGGAAATGTATTCCTTGTGAAATTGGTTTCAGTCTGATCGGTGAAAGTTTTATTTAAGCCATGCATGTACTGTTTGGTGTGTTAATCATGAGCGAGCTAAAACTGACAACTAAAAAGGAAAAATGGACATTTAAAAATCATATTATCTTAATTTTACAAGTTATATACATTAATTAATGTCCTTTTAACTATGTTGTCGGCAGTGATATTAAACCCTCTCCAAGATCCAAATTTTTAAAAATTCAGACAATCAGATATTGAATATTTACTATGTTGTACGCTATCGGTTACCTTTACAAACAATTTGTGGTTGGATTCTGAATTCTTGATGGCAGCTATCACATTGCTAGTGCCGTACATCATTTTGTATTTTTGGTTTCATTTATTTGAAGTGTTTCTATAGTATCAAGTAGATGAGCGATCTTAGTAAGTGGGGAAGCTCTCACAGACGAAGCAAATTCTCCATCGAACGCTGGCGCTAATGGGCTCCTAACGTTCCCTTCTATTTCAAAGAAGAATGAAATAAGTAAGAAAACTTATGTGAGTAATGATTAATAATGGATTCTAAAACGGAGCCATACCTATGGCTGGCTCGCCCCTCAGGGTACCGAGTGATCTTTCTTTGACCTCCATTACGGGAGGACTGGCACTTTCAAAGCCTGAAAGTAGACCAAGAAAATATGAAGAAAGAGTGACCATATCTTTACATGAATAATGAAAGTCATGGAAGCATAAATACCTGGCAGATTTGCCTGAAAGATGAAGAACTCTACCAAAATGGGATCAAGCGCCTTCTTGTCAGTCGACTCTCCTGAGTTTTTCCCCGTATCAACAAATCATAATAAAGTCAAATAGAAACTTCATGAATATAAATACAATACATAAAAGGCAATATGAATATGATTACCTGTTTGAGAAGCGATAGGAGGATTTGATGGCACCTTACTATCGAAACTCTGAAAATCAAGCAAAGTGCGAGAGGAGGAAGAAGAAGGAGATCTCTGCCGCTTTATTTTCATTCTTCTTTTGGTCTGGTAATGGACAAGTCACGCGTGCCATATAGGTAGAGAGTATCGCCTAATATGCAAATATCGTGTGAGTATACCAACTATGATACATGGCGGTAAAGGTCACTTCTGAGCACGAAGCTCGAGGCATGATAAACCGGGAATCTGTACCCACACGAAGCATAGAAGACCAACACCTACTCAAACTCTCCAACTCTGTAGAAAGCGAGTCGGCACGAGAAAGCATTTCAGGAATGCCCTGATCATATCCGAACTGATGAGCACAACAATGAGGAAAATATAGCTCCAAGATGATGCGCTCGTCAATACGTAAAGGCAAGAGACTGCATCGAATACTGATAAAATACTTGGTAGCCACTGAGTTCCCCAGGACCCCCTGAACTAACCTAGACGGTGGGGTGTCCACAACAATCCTGTCTGAACCTCTGGGCATTTTACGCGAAAAGACACGTACCTCAGACTTTTGAAGTGTCCCTCGAGAGCGAATGAAGCGGTAACGAACATCCTTGGGTGAAAGATATGATGTCAAGGCACAAGCTATTTCAGACAAATAAAACTACATAACCCGTACCTCCTGGGAGAGGACCGAGATATCAAGACTCATCTAGTGTGCGTGAGGCTAGCCGTTGATGAAGTGAAAGGGAATGACCTACCAACTAAAAGACGGGTCGTGAGAAAAGACCAATCCACAAAGCGATCGGTAAATGTTGGCCACCGAGATGGCCAAGGAAACCCTATGTCCCCGAGCCAAGATATGTAATAAAGGACATTACATGTTAACTTTTGTTTAACCAAGTTGGGGCACTATTTGAAAAGATTCTCATAAAATACATTTCAGGATAAGAGAGAGCTGCAAGTTTTAGGCGACAACACAAAAGTGCTTTTATTTTTTTTGTTATCGTTTTTAATTTTCAATAGAACATCATAAAGCATCTTTAACTGCTGAACCAATAATTAATTATTTTAAATTTTAAATTTAATTGTATAGCTAAAAATAATTTTACTTTCTTTACTAAATAATGTTATTATTATGTGGGACATATCTAATTTAACATATAGAATTAATTATATTGTTGTGAATTCTTTTTGTTCTAATTTTTATATTTTATATATTTTGATGTTCAATGCTCAAGCTAAAAATATATTCTTTCTTCAATAACTTATTTTTATTTCGGAACAAAGTGTGAACAAAATTCTAGTTTCAATAGAGTTTCTTAATTGAAAAAAAAATAAGCTTAGTAGATTTTATAGGCATGAAAAAATAAATTAAAAAAGGGCTCAGAACTTCTCTCAAGTCATTCCATGTGGTTCTTATTTCAATATTTTCCTTCCAATTTCAAAATGATTTGGACTGCATGCAAACATATATAATTAATTTTATACGATAGAAAAAACAAAACATAAACTACGTACAAAGGCATGTGGAGATTGCAAATTAGAGTGACCCTACTTTAAATTGGTTGGATCTTTTTGATAATTATTAACTTGATAATTTTGATAACTAAATGAAAAAAGTTAATATCATATTTTTTTACTTATATGTTGATTGTGTTGTTAATTTTTATGCAATTTAAAAATCATTTAATATATCATCGAAGACCACTAAATTTAGACTGTTACAAATTTCATATAACATAATTTTTTTAATTGAATATCAAAAATATTTAAATTGTACGAAATTTGAAACACAATCATTCTATAAATTTAAGAATATATATATAAACTAATTTTTTTTTAAGAAATTTTATACTTATTTGAAAAAATCGTTGTTAAGGTTATCAATTTAATAATTATCAATGGTTCCCCAATCTTTTTAAATTTTCCATGTAATTGTTGTCTTCGTTGTTTCCTATACCTTTCTTTCAATCTTTCCTCTCTTTACAAAATTGTTGGAAAGCGGCATCCACCTATCCTGTCTGAATAAACAACCCTTCGGCCTTTGATAAGACGATTAGGAAGAACTTATTGCATATCTATACTATCCTGTGCATTCTTAACTATGCCTAAATATCTCGTAGTTGCTAGAAGATATCTCCAGTATACTCCCCCCGGCCCCCTAGCTAGGGCCTTACACAGCAATAAGAAAAAGATATTCATTTATAGGATGGCCTTATTCACACTAACTACACAACTACTCTACATACTTTTGTTTGAGACCTATACTGATGATGTATTAGAACATTTTAATTTGTTCTGGCCTCGTCCATCAATAATGTGAGGTCATGTCATCCTCCAGCAACAACACAAAAAAAATGTTAGCAATTGGTTTATATTTTATCAACAGTTGACACTGCTATCAGTCAAATTATTTCATTTTTTATACATCACTTGCATTTTCGACAAAATATGATTATACACTTTAAACTAACGACCTACTGCCATAGCAGTTCACTCATATGTTACTAACTGTTGACATTACCGGTGGCAGTTACTTCTTTTTGCGTATTATTCATATATACATTTTGAAATATCAGAAAGATCAGTAGTTATGTTTTGATACAAATTATTTATACTACCCAATCACTAAAATTTATAAATCCAGATACAAACGAATAATATCTGATCCATTTACTCCGACCCATGACACACTCATAGCTTCATGTAGAGCACCTTTGTTTTGTTTTATTTCATTTCATTTTTCGGCAGAACCTCTATAAAACGGGGGATCAAAAAGACTTTGCTCCTGCTACTACAACCTAGAAAAATAAAACCATGTCCCAAAGGTTCTGGCAACTCTTGTTTATCATCCCCCTTCTATTGTTATTGGTCTTGACATGTCAGATTCAAACAATAGAGAGCAACGTACACAATCCCATCAGCAATCAAGGTTAAGTTCTGGCTTAATTATTTGCAAGTTTTTTTTAAGATAAAAATGGGAGTCAAAATCACTCAAATTTAAATGCTCATGAAAGATTTTTCATCTGAAATTTCGAACATACAACCTCCCAAACAAAAAAATATTCTCTTTACCATTAAAACAAAGGTTGGTTCTCAACTTATTTGCATGTTATAATACTAGAAGATATTATATGATTGTCATGCATAAACTAGGATGGATAGCTGCTAACCCAATTAGTATTATTCTCACCCCATCGAAACATATCCTACGATCCTAGTATTACTGAAATTGCATACGATGAGCTAGAGTTCATAAACAAATCGTCATGCATAAACCAGGGTCCTGAGATTTGATTAGTTTGAAAAAGAAACTGTCTGTATTTGAATTAAATTGTGTTTGGTTTAATTTTCAGTATGCATTTTTATTTTTTATTTTTTCTCTAACAAAGGTGGACAATGAAATTCATTTATATTAATTAAATTTAATGTCGGAAAACTATATTTTCTTTTTCATTTTGATGTGGTATGCAAAATCTATTTTTAATTTCAAAGAGTAATAGTTTTGTCAAGCGGATCATAGCTTTTCGTTGAGCATTTATTTATTTAAAAAAATTCAAAAGAAATAAATATCCAAGCATAATCACCCATCTTGACTAGGGATGTAAGTAATAAATTAGTGATACCTGCATTTAGCTAACTCCTTTTAATTTCCACTCTATATTATGCTTCCGACAGGAGAAAAGCATGGAGTTGCTGAGAGTAAAGAAGATAAGCTGATCATTCGAACTCCCGTCGTTTTCTTTCCAGGGTTCACTCCGCCACCAAATAGCCCAAGGAAATCTTGAATAACACCCATCAAGGATGCAACTGAGCTTACCATTTAAATTTTGAATTTATAGTTGCAGAGAACAACTTTTTGTTCCTAAAAATATAGAGATTATTGTTATATAAGATACTTGAAATTGCTGTACTTGATGTTCTAGTAATCTTTACATGATTTTCTCGGGGTTCATACATCATATCTTATTTAGGATAATTCTAACATACATTTCATTTTTATGATATATTCAACTCTTATAATATATAAATATTTTCAAATTAAAGAAACAAAAAATTTAGATTTTTGAATTATTTAGATAGAATATATATCAAATTTAGACTAATTTGAAAAAAAAATTGCTTTCCATCAAATAATTTTAGAATTTTAACGGTTGAGTTTTAATAATTGTGTGATAAATGACCAATCAAATACTGAATTGACTCAAAATTAATGTACGTTTTATCTAACTAAATAGTTAGAAATACAACTACAACTTTATTTTTTAATTTAAATAATATTTCTCAAAAAATTGACCTTACAAAATTGGACATTTTATAAAAATCGGATATGCGTTAGAATTACTCATTTATTTATTTGTGAGTATTTATGCGAACATATTAAAAACATTCTACCTACAAGAATTTGTGGGGTAATCAGCAATTGCTCAGAGTAGTAGCCAGGGGCAGATTTAAATGAACACAATGACGTCAATTGGTCCCATATTTCTTGTTTCCAAAATTGATAATTTGTACTGATTTTTTTAATGTCATTTCAAAAATAGATCTAATTTGATCTTCATATTTAACAAGATAGAGACAAGCCCGCCTTGGCTACGGTTTTGGCCTCACTATTTGACAAGAAAGATCTTCTGTTTAGAAGGAATGTCCTTTAGAGATTAATAGAAAGATCCAGTGTCAGATAGACATCCATGAATCTGGAAAATGGAGGCCATGGAGCAAAATAGGGAATGAGACAATACTAGAGAGCAAGAGGGAGGGAGAGCGAGAGGGGAGAGAAACGGAAGAGAACGAGGGAAGAGATTGAAAATAGAAGAAGAAAGGTTCAGGAGTTCCTGAGAATGAATCAATAGTTGAATCAGACAAGATTCGGAGTTCGCAGACCACATACGATACATAACATGTTCATCCGAAGAAGGGAGATATGTCATCTTCTTCATGAGAAAACCTCTCCAAAACCCTAACTCCTTCCAAAACTGTAGAGCCCTCTGCAACCTTCTCCAAACCTCCTCAATCAGCATAGAACCCTAAACCTCCTTCAACAACGGCCAAAGCACATACAAATGAAACACAAGATCCCATTAATGAGGAAGGCTGGACAGTTGTTATTTCCAAAAGAAATAAACCACCTCTTCACCCGAAGAGTCACTACAATGTGAAATCAACCCACCCCACACTAAAGAAGAAGATTGACAGACTCTCAAAGCAAAGAAGATGCTTCCACTGCATGTAGATGGGCCACCAGCATAAAGACTGTAGGGAACCGATGCATTGTTATGGGTGTAATAAAATGGGACATGCATTTAGAAACTACTCAGCGTGGTCACCGAGGGCCGCCATTTCGCATGCCAAGGCTAACTCTGTCAACACTGACACCACTATAAAATCCGAAACACAATCCCAACCCTTTACAGTCTCCTTTGCAGATATAACTAGAAAAAACATCTCAAACAAGAGAAACAAAGAGAATATCCATACCCTACACTCCAAAACTTCTCAAACAAAAATGGCTGTTCCACCGAATTACCAAGACTTACCCATGAACGACCCTGACCTTTTAGGAGAAAGGGTCGATATGCTTTGTGCATATTTCCTTCACCGCCATTTCCTATGCCATTCCAATATGTTCCTTCTACGCTCCGCTTTCATTACTGTGGGTGACAATCATGATGATCCAATAAGTTCATATGTGGCAATTTCCCTCACCGCCATTTCCTACACCATTCCAATCTGTTCCTTCTATGCTTTGCTTTCATTACTGTGGGTGACAATCATGATGGGCCCTTCTCACCAGATCATAACGATGGCCCGCATCTACCGCCTAATCATCATCATCACCCCCCTCAGCAGCAGAATGCTTCGGACTCTTCAATGATTAGTGAACTCAGACAACAATCAACAACAACATTCAAAATATTTAGACTATCATAGCACTGCCACATGTCATGGTATTTATTTGGCTTAGATTGCTTAACAGACTCCTAACAATTGATAATCTTGTCAGAAAGGATGGATCATACCAAATATGAGTCAATTATATAGACAACAAGAAGAATCAATGAGTCTTTTGTTCAATGAGTGCCTTTTTACAAAACAACTCAGAAATTGCATAACGATAATTCTGCCACCAACAAGGATTATATGTTCATAGTATACAAGCAACGATCCTAACAAAATTTTACTGGCAAGAGACATTTGACTTACTGAAGACAAATGGAGGTGTTTCTAACTATTTAATTAGATTTTTTTGAGAAATACTATTCAAATTAAAAAATTAAAGTTGTAGATGTGTTTCTAACTATTTAATTAGATAGAACGTGTATTGATTTTATGTTAATTTAGAATTTAATTGGTGATTTATCATAAAATCATTAAAACTCAGCCATTAAAATTCTAAAATTATTTGATGGAAGACAAAATCGCTTTCAAATTAATCCAAATTTGTTACATAATATTCTATCTAAATAATTAAAAAAACATCTACAATTTTAGTTTTCTAATTTGAACAATCTTTTTATATATTTTTAAAAAATATATATATTGTAAAAGTTGGATATATCATAAAAGTAAAATGTATGCTTGAATTATCTTAAATAACAAATGACGTATGAACCAAGAGAAAATCATATAAAGATGACTGGAACATCAAATACAGCAATTGTTGATATCTTATATAATGATCATCTTTATATTTTAACTAGTATCGAAAAGTTAAACCAAAATAAAAATGCATACTGAAAATTAAACCAAACGCAATTTAATTAAAATACAGACTAATTATCAAATCTCAGGACCCTGGTTTATGCATGATGATTTGTCTACGAACTCTAGCTCATCGCATACAATTTCAGTAATACTAGGACCGTAGGGTATATTTGGATGGGATGAGAAAATTACTTATTGGATTAGCCATTATCCATCCTAGTTTATGCATGACAAGTATATAATATTTTCTAGTATTATAACAAGTAGATAAGTCGAAAATCAGTTTTTGATCTAGTGATAATGATAATGTTCTTTGTTTGGAAAGTCACATGTTTGAAACTTCAGATGAAATTTTTTTTTATAAACATTTAAATTTGAGTGATTTTAATCTTCATTTTTATCTAAAAAAGAAAACATGCAACTAAGTCAGATACTAACCTTGATTGCTGATGGAATTGTTTACGTTGCTCTCCATTGTTTGAGTCTGACATGTCAAGACCAATAACAATAGAAGGGGATGATAAACAAGAGTTGCCGGAACCGTTGGGACATGGTTTTGTGTTTCTGGGTTGTAGTAGCCTCTGTTAAGTTGGAGCAAAGTGTTTTTGATGCTCTCGATTTATAGAGGTTCTTCCGCCGAAACAAAATGAAATGAAATAAAATAAAACAAAGGTGCTCTACATGAAGTATGAGTGTACCACCTGTGGTTCTAAATGGATGGGATATTATTCGTTTGTATCTGTATTTATAAATTTTAGTGCGTGGGTAGTATGAATAATTTGCATCCAAGCATAACTACCCAAACGCAAAAAGAAGTAGCTGCCGCTGGTAATGTCAACAGTTAATAAAATATAAGTGAACTGCTATGGCAGTAGGTCGTTAGTTTAAAATGTATGAATCATATTTTGTCAAAATGCAAGTGATGTATAAAAAATGAAATAATTTGACTGATAGCAGTGTCAACGGTTGATAAAATATAAACCAATCGCACATATATATTTACGTGTTGTTGCTGGAGGATGACATGACTCACATTATTATTGATGGACGAGGCCAGAAAAAAAATGTTCTAATGCATCATCAGTACAGGTCTCAAACAAAAAGTATGGGGAGTAATTGTGTAGTTAGTGTGAATAAGGGGCCGTCGTATAAATGAATATATTTTCCTTATTGATGTGTAGGGATCCCTTCTTAATACATGCGGGGGTTTGTACTAAAGATATCTCCTAGCAACTACGAGATATTCGGGCACAGTTAAGAATGCACGCAGGGGCGGGCAACTGACCCCTTCTTAATACATGCGGTAATATAGGATAAAATGTGAATGAGTTACAAAAGAGTTGTAAAATTGTCCTATCCTGCCAATTTTTTTTTTCAAAAAAAATTAAAGATGTAGAGCGCATTTATCAAATGAGCAATGAATGCTTATTCTTAACCCCTGACTCATAACTCTTCTTATTTGTTTGATCCAATTTTTTCAAATTTGTCAATTTCTCATTTTTTGCCTTTTGTGTTCTTCTCCAACTAAGACTATCCGATCTGCTATTGGCTTGCTATTTTTTGTTATGTCTTTACTTTTTCAATCTCAGTATATTTACTCGGTGTGCAAAGGATCAAAATGCTTTTAAATTTCATTTATTTTGCTTTCATGATTACATTTATTTGCTAAACACTGTTTCTAAATTTATAAAAAATTTCATTGTCATTTAAAAAATTTAAAGATATTATTTGATTAAATTTGTTGGCACAAAAGAAAGAAGTTGAGTAATTTATTAAAGACTAAAACTGTCAAGAGATTCTTAGTAGGGATATTTGAAATTTGCTCCATAATCCATTATGAGTTTTTGATTTTATGCTTACATGAAAAAAATTTCTCTATTCTATTTTTTTAGATAACTAGAGTTATATGCAAACAGGAAAAAAAATCACTACTCAGCATATAATTCCCAAAATTCTATTTAGTCAATATTCCATTCGGTCTAAAATATTAAACTTTTGTGGGTATGGAAAAAGAATAATAACTCACAGTTTGTGGTGCGTATACTTTCCACAACCAAAAAGTTTCCCTTCATCTCCTCAACTTAGTTCCGTATTTCTGATAAAAGAGAAAAATCTTAGAATTAATCTTCGAATCTAATAACATTTTTACTGTCTCGAATTCCAAACTTTTACAATCTCCTACTTCAAAGTTTAAAATTCAACATTAAATTCAAAAGTATAATTAAAAAAAATCTCGCTGATTGGATTACCCAAGCTTTTCTGGCACTGAAATATCTGCTGGAAAGAAACAAAGTAAACCAAGCCATATTGGTGACGTAATATGTTCCATCAAGTTGAAGATCGGTGAAGTCTCTCTCGAGCATATCAGTTCGACGAAGGGCACCAACTGGACTGGACCGATAGTAACAAAGATCAATGAAAACGAATTTGCAAATATTAATTTTTGGTAGAGTAGATCAGAGCTAAGTTATCGTGTATGAAAGAGGCAAAAGAAGGCGGACAACAGAAGTTCAAAGTTCAAGAAAAGCCAAAAGGTGTGGGGTTAAGAAGGTTAGAAGAGGTGGAGGCGTCTCTTTGGAAGAATTAGAATATAAGAATAGACTTCTTTCAGCGACTTCATCTTAACCGTTGGAACCTTTTGTAAATCGTGATTTTATCTTAGCCGTTGGATTATTCCATCAAATGGATCTTTTTTAAAGAGTGACGTGGCTGCATGAGAAAGCTCATTTCGGTTCTACTTTTCTTTATAGTAGAAGATATATATCCGATTGAATAAATTGTTTCTTTTTCTAATATACCATGTTCATTTTTTTCTTACTTGAAACATGGTACATGCCTTCACATTATTTAATATGTAGGTCAACCAACTAAGCAGCTATTAAGTAACACAAAATTATTTTTTTTTCAAATTGTGAATAATAAGATATGAAGCACTACTTTAAGAAAACATTCAACATTGAGAAAGATTTATATAATCGTGTTCATAATGAAATAATTATGCAAAAGATTTCAGAACATAAAGAGATCATAGAAAAATATTTGCTCCCTTAACTTCGTAGTATTTTCATATATATCAATACTTTGTGCATAGTTTGGGCTTTTGGCTGAATTTTATTTTGATTTCAACAAAAATCATTCACTGCAATATATAAAAATGATTTGTTATACTTTTTTTGGAATGTTATACTACTATATGCTATATGTTAAATTTCAGCAAAAGTTTATGTTATTGACTCATATATATGCATTTAGATTAATATTATATTTAATCTAAATGCTATTTTTTTCTGGCTCGGCCAAAAAAGAGTTTTATGTTTATTTTTTTTTCCGCCCCTTCTAATAATTTTTCAGGCTCCGCACCTGAATGCTCGGGATGGAATAGATATGCAAAAGTTCTTCCTTATTGTCTTATCGAATGCTGCAGCCTCGAAGGGTTGTATATTCAGACAGATCATAGGTGCATGCCGCTTTCCAACAATTTTGTAAAGAGAAGAAAAATTAAAAGAAAGATATGAGAAATTAACAATGAAGACAACAACTACATGGAAAATTTAAAAGGACGAGGATTTATCGATAATTATTAACTTGATAATTTTTACAAGGATTTTTTAAATAAATTCAAAAAGTTCTTAAAATAAAAGGTATAGACATATTCTTGAACTTATAGATTAATTATATCTCATATTTCATATGATTTAATTATCATTTGATATTCATCAAAAATAATCAAATTTATATGAAATTTTCAACTGTTAAATTTAATGGTCTTTTATGAAATATCAAACGATCTTTAAATTACATTAAAATTGAAACACAATCAATCTATAAGTTAAAAATATTTCTACAAATTTTTTTATTTTTAAAAACTTTTTATAATTGTTTCAAAATTATTTAAAAATTCATTGTTAAGATTAACAAGTTAATAGTTATTATGAGATCCCTAACCTATTTTAATCTCCATCATGTGCTTCTGTACGTGGCTTCCGTTTTGTTTTGTTTTTCTATAGTATGAAATTAATTATGTTTGCATGCGTTCCAAATCCTTCTGAAAATTTTGGAAGGACAATATTGAAAATGAAAACCACCTGGAATGGCTTCAGCAAAAATTTGGAGCCCTTTTTCAATTTATTTTTTCATGCCTGCAAAACTAAGCTTATTTTTTTTAATTTTTCAATTAACAAACTCTATTGAAACTGGGACTTTTTTTAATTCAGGTTTCATCCCGAAAATACACTTTTAGCTTGAGCATGAAACAGCCAGATATATAAAATACAAAAATTACAACAAAAAATTTCACAACAATAGAATTAATTCTATATGTTAAATTAGAAATGTGCAGGCCACACAATAGTAATATTTTTTAGTAAAAAAAAATTAAACTATCTTCAGCTGTACAATTAAATTTAAAATTAAAATAATTAATTATCAATCCAATAATTAAAGATGTTTGATGATGTTTTATTGAAAACGAAAAATGATAAGAAAGAAAATAAAAGCACTTTTGTGTTTTACTGAAATGTATTTTGCATTACTAAAACTTTGCAGCTCTCTCTTATCCTGAAATGTATTTTATGAAGCCAACTTTCTTTCCAGTAGTTTTACTCCCCATGCAAGTCTTGTCCCCTGAATTATGAGAATCTTTTTAAATAGTACGCCAACTTGGTTAAACAAAAGTTGACATGTAATGTCCTTTATTGCATACTATAAGTGTCAAGCAGTTGTCACCTGAATTATGATCAGTTTTCTGCAATTATAAATTTTCAAATTTAATACTTCCTAAACTCATATATTACTGAATATTATAAGCATGCACGTATACATTTATGATTATGCATACAAATGTCCTTATATAAGGACTCGGTCTT
The DNA here is from genome assembly GCA_037678475.1 of x Bolboschoenoplectus mariqueter. Lineage (NCBI taxonomy): Eukaryota > Viridiplantae > Streptophyta > Magnoliopsida > Poales > Cyperaceae > x Bolboschoenoplectus > x Bolboschoenoplectus mariqueter. The sequence continues at coordinate 2,863,283 of CM075251.1, forward strand.
GTGATAACGAAAAGAAAAAGATGTCACATATTTAATTTCTGGCTTGTAAAATTTATGTTGTTGCAAATAATCACAATAAAACAAAAATAGAAAATTGTAATGCCTCCAGATAATATAGTTTTTTATAAGAACTGATAGAGACAAACCAGGAACGGATATCCGCTAAGAACGGATGAAGACATTTGTAGCATCTTTAAGGCTAAAGTTCCATGATTAATTTGTTTTCTCATACAGATCCTCAGAGGAACAATGAGGAAAAAGCCAAAATCTCAACTTAAAGATTTAACTCCACGCCAAAATTCAAAGGTTCTACTTTTTTTCTCCTATATTTTCTTTGAATATTGTTAAATTAATTATATATCATGTCTTAATCAAGTTGATTATTTATATTCTCTCTTAAGAAAAAATCCCAATCTTTACGGATATATACTATTTAATTATATATTTAAGTGCTTTGGCCAAAATGCTTACAAAAGGACAACGGTCAAACTCTTATGTACCATTTGCTTTCTTCTCAATTTTTGATAAGAGGGATGTGTTATAGTTTGATATATGTGATCTCCCAACTTGCTATGTTGTACTCTATACATTTTTCATATCAGTTTGCTATATCAAGAGGTCATTACACTTCTCTTTTGTTTTATGCATATAAATCAGGAGATTACATGTTAAATGTATATGTTGGAAATAATTGTTTGATCACATTAGATCATTATAAAACAACTCAATGCAAAAGCATACTAAATACTTACCAGTTACCAACTCTAGTATTTTAATATTTTTTTTATTTTGTTGTTCTAAGCTATCTTGTTTTTACCAAAGACATAATAAGGTACTTAATTTTTTCACTTATTGTTACAAGTTTATAACTATATAATTTATAACAGAAAGAAGACACCTATCTCCTCAATTGTTATGGAAGGTGATAGCAGTTCGACAATGGTCATAGATATAGAATATTTAGAGAATTTCCTTAAAACTAATCCTGATCACTGTTGGGCATCCAATAACACCAACGAGACAAAAGCTGTAATCTCCATGTCTAGAGTTTCACAAAAGATGTGCCAAGCAAACAAAAATGCTTTCGACCCTCTTGTTTTATCAATCGGACCATATCATTATGGAAAACACTCCTTGCAAACTATGGAAAAGAGGAAGTGGAGATGTTTGGACTATATCTTGGAAGCAACATCCAGTAGTCTTGATGATTATCTTAAGGGACTATGGGAAGTATATCCACAAGCAAAAAGCTACTATCCCAACGAAATCAAAATTTCAAGTAGCAAATTTTTACAAATGTTTTTGCTTGATGGATGCTTCATACTTCTGGCCTTGTGTAAGATAGATTTCATTTCATATGATCATCATTCAATATTGCTAAATGGCAACAATAACTCGATAGATCCATGGCAATATTATTTTGTAAAAAATGACCTTTTGCTCATAGAAAATCAAATTCCATTTGTTGTAGTGAAAAGAGTGTATGAACTTATTACCGGCGAAGAGAATAGTCCAACATTCCTCACAGACCAAATTACAAATTTTGTTGAACAACTCCTATTGAACAATTCAAAAGCTGTAAGAAAATCTGATAGACAAAAAGATTTCCATCATTTGTTGCACCTCTTCCATCTGTATTTAAGACCTAGTGAAAACCATGATGATATTGCCCTGCAAATATACAAGAGCAGCCAATCATTTCACTAATGGCATCGAGCAACTGACTACGATGGTGCAGGACTTAAGTTTGAGAAAAGAGAATTTGATGAAAACAATCCCATTTCATTGTTAGATGTGAGATTGAGAGAGGACATATTGGAAATTCCTCATTTAATAGTAGATGAGAACATCACAACCATTTTCAGAAATTTAATTGCATTTGAGCAAATGAATCCTCAGTTTGGAAAAGATATCACTACATACATCATTTTCATGTCCATGCTTATCAGAGATGCCGAAGATGTGAACCTGCTTGTTAGTGGCGGAATTATAAAGCACCATTTTCAAAGTGACGAAGAGGTAGCATGTACGTTTGCGGAGCTAAGTCTAGGTGTTGAGTTTGATCTGTCAGGCGACTATTACTTGAAGCATATTTGTCAGACTTTGGAAGCATTTTATCAGAGCCGCTTGAAATGGTGGAAAGGATGGCTGAGGCGAGCCTCATCAATGATACACGACTTGGTTTAGCATCTAATTGCAACTATCATGTTGTTATATGTTAATTGTTTTTTAAATTTTATGTAATTTATGTATTTTTGATATTTAATCAAATATCATTAAATCTTAATCGTAAAATTTCATATAATTTTAATGATCCTTATGAAATTAATATCAAATGATATTTAAGTTGAATGAAATACAAAACACAATTAATCCATAAATTTTGACAATATGTCTATAAAAAAAATTTAATTTATTTGGAAACTCGAAATTATCAAAATAACTTGAGGAGTGATCCTTGAAAAGTGAAAATTAAAAAGTATGCATTATGTTGGGTTCATTCAAGTGAGATTTTGCCAACTTCTGTCGAAAGCTGGGGTACACAGAACCAGGATCGCCGGTCGAGGTCATCTCCCCCTCCCCTCCATTTGGAATTTTGTGCGAGAAATAACAATCTTTTCAGGGTGTACCGTTGACTGTTTCCTTCTCACCCCTCTTCATATACACCTGCAAAATTTGAGAAAATCACAGTAAGAATAATTTCATTTTATCTCAGCCTAGAATACAGATAGTTAAAATTACAGGCAACAAATAGAATGATCAAATCCAATTAGATTTTTCAAAAGTAGTTTTAAATAATTGGATTATTCATTCTTCTGAAAGGTTAATTTGGGTTTGAGATCCTTGAGGGTCCGGTCAGGGTGGGTTTAATTCTTTACATGTTTAAATGACTCTGACAGCTAAACCTTTTTTCTTTTGCTGTATCACATCCAGTTATTTGATAGTTGGGTGGGGTGGGGGATTTAAGGTATAATTTTGCTCTGCCATTGGGTTCCAAACAAGGTCAATTGATATTGTGGAACTTGGAATTGCCAAGTTCATTGTACAAATCAGCTTTAATTGCAGGTCAGTTGATTTGGCTGTGTCATATTGTGTTACAAACTAAACTATTGGACCAGCTTAGACGGGGGAAAATAACAATTTCGGTCGAATCAAACTATGCTACCTCTTTCTAATTGACACTAGCAATATGATTACAGCTTGAAGTCTGTTCAGCACCATGCCCTCTGTTAAAAATAAGAAAGGTGAATATTCATTTTGTGATAAGAGAAGAGATGAATAACAAACAAATTTTTTGTATTATAAACTTTTATGTTTCTCTCTTATATCTTCTTACAACAGCATACATCTCTATTTATACTCCTATACATGACTCTTGAAATTTTCTAGCTATTAAATAGAAACATAATTCAAAAACAACACAAAACAGAACAGTAAATTCTGACTCTCTGTTACTAAAATTATCATAACTTCTTTTAGGGAGCACCAAACGTCCTGTAACTTGAATTATCAGAAAGTAGACTTCAAGGCACCCCAAATACGTAGGTCATACATCAAAAACAGATAACGTTTGCTCCTTCAACTTCTCATTTAAAACAGCTTCAAAAACTGTCCACTATGCATTTACGAATTTCAACATAAATTAAGTTTATTCATCAACACTCCTCTTTAAATTTAATTCTCTTTTGTCCTCCATGCCGAGAAGATTTTTGAATTTTTCGCATAACTTGAATGACAAAGGTTTTGTGAATATGTTGGCAACTTGATCTTCGCTCTTAACATGAAATAGCACAATATTTTTTTTCCTTCACTTGCTCCCGAATAAAATGAAAGCGCACATCAATATACTTACTCCTTTCATGATGCATAGGATTTTTTGCCAAGACTTGCTATCCAAATAAATTTGTGTTACCTCACCTTGAATGAAATTAATCTCTTTGTGTAGTCTTCTCAACCAAATTGCATGACACACGCATGCCGCTGCAGCGATATATTCTGCCTCACATGTCAAAAGTGTCACAATTGGTTGCTTCCTTGAAACCCATGTAAAACACAAATCTTAAGGTGCTCTTTCTATCATCCGCGTCTCCACTCCAATCACTATCCGAATAGCCAAAAATTGAAAATTTGTTAGCGGATGAACTATAAAATAAGCCAAGAGATAGAGTACCTTGAACATAACGGAGAATCCATTTGATTGTCTTCCAATGTGTTCCCGTTGGCTCCTCCATGTATCGACTTGTCAAGCCGACCGCATACAAAATGTCCAGTCTAGTGCATGTCAAGTACCTCAAACTATCAATTAGGTTCTTGTATAATGTCGCATCGATCACCTTTTCTTTGTCATGCCGAGATAACTTAAAACCACAATCAACCGGTGTGCTAACCGGCTTACAATCTTCCATCTTGAACCATTTCAAATTTCTTGGCATAGGCCTCTTGTGAAACAAAAATGACTTCATCTCCTTGTTTTATCTCAAGACCAAGAAAATAGGACATAAGTCATAAATCTGTCATTTCAAATTCTCTCATCATGGCTTTCTTAAACTTATCAACCATTTCGCAATTATTATCCGAAAAAATTAAGTCATCAGCATGCAAAGCTATCACCAATATATCACCATTTTTCACCTTCACATATAAAGCATATTCATATGGACATTACATAAAACCGTGCGACTTGAAATATTGGTCAATTCAAATGTTCCATGCTCTAGGAGCTTGTTTCAAATCATACAATGTCTTCTTCAATTTTAAAACTTTAACTTTACCTTCATCACCTTCTTTAACATACCTGAGTGGTTACTCAATATATACTTCTTCCTCCAAGACACTATTAAGAAATGCTAATTTCACATCCATTTGATGAATACACCATTTTGATTGAGCTGCAAGAGATATCAATAGTCGGATAATCTCCATTCGAGCCACCGGTGCAAACACCTCCTTATAATCGATGCCGACTTGTTGCTTGTAGCCTTTTGCCACTAATCTTGCTTTGTATTTCTCGATTTCACTTGAGGATTCATTTTCTTTTTGTACACCCATTTGACACATATCGCCTTGTGATCTTTTGGAAGAGAAGTTAGCTCCCATGTGTCATTTTTTTCGATTGATCGCATTTCATCATTCATTGCGGCTCGCCACTTGTCATCTTCAATTGCCTCTTCAAAAGAAATATTTTCGCCTTGCGCCAAAAGACATACCAAGTGTAACTCGCTTGTCGCCTTACAAATCGCGTATACTCCTTGTTTTTTGTATTCTTTGCTCGTTATTCGATGTAGTTGGTTCATGTGTTGTACTTGTCGGTGCCTCTTCATTGTTATTGGATGTCGACTTTAGCATGTTCACAGATATGTGCATCGCATCTCTTGCCTTCTCATGAAAAACTTTCACCATTGCATCCCAATCCCACATGGCTTCTTCATTTACCTGCACATCACGACTAATATGCATCTTTTTGCTAATAGGATCAAAAAATTTATAAGCTTTAGACCTCTCATCATACCCAACAAAGATCAACTTTAAGCTTTTGTCATCCAACTTCACATGCATTTGATCCGATATGTGCGCATATGCAACGCTACCGAATACCTTTAAATGAGACACTGTCAGTTTGTCACCACTCCAAGCCTTTTGCGGTGTTATATTCTCCAAGCTTGATGTCTTCCACCGATTTAGCAAATAAATAGCACAATCTACCGCTTCTGTCCAAAACTTCTTTGGTATGTTCTTAGTCTGGAGCATGCTTCGGACCAAGTTGAGAATAGTCCGATTCTTGCGCTCCACGACTCCATTTTATTGTGGTGAATATGGTGCTGTCAAGTGACGCCGAATAACATGTTCTTCACAAAAAGAGTTAAATGCGCCGAAGTAAATTTGCCGCATCGATCCGATCTCAAAACCTGAATATAAAAACCACTTTGTTTCTCAACAAAACTTTAAACTTCTTAAAAATTGCAAAAATCACCGATTTTTATTTCAAGAAATAAATCTAAGTTTTTCGAGAAAAATAATCAATACAAGTTATGAAATACCGATTTTCACCAATTGAGTTCAGCTTGATCGGTCCACAAATATCGGTATGCACCAATTCGAGAGGCTTCTTTGCTCGATATTCTGCCACTTTTGGAAAGCTACGCCTTAGATGTTTGCCAATCACACGCCCTTCACAAAATTTGTCGAGACAATCAATCGATGGCAAACCATACATCATCTTCTTGCTAGCCATTTCTTTTAATCCTCTAAAATTCATGTGCCCAAATCTTAAATACCAAAACGAAGTTTTATCTTCTACACAAGCCTTCAAACACTTTGTTTCAATATTAACCAAATTCAACTTAAACATTCGATTTTTCGTCATTTCAACTTGAGTTAGAAATCTATTATTTTGGTATCTCAAATGAAGAGATCGATTTTTCATGAAAATCGAATAATTTTTTTCTAATAATTGTCCCAAACTCAAAATATTGGTCTTCATGTTCGGCACATAATAAACGCTTGAAATAAACTTTTGTGCATCATCTCTCAATTGAATCAAAATGTTACTTTGGCCTTTTACTTGCACCTTAGAAGCATCTCCAAAATATACATGGCCATTTTCTATCTCCTGCAATTCGGTAAATAAATGCTTGTGCCCGCACATGTGGTTACTCACACCCGTATCAAGATACCACATATTCTCTTTTTGGGGACCATTCTCCTTATTTGCCAATAACACCACATCATTATTCTCGATCTCTTCTTTTGCCATGAAGTTAGCATTCTCCTCCACCTTCTTCTCATAATGACATTCACTTGGATAATGACCATATTTTCCGCAATTATTACAATCAACATTATACCTATTTGGCCGACCGCCTCTACCACGTGTGTTGTTGATGTTATTGTTGCTTCTTTCTTCATTTTCACCTTGTCCACGACCGCAGTCTCTATTGCAACCATGATCTCTATACCCTCCACGACCTCGACCACATTCTCTACCTCGATCACCATGACCCGTTTTCTCCTCTTTAAGCATAGCCTTTGCTTGCAATGCTTCTTCTAGCAATTCTTACTTCTTTTATTTTTTCTTTGTTCATGGGCCTCAAGAGAACTTGCGAGATCGTCAATGGTCATTTGCACCAAGTCCTTCGACTCTTCAATAGCACACACCACATTTTCAAAATCATTTGTCAACGACCGTAGTATTTTCTTCACCACTCTTGCATCGATTAGATTTTCGCCATTTCTTTTCAATTGGTTGACAATTGTTTGCACCCTTGTTATGTACTCGGATATGCCTTCGGTTTCCTTCATTTTCATCGACTCGAGCTTGCCGCGAAGAGTTTGTAGCCGCACTTGCTTCACACGCTCGGTACCTTTGTATGAATTCTCCAAAGTCTCCCATGCACCTTTTGATGTAGTAGCGCCGATTATCTTTTCAAAACCGATTTCATCAACCGATTGATAGATGATGTAGAGTGCGGTTTTGTCTTGCTTGCGATTCTCCTTTAACGCCTTTACTTGGGTTGCGGTATATCTGGTCATATTCTCCAGCTCGGTGTATCCATTCTCAACAACTTTCCATGCATCTTGCAACCCGAGCAATGCCTTCATTTGAATACTCCAATTCTCATAGTTGGTTTTGGTAAGACGCGGGACTGACATTTGGCCACCCACAATGCCTATAGTCGACATGGCTCTGATACCACTTTGTTAAAAATAAGAAAAGTGAATACTCACTTTGTGACAAGAGAAGAGATGAATAATAAATAAATTCTTTGTATTATAAACTTTTATGTTTCTCTCTTATATTTTCTTACAATAGCATACATCTCTATTTATACTTCTATACATGACTCTTGAAATTTTTTAGCTATTAAATAGAAACATAATTCAAAAACAACACAAAACAGAATAGTAAATTCTGACTTTTCGTGACTAAAATTATCATAATTTCTTCTAAGGTGCACCAAACGTCCTGGAACTTGAATTATCATAAAGTAGACTTCAAGGCACCCCAAATACGTAGGTCATACATCAAAAACAGATAACGTTTGCTCCTTCAACTTCTCATTTAAAACAGCCTCAAAAACTGTCCACTGTGCATTTACGAATTTCAAGACAAATTAAATTTATTCATCAACAGTCTCTTTCCCTATTTTGCTCTGTGGCCTCCATTTTCCGAATTCATGGACGGCTCTCTAACACCAGATATTTCTACTAAACTACTAAACTCTGAAAGACATTCCTTCTAAACACTAAATCCTTCTCGTTCAATGGTGAGGCCGAAACCGTAGCCAAGGGCCAAGGCGAGCTTCTCTCTTTTGTCTTGGGATTGGCCTCCACTCCTGTGGTTCCTCTCTTATGGGGCTACCAGACAAGGATGCAGAAAATATTTTAATGAGAGTCACTATCTACTGATTGGAGATTTTATGGTAATTAATTTTATTTTATTTTGTTCCTTTATACATATGTTAAAGTAGAAATATTCACATTAAATATAAAGATCAAATTAGGTCTATCTGAAATTACAATAAAAAAATCAGTATATATTATCAATTTTGAAAAAAAAAAATATATATATATAGGACCAATTGACCTCATTGTGTTCATATAAATCTGCCCCTAGCTACTGCTCCTGGCAATTCTTAATTGCCCCACAATTTCTTGCTAGGTAGAACGTTTTTTAATATGTTCGCATAAGTACTCTCAAATAAATAAATGTATAATTCTAATGTATATCCGATTTTTATGATATATCCAATTTTGTATAGTAAATGTTTTTGAGAAATACTATTCAAATTAAAAAATTAAAGTTGTAGATGTGTTTTAACTATTTAATTACATAGAACGTGTATTGATTTTATGTTAATTTAGAATTTGATTGGTGATTCATCACAAAATTATTAAAAGTCAGTCGTTAAAATTCTAAAATTATTTGATGGTCAACAAAATCGCTTTCAAATTAATACAAATTTGAAACGTATTATATTTAAATATATAGTTAGAAACACATGTATAATTTTAGTTTTTTAATTTGAATAATATTTCTAAAAAATATGTTTGCTAAGAGTTTGATATATCATAAAAGTACAATATATGTTAGAATTATCCTAAATAACAAATGACATAATGAACCAAGAGAAAATCATATATAGATGACTGGAATATCAAATACAGCGATTTTTAGTACCTTATATAATGATCGTCTTTATATTTTAACTAGGAACGAAAAGTTGTCCTCTGCAACTATAGATTCAAAATTTAAATTGTGAGCTCACTTCCATCCTTGATGGGTGTTATTCAAGATTTCCTTGGGCTATTTGGTGGTGGAGTGAATCCTGGAAAGAAAACGAAGGGAGTTCGAATGATCAGCTTTTCTTCTTTACTCCCAGCAACTCCATGCTTTTCTCCTGTCGGAAGCATAATATAGAGTGGAAAAAGGAGTTTAGACAAATGCACGTCACTAATTTATTTACTTACATCCCTAGTCAAGATGGGTAATTATGCTTGGATATTTATTTCTTTTGAATTTTTTTGGAAAGATAAATGCTCAATGAAAAGCAATGTATGATCTGCCTGACAAAATTACTACTCTTTGAAATTAAAAATAGATTTGCATACCACATCAAAATGGAAAAAACAAAGACAGATAGTTTGCAGACTAAATTTAAAATACATGAATTTCATTGTCTATTTATGTTAGAGAAAATATAAAATATAAAAATGCATACTGCAGATGAAACCAAACACAATTTAATTCAAATACAGGAAGTTTTTTCAAACTAATCAAATCTCAGGACCCTGATTTATGTGTGACGATTTGTTTATGGACTCTGGCTCATCGCATACAATTTCAGTAATACTAGACCATAGGGTATGTTTGGATTGGGTGAAAATAATACTAATTGGATTAGCAACTAGCCATCCTAGCTTATGCGTGACAATTATATAATATTCTCTAGTATTATAACATGCAAATAAGTCAGAACCTTGATTTCTCATGGGATTGTGTACGTTGCTCTCTATTGTTCGAATTTGACATGTCAAGACCAATAACAATAGAAGGGGGATGATAAACCATAGTTGGCGGAACTGCTGGGACATGGTTTTGTGTTTCTGGGTTGTAGTAGCATCTGTTAAGGGGGAGCCAAGTGTTTTTGATGCCCCCGATTTATAGAGGTTCTGCCGAAACAAAATGAAATGAAATAAAATAAAAGAAAGGTGCTCTACATGAAGCTATGAGTGTGCCGCCTGTGGAAGTAAATGGATTGGATATTATTCTTTTGTATCTGAATTTATATCTAGATATTAGCGTATATAAATTTGAGTATTTAGCTGATACAGATTCATATATTTGAACGATCTAGATTTGTTTTTTTTAGTGGATATGGATACTTATCCGATATTCTTTTAGCGGATACAAATACAGATATGATTTTTAATTCTGAAACAGATATGGATATAGATTTACATAATATACAAAATCCAGATTTTTTTTTTCAAATAATCGGATATTTGTTTTAGAGATCTATATATTACTTTGATCTGGACTATGAAGTATGCTATGAAATTTTATTACAAATGCAATTAATTTTAATAAAATTTGGTTTCATGTTTCATCTTTTATTAAGATTTAAATTTATTGGTTCATTTTGACTAAAAATACAATGATAGTTAGTGATTAAATTTATTAATTAATATATACTTTTTTGTAACTAATAGATTTGTTATGAAAATATTATATAGTTATCTTTTATGAAAGATGTGACAATTTAATTTTAATATTTAAACTTTATTTGTATTTGTATTCATAATCGTTTAATATCAAATTCATATCTTTATTCATTCAATATTCAATCCATGTATGTATCTGAGAATATCTGTATTCGAAAATTAGATATTGATATACATATGGTTTGATTATTATCTGTTGGTTTATGATTAATTTACTTACACTCCTATATATATAGGCGCTGACCGTGTATAACAGTTTTTATTTTTTTTATTTTTTTTGAGGGATGTATAACAGTCAGTTGATAGCTAGGAAAGGCTATGTTATTTTGAATTTGAATTTCTATTTTTTTTCTCATTTTTATTATTTTTGCTTTTTTTTCCAGATTTCAAATTAATTGGTGAATAAAAAATGATGATTTTTCTCGCAAGAAAATTTCAATTCTCCAACATGGAACGCAAGTATTGTTAATGATTTGCTATTTTAATTAATTATAAGCATGAATCATACACAAAAACGAAGTGCCACTAGTAATGTCAACAGTTAGTAAAATATGAGTAAACTGCTATGACAGTGGGTCGTTAGTTTAAAACGTATGAATCATATTTTGTAGAAAATGCAAGTGATGTATAAAAAATGAAATAATTTGACTGATGGCAGTGTCAACGGTTGATAAAATATAAACTAATTGCTAACATTTTTTACGTGTTGTTGCTGGAGGATGACATGACCTCACATTATTGATGGACGAGGCCAGAACAAAACTGTTCTAATACATCATCAGTATAGGCCTCAAACAAAAGTATGTGGAGTAATTGTGTAGTTGGTGTGAACAAGGCTATCCTATATATGAATATTTTTTTCTTATTGCTGTGTAGGGGCCTAGGGGGGAGTTTACAAGAGATATCTCCTAGCAACTACGAGATATTTCGGCATAGTTAATAATGCACAGAAAAGTTTAGATATGCAAAGTTCTTCCTAATCGAAGGCCGAAGGGATACTCAGGTCATAGGTGCATGCAGCTTTCCCACAATTTTGTAAAGAGAAGAAAAAAATTTGAAAGAAAGGTATAAGAATCGATGAAGACGACAACTATATGAAAAATTTAAAAGAACGGGGATTCTTTGATAATTATTAAATTGACAATTTTAATTAATAATAATTTTTAAATAAGTACAAAATTTCTTAAAAACAAAAATCAGGAGATTACATGTTAAATGTATATGTTGGAAATAATTATTTGATCACATTAGATCATTATGAAACAACTTAATGCAAAAGCATACTAAATACTTACCAGTTACCAACTCTAGTATTTTAATATTTTTTTTATTTTGTTGTTCTAAGCTATCTTGTTTTTACCAAAGACATAATAAGGTACTTAATTTTTTCACTTATTGTTACAAGTTTATAACTATACAATTTATAACAGAAAGAAGGCACCTATCTCCTCAATTGTTATGGAAGGTGATAGCAGTTTGACAATGGTCATAGATATAGAAAATTTAGAGAATTTCCTTAAAACTAATCCTAATCACTATTGAGCATTCAATAACACTAACAAGACAAAAGCTGTAATCTTCACCTCTAGAGTTTCACAAAAGATGTGTCAAGCACACAAAAATGCTTTTGACTCTCTTATTTTATCAATCGGACCATATATCATGGAAACACTCTTGCAAATTATGGAAAAGAGGAAGTGGAGATGCTTAGACTATGTCTTGGAAGCAATATCTAGAAGTCTTGATGATTATCTTAAGGGACTCTGAGAAGTATATCCACAAGCAAAAAACTACTATCTGTTTAAAAGTTGCCAAAAAAAAATACACAAATTAAATTGCATGAAATCAATAATATAATTTCATGTGATTTTTATATCAAAAATTTGAAATTATGAAATTATGTCCAATTTCATAATTTATTATATGTGAAAATTATTTCTTGAAATTAAAGAAACAATTTCATGAAATAGCCATGTCAAATATTAAATCATGAAATTATGTTTAATCTCATGATTTATCAAATCTCAAAATTATTTCTTGAAATTAAAAAATAATTTCATGAAATAATTATGCCAAACACCCTTTCAAAAAAAATATATACACATGTGTGCAAAAAAAATCTATGCACAAAACCCTAATTATATGAAATAAAGAAACAATTTCATATAATTAAACATGCCAAATCCAAAAATCATGAATTTCATTCATGAAAAATGCCCCAAATATTATCCCTTGGAATTAAAAAAAATGATTCTTTGGAATAATCATGCCAAAATATTAGTTGTATAAGATTAATATGCCTAATCATATACAATTAATGATTTAAGTGAAATTAATGCCTAATTTCACACCCGAAAATACCAAAAATATTACCCAAAATAACAGAATTATGGAATATATTTTCTGTGATTTTTCATTCAGTAATTTTTCATGGAATTTTGCATGAGAAATAAAATAAAATGGAAAAAGAATAAGGAAAATACCAAAATCAGAACTGGAGATAGTTCTGTGTGCAATTTGGGGGGTATACAATGATCTGGGTGCAATTTGGGGAGCTCAAACACAACCTCAGCCCTTGGGGCCCACCTGTCATACACACAAGGTATTTGTTGGGGTTTGAATGAGCACAGCCCACGTGAGCCAACTTGCTGACCTTGTGCTTTGGCTCACGTGAACCACGACCATGAACTCACCCTCAGTTTTTCGCTGAGGGATGAGTCTCATTAAATCTGACAAGCGTACCCCGCTCCCTTTGTTTCGTTGCTAATGGGCCCCAGCGCCCAGGCGATGCTTCAGCTAGCGAAAGAAAATAAAGAAAAGAGAAATGAGCGCGGTACAAGCGCTCTCTCTCTCTGACAGGTTTGAAATCAAAGCACAGTTCATGTGCACCTAACCCAAGCGAGAGAAACCTTTTGAATTTCTCTCCTTCTCCCTCCTTTCTTCCTCCTCGAGCTCTAGAGCTTAGTGGAACTTCGAAAATGGAGTTTGGGTGTATGGTTCGAGTTGGTTTAAACCATTCTAGGGACTTAATCTACACCCTAAGGGAAGTTCAATGTCACAAACAATATTGAAAATAGTAAAGTAAATAAGGAGAAAATCGAAGGAGAAAGTACCTCGACCTTGAAGGTGACTGAGCAATTGGGAGCTCTAGAGGCCAAGCCAACACCTGGAGAAGGTTCAAGACACCTCCACGACGCTGCCTGAAGTGCCAATTTGGGGTGAAAAGCACTCAATTGGCAGGTGCACCACTTGGCACCTGGGTCTGATCTGGATATGGTCAATTGGCACAACTCAGCACTCAAGCAGCCAAATTGACACGTTGGGCACACTCAGTGGCACCTTGATGACATGTCAAGCGCCAGCAAGGCCAAGGAATATTCGGGATATGCTCACACCCGAAAGGCATGACACACTGACCCAAAGAAGAAGACAAAGCCAACGGCTCCTTCTCTCTCCACAGGCCTGCGTCAGGGACACGTGTAGGCACCTCAATGGAGAGCTCTAAGCGCCAATTAGCTGGAGGAATCTTCCAAGGACAAACCTTAGGCTAGCACAAGCCTGGCTGGCTCAATTCTGGCCATTTGATCAAACCAAGGGCTGGGATGATGCCAGCTCAGCCTTGAGGCTTAAACCATGCCCTCTGGGCTATAAATAGACCCCCAGTGAAGAAGAAAAGGAGAGGAGAGAGCAACATATCTGAAACTCTGCCAAAATCAAAACTCCACTGAAATTCCAAAAAAAAAAGCCCAGCTGAGAAGAAACCAAGTCTTGAGTAGCTAGGTAAGGGACATAGGAGCCAAGTTTTGAGCTTGGCTCAGTCCCAATTGAGCTCAAGGAGCCAGTCTCACCTTGCTGGGTGAGATGGCTAGCCCCATGGCTGGGGAGGTGCACATGTGCCTCCCTCCTTGCAGAGCTCAATTGGTGGCTGAGCATGAGTCTCGGAAGCTCACATGATGAGTTCACCATGGAATTTGACAGTATACCCCAACCAATTGGCACATGCCAATCTAGTTCCATGGGGATGGACACATGTTCATCCTCTTTCTCTCTCAAGCTCTGTGCACATGTGCAGTGGCTATGTAAAGCTCAATAATGGCTTTATACAAGCTGTTATGCTGTCAAAATTCCATGAAGAAACAAAATTCCATGTTTTATATGTATATTGTATTTCAATTTGTTATAATATATGATATTTTGATGCAAATTGGTTTTATTTCCCTCTTTAGTTCCTTCTTTCATGTTCTCTGATGTGCTTGATAGCTCAAAATCATAATTGAGCAATAGAAAAGCAATATACATCAATACTGGTTTGAATCCAGTGTATTCCAGTTTCTATCCAGCTGAGAGATCAATCCATATCTCTCAGCCTGGTTGTTAATTTCTTATGAAATATCACAGTCATGTAGATTAGGTTTATACTAACTTACCACCTAAATTTTATAATTTTTGGAATTTTCTGTGAATTGTTATGAATTTTACAATCTCATCTGTCAAAAACTTCAAAAAAAGTCAACTTTGGGTCAAACTGAGAAGTTCATTCTTTTTTTGATTCAAAAATCCAAAATTTCTTGATTAATTCACCTTTACAATATCTCATGTGATGTTTTAAAGGGTTTAGAATAATTAAACCAGGCATTAATACATAGGTTAAGCCAAATTTGATTTTTAACAGATCTGAAAGGGCATTTCTGTCCAGTCTGGTAAAAATGTAAAAAACATGCTTTCTGATTACTCAATTAGCTTGAAATTTCATAGGCATATAAAATAATTCTTAATGCATTCATTCACCAAATTTTACCATTTTTGGTATTTTCTGTGATTTTCTATGAATTTCTGAAATTGGATCTGTAAAAATCAGAATTGAGTTAATTTTGGAATAAATGCCAGAAAAGGAAAAAATGAAATTAACTTACATACCAAATGAAATCCACATGCAAATCTAATATAAAACCTTTCTAAAATATGCAATTGACTCAAATAAACAAACTTAAACATGCAATTTGAGAGGAATGTGATGAAATCAAAAGAAAACCAAATTGAAAACAAAACCAGAAATGACCCAATATGCATAAAGGATAATGCACATCTAAATTGATGAAATTGAGCATCCAAACATGTTCAAACATGCCAAACGACACTGTTTGGAAGGTTAATTGGAAGAAAATTGCAAGGAAGAGCCATGAAATATCATTTGGTACCAATGCCCCGAAACCAGTTTGGTACCAAATGGCCAAAGTTGCAAAATTGATGGATTAAACCCAAATTAAATCCCAAAAACTTGTTAAACATGCTCTGGCGATGCCATATGACAAAGAAAATGAGTTAATTTGTCAAAAATCAGCTCAAATTCCTGAAAATTTCATCTCAGCCAACTTCCCAACCGAAACCAAATGGCTATCCCCATCTCCGGCGATCCAGGCCGCCGCCGCCGCCGAGACCACCACCGATGGACTCCCCATGCTCCGGCGATGCCAGCCATGCCTCCTGATCGGAGATCCGACGCCGGCAGGGCCACGATCAGTGTCGGGGAGGATGAGCACGAATATTTATGCATCTCAAATTGTGAATCTTGATGAAATTCAAACAGCCCAGTGAAAGCTTGATGCGTCAGAGATCCAACGGCCCAGTTTAAAAGATGCTTTAAAAACTGAACTTAAGTTCAGATCTTGATGCATGGGCCCAAATCTGACACTAAATAAGAATGATTTCTCAAGCCCAAAAATTATGAAAAATATATCAAAAATCATGATTTTATTTATGAATATTTTTAAGACTATAAAATGTCAATTTTAATTTAATTTTATTTTCTTTTTTATATTGTAAATAAAAGAAAATTCAAGATATATGATATATGTATAAAATAAATTCAAAATACCAAATAGGATATTTAAAAATAAGTGAAAATTATGATAAAACAAATCAACGATTTTCAAAATAATCAAATTATGTATATTTTGATAAAACAAACCAAAATATTCAAGGATAATTAAAATATGTCATAAACAAATCAAAAATATTTTAAATAATCAAATTATGTTATATTTTGATAAAACAAATCAAAATATTGAAAATAATCAAATTATGATAAAACAAATCAAAATATTCAAAAATAATTAAAATATGTTATGTTTGGATAAAACAAATCAAAATATTCCAAAATAATTAAATATGTATACTTTGATAAAACAAATGAAAATATTCAAAAATAATCAAATCATGTTATATTTTGATAAAAACAAATCAAAATATTTAAAAATAATCAAACTATGTTATATTTTAGTAAAACAAATCAAAAATACTCAAAACAATCAAATCATGTTATATTTTGGTAAAAGAAATCAAAAAATGTTTAAAATAATCAAATCATGTTATATTTTGATAAAATAAATAAAAGCATTCAAAATAATCAAATAATGTTATGTTTTGATAAAACAAATCAAAATATTCAAAATAAACAAATAATGTCATATTTTGATAAAACAAGTTAAAATATTCTAAAATAATTAAATTATATCATATCTTGATAAAACAAATCAAAATATTCAAAGTGACCAAATTATGTTATATTTTGATAAAACAAATCAAAATTTTCAAAATGACCAAATTATGTTATATTTTGATAAAACAAATCAAAATATTCTAAATAATCAAATTACATTATATTTTAATAAAACAAATTGAAATATTCAAAATAATCAAATTATGTCACATTTTGATAAAATAAATCAAAAATATTCAAAAATGATTGAATCATGTCATAAAACAAATCAAAATGTTCAAAATGATTAAACTCTGTTATATTTTGATAAAACAAATCAAAATATTTAAATATGTCAAATATGTCCAATATTTGACGAAAACATGTCAAATATGCAAATATATCCAAAGATTTGACCAAATATGTCAAAAATACAAACATGTCCAAATATTTGACCAAACATGTCAAATATGCAAATATACCCAAAGATTTGACCAAATTTGTCAAAAATACAAATATGTCCAAATATTTGACCAAACATGTCAAATATGCAAATATACTCAAATATTTGACCAAATATGTCAAAAATACAAATATGTCCCAATCTTTGACCAAACATGTCAAATATGCAAATATACCCAAATATTTGACCAAATATGTCAAAAATACAAATATGTCCAAATATTTGACTAAATATGTCCAACATGCAAATAAACCCAAACATTTGACCAAACATGTCAAATATGTAAATATGACCAAACTTTTGGCCAAACATGTCAAATATGCAAATATACCCAAACTTTTGACCAAACATGTCAAATATACAAATAAATCCAAATATTTGATCAAATATGCCAAATATGCAAATATGTCCAAATCTCTGGCCAAATATGCCAAATATGCAGATAAGTCCAAGACTTGGTAAAACATACCAACATATCAAATCATATCAAATCATGTTTTTAGAACGTTAAACTGGCAGTGCACTTCAGGTTTAACATACCTCATTTTGGAAATCGATAAAGAATTATACGTTCCCGATTCTCCAAATTTTCTCAGGTTTCGAATTGGAATAGCGTTTCAGATTCGGGATTTGGAAGATCAATAGACTATTTAGGACTATACGTCCTTGTCTTTGACATGAACCTTTCTAGAGATCAAACATCTCTGGTACTTGAGTATCGAGTTGGCAGTGCGCTTCATATTCGAACTCCGTGAGATCAATAGGATTATACGTCCTCGATCTCTGATTTATGAGAAATTATACGTTTCTCTGACTTTAGATCATACGTCTTTAGTCTTATTATCCAAAGTTATACCTTTGGGTTATTTTAAGCATGCATTATAGTAAATTGGAAGGAAGAAATAAAGCCACAAATCTGATCCATATATTTTGATTAGTTTAGCCCATTAATCAGAGGTTCCCGAGGCGAGAGCCGGGGTAATTAACGGCGGGGGCTTGCGCCCGTTGGAAAATAAAAGTTCCCACAATCACCTAAATAATAAGTCCTTGAGCGCACAAACACGCGCAGTGATGTACCTGCACCTTCTTCCCTCGTGAACGAGGACACCGATGCCTCGCGCGTGGGCCGCGAAAAAGGGCCGCACAGGTTCTAGCACGCCCGGTGGGACATATCTTTCTCCTCTCATCTCTTGGGCTAAAATAATTAAATATATGGATTAAACAAAAAAAATATATAATAAATTTTGCATGAAATATGGCTAATTGATTTGTGGAGTTTATATTTTTTAGAAAATGATGTCTGGAGCGAATTCTCCGGTTGCGATCGCTGTCCCCGTCTCCCTCAACGAGGCGGGCCACATGGTGTTCTCGTTTGGGGACTTTCCTCAAATGATCATTCTTCCTCCTACTCCACCATCACCGACACCAACTTTGGTCGAAGATGATGAAGAGGTCTCCTTCAGGATTACCCAGAAGGGGGTCGATAACAAAATCATGGCGCTCCCTCCAAAACCCCAACGCCCCAAGAGACACCATGCATCGAAGAAAGTCTCCTCAACCGTTCCCACACTGGTGACCCCAAAGGTCACCAAGAAACGGGCTCTCCAAGCCTACCAGGATGAATTGGTGGCTGAGCCAAATCTTTCCGTCTCCAACCCCTTCACATACCGGGATGAATTGGGGTCTGTTGATCCTGTGCCTGTGTGTATGATAGAAGAACGAAAAATATGTTTGTGTGACAGTGTGGTTTGTGAACTTGTTATTTAAAATAGAGCTCATGACATCAAAATCTGTTTATCTCAAAGGACTGTGGAAGTATATCCACTAGCGAAAAGCTATTACACTGATGACATCAACATTGCAAGCGACAAATTATTGCAAATGTTTTTACTTGATGGATGTTTCATACTTCTGGTCTTGTGTAAGATGAATTTTATTTCTGGTGATCATAATTTGTTACTGCTAGATGACAACAGAAACCCATAAGACTCATGGCAATACTATTTTGTAAAAAATAACCTTATGCTTGTAGAAAATCAAATTCCTTTTGCTATAATCAAGAGAGTGTATGAACTCATAATCGGTGGAGAGAATGTATCAACATCCCTCACAGACCAGATTACTAGCTTTGTCGAACAACATTTGTTGAACATTCCAAAAGCTATATAAATATGAGATAGACCAAAAAGTTTCCATCATTTGCTAGATCTTTGCCATATGTATTTAAGACCTAGCGAAAACTATGATTACATCTCCATGCAAATGAACAAGAGCAGCCAGTCATTACACCAGTGGCATCGAGCAACTGAGTACCATGTAGCAGGACTTACGTTTGAGAAAAGAGAGTTTGATCAAAATAATCCACATTCTCTGTTAGATCTGAGATTGAGTGAGGACATAATGGAAATTCCATTTGATAGTAGATAAGAACATCACAATCATTTTCAGAAATCTAATTACATTTGAACAAATGAATCCTCATATTGGAAATGATATTACGGTATACATCATTTTCCTGTACATGTTGAATAGAGATGTTGAAGATGTGAACCTACTTGTCAGTCATGAAATTATAGAGCATCATTTTCGAAGTGACGAAGAGGTAGCCAGTACGTTAGTGGAACTAAGTTTAGGTGTTGAGTTTGATCTTTCAGGCGACTATTATTTGAAGAATATTTGTCAGACTATGGAAATATTTTACCAGAGCTGCATGAAATGGTGGAAAGGATGGCTGAGACGAGCCTCATCAACAATACGTGATTTGGTTTCGTATCTAATTGCAACTATCATGTTGTTATACATTGATCCATTTGTAATTTTTTTCTTTTTTGAAAGTGTTATGACAAATGGTTTGTCATATTGAATTTTGGCATTCCTTGAGAATTAATCTCCTTCAAAGTAGATTTCTTCAAGAAATCATTTTTAATCCTTGCTGCTATGTTTGAAATGTATTCCTTGTACTATTTCTTAAATCTATCTTCAGGTAACTTATTCTGAAAATTTGAATTTTTAAATAGTTATTAGTTACTCAATTTGTTGGTTGTATTAGTTTGTTTGTTTGGCGGGTATCAGGTCATCATACAAATTTGGGATGGTCTCAAATTGCAAATGCAATTGGAATGGTGTCTACTATCAGTTGAAATGTTTTATGATATATAAGCTTATAGCAATATTCTCATTTGTAGAATTTCTAATAGCAATAATGTTGGGTGTCTAATTTCTCTTTATTTACGGCTGGCTGTCATTTTAAATCATGAATTTTACTCCCTTTCTATATGATCATTTTTTAAGCTCCAGATAACAAGTGGCACTTCCAAAATAAACTCTCTTATGGAGGCCCTTGTTGATGTCTCTTCCCAACTATCCTCATGAAAGAAAGGGCACAGATTTCCTTCTCTTCGATCGTCTTTAGGACTGAGAATCAATTGCAAGGCAATGACCTTATCTCCGAACTTTATTCGGAGATATCGCCTTATTCGCTGACTTTATTATTAGATCCGTTCCCATATTCAACTAAAAAAATTCAACAAATGAAATGAAAAAAAGAATGAATAAAGTACTGAAATTAAAGTTTTTTTTTATGGTTTATCTCTGTGATAAATTCAACTAATTATTTAAGAAATATTAATTGATAGTAGTTGATTTTGTGTTACGATGAAGGAATGAAACAATTGCGAATCTGATAGTTGTCATTGGGAAATTTGGAACTTTGATGGATGTGGGTTAGGGTTTGCACAGATTTATGATGGACTAGGATACTAGTGGAGGTTGGTGTGCGCGAAGTTATACTTCCTTCATTACAAATTTTCCAATAAATTTATAAAAATCTTTAAAAATAGAAAATGAAATTTATATACATATTTTTGAACTTACATATTGATTTTTTTTTTCAAATTTCATATAATTTAAGTATTATTTGATATTCCATCAAATATCATTAAATCTAGAATGTAAAAATGCATATAATTTTAATGATTCTTAATAAAATATCAAATGGTATTTAAATTGAATTAAATTCATAATATAATTAATCTATAAATTTTAAGAA
This sequence comes from x Bolboschoenoplectus mariqueter, assembly GCA_037678475.1. Classification (NCBI taxonomy): domain Eukaryota; kingdom Viridiplantae; phylum Streptophyta; class Magnoliopsida; order Poales; family Cyperaceae; genus x Bolboschoenoplectus; species x Bolboschoenoplectus mariqueter. Next base: position 2,884,994 of record CM075251.1, read on the forward strand.
TATGTCTATAAAAAATTTAAAATTTATTTGAAAACTCAAAATTATCAAAATAACTTGAGGACTGATCCCTGAAAAGTGAAAACTAAAAAGTATGCACTCTGTTGGGTTCATTCGAGTGAGATTTCGTCACTTCAGTCAAAAGCTGCGTACACAGTACTAGGATTGCTGGTCGTCTCCCCCTCCCCTTCCATTTGGAAATTTGTGTCAGAAAGAAACGATCTCTCCGGGTGTACCGTTGACTGTTTCTTGCTTGAGCAGGAAGAGAGCTCTCCCTAGTGAAAATGTCGGCCAGAGTTTTTCGCTCCCTCTCTCGTTCCATCTCTTCGGTAGTCAAAGTTTTATCTAATACATGAATGTACTGTTTAATTGTTATGTTAATCATATATATAGGCAAGCTACAACTTCAAATTTAAAAATCATCTGATATTAGTCATTTAGATATAAAGAGCCATTTAGACCGCACATACATACTCATGTACAATACCAGCAGCTCAAAACCTAAATGTTGCCCCTTTTTTTTAAACGTTGTTGTACAATTTGTTGTAAACTAATGCTTAATTTGTCAAAATTAAGATCGTCCTAGAAAAAGAAGTAAAAATTTGGATGGGTAATGAAGCGGCTTGACACTAGTTCTAGACAGATCTAGTAAGCAGTGTGAGTAATACAAAGCATTAATATATCTATTTGTGAAATAATCTTAAATAATAGAAAATTAATATAAGTAATATAAAGGACGATAAAACAAATACATGAAATTTTAATTAATCTTTATATTAACTGCCGCGCAAATTGATATAAATTAAGATAAACAACTATATTGAAATTATATCCGTTGTGTACATATATAGTCCTTATTTTCTGTCTCTCAAGATTTTCTTGGACTCTTCGGTGGAGTAAATCTTGGAAATAGAACTGCGGGAGTTCGAATGATTAATTTCTCTTCCTTAGTAGCATCCTCGCTTTTCCCTATTGAAAGCATAACATAAGAGTCCAAAAATGTATTAGTTACATGCACGTCATCACTTAAGCAATTAACATAATCATGAAAATGCAAATTTAAGCTAGGGTTATTTATTATCGAGGAGGGATCGCCTGACAATGATTATTTTAACAATCTTGATATTGAAATCTCAAATAAATTAAAAAAAATCTTAAACATGAAAAAAATATTTATAGACATATTCTCAAATTAATAGATCGATTGTTTTTTAAATTTCATATAATTTGAGCTTTATTTAGTGATCCATCAAAGACCATTAAATGAAATCGGTGTAATTACATAAATTTTAATTTTTTTTATGGACTATCAAATAATATTTAAATTTTATGAAATTTAAAATACAATCAATCTATTAGTTTAAGAATATGTTAAGTGATTTCATTCTTAAGATATTTTTTTATTTTTAAGATTTTTTTAAATTTATTTGAAATTTCATTATTAAGATTGTCAAAAACAACCACCCTCAAGTGTTTCTCAAAAAAAAAAAAAAATTGTCAAGTGATCTCTCCCCTTTTGTTATTTGTTATTTGAAACAATTCTTTTGTACTTTGGACTTCAATACATGCTCGCCATTTTTGGGCTTTTGTTCGTTCAAAATATAAAAATGTTTGGGGTTCCATACTCCGTTGAGATTTATTTTTTAATATCTAAAGTTGAAAGATAATTCTCATTTTTATCTCTAAAAAAATATTAAAAATATTTCCTCAAAATTATGATGAAGTACAAACTGATTATACATTATTTAATCAAGATCGTACAAAGTACGGGGTTAAGTTTTGTATCCACTCCGGTCCCCTCGAGAGGTCAAACGATGCACAAATAATTAATTTTGTGGGTGTACGGATAAATCGGAAATATCACCCAAAAAAAGTTGCAGTGAAACAAAAAAAGAAAACTTCTGTCCTTCCAGATAATATAGTTTTCCTATTTGGAGTCACACAATCAAGGGTAATGAATTTGCTATGGCATGAAATCCCTTTTTCTCTCGATTTCCTTCATCAATCATCTACCATGTTGCACCAAGAAAGGAAAAAAAAAAAATCATCCCTATATACTATGAGAAAATCATCTAATACATGTTCTTACCACCTTTCAATTTAACAGAAGCATTCCTAATTTATACATGAAGGGTGTGAGATATGGATGATATTCGTCTTGTTTTGTGGGGTATAGATAATATCTTCAACGTTTAATAAGTCAATAAATTGTGTTCAATATCTTAAATCACGGGCAATTCTCTATAACAGGACATTAAATCTCCCAAGGTTAATATAGGTACCAAGTAAATATACAAACAAAAGGAATACAGTAAATTCCCTAGTAGAACTCCAAATTAATCAATGTTTCCTCTCTATTGACATCTTTCATATTGTTCAAAACATTTGGGAAAGCAACATAGTGGATAATTTTGCATATTTTATACAAACATATGAGATATTTCTCATTTTGTTGGCAAAAAGGAAAAAGGTGTACTTGCTTTCGAAAAGAGGTCTCTCCCTCGGTCAGTAAATAATCTCCAATTAACGGTGTGCTCATTTGATGCTACTGTGCCATCTTCTACCCTTCGCAAGTCTGAGACATATGCTTCTTGATTTTCTCCTCTTCCTTGTGCACTTTCACTTGGCAATTCAGACTTGAATCATCTTGCGCATATGCAAGTCTATCTCATCCATAAGAAAAAGAGCTGCATAGCAGAAAATACAAAATTTCAAATATGCATGCAATATACATACATGCTCACGTACAGTACCAGAGAAAAACCTAAATTTTGCCACCCTTTTGAGCTTAGCTGTACAATTTGTTGTAAACTAATGCTTAATTTGTCATTAAACTTAAGATTGTCAGAGAAAAAAAAGTTTGGATGGGTAATAAAGCGGCTTGACACAGTTCTAGGCAGATCTAGTAATCAGTGTGAATAATACAAAGCATTAACATATCTCCCATATAGGCATACCTTATAAAACGGGAATGGACAAGCATAATTTACATCAATTTTCAGTATTCCCAGGAAAACATTCCTTTTTTTCCGCATTCTTTGCCTTTCAATTGGTCGATGGTCACTCACTTTAACACTAATAATTACTAGTAAGAAGTCCATATAAGAAAAGGAACTGAGTTAAGCTTAACATGTCTTTACTGACATAGATCATGATCCGAGCAGCACGATCGGTAAACACATGGGAAAGATAAATAGTTAAACTCACCAGCTTGTCCAGAAAACAAGACAGCCGCAATCAAATGCCGGTGATTTTGACTCGTGTTATTTCTAAAATCGGAATTGCCTTTCGATAGAAAAAAAGAAGGGAGAACTCGATCAGAACAAACCGCGGCGAATCGAGGCGAGGTGCGAACCCCTCAGAAGAGAGAGAATAGCCTTCTCGTCGCCATCGATTGGAGTTCGACCTATTAGTTTTGCAAGTAGTGAGGTTGAGAGGAAGACGCGATGGGGGTTTCTCCAAGTCTCCAACTTCACATGCTCGTTCGAAATGAAGACCGAGATTTAAGAGCTCGCGTCATCCATGTCGTTTGTTCGTTTTAAGATTGATGAAAGTGCATCTCAACTTATACAAACGATTGAGATTTGTCAGGGGTTAAGGCAGCAAGAAATTGAAGAACGATTGAACGAAGATGGGCTTCCGAAGGTTCCCGGGGTTGGGCGCGGCCCATTTATTTCACGAGGGGTGAATGAATTTCATGAAGGGTTTATTTTATTTTTTTCATTTCAGAAGTTGTATGGAACTTTTTCTTAATATAAATTTATTCTTTCCCCAAAAAGTTAATTCTGTAATAAAGGAGTGATAAAAAAGTATTTTTTATTTGTATTTTTTAACCACACTCTTTGTCTATATCTCATATATATTTATATTTTTTAAAAAAATATTAATACCCAACGATAAAAATATATATATATTACATTATTTAAGTTAAAGGTTCTACAAGTTATATTTTCACTTATATAATAAAATTTTTTAACTTGAATTTTTGTATATCATTTAAAAATGAAAAAAAATAACTAACATTTTCTCTACTAATTATAAGTACTTACAAATACAAATCTAAATAAATTATTTATTTAGTATAAATGCTTTTGTTGTGCCAATAAAATATGCAAAAAATATGAGGTATAAGAATAATTTCTCTTTTTGATAAATCAACTTTATTTAAAATATTAAATAAAAAACTATATATGAAAAATTATAGTATGCATAAAATTTGAACAATTTGAAATTTACTTGATTATTCATAACATAAAGTCATTAAAAATATATAGTTAAAATTTTTAAATCATTTAATAAAAGGATAAATGCCTTCCGAATACTCTCAAATTTGACACACGTGCTATCCAAAAATGAAAAACAAATATAAAATTTCATTGTTTTAATTTAAATAATATTTTTCAAAATGAATAATGATTCTGATCACCTAGAAAATTTTGCTTAGATTTCGTTCAGCGCATGATCATCTTTTTTCCTTGAAAAGAGATGAATATTTGCAAAGTGTACTTGCATGATTTTAAAGTGAAAAAAGGTAAAATTTGTACTAAACAAAATTTGAACAATATTTCTTGAGTGTTAGCAACCCTCGTTTAATCTATCAAATGAATGTAGATAAAAGTTTAAATGTGTGCTATAATAAAACTTTTTATGTGGCTAGAGTAAAAACGTAACTGCATGTTTTTATGTTGATAATTGGAAAATATTTTATAATAAGAAGCGATTAATAGTATTTTAAGTCAAATCTCTCAAAAAATCCTCTAACTTTTTATTTTTGATAAAAAGATACGTTCACGTACTCCCATGTGTTTAAATACAATGAAACAAGTACTTGTATTATATACTCAGGTGTTTATATAAGTGACTCAGGTGTTTATATATCTGACTCGGTGTTTATATATTTTAAGTAGGTATCTGTATTTTATTTTGTACTCATGTGTTTTTATTTCAGACTCATGTATTAGATATGAGATTTATGTGTTTAAATAAATCGTCAAGAAGAAAAGTAATAAGAGAGAGAAGAGAGAGAAATATAGTTTCGAAAAATAAAATCATATGGGAGAAAAAATCAAGGTCAATGGCAGAAGAGATGAGAGAAAGAAAAAAAATCTTGGGAAAATAAAATGCATGGGAGAAGAGAGAGAGAGAAAAAAATCTTGGGAAAACAAAATGCATGGGAGAAGAGAGAGAAAGAGAATTTAAGGAAACAAAAATGTATATGAGATAAGTTATATATACTATTCAGGTGTTTATATAAACGACTTAGATGTTTATGTATATGACTCAGGTGTTTATATAATTGAATAGCGAAACTAATTTGGAGATAGAAATTTCAAAAAGGAAAAAGACAAAAGTCACGAGAATCAACTAAAGTAAAAAACGCGTGAAAGACAAATTGGGAATGGAGTCCTGGGGAGAGAAATATTTTCTCTTTATAATATTGTTCTATATGGATGGTGCTTAGTAGATATTTTTGTTGAAAATTTGATAAAAAAATGTATTGTAAAAAATATGTTCATAGTCTTCTCCTCAAAAAAAAAAAAATTCAATAGAACAACAAATTATGTATTGTAAAAAATAAAAAAAATGTTAATTTCATATACTATTTTTTTTAAATCATCGGTTCAACGCTAAGCACCTAATAACGTATTATTTCTATATAAAATAATATAGTTAGTATTATATGTTAAACAAACTTTTTTGCTTTTACTTTTGACTTTTATATTTGGTTTTGTGTTTTTAACTTTTCATCGTCTCTGTGCCTGCCGTCCTGTGTACAAAAGCTCTCAAATAGACTAGAAATGTGATATGGAAAAGTAGAAACCAAAGTATACTATAAACACCTAATGTATGCTGAAGCAAAATCGGAGGAACATATGTCGATTAGCATTCATATTTCTCTTTTTAACCAAATCAGCAATGTTTTCGACCAATTAAATGATGCAAGAGCGCTGCTCGAACTTATTCTCTTAAGCAAAGTCTAAGCCCTTTATTATTATTTTTTTTGGTGATAAACAAGCTCTTTGTTTACAATATTGTTGTCCACTATTTTCTATTTCTTGGGTTCTTTGGTCGATTAAATATAGGGAACAAAACTACAGGTGGCATATCGTATAACTTCTCTTCATTGTTTCCAGCAGCATTATGCTTTTCTCCTTGCAAAAATATATAAATAGCATTAGAGCAGGAAATACAGAAAGAAAAAGAAAAGCATTAGAATCGGAAATAAAAAGCGTTAAGCAGTTTTAACTGAATACATACATCTTGAAGTTAAAAAGTACGAAAAGTTTTAAATAACAAACCAGCAATCTAAACGCAGGGCATTGAATGCCCATTGAATGCCCACTGAATGCATGATTGTCATAATAGCCATTAAATTGCTAAATAATTACTTACGTTAAGAGCCGTTAAACGTTTTTTAAAAGCTTGCATGATTATCATAATAGCCATTACCCAAGTGAGTCTCTCCCAAAACTTATATGACATTTTAGAGAAACTTGTTTAATATAGTAAGATTATTAAATTAGTAAGTATTCTAAGTCCCTGAAATTAAGATTACAAGTGATGTATTAAAACGTACAAGTTATTTGCAAATGGAATGTAAATGCCCATAAAAAAAATTCTCAATACTTTTTACTGTCTGAATGCATGAGTTTAGAATGATTTGTGGATACATGCATTTAGAAAATCGACATAATTTTATGAAACATTTTAGGGTAATGTTTTCAACCTTTTTCAAATTTGGGATAGACAAAAAAACTCTGTACTGATTTGGATAGATGCTTAATGATTGAAACTTCAATAGAGCTCTTTTGAAATTGGTTTCTTTCAGGCATATCACCGTCTATTCTACCTGGTTCAAAGTCTTTTCTCTTATAAATAAAATAAGTATGGATATTATATCACATTGACAATTTTTCAGAATATTTAGTCAATAACCAGAAGGTCCTTTTTCATTTTATTTTTGAAAAGTAATAGCTTCTATTAATCCAAAATAAGTTTTCTTTTGATTATATCTTAAGGAAATAGAATATATGTAATACCATAGAAAAGTGAGACCTATCGTCATATATGTTAAGTATACGATCTTGTTCTTCTATCCATTTAATTGTATAGAATCTTGGTACTGAGCCTTAAGAATAAATAAAGGATTACAGATATATACTCTACAACAACAGGTTATTCTGAGACTTTTGTCCTGCTTTCATCCTCTTACTGAAACAGAGAATGACCTGTTTCACATCTCCTTTTTCCTATAAGACCATTCATGTTTGAACAATTTTTTCAAAGTTGCAAACCGTCCCCAATCCGGCACATGGATTATACATAATAAACAATAAATTAGAAATAAACTGGTAAATGATGACAGTGGAGATACGACGTAACTGTTGTCATAGATATACAACTGACCTGAAGGGCTGATTTGTTTGACTTCACTGTTCTGGGTTGCTAGTTGTGCCTGACAAGTCATCACCAAAAATAGAAGACAGAAAAATATTTGGGGCATTTTCTTTTTTGTGAGTATTAATGGTGCACTGGTGCTTCTCAGGTCAAAACTCATGCGCCACTTTATAAGGCTGGTCTGAAATTTTATAGTAAATTTATAAATAATAAAATTAGAAAAGAGGTCTTGTATGTAGGCTATAGCTAGATAGAAGATAGAGCCAGCAAATCCTTTCCAGATCAATTGACAGTTTGTGATGGTATATCTACCTTTGAGGCAACACAAAGATTTTTATTTATGGTCCACAAGACTGCTGCATTATGTGATATCTTATAGCAGCTACGAGATTCTATCAGCACACAAGTCATGAATGAACGATACATGTTGGAAAAAGTAGTTATTTATGAATGCATAAATGTAATTTATAATAGTTTGTGGGTCTTTTTGAAAATGATGTATTAAAACCTACTTAGAACTGTAATTCAGATATGATGTGAGAGAAATGAAACTGAATTCTTCTTCTCTCTCTCTCTCGTTCTCCATTTTTACTCAATTACTGAATATCTTTGCTGAATCAAAACCGTAAAATCCAACAATACACAATGCTTGCTGATTTTTTGCCGCATAATGCGCAAACAAAACAATAATTTCTTTTCATTACCCACAATTGTCTTGTTTTGGCAATTTTCTGGTGCAGTATTACAACTCAACGATCATTTAGCATCTCTAAATTTAGATAGCTATCTATATAGTTGGCCTTGAAGTTATCAAGAAGGAACATACGTCCATTATACGAGTGAAAACTGGAAGAGGCTTCCTCAAAAAGGTCAGCACAAATTTTGATTTTAAAATGTAGAGAGTCTAGATTGCAAATTCTGTTTCTCCTAATTAACTTTCTTTAAATTAATTATTTCATAAGCACAATGCGCATGAGTCTTAAACTCTTAATGAATAGATATTCAATTTGAAGTAGGCGGAGGCTTTAATTAATGGTGTTTCAAAGTACAGAAATCTCGAAGTTTTTATTCAAATTAGACAGATGTATGTGTTGAAGTAGGTTTAACTTTGTCTTCAGGCCCCTTTAGCTTATGCAGCTTTCCTTTTGTTTCAAAATTTATGTTAAATCACGAAAATATATTTTAGTTATAAGTGCAATTGATTAAATAGTTAATTAAACTAACTCATCATTCAGGCCCTGGAGATAAAGAAGAGATGGTGGACAACATACATAGCAGTTCAACAATAGTAATTGATATAGAAAAAATACATAGAAGCCTGCAAACTAGTTCAGAGAATTACCATTGGGAATCATTAGGTGTCACCAACAAGCGGAAACCTCAATGCATCATCTGCAAAGTGCCTCAAAAAATGCGCGATGCAAACAGGAAACTTTATGATCCTGTTGCTGTATCGATTGGGCCGTATCATCATGGAGAACCCTCCTTACAAACTATGGAAAAGAAGAAGTGGAGATGTCTTAATGTTATCTTAACATCAAATACAACGAAAACTCTTGGAGATTATCTAAAGGGTCTCTGGGAATTACACCCACTTGTGAAAAACTATTATGCCAACGAAATCAAAATTGAAAGCAACAAATTTGTACAAATGCTTTTACTGGATGGGTGCTTCGTCCTTATGGCCTTATGCCAGATGGACTGTATTCCTGACAGTAAAAAAATTGTTCTGGAGTATGACAACGATAACCCTACAAAGACCTGGCAAAGGTTTTTAATTTATGATCTTTTCCTTGTAGAAAATCAAATTCCATTTATCGTTGTACAAAGAGTACTTGAACTCATTTCAAGTGAACAGAACATAAATCCAACCATCACAGAAGATATCACAAACTTTGTTGAGCAAATTCTGTACAAGTATCCAAAAGCTATCATGAAATCAGATAGACCCAAATATTTTCAACATATCTTACACCTATGCCAGATGTATTTGAGACCTAGTCAAAATAATGACCATATTTCCATGCAACTAAGCAATGATGGTCAGTCATTGCATCCATGGCACACATCAATAGAGTACTATCAAGTGGGACTTGAATTTGTGAAAAGAGAATTTGATGAAAATAATCCCCATTCTCTATTAGATGTTAGTTTAAGTAACAATGTCATAGAAATTCCGTGTCTACCGATGGAAGAGAACTTCATCATCTTTTTTAAAAATCTTGTTGCATTTGAACAAATGAACCCACAATTTGGTAATGATATCACATCGTATATCATTTTCATGTCCAAACTGATTAGCAATGTTGAAGACGTTAACTTGCTTGTCAGTAGAGGAATTATAGAGCACCATTTTCTAAGTGATGAAGAGGTGGCAGATATCTTTGTGGAGTTAAGTGCTGGTGTTGAATTTAATTATGTAAGCAACTTCTATATGAAGAATATATGTCAGGTTTTAGGAGAACTTTACGAGAGACGCATGAGGTGGAAACAATGGCTGTGGGGAACTTCTACAAAAATCCGTGATTGGATTCTAAATTCTTGATGGCACCTATGACATTGGTAGCTGCACATCCTTTTGTATTTTTGGTTTTATTTATTTGAAGTGTTTATATAGTTCCAAGCTAATGAGTTATCTTAGTAAGTAATTTCTATGCACATTGAATTTGGGCATTACAATTTATCTCTTTGGAGCTAACTTCTTTTAACGGTTTCATTAATTTTGTGGTAATACTTATCGCTGCTGGTACACATGCAGTTAGATAGCTAAAAAATGTTGAAGTTTTTTCACAAGTATTTGTAAAGGAAACTGTTATGGAGATATTATTATTGATACTGTTATCGATGCGGACTTTATCATATACATTATATGAGTTATTATACATACTAATAATTTTATTATGTACAATATTTTTATTAGTTAACTTAAATAGTAACAATATGTATAATAACTCATTTAAGTTGCATAATGACAATACTGTATAAAATGAGCTTGTATAACAAAGTCATTAACATGCATAATAACTCATTTAATGTGTATAATTAAACCCGTATTGACGACGATACCAGTAATCGTATCTGTATATCAGCTCTCATTTGTAAATATAACTTTTCTTCGTTATTCCCTTCTGTGGCATAATTTGCTTGACCTGGAAAAAGGTTTTAGAAGTACTATCATCTTCTGAAGTAAAATCCTTCTAACATCTAAACACATGCTAAATTTCCCTGTATATATGTATGCTAATTGACACTTTACTTTACGTTATTTAAAGTACTGTATGTCAAAATTATTATAAATATATTAAATCTAACAGGTTAAATTTAATCAGAAGTAAATGTCAACTGCTTAAGGTGCACAAAATAAAAACTAGGCTCAGCAAAAAAATATAGAAGAATCCAGGAAGAAAGAAAATAAAAACAAAAGAGCAATACTCTAATTCATCACATTTTATGAGAGAAAAAGGTTTAGTAATTAATTTTTGACCATCCAATCAAACAAAGGTAAGATGCAATGTCTGCTTGTAAATTTCAAAATGTTAAATTTTTAGCAAGAAAATATTCACCCATAATGAATTGTATTGATGCTATTGATAATGTACTCATTAGTCAAGAGGATATTATAATAAAACATATTGGAAAAAAAATTGTTCTCTAAGTTTATATGTTACATTTATTTCGTATTCATATTGATATATTTCAGCCACAACATTCATCGTTGTTGCTGATTATCTCTGAGTTCTTTGGTGGATTAAATGTCGGAAACAAATTCACAGGTATTTTAAATATTATCTTTTGTTCTTTTCCCAAGGTAGCATCTTGTTCTTGTCCTGGAAAAGGAAGGCCATATAAATAGGAATCAGCATTAAAATAGCCAATTACGATTCTTTACCACCAAGAGAACAATCATGCATGTATGACGGATTGCTGACTTGCCTTCTGTTAATGTTTTCTGAAATCAACTTCTTTCAATAAAGAAAATATTTGGGACCATATTTATTTATTGAAATATTTTCTAATAACAAAATCAGAATTAACTAATTAAGAGCATTCCCCAGATCTGTGGAATAAACAATATAATTATTTGCTACTTACCCAAAATTTGACAAGGGAGATGAGTCATTAATAAACTGACCTGGTGGGCTGATTTGCTTGACTTCACTGGTCGACATTGCTGGTGGAGCCTGACATATCATGAAGAGTAGAAGGCAGAATGCAATGAGCAAAGTTCGGATAGATCTTCCGGACATGGTTCGTCTTTTTCCTTAGATTGATAGAATTGCTACGGTGAACTGATGCACAATTTAAAGAAATGTTATGAATATATATAACAGATAATAGACGAAAGGAAAGGTCTTGTTCGTAGCTCAGCCTATGCGCTTTCTCGTCCCATAAAATCTAGCCTATTTTATTTTCCTATTTATTATATTCAGAGAACAAGGACCACCTACACTCATAACTGATAAAACAAATTATTCCCTTGTAATTAGTAAATAGTTGCAACAATCTCCTTCCATTAAATTTTTTATATTTGACGGTAGAGTTTTAATGATTTTGTGATGAATATCGAATTAAATTTTAAATTGACTCAAAATTAATATACATTCTATCTAAATAATTAAAAATATATTTACAATTTTATTTTTTAATTTAAATAATATTTATCTTAAAATTATACCGTAAAAATTGAATGCACCATAAATAAATATTCCCTTGACATCTTGAGACCGATTACTTTTGGACCAAATTGTTTGTACAAGTGAATGATTGAGGTGATATTTTGATATGATATATATATATATATATATATATATATATATAGCATTTAGCAGCCATAAAGATTCTTCTCAACTCATTAGCAATGTGTGTGTACGTTTTTTCTTCCGTGAGCACATATATATAGCAGCTATAAGATTTTTAACTCAAGTAACGCACAGAGCAGTGTGATTTTTTACTTTTTGTTTAGGACCTAGTCTAGTTAGTTTTGTTTTGTTTGAACGTTTGATCATATATTTGCTATTATAAAGAAATTTTTTTTTGTTTGAACGTTTTATCATGTATTTGCTTTAAAAAAGAAATGGAAGTACATGATATATCATTGCTATTTTTTTTTTTCAAAAAAAAAAGTAATGCGCGGAGTACTGTGGTCTTTTTGTGGTCACAAAAATTCTTCTACTTTGTGGCAGGTCATTCTGCGCCTAATGCATGCTGAAGCAAAATCAGAGGAACAAATTTCGATTAACATTCATATTTCTCTTTTTAACCAAAGCAGCAATGTTTTTGACCAATTAAATCATGCAAGAACGATGCTCGAACTTATTCTCTTATGCAAAGTCTAAGGCCTTTATTATTATTTTTTTTTTGTGATTAACAAACTCTTCGTTTACAATGTCGTTGTTCACTATTTTCTATTTCTTGGGCTCTTTGGTCGAGTAAATGAAGGAAACAAAAACTACAGGTGGTATAATGTATAACTTCTCTTCATTGTTTCCAGCAGCATTATGCTTTTCGCCTGGCAAAGGTATATAAATAGCATTAGATCCGGAAATACCAACAAAAAAAGAAAAAGAAAAAAAAAACATTAGGATAGGAAATAAAAAGCATCAAGTAGTTCTAACTGCATACCTGATTTTTTATAGTTAAAAAAGTATGTTGAGAAAAAGTTATAAATACCAAAGCCAGCAATCTAAATGCAGGCCATTGAATGCGTGTTCTCACATTTCAATTTTGAACGGATGCATTTATTTTATGAAAATTGAACATATGTATTATCATATAAAGGTGAGACCTATCATCATATATGTTAAGCATACAGTTTTGTTCTATTATTCATTTAATTGTATAAAATCTTGGTGCTGAACCTTAAGACTAAATAAAGGATTGGAGTATTATACTCTACAACAACCAGTTATTCTGATACTTTTGTCCTGCTTTCACCCTCTTCTTGAAACAGAGAATGACATATTTCACATCTCCTTTTTCCTTTTCCTCAATTTTATCGAGGTGCAGTGTGTGTCAAGACCAAATATCAGTGGTTTACTTAGAGTGTTTATGGAGTTAAGAATCAGCTTTTAGTCAAGTTACCTTTGTGAGAGATCACAAATTCAAAATTCAAATTGAGAGTTTTTCATGAATATTTAAATTTGAATGATTTTGATTTTTATCTTTATCTCAACACATCAGGGGAATCTTTATTTAGCCAATATATCCATTAGATCTCAGTTACATTGTCTTGATACCAAAGAAAAATGATCCAACAGACCCAAAAGATTATAGACCAATAAGCTTAATTCATGGTTTCCAAAGAATGCTATCAAAAATACTGGCAAATAAGTTGCAGCCATATTTATACCAGTTACTAAATTAGTCACAAACTGGTTTTGTAAAAAAACAGGCAGATTACAGAAGGTTTCTTGTATGCATAGCAAGCACTACATATACTCACAAAAATCAGCTTCAATTGTCAATTTTCAAGGCATGTTCATAAGGCGTTTCATACCATCAATTGGGATTTTATATTGGCAATTTTAAAAAACTTGGGGTTTCCCAATTTCTGGTGCAATTGGATCAGTAAAATAGTATTTCAAGGCAGAGCTCATATAATAATAAATGGCTTGCTAGGAAAAGTACTCAAGCTCAAACTGGGAATGAGACATGGGGAACCATTATCTCCAATGTTATTCATTCTAGCAATGGATTTTTTACCAAGATGGTTTGATAAATTGGCTACGAATGGAGCTTACACCTTGCTATTTCATAACATGAAACCGTGTCTGTTGTACGCAGATGACCTTCTGTTTTTTATGAAACCAGGAGATAAGCAATTTCAGATTCTGAAAATAGTACTCACAGCATCCAAATCAATATCAGGTCTAACAATTAATTTAGACGAGTTAGAACTGGCAATAACAAAAGTGAATTTTGCATTCACCTCATGGTGTGCCCAACTTATTGGTTGCAAGCCTACTCAATTTCCATTTACCTATTTGGGGTTATCACTCTCAGACAAACAGTTACCAAAATCGGCTTGCGTTCCATTAATTCAAAAATTCAACAAGAGGCTGGCGGGATGGGCAGTACAAAATTTAAATATTGCGAGCAGAGTTATTTTACTGAATTCTGTGCTATCATCACTACGGATATATTATATGTCAGTATTCAAATTACTGGTATGGGTGACACATGAAATTGACAAAATTAGGCGTTCTTTCTATGGCAAGGGGTGTCAAAAAAAGAGAGAAAAATTCACCCAGTCAATTGGGTAATAGTATGCATGCCTAAACAATTTGGTGGCCTTGGAGTATTGGATATCACAAAAATGAATATGCACTAGTATTAAAATGGTACTGGCAATAGTTCCAACCAGAAAACAAATTTTTCAGATTGAAATGGGACACCTGACCCTTCCATGATCAGAAATATTCAATTCAGCAGGAATACAGTGTCAATATTTTTCCAAATTTCTATAAGAAGAATACCTGGAAACGGTACAAAAATATCGATTTGGCATGATGACTGGGGTTTAGGAATTTTGAAGTACAGACTTCAATACTTATTCTCTCATGCATTGAACCCAGGAAACAATTTATTTCAATTCATGGAAATGCAAAATTGGAATGCAGGATTTGCAATGCCAATGTCACAAGAGGCAATGCAACAATGGTTCATTCTATAGATCACAGAGATGGGAGAGCTACTGAACACAGACAAGGACAGTATAATTTGGAGATGGGACCCACAAGAAAAATCCATGTGTGAATTGACTTATAAACAACTTAAAAGAGGTCCAATGATTAAAACTGATTTACATAGAATCTGGAAAGTATATTGCCCTTCCAAGAATGAAGCTATTTCAGTGGTTAATGGCGAAGAACAGAAAATCTTAACGACGGATAACTTAATTAGAAGACAATGGATATTGGTCAATATATGTTACGTGTGCAGAGAAAGTGAAGAATCTGTTGCACATTTGTTTGATCAATGTTGCATTGCCAGACAAATATACCAATTGGTATCACAACAAATCAATGGTTTAAGTGAGTTCTGGGTGCAAAGGAATGATTCATGCAACTACATATCAATTGTGAGGGACAAACGCTTAAGCATCACCAATAGATTGATACTGGCAATGGCTCATTTCATCATTTGGAGGGAGAGATGCAACAAAAATTTCGAAGGTGTTGAACTTAATACCGATAGGCTCATTGATTAGTTAACAGAAGCAATTCATTTAAACCAATGAGCTGTAGTACAAAGTTCAGATCATTCCTAGTCTCATGATTTCCTTTGTTCTTTTTTATTTGTTGTTTTGGTTTCTTCTCTCTCTAGTTTTTCTGATTTTCTGTTTTATCTTTTATAAATTTTTTTTTTATACAACTCAACCCTCTCGAGTTGCTTTTGACTTTCTTTTAATCTAGTGTACCAATGACTTTTCGTATGATAAATACAAAATTGGGGCTTTGACCCTTATTTTTCATTAAAAAAACAATAGGGAATAAGACCTGGTGCCGAGTAGATATCAAGCTGCAATCAGATTGCTAGAGAGAGGTAGCAAAGTCTGATTGGACTGGAATTGTTGTTTTCCCCCGTCTAAGCTGGTCCATTTAGTTTCTAACCCAATATGACACAGCCAAATCAACTGACCTGCAATTAAAGCTTATGTATGATGAACTCGGCAATTTTAGAGTTCACAATATCAATTGACCTTGTCTGGAACCCAATGGCAGATAGGAATCAGAGCAAAATTATACCTTATACCCCCCACCCCACCCAACTATCAAATAACTGGATGTGATACAGCAAAAGAAAAACTCTAGCAGTCAAAGTCATTTAATTACACATGTAAAGAACAAATCCCACCCTGACCTGACCCTCAAGGATCTCAAAACCAAAATTAACCTTTGAGAAGAATGAATAATCCAATTATTCGAAACTACTTTTGAAAAATCTAACTGGACGTGATCATCCTATATGTTGCCTGCAATTCTATCTATTTGTATTCTTGGCTGAGATAAAATGAAATCATTCTTATTGCGATCGTTCTCCAATATTGCAGGTGTAAATGAAGAGGGATAAGAAGGAAATAGTCAACAGTACACTCCGGAAAGATTGTTCTTTCTGACACAAAATTCCAAATGGAGGGGAGGGGGAGATGACCTCGACCAGCAACCCTGATCCTGTGTACCCAACTTTTGACTGAAGTTGGTGAAATCTCACTTGAATGAACCCAGCTGAATGTATAGTTTTTACTTCTTACTTTTTAGGGATCCCTCCTGAAGTTATTTCGATAATTTTTAGTTTTCAAATAAATTTGAAATTTTTTGTAGACATCTTCTTAAAATTTATAGATTAATGGTGTTTTGAATTTCATTTAATTTACATATCGTTTGATATTTTATTAAGGATCATTAAAATTGAAGAAATTTTTACATTCTAGATTTAATGATACTTGATGGAATGTCAAATAATACTTAAATTATGTGAAATTTAAAAAATAATCATTATATAAATTCAAAAATGTGTATATAGATTTATTTCTATTTTTAAAGATTTTGATAAATTTATTAGAAATTTTGTTCTCAAGGATGTATAACTTCACGCATACCAACCTCCACCAAACCCTAATCCACATCCATCAAATTTTCAAATTTCCCAAAGACAACTATATGATTAGCAATTATTTCATTCATTCATCGTAACATGAAATCAACAAGAATCAATCAATATTTCTTAAATAATTAGTTATATTTATCACAGAGATAAATCATAAAAAAAAACTTATGTCGAGTACTTTATTCATTCTTTTTTTTTTCGTTTAATTTATTTGTAGAACTTTTTAGTTGAATATGGGAATGGAATCTATTAAAGTCAGCGAATAAGGCAACGTCTCCGAATAGAGTTAGGAAGATAAGGTCATGGCCTTGCGAGAGCAATTGATGCTTGGTCACAAAGACAAGGAATTTGGTAATTGGTAATTGGTAATTTGTACCCATTCTTTCACAATGATGGTTGGGAAGAGACATCGACAAGGGCCTTTGTAAGGAAACAATTTGCGGTATGGAGCTTATAAAAAGATCTAAAGAAAGGGAGTCAAATTCATGATTTAAAATGACAGCTAGCCATAAATTAAAGAAATTAGACACCCAACATTATTTTCAGAAATTCTACAAATGAGAACATTCCTACCAGCTTATATATCATAAAGTATTTGAACTGATAATAGATATCGTTCCAATTGCATACGCAACTAGAGACTGTTCAAAATTTGTATGATGACCTCATACAATCATACCGGTGAAACAAACTACATAATGTAACCAACAAATTGAGTAACTAATTACTATTGAAAAATTCAAATTCAAGAATAAGTTACTTGAAGATAGATTTAAGTGGTGGATTTAACTAACCATCCGTTATGCTGAAATGGAAAGCAAAAGATAGAAAATCATAAGCATTACAAACTGTACTGAGTACTGCGATGTAGATCACTTGTAGCAAAACATGCCAAAACAATATGATTTTCCAATTACACAACTGCATCAAAACTATGCATTTTATCACACCATTGAGTTATTCAATTTTGACTTGATTAATCCTTAATTGTACAACAATCGTTAATTATGCTTGCATTTAACAAAACTTAGCCTAAACTTCACTAAGTTGTGCTACCAAGACTGAGGCATGCCAAAGAGAGGAAAATAAAAAATACAGATGGCCAGGCTAGTGCTAAATTGGCAAGGAATGTAATTTATGTTTAACCTACAATTCTGATGCAAACAAAAGGGAAAGAAAAGAACAAATTATAAAGAATGGAAAAAATAAACTATTTACTCACCAGCACACAATAGCGTTTTCTGCTGATCCACCTTTGATGAGCCCAACATTGCGCAACTTTTGAACCTAACAAATACAAAAGCAAAAGTGACAGGAATGAGACACCTGCAGATAAATATTAGAAAGATATTGCGGAAGTACATTTATTAGGAATTTAGCAACCTATAATTAAACCAAGAGACAGAAAGGACCTCTTCATATATGCAAAAGGTTCTTTTTTTCCCGCAAAATCTTGGTAGCAGCTACCATGTTCAATATAAAACAAAGCCAAAAAACCAATAAAATCTCAAACCTAACGCTCTAACCAGAATCTCAAACTGGATGCCTTACCAAAATCTCAAACACAACCTTGCCTCCGTCTGTATCCTATCCGCGAGAACACCCAGATGAGTGGCGGTTCCCTGAAAAGTCCTTTGTTTCCTTTCCTTCCAAAGGTGCCAAGTCACCATCATGAAGTAGCATTGCCAACTGAGGGATTTAGGTGATCTATCAGGTGCATCTCTTGGTGCGGACATTAGTATGTTTGAAGAACCATCTCTTGTGGCCTGATGAGGTTGATCCCAATAGCTTGCGATACATCAAGCCACAGTTGCAAAGCCACTGGGCAAAGAAAGAAGAGGTGGGGGGATGTCTCCATAGGACAGTTATCGCACATCCTTACAGCCTGGGGTGAAGTTCATGTTGCATCTAGCCATTACCTCCTGTGTGAGAATCCTATCATTGAGAAGAAGATAGAAAAAAAATTCTTACCAAGGGACTTACCTTAGCTTTCCATAGAGTAGCGCAGCATGAAAGTGTTTTACCAGTTACAGTTAGGAACTTGTAGCCCGATTTGGACGTGTAGGTACCTCCCCTCGTTTTTATCCAGAGCAGTTGATCTGGCACGGATGTGAAAACATGTTGGCTCAGTGTATGCATGGACTCGTTTTGTTGCCTCGTCAAGGGAGAAGGCAATAGATTATGCATCCCACTTTGTGCCTCTCTGATGGTGGCCGTTGTGTCTGGTCACATGTGAAATTGCCCTGTGTGCGTAGGTGATACCAGAAGCTTATATTTTTATTATTTCCTATGTTCGATCTTGTGCATTGAGCAAAGATGTCCTTGATGGCCTACAAGTTTTTCCAGAAAAAGGACCCCGAGAACTTGAGTACCATAGCACTGTTTGTCTGCCATACCTTGGTATACATTGGCTTAACAAAAGAACACCATAAGAATCTCAATCACAGTATAAGTTCCACGACCACCTCAAAAGCAAGGATATGTTATGATAAGACAAAACAGCAACCCTCATGCCCCCACATTCAATCAGCAACAGTGTTCCAATTTAGTAAGTGTACTCCTCGATGCTGTTGTTCTCCTAATTTTAACCATAAAAAGGAGCGGCGTATAGCATCCAGTTTTAGAAGTACCATAGGATCCTTTGCCTTGTCGACATGATGTAGCAATTCCCTTGTCACCAGAAAATTTTCTGCTATGAATTGTCCATGCACGAACGTTGTTTAACGAATTGATATTAGGTCAGGCAGGTGACATCGCAGCCTGTTTGCAAGGACTTTGGAGATAAGCTTTGGAATAAAATTTGTAGCATTGATGGGTCGAAAATTGAAGGTAAGTTTTGGGTTGTTCCACTTAGGTATAAGTAAAATGTCGGCCTTGTTATAGTGGTAAGGTCTGTTATCCCAAATAAAAGCCCTTAAAAATGGCCCACACCTCCTCCTTAATCAAAGACCAACAATAGTTATTACACATAGGTATAAGTAAAATGTTGGCCTTGTTATAGTGGTAAGGTCTGTTAGACCATGAACATATTTTAGTTATAATGCAATTGATTTGGACAGTTACTTAATTAAACTAACTTGTCCTGCGGGCCTTGGAGATAAAGAAGAGATGACGGACAACAGATATAACAACGCAACAATAGTTACTGATATAGAAAGCATACATAGAGCTCTGCAAATCAATTCAGAGAATCACCATTGGGAATCATGAGACACCATCAACGAGCGAAAACCCTGATGTATCATTAGCAAAGTCCCTCAACATATGCGCGATGCAAACCGGAACCTTTATGACCCTATTGTTGTATCGATTGGGCTGTATCATCATGGAGAACCCTCATTACGAGCAGCAAAAAAGAAGTGGAGATATCTTGATTTTATCTTGACAGCTAAGAGCATCTCCATCTCACTTTTAAATTGACTTAATTCTATGCGTCAATTGCAATTACAAGGATGAATAACACTTACTAAAAAGACCACATAAGCATTTGCAATTCGTATGAAAGTTATATGAGATATCTCCATCCTTAAAATTGTGTAAGATTATTTTCTTTGCGAATTAGAAATTGTCACGTCAGCGAATTAGTAATTGCAGAGATAAAGATATTGTAAAATCAATATGTAGAGAATTACTTAAATTAAATTAGCAATTGAATTAACCATTGCAGGGATGGAGATGCTCTAATGAAAGGAAATCTCTCGGAGATTATCTCAAGGGGCTTTGTGAAATATTCCAGCTCACGAGTAGCTATTATGCCCATGAAACCAAGATTGAAAGCAACAAATTTGTACAGATGCTTTTACTTGATGAATGCTTCATTCTTATGGCCTTATGCCAGATGGGTCGTATTCTTGACATTCAAAATTTCATGTTGGAGAATGATAGTGATAACCCTATAGCATGTGGGAGAATTTTTTTATTTATGATCTTCTCCTTGTAGAAAATCAAGTTCCATTTATTGTAGTAAAGAGAGTACATGAACTCATCACCGGCGAAGAGAACATCACTCTGTCCCTCACAGACGATATCACAAACATTGTCAAGTAAATTTTGTGCAGTTATCCAAAAGCTATCATAGATAGACCCAAAAAGTTCCATCACATCTTACACCTATGTCAAATGTATCAAGATCTAATCAAAATAATGAATATATTTCCATGCAACTAAGCAATGATGGTCAATCACTGCATCCATGGCACAAAGCAGTGGAATACTATCAATTGGGACTTGAATTTGTGAAAAGAGAATTCAATGAAAATAATCCCCATTCTCTCCTAAATGTTAGTTTAAGTAACAATGTCATGGAATTCCGTGTCTACGGATTGAAGAAAAATTCATAACCTTTTTTAAAAATCTTGTTGCATTTGAACAAATGAACCCTCAATTTGGTAATGATATCACAGCATATATCATCTTCATGTCCAAACTGATTAGCAATGCTGAAGATGTTAACCTGCTTGTCAGTCAAGGAACTATAGAGCACCATTTTCTAAGTGATGAAGAGATAACAGATATCTTTGTGGAGTTAAGTGCTGGTGTTGAAGTTAATTTTGGTAGAAACTTGTACATGAAGAATATATGTCAGGTTTTAGGAGAACTTTACGAGAGCCGCATGAGGTGGAAACGACGGCTATGGGAAACCTCTGCAAAAATTTGTAATTGGATTCTGAATTCTTGATAGCAGCTATGACATTGCTAGCTACAAATCCTTTTGTATTCTTGGTTTTATTTATTTGAAGTATTTCTATAGTTCCAAGCTAATGAGTTTTCTTAGTAAGTGATGTCTAAGCACATTGAATTTGTACATTAGAAGTTATCTCTATTTTCTGATATAAGGAGTCATTTAGACCTCCAAAGTGAAAATACAAATATATACGTGCATTCTCATGTACAATACCAGCACAAAACCTAAAAATCCCCCCTTTTTTAAGATTAATTACACAATTTGTTATAAACTAGTGCTTAATTTGTCATTAAACTTAAGAAAACAAAAGTTTGGATGGGTAATGAAGCGGCTTGACACTATTCTAGGCAGATCTAGTAATCAGTGTGAATAATACAAAGCATTAACCATAGTCATCGATATTCAACTAATCTGATGAGCTGATCTATTTGACCTCACTGTTTTGGATTGCTAGTTGTGCTTACCAAGTCATCACCAAAAATAGAAGGCAGAAAAATATTTGGGGCATTTTCTTTATTCTGAGTATCAATGGTGCTGCTCGGGTGAAATTCATGCGCCACTTTATGATGCTGGTCTGAAGATTTATAGTACATTCATAAATAATAAAACTAGAAAAGAGGTCTTGTATGTAGGCAATAGCTAGATAGAAGATAGAGCCAACAAATCCTTTCCTGATTAATTGACAGTTTGTGATGGTACATCTACCTCTTAGGCAACACCAAGATTTTTATTTATGGACCACAAGACTGCCGCATTATGTGATATCTTATAGCAGCTATGAGATTCTATCAGCACACGAGCCATGAATGAATGATACACAATGCTTCCTGATCTTTTGCCGCATAGCACACATACTACACAATGCGCAAACAAAACAATAATTTATTTTCATTATCCATAATTGTCTTCCTATGGCAATTTTCTGGTGCAGTATTACAACTCAACGATCATTTAGTACCTCTAAATTTAAATAACGATCTATATAGTCGGCCTTGAAGTTATCAAGCAGGTACAAATGTCCATTATACGAGTGAAAACTGGAAGAGGCTTCCTCAAAAAGGTCAGCACAAATTTTGATTTTTTTCATAAAATAAAAAAATTAAAACGTAGAAAGTCTAGATTGCAAATTCTGTTTCTCCAAATTAACTTTCTTGAAATTAATTATTTCCTGAGCACAATGCGCATAAGTCTTAAAATCTTAATGAAGAAATTCAAAGTACAGAAATCTCAAACTTTTGTTTCAAATTAGGCAGATATATGTGGTGAAGTAGGTTTAACTTTGTCCTCAGCCCCCTTTAGCTTATGCAGCTTTCTTTTTGTTTCAAAATTTATGTTAAATCGTGAAAATATATTTTAGTTATAGATGCAATTGATTAAATAGTTAACTGAACTAACTCATCATTCAGGCCTTGGATATAAAGGAGAGATGGAGGACAACATACGTAGCAGTTCAACAGTAGTTATTGATATAGAAAAAATACATAGATTTGTTCAAAATAGTTCAGAGAATTACCATTGAAAATCATTAGGTGCCACCAACAAGCAAAAACATAGATGCATGATCTGCAAAATCCTCAAAAAATGCACGATGCAAACAGTAAACTTTATGATCCTGTTTCTATATCAATTGGGTCATATCATCATAGAGAAACTCCTTACAAACCATGGAAAAGAAGAAGCAGAAATATCTTGATTTTATCTCGACAGTATATACAACGAAAACTCTTGGAGATAATCTCCAGTGTCTCTGGGAATTACACCCACTTGCAAAAAGCTATTATGCCAACGAAACCAAAATTGAAAGCAACAAATTTGTACACATGCTTTTATTGGATGGATGCCTCATCCTTTTGGCGTTATGCCAGCTGGACTGTATTCTTGACAGTAAAAAAAATGTACTGGAGAATGACAGTGATAACCTTGTAGAGACCTGGCAAAGGATTTTAGTTTTTGATCTTTTCCTTGTAGAAAATCAAATTCCTTCTAGAAAATCAAATTCCATTTACCATTGTAAAAAGAGTATATGAATTCATTTCAGGTCAAGAGAACACTTCTCCATCCCTTGCAGAAGATTTAACAAACTTTGTGGAGCAAATTTTGTACAACTATCCAAAGCTATCATGAAATCAGATAGACCCAACATGTTCATCATATCTTACACCTATGCCAAATGTATCTGAGACATAGTCAAAATAATAACCATATTTCCATGCAACTAAGCAATGATGGTCAGTCATTGCATCCATGGCACAGAGCAGCGGAGTACTACCAGGTGGGACTTAAAGTTGTGAAAAGAGAATTTGATGATAATAATCTCCATTCTCTCTTAGATGTTATTTTAAGTAGCAATGTCGTGGAAATTCCTTGTCTACCAATATTGTAAGGGAACTTTATAACCATTTTTAAAAATCTCGTTGCATTTGAAAAGATGAAACCTCAATTTGATAATGATATCACAACATATATCATTTTCATGTCAAAGCTGATTAGCAATGCTGAAGATATTAACCTGTTTTTAGTAAAGGAATTATAGAGCACCATTTTCTAAGTGATAAAGAGGTAGTAGATCTCTTTGTAGAGTTAAGTGCTGGTGTTGAATTTTATTTTGTTAGCAACCTTTACATGAAGAATACATGTCAAGTTTTAGGAGAACTTTACAAGAGCCGCATGAGTGGAAACGATGGCTGTGGAGAACCTCAACAACAATCCGTGGTTGGATTCCCAATTCTTGATGGCAGCTATGACATTGCTAGCTGCACATCCTTTTGTATTTGTGGTTCTGTCTTATTTGAAGCATTTCTATAGTTTCAAGAAGACAAGGTCCCAAATTAGTAAGTAATTTCTAAGCACATTGAATTTGGGCATTACAACTTATCTCCTTTGAGCTTACTTCTTTTAACGGTTTCGTTAATTTTGTGGTAATACTTATTGTTGGTACACATACATTTAGATAGCTAAAAAATGCTGATTTTGATACCAAAAATATCAAAATCAGTAGTTTGAACATAGACATTGAATGCATACGCCTACAATTCAATCTAAGTTATATGATTTTTCTAAATAATACGATGAAATATGGAATTCAGAGTAATAATAGGATTAATTTGAGTTGTTTTATTAACTAAGGGCATGCAATACAAAATTATAATAAATTAATAATAATAAAATAAGCATTCAGATTGATCTTTTCGTAACAAATCCAATATATTGAAATTAAATTAAGTATTATAATTTTGCTACACATGCGTGGAGTCTGTTAATACAGTCATTATCCTCTACATTGATTCAAGGAATTAAAATGAATTTAATACTTTTTACCATTAACATTCTAATTAAATTATAGCTGTCGCAATATAGATTGTCCAAAAATTTTAGTATAATGGAGCATCATCTAAATTTTAATCATAACATATATGGTTAACTAACAATGAATTGAGTAACGTGAGCATGCTCTTATTCTCTGGTACAAAGTGCAAGCCCTTTTTAATATTTGTTGTTGACATTTTATGAGTTCTATGGGCTCTTTGGTCGATTAAAACTCGGGAACAATTTCACGGGTAGTTGAAAAGATAACTTTTCTTCGTTATTCCCTTTTGTGGCATAATTTGCTTGACCTGGAAAAAGGTTTTAGAAGGACTATTATCTTCTGAAGTAAAATCCTTTTAACATCTAAACACATGCTAAATTTCCATGTATATATGGATGCTAATTGACACTTTGGTTTCCGTTATTTAAAATACTGTACGTCAAAATTATAATAAATATATTAAATCTAACTGGTTAAATTTAATCAGAAGTAATGTTAACTGCTTATGTGCACAAAATAAAAATTTGGCTCAGCAAAAACTATAGAAGAATCCGAGAAGAAAGATAAATAAAAACAAAAGAGCAATACTCTAATTTATCACATTTTATGAGAGAAAAGTTTAGTAATTAACTTTGGATCATCCAATCAAACAAAGGCAAGATGGAATGTCTGCTTTGTAAATTTCAAAATGATAAATTTTTAGTAAGAAAATATTCACCCATAATGAATTGTATTGATGCTATTGATAATATACTCATTAGTCAAGAGGATATAAATGTTCTCTAATTTTATATGTCAACATTTGTTTCGTATTCATATTGATATATTTCAGCCACAACATTAATCCTGTGGTACTAGTCCGGTATTGTCAAGTCTCCCGCTCTTTAATCGTTGTTGCTGATTATCTCTGAATTCTTTGGTGGATTAAATCTCGGAGACAAATTCATAGGTATTTTAAATAGGGAGCTGATATATAGATATGATTGTTGATATTATCGTCAATAAGGGTTTGATTATATACATTGAATGAGTTATTATGCATAGTAATAACCTTATTATGCAACTCATTTTATATAATATTTTCATTATGCAACTTAAATGAGTTATTATACATATTGATGGTATTTAAACTAAATGATAGAAATATTGTACATAATAAAATCATTAATATGCATAATAACTCATATAATGTATATAATAAAGCCTATATCGACGACAGTATCAATAATAGTATCTCCGTAACATTTTTCCTTTTAAATATTATATTTTGTTCTTTTCCCAAGGTAGCATCTTGTTCTTGTCTTGGAAAAGGAAGGCTTATAAATAGGAATCAGCATTAAAATAGCCAATTACGATTCTTTACCATCAAGAGAACAATCATGCAGCTATGCTGGATTGCTGACTTGCCTTCTGTTAATGTTTTCTGAAATTAACTTCTTTCAATAAAGAAAATATTTGGGACCATATTTATTTATTGAAATATGTTCTAATAGAAAAAATCAGAATTAACTAATTAAGAGCATTCCTTAGATCTGTGGAATAAACAATATAATTATTTGCTACTTACCCAAAATATGACAAGGGAGATGAGACATTAATAAACTGACCTGGTGGGCTGATTTGGTTGACTTCACTGGTCGACATTGCTAGTGGAGCCTGACATATAATGAAGAGTAGAAGGCAGAATGCAATGAGCAGCGTTCGGTTAGATCTTCCGGACATGGTTCGTCTTTTTCCTTAGATTGATAGAATTGCTATGGTGAACTGATGCACAATTTATAGAAATGTTATGAATATATATAACAGATAATAGACGAAAGGAAAGGTCTTGTTCGTAGCTCAGCCTATGCGCTTTCTCGTCCCATAGAATCTAAGCCTATTTTGTTTTCCTATTTATTATATTCAGAGAACAAGGACCACCTACACTTATAACTGATAAAACAAATTATTCCCTCGTAATTAGTAAATAGTTGCTACTATCTCCTTCCATTAAATTTTTTATATTTGACAGTAGAGTTTTAATGATTTCGTGATGAATGTCCAATTAAATTTTAAATTGACTCAAAATTAATATACATTATATCTAAATAATTAAAAATATACTTATAATTTTATTTTTTAATTTAAATAATAATTTCTTAAAATTATACCGTAAAAATTGAATGCACCATAAATAAATATTCTCTTGACATCTTGAGACCGATAACTTTTGGACCAAATTGTTTGTACAAGTGAATGACTGAGGTGATGTTTTGATATGATATATATCTCTAACATTTAGCACTTATGAAGATTTTTCTCAACTCATTAGCAATGTGTGTGGTCTATGTGTGTACGTTTTTTCTGTGAGTTTGTGACATAAAAACTTGTGGTATTGAAACTCTTTTCCTCTATATATAGCAGCTATAAGATTTTTTAACTCACTAGTAATCAAGCTTTTAAAAAACGGAGTTTAAACTTCGTTTAAACCGTTTAAATGGATTTTAAATCATCTCACGTTAAGTTTTTCGAAAAAAACGGATTTAACGAATTTTGACGATTAGACGAATTTAACGTCAATAAAACCATTAAAATCCGTATTATATGGAGACGTTTTATCACCGTATAAAATAGAAACTAGAAAGGTCCATTTTAATACGAATGTGTGGGGAAGTTTTTAAAACTGATGAAGCCCATAATAAATTTGTTATTGAGAACACAGCCCATATCACCATACGAAAACTTAACTTCTCACTCTCACTATTGTCTAACCTGTTCACAGTTCACATATGCTCCTATTCTCTCTTCCCTTCCAATCTTTCTCTCTTTTCTCTTTTCTCCACAGCTGCGCCGATCTTCTCCAAACAAACAACTCTCCTGCTCTCGACCTCCAGTCACTTCTTGGCCTGATTTTTGTCCCTCTCAATCAGCAACTCCTTTGCTCTAGATCTTCTTCACAATGTCACACATGATGAGCTCTACATCAAACAAGCCGCAATCTAGTGATGCGGCATGGGATCATGGTTTTTTGTCGGACCCAAAGATTATTTCGAAGATTCAATGCAAGTATTGCTCAAAAGTGGTTCAGGGTGTCACTCGGTTTAAGTATCACCTCGCTGGAATCCCAAAAGAAGTCACTGCATGTGTCGAGGTCCCTCCAGAGGTTAGGAAGAGATTTTGTGATATTTTAATTGCTAAGAGACAATTAAAAGAGAAGAAAGCTGAGGAATTTAGTCGATTGAGGGGAGAAATCGATTTAAGCTATTCAGAGGGAGAGGGTTTTGATCATGATAATCCTGTCCAATTGCAAAACTTAAGAAGGAAAGCAAAACAATCTGTTGGTGTCAGGCCAATGGATACTTTTTATAAGTTAAGCCCTGAAGAATCCCGAGGAACAAGTGTGAAAGAGCAAGTTCAATCCAAATTTACTACCAAATTGAAGGAAGAGAAAAGAGATCGTGCTTGTGAATACATTGCCCAATGGTTTTACGAGGCTAGCATTCCACATAATGCAGTAACACTTCCTAGTTTTGATCGTATGTTGGAAGCAATTGGAGATTATGGTCGAGGGTTAAAGGGTCCAACAATGTATGAACTCAGCGGACCTTTGTTACAAAAACGTAAGAAGAAAGTACAAGAGGCGCTTGTAAAACACAAAGAAACATGGGAACTTACTGGCTGTTCAATCATGACAGATGGGTGGACTGATAAGAAGGGTAGAGGAATTATGAATCTCCTAGTTCACAGTGCATCTGGAGTTTGTTTTCTTCAATCGGTTGATGCATCAGCTGATAAGAAGGATGGTTCGTACATATTTGATCTTGTTGATAAGTGTATTAAGGAGATAGGTGAGAAAAATGTGGTTCAAGTGGTCACTGACACTGCTAGACCTAATCAAACCATGGGTTCATTGTTGAGAGCAAAGTGGCCTCATATTTATTGGACAGGATGTGCAGCTCATTGTATCGATCTCATACTAGAGGACATAGGCAGTTTGACAAAGGTGAGAAATACAATTCAAAAGGCTAAGGTCATTACAGTTTTTCTCTATGGACATACGCGTGTCTTAAGCCTAATGAGAGTATACCTTGGTAAAGATCTGGTTCGTGCTGGTGTTACTCGGTTTGCAACAGCTTATTTGAATTTAAAGAGCATCCAAGACAAGAAAGCTGAGTTGAAAAAACTATTTCGATCAGATGAGCTCGATAATTGGGGATACTTAAATAAGGAAAAGGGAAAGAATGCAGCTAGAATTGTTAGGTCTGATGCCTTTTGGCAAGGTATAGATGAGGCCATTAATATGTTTGAGCCATTGGTTGATTTGTTAAGACGGGTGGATGGTGATTTGCCATGGGATTTTTATATGGTGGTTTGGAAGATGCAAAAAAAGAAATTGTTGTCAGGTTTGATAAAAATGAAAGCATGTACAAGGATGTATTAGAAATAGTTGATAAGAGGTGGAATGATAAGTTGAAGACTCCATTGCATTTGGCTGCATATTTTTTAAATCCATACTATTACTATTCAAATAGGTTTTATATAGAAAAAAAAGGAATTTTTAGGGAAAATGTGATTACTTGCATGGAGGCCATGTATGAAGGATTTGATGATGAAGCACAAGTTAACCAAGAAAAAATTATGGAAGAACTTCACCATTATCAAGATAGTGAAGGGTCATTTGGGCGTCCCCTTGCTAAAAAACAAGGATCCAACAAACATCTCAATCCAGGTTTTAAAAAATCTATCTCACTTTAAATATTGTATTGTTATTTTTGTATAATTTCATACTATAATTTTTGTTTTATATATTTTTTTTACTACATGATAGCACAATGGTGGCTCAATCATGGTAGCAGTTCACTTCACTTGAAGAGACTAGCAATGAGAATATTGAGCTTGACATGTAGCTCATCAGGTTGTGAAAGAAATTGGAGTACATTTGAGCAAGTAAGTTACATCCTCTTTAATTTAACTTTTATGTATTTCCAATTTGGTTTCCTTTCAATTTATTTTTCTGAACATTGATTTTCCTTTTAATTTTTAAAAAAATCAGGTGCATACAAAAAAAAGGGCAAGACTTCTCCATAGAAGGCTGAATGATTTGGTGTTTGTTAAGTTCAACTCAAAGCTTCTTCAAAGAAAACATGAGATGAATAGAGATCCTATAGAAATAAAAAACATTGATGTTATAGAGGATCTAAATAATGAATGGATTAACAAAAACAATCATCGAGTTGAAGCTTCACAGCAGGAACCTGATGTGGAGAGCGGTTCAAAAGCAGTGGTAGCAGTGACAAGAAAAAGAGGAACAAGAGAGAATGTTGCTTCATCCAGTTCTCTACTGGTGAAGAAAAAGAAAAAAATTTTGCAAATAGAGGAGGAGGAGTTCATTTCATCATCCTCGAATGAAGATGATGAGGAGATTGAGATCAATGATGATATAATGAGTTCTTGTTCTGAATCTGATGAAATAGAATCTTTTGATTAATTCAATGAAAAAGAACTTCTATTAATTACTTAAATTTTATGTTCCAACTTCCAACTCTTATATTTCTTTTTGATATTTTTGATGTAATAGTTAAGTAGTATTTAAGATTTTTAAATTTGAAGTATTAATTAGTGTTATAATTATTATTGTTATTTATTTTTTATTATTATTATTTCGTTTGTTAATTATCAAGTATAAGAATGTATTATATGGTCTTTGAAAAAATAGAAAAATAGATTTAAAACAATCATCCGTTTATAATTTTAATGGCCGTTTAATTCCGTTTAAACGTTAAATCGTTAAATAATTACCTTACGTTAAGAGCCGTTAAACGTTTTTTAAAAGCTTGCTAGTAATTCATAGAGTAGAGCGGTTTTTCTGTGGTCACAATAAAATTTCCATTGTGTGGCAGGTCATTTTACAAAATCAATATCCCTCATTAATTTTATTTTTACTTAAATTTTGGTAGCATTGCTTCTACTCTTTCTTTTTCCTTTCTTTTTTGCTTTTCTTTTTCTTCTACTCTTCCTATGTCTCAATGTCTGTCTGTACTCCTTTATTATTTTATTAATAAAATTTAAGATTCTTTATTTTATTAATAAAATTTAAGAAAAAAATAAAATGTACCTATTTATTCTTGATACATCTCTTTACAGCAATTAATGAGGATAGATGATCTCTTTCTCAACACTACAACACACATTATTTACAACAATTAAGCGTAAGTTATCTGAAATATTACTATATACATATATACCCAAATCAAATAAATAACTAACCAAATGCGTACATACTCAAATTGTACAAATTCGAATGTTGGATTGAGCTCCAAATTTAGAGTGTACAATTTCATTTTCTAAAATTAATCTAATAAGGCAAAGCAATGACGATTTATAGTTTTCAAAGTCTAATTTAAAATAATTTTCAATACATGATTTTGGACTGAATATTTCTAGTATTCATAAAACTATTAGAACAACTCTTTTATAGATTAAAATATTTAATGATTAATGAATCACAACCGTTGAGAAATACTCTACGAATATTGAAAGTTGAGAGACTTGACTTTTATCTTTGTCTAAAAAAGGAAAATACTTCAACAGTGGATTTCTTGCATAATAAATTGATTTTGTATATATGGTTACACTTTTCATAATTTAGTGGTGGCTTCCTGGCACAATACATGAGCGAACATTTTAAACCTCTAATTTTAGATAGCTTTGCCGCTGGCCAGCCAGGAATAAGTGTCAATTACATTACACAACGGGTGGAATTTTTGAAGGTCGGAATAACTTCCAATTTCAATTTGCTCTCTACCAAACAATTAAGAAACTGAAGAAAAGATTAAACAAGATTGATAAAGTCTAATGCTCGAAGGATCTATTTCAATTCCAGCATATGAAGGTTCTATTTATTTCCTAATTTTTCTGATGACCTTTTTTCCTTTCTTTTTTTTTTGAGAAAAAAATTAGCTTTCTAGTAAAAAGCACCCACAAAATTGTGTTCAAATAAACATAATGATAAAGCTGGAGGACAGACTATGCTGAAACTGGGGGTAGTTTGGTTTTGTTTCTTTTCAGTAGACGTCAGTTGAGTTTGCAGAACAAATTTTCTTTGAAATGTAGTTGCTAACTGTGGAGATCAAATTTTAAGGAAGCAATTAATTTACGCAATTTATCACACTAACTATTTTATTAAGCAACCATAAGTAATATTTTTGCTTTTTTTTTGTAGCAGATTGACAATAAAATCCACTGCGACATTTGAGAAGGCTAATAATAGAGATGGAGGGAGACAGATCCAGCAGTTCCATTGTTGTTATTGATATAGAAAACTTACATAGTCTCATGCTAAACAGTCCAGACTACCATTGCACATCATATGATACCACCAACAAGAGAAAGACTCCATGCTTAGTCTCTAAAGTCCCTCCGCAATTACACAGTTTGTATAATAATGTTTATGATCCGGTTGTTGTATCAATTGGGCCGTATCATTATGGAGATCGTTCCTTACAAGTCATGGAAATGAAGAAATGGAGATGTGTTGATTTTATCTTTAAAGCAAATACAAGGATAATGCTGGATGATTATCTAAAGGGACTTTGTGAATTGTACCCACTTGCCAGAAGTTATTACACCGATGAAATCAAAATTGACAACAATAAGTTTGTGCAAATGCTTTTACTTGATGGATGCTTCATTCTTATGGCCTTGTGTCAGATGGATTTTGTCCCCATCAGTCATAATTTTTTACTAGATAATGACAACGAGAACCAGGCAGACCCATGGAAGAAAAATTTTATTTATGATCTCCTCCTAGTAGAAAATCAAATTCCATTTGTTGTGGTGAAGAGGATTTATGAACTCATTACTGGTGAGGAGAACAAGACTCCATCCCTCACCAATGAGGTCACAAATTTTGTTGAACAAATTTTATGCAGATATCCAAAAGCTATAAGAAATTCAGATAGACCCAAAAGTTTTCATCATCTTCTACACCTATGCCACATGTACTTGAGACCTAGTAAAAATTATGACCATATTTTGGGGCAACCCAACCATAGCAGTCGGTTAAGGCATCAGTGGCACCGAGCAGTGGAATATTACTAAGTGGGTCTTGAGTTTGTAAAAAGAGAATTTGATGAGAGAAATCCCCATTCTCTCTTGGATGTTAGATTAAGCAACAACCGGATGGAAATTCCATGTCTACCCATAGATGAGGACATGACAACCATATTCCGAAATCTCATTGCATTTGAACATCTGAACCCTCAATTTGGGAACAATATCACTGCATACATCATTTTCATGTCCGAGCTGATCCGCAATGCTGAAGATGTTGGCCTGCTTGTTAGTGAAGGAATCATAGAACATCATTTTCGAAGCGATGAAGAGGTAGCCAATTTGTTAATGGAGTTAAGTGCTGGTGTTGAATTTGATTTTGCTGATAACTTTTTCATGAAGGATATATGTCAGGTTTTAGGAGAACTTTACGAGAGCCGCATGAAATGGAAACAATGGCTGTGGAGAACCTCTACAACAATCCGTGATTGGATTTTGAATTCTTCATGTCGGCTGTCACATTGCGTGCTGCACATCCTTTTGTAGCTTTGGTTTTATTTTATTTGAAGTGTTTCTATAGTTCCAAGCAGATGAACGATCTCAGTAAGTAATTTCTAAGCACGTTGAATTTGGGCATTACAATTTATCTTTTTTGATCTAACTTATTTTAACGGTTTCATCAATTTTGTGGTAATACTTATTGTTGCTACACATGCATTTAGATAACTAAAAAATGTTGAAGTTTTTTTTGTTTTTGGAAACAGACATTGAACACATGCATCCACAATTCAATCTAATGTTTTAAGTGAGATGATGTTTCTTAAATAATACGATGTAATATGCAATTCAGCGTAATAATGTTAGGATTAATTTGAGTTGTTCGATGAAGTAAGGGCATGCAATATAGCATAATAATAATAAAATAAACATTTAATTTTGATCTTTTGGTGACAAATCCAATATGTTGAAACTAAATTAAATTATTACAATTTTACCAGACGAGCGTGGAATCTGTTGATTCCAGGAATAACAATGACTTAATACTTTTAACCATTTACATTCTAATTAAATTATATAGATTATCTGAAAACTTATAGTATAATGGAGCATCATCTAAATTTTGATCATAACATATACGGTTAAATAACAATGAATTGAGTAAAGTCATGTAAAAAAAAATAACCAGGAACTAAATATAGATATGCGACAATTAATGTGGCAAATGTGACAAACATATTTTGATTTGTTCAGATTCCCGTAGTTTAGCTAGAGAAGCAACGAGTTCACTCAGCCTGAATATAAAAAGCTGGGTAAGGATGCTCTTATCCTCTGGTACAAAGTGTAAGCACTTTTTAATTTTTATTGTTGACATTCTATGAGTTGTATGTGCTCTTTGGTCGATTAAATCTCAGAAACAATTTCACAGGTATTTGAAAATATAACTTTTCTTCGTTATTCCCTTCTGTGGAATAGTTCGCTTGACCTGGAAAAAGGTTTTAGAAGTACTATTATCTTCTGAAGTAAAATCCTTTTAACATCTAAACACATGCTAAATTTCCATGTATATATGGATGCTAATTGACACTTTGGTTTACGTTATTTAAAGTACTGTATGTCAACATTATTATATATATGTTAAATCTAACTAGTTAAATTTAATCAGAAGTAAATGTAACCGTTTACAGTGCACAAAATAAAAACTACGCTCATAAAAAAATATAGAAGAATCCAGGAAGAAAGAATATAAAAACAAAAGAGCAATACTCTAATCATCACATTTTATAGAGAGAAATTTAGTAATTTATTTTTGACCATCCAATCAAACAAAGGTAAGATGGAATGTCTGCTTTGTAAATTTCGAGATTTTATTTTTAGCAAGAAAATATTCACCCATAATGAATTATAAGAAATTTACGTTTATATCCCTGGACTTTTATATAACTTAATCACCCGATCAAAAGAACAACTACTATCCAGAAAAAATTGATATACTTGGGCAATTTTCAAAATAGAAAGTTAGATCACTTTCGTTTCTAAAACTCAGAAGGTGAAATTCCATGGGAAAAGTTTTCTTCTGCTCTTTTTGTTTTCCCTCTCTTTTTGTGCTCGACACACAAGCTACTCTAAACCCATGGGCTTTTAATGTCCAAAATAATAAAATTATAATTAATTGCAAAAATTATGAAGGACATTAGAGATATATATGTCATGATTCTCATAGCTGATCTATTGAGCTGATTTGTTTGACTTCACTATGTTGAATAAATGACTCAAACTTAGATAATTTCTGTTATTAGAGAAATAAGTGAAGGGCTGAGAGTAAATTTACATTTATTAGTATTGTCTTTGTTTATTTAAATTTCTAATTTAGGCACATTCTATTTTGTAACTATTTGTTAAGTGAAGGGTTGTAACTCTTCAGGGGTTGGATCTATTCTGCTTTATATATAGCAGTTAGATAGTAGACAATTTGTATCCTTTTCTTTTGAATGAATAATATCGAACTTTGTCGGTTTCTCTTATTTTCGCTCTAAAATATTCCAACATTTTGGTATCAGAGCAAGGTTAGTGAATGTCTGACGATACTTCCTCTAGAACCATGAATCAATCTACCATTCCTCAATTCGATGGAGAGAATTACAATTTCTGGTGTATCAATATGAAAACGCTGCTTAAGTCTCATGGGTTATGGGACATAGTCGTTGCTGGTTTTACGGGAACTGATCAAGAAAATGTTAAGAAGGATTCAAGGGCGATGTGCTTGATCCAACAAGGTGTTAGTGATGCAGTCTTTCCCAAAATCGCAGCAGCAGAAAATGCCAAAGAAGCCTGGACGAATCTGTCTACATCATTTGAACGGAACACTTGGGTAAAGGGGATGAAACTTCAGGGCTTGAGAAGGGATTTTGAGACACTGCAGATGAAGCCTGAAGAGAACATCCAAACTTTTCTTACAAAGGTGCAAAATGTGGTGAATCAAATGAAGGTATATGGTGATACGGTGTCAGATCAAACTGTGGTTTCCAAAATGTTGAGAAGTCTAAATCCTGAATTTGATCATGTTGTCGCTGCGATTGAGGAATCCAAAGATTTAGCAAATTATTCATTCATAGAACTTACAGGATCTCTACAGACACATGAATCTAGATTAAGGAAAAGGGAAGAATCGGTTGGAGAACAAACTTTTTATGTAAGATGAGAAGTTGTGAGAGGAAGAGGAAGAAGCAGGAGTAGTTTTGCTAGAGGGAGAAGAGGCAGGGAATCGAATTCCAGAGGGGGAAGGAATATTGATTCATCAGATTGTGACTCATCTGATGAGTTTAAGAAAGGAGTTAAGTGTTATAACTGCAATAAGATGGGACATTACAAATCTGAATATCAAGAGCCAAGTAAACGGGTGGTGCGTTGTTATTATTGTAACAAACTGGGGCATCTTCAATCTCAGTGTTACAACAAAAAGAGAGAAGAAGGTCAGGCAAGTTTCGCCCAGGAGAATGAAGAGGAGTATGAGGAGACAGATGATACACTTTTCATGGCTTACACCAGTCACGAAATTGATCCAAGCACGATTTGAGTCTGGACAGCGGGTGCTCAAATCACATGATAGGGCACAAGGAGCAGTTTGTTACTCTTGATGAATCCTTTAAGCATCAAGTGAAACTTGGAGATAATAAGATGATTCAAGTAGAAGGTAAAGGGACAATATCTGTTCTTACAACAACCGGTATGAGAAATCTTCATAACGTGTATTTCATTCCAAAATTGTCACAAAACTTGTTGAGTATTGGGCAATTGACTGATAACGGTTATTTCATTGTATTTGATGGTAAAACCTGTACCATAAAAGAGAAGACAGGTGATCAGTTAATTGTAAATGTAGAAATGGCTGCAAACAAATTGTTTCCTCTAGAAATGACCACTGTGATGGATCGGGCATTAATTGCAAAGGGGACGAAGATCTCTGACCTATGGCATCAGAGATATGGGCATTTAAATGAGTCAAGTTTAAAGTTATTGGGTCATAAAGAGATGGTCTATGGTATACCTGCGATTGGTGAAGTAGAATTTTGTGAGGGATGTGTGTATGGAAAACAATCCAGAATACCATTTCCAAAGAATCAAAGTAGAAAGACTGAGAACATTCTTGAGGTTGTACATACCGACTTGTGTGGGCCAATGAAGACTACATCTTTAGGTGGCAGTAAGTATTTCTTATTGTTCATTGATGATTTTAGTAGGAGAAGTTGGATTTATTTTCTTAAGGCCAAATCTGAAACATTCAATGTGTTCAAGAAGTTTAAAGCTTTGGTTGAAAAACAAACAGGCAACAGTATAAAAGTTCTAAGATCTGATAGGGGAGGGGAGTTTACTTCAAGAGAGTTCAATGAATTTTGTGAAGTAGAAGAGATACACCATGAGCTGACCACACCGTATACACCGCAACAAAACGGTGTAGCGGAAAGGAAGAATAGAACAGTAGTTGAAATGGGAAGGAGTTTGATGAAACACAAGAAGCTGCCTAATCAATTTTGGGCTGAAGTTGTAGGAACAACAGTTCATATACTGAACCGATCACCAACCAAAGCAGTGAGTGAAGTTACTCCATTAGAAGCGTGGTCTGGAAATAAACCTGATATAAGTTATTTTAGAGTATTCGGTTGTATAGCTTATGGGTTCATTGATGATCACATGAGAAGTAAACTTGATGACAAAACTCTAAAACAAATCTTTATTGGGTACAGTGAGCAGTCAAAAGGGTACAAGTTATATGATCCTGTAAGTGGAAAGGTTACAGTGAATAGAAATGTTGTTTTCGATGAAGGGTCATGTTGGGATTGGGATGAGAAGAAAGAAGCTGTAGCTGTTGAAAAAGAACCTGTTACAGTTACAGACAGTGAATTAATAGAAGATGAAAGTGTAGGAGTGGAAGTGATGAAGAGCAGGAGATATTGGATAGAAATGAGGTTGTCGAAACTCCTTTGAAAACTTATACCAGGAGGGGGAGAGATGTGCGGCTCACAAATAAGAAGACAAGAGCACTAACAGACTTGTATGAATCAACACAAGTTATGTTAGTGGCTGATCCGACATGTTTTGAAGAAGCAGCTATGAAGGACGAGTGGAAAGTAGCCATGAAGGATGAGATTGCAACAATAGAGAAGAACAAAACTTGGAGATTGGTAAGATTACCGGAATGAAAAAATGTAATTGGGGTGAAATGGGTGTACAAAACTAAAGTAGGACTAGAGGGTGAAATACTAAAGCATAATGCTAGACTTGTGGTGCGAGGGTACACTCAAGAGCAGGGAGTTGATTTTGATGAGACATTTTCTCCTGTGGCACGATTTGAAACCATAAGAACTCTTTTGGCAATTGCAGTACATTTAAAACTGATAGTGTATCAATTTGATGTAAAATCAGCCTTTTTAAATGGGGAATTGAAGGAGGATGTTTACATAGAGCAGCCAAAGGGATTTGAAGTTCACGGGAAAGAGGAGCATGTATACAAATTGGATAAGGCTTTGTATGGATTAAAACAGGCCCCACGAGCTTGGTACAGTAAAATTAATAATCACTTTCTTGAAACTGGTTTTGAAAGGAGCAGCACTGAATCTAATCTTTACATAAAGAAGAATGGTGGAAATGAACTACTGATTGTGTGTCTTTATGTAGATGACATGATCTACATGGGAACAAATCAGGGTTTAGGTGATTAGTTTAAAGAGAGTATGAAAAAGAAGTTTGAGATGACTGACTTAGGAAGGATGAAATATTTCTTGGGTTTGGAAGTGATTCAAGATGACAAGGGCATTTTTGTCTCACAAAAGAAATATGCCTGTGATCTTTTAAGAAGATTTCAGATGGAGAACTGTAAGGCAATGAGTACACCCATGAATGCAAAAGAAAAGTTAGTCAAGGAGGATGGAAGTGCATCAGCTGATGGTGTGAGATATAGAAGTATGGTGGGTGGCTTAATTTATCTTACTCATACAAGACTTGACATTTCGTTTTTCAGTTGGAGTTATATCAAGATTTATGCACAATCCAACAAAACACCATATATGAGCAGCGAAAAGAATTCTGAGGTACATTTCTGGAACAACTGAGTATGGGGTGTGGTACGATAGGAAGAGTACAGAAAATTTGTCTGGATACAATGACAGTGATTGGGCAGGGTGTTATGAGGATATGAAGAGTACATCTGGTTACTTGTTTTGTTTGGGGTTAAGTCCTGTTAGCTGGAAATAAAAAAAACAGCCAACAGTATCGCTTTCCTCAACAGAAGCGGAGTATGTAGCAGTATGTACAGCAGTTTGTCAAGGGGTATGGCTCAGTAGAATTTTGAAAGATGTTGAGAAGCAACAGGAAGGATCAGTAGTGATTAAATGTGACAACAAATCAACAATAGCTATGTGCAAAAATCCGAGGTATCATGGTAGATCAAAGCACATTGATATTAAACTTCATTTCATCAGGGAGTTAGTCGCAAATAACACTATTGAATTGGAGTATGTGCCCATTGCAGACCAGAAAGCTGATATTCTGACCAAGACGTTACCAGCAGCTGATTTTCTAGCTATGCGCAGGAAGATAGGAGTAACCAAGTTTGAATCAAGAGGGGGGTGTTGAATAAATGATTCAAACTTAGATAATTTCTGTTATTAGAGAAATAAGTGAAGGGCTGAGAGTAAATTTACATTTATTAGTATTGTCTTTGTTTATTTAAATTTCTAATTTAGGCGCATTTTATTTTGTAATTGTTTGTTAAGTGAAGGGTTGTAACTCTTCAGGGGTTGGATCTATTATAGCAGTTAGATAGTAGACAATTTGTATCCTTTTCTTTTGAATGAATAATATCGAACTTTGTCGGTTTCTCTTATTTCCGCTCTAAAATATTCCAACACACTATCCTGATCAATTCCCTGGTTGAGCCTGATGCATCATGACCAAAAATAAAAACGAGATAGTAAGGAAGAGTACAAGTATTTTTTTATACATGTCTTTTTGTTTTTACTGAGGATTAGTAGAGCTTCTACTTAAGATGAATCCTTTTCTGGTGCACCATTAATATAAAGTTATATGAAATTTTTTCATATATATATATATATTTGGTAAACATTTTCATGTTAATAAAAGTAGAAAATTGTCCAATGTAGCTAGCAGATAGAACAAGTCATCTCCTTAAGCAACTGACAACGATCAACGTATATGCCTACTTTTAAGGGCATCTCCAACCTTATTTGTGGTGTCATCGGTGCTGTTACGTTATGCCTTATGAAGTTATGACATATCTAATATCTTCTAGCAGCTATAAGATTTTTCTTCAACTCATCACTGTGAAAAGAGAAAAGATATCTGTTTGAGTGTACGAATTAACTTCTTTCTGCTGAGATGGGGTGGATGGAAGTGACAGGCCGAGGAGCCAGACAAGCCATGCAGAAATTGTGTAAGACAAAGAACGTGAAACATCTGATTTAACAGCCATGTTCAGTCATCTGTCTGCCTTATTCTTTTCATATGCCACTTAATTTGGGATTTTTTTTTGTTAATCCTAATTTAATTTTCATACAAAATTTTGGTAGCCACGTACTCTGGTCTTCTGTCTCTCCTTAATTTGGCCAATGTTTAATTTAGTAAATTCTTGAGCTGGATGATATATGCAAATATTATTTTAGCGATCATTTGAACACCAATGTTTAATTCTAATTTTAGATAGCTTTCTAGTTGACCGTACGTCAAGAATGTAAGCCCAATTAGTATACAATGGGCGAAATTTGGAAGAAGATTCTTGAGACCGACAATTTCCAAATTGATCTTTCAAAAAGGTACTAAGAAAAATTGAATCAAGGTGGAAATAGCCTCATATGGTCTGAAGGATCTAATTCAATTTACAGCATCGACCAATAGGTTCTATTTTTCTCCTAAATTTTCTTACTATATGTTTTTTTTGTTGTTTAATAGCTGAAGAAAGAATTTTGTGTTTTTATCAATTGATTGAAATTACGCAAAACAGATGCATATATAGTTGATGCTGAAATAAAGCAATATCAAACTTTTTGGTAAAAATGGCAGAACTATGGTTATTGCCTTTCAATATATTTTAGTTAATAGGTTTTGCGGATCAAACTTATGCAAACACAATGCACGATTCAAATTTCTTCTTATTAAAGAAAAGCTATATACACACACAATGCACGATTCAAATTTTTCTGAGATGCTTGCGCTTGATTAATTTTTCCAATTACTTAAAAGAGAAGTGTTTTTCCCCTAATTCTTTTTTTATGGAAGATGATGTATTAGATAACAAGGCTGTTTTTGTCAAATAAAGTGGAGAAGAAGGCAACTTATGTTTTAATTGTGATGGAAAACGACATATGCTGCAGTTCAACTGTGGTTATTGATATAGAAAAATTAAATAGCTCCCTGCAAAATAGTCGGTAGTACCACCATTGCACATCTTATGACACCACCATCAAGAGAAACACTCAATGCTTCATCCACATAGTTCGTCGACGTACAGGCAATGCATATCATAACCTGTATGATCCTCTTATTGTATCAATCGGGCCATATCATCATAGAGAGCACTCGTTACAAACCATTGAAAGGAAGAAGTGGAGATGCCTCGATTATATCCTGAGATCATATATAGGGAAAACTCTCGAAGATTATCTAAAGGAGCCCCAGGAAATATACCCACTTGCGAGAAGCTACTATGCCGATGAGACCAAAATAGAAAGCAACAAATTTGTGCAAATGCTTTTACTCGATGGATTCTTCGTTATGATGGCATTATGTCAGATGGACTGTATCTCTGACAGTCAAATTTTGGTGCTAGAAAATGACGACGAGCAGGTGTCATGGCAAAACATTTTAGTTTATGATCTTCTCCTAGTAGAAAATCAAATTCCCTTTATTGTCATAAAGAGAGTATATGAACTCATTGTGGGTGAAGAAAGTACTAGTAATCCATCACCAATTGATGAAATAACACACTTTGTCGGAAAAATTTTATGCAACTATCCAAAAGCTATCAGAGAATCAGATAAACCCAAAAATTTTCATCATTTTCTACGCCTGTGCCACATGTATTTGAGACATCACCCTATTGCCATGCAACTAAACCATTGCCATCAGATGTCACTGCATTAGTGGCACCGAGCTGTGGAGTACAATATAGTATGACTTACGTTCGGAAAAAGGACGAAAATTGTCCCCATTCCCTCTTAGATGTAAGATTAAGTATCATTGTGTTAGAAATTCCATATTTTCCAATATATGAGAATATTCCATCAATTTTTAGAAATCTCATTGCATTTGAACATATGAACCCTCAATTTTGGAATTCTATCACTGCATACACCTTCTTCATGTCCAAGCTGATCAGTAATGTTGAAAATGTTAACCTGCTTGTTAGTAAAGGAATCATAGAGCACCATTTCCAAACCGATGAAGAGGTAGCTGATATGTTCATGGAACTGAGTGGCGGCGTTCAATTTGATTTTTCTGGCAACTTTTACTTGAAGAACA
Source organism: x Bolboschoenoplectus mariqueter (assembly GCA_037678475.1). Classification (NCBI taxonomy): domain Eukaryota; kingdom Viridiplantae; phylum Streptophyta; class Magnoliopsida; order Poales; family Cyperaceae; genus x Bolboschoenoplectus; species x Bolboschoenoplectus mariqueter. The sequence continues at coordinate 2,927,551 of CM075251.1, forward strand.
TTTGTCAGGATTTAGCAGAACTTTACTACAGCCGCATGGGAAGGTGGAGAGGATGGCTAAGGACCACCTCTACAACAATCTGGATCCTGAAATCTTGATGGCAATAATCAGATTTGCTGCACGTCCTTCTTCTTTTCTGGTGTTATTATCTTTTGAAGTGTTATAGTCCAAGCTGTTGACAAATCTTAATTAGTAATTTATAAGCACCAATTTGTGCATTTCAAGCTAACTTTCTTTAACAGTATTATTAATTTTGTTGTAATACTTATTACTGGAAATGTATTCCTTGTGAAATTGGTTTCAGTTTGATCGGTGAAAGTTTTATTTAAGCCATGCATGTACTGTTTGGTGTGTTAATCATGAGCGAGCTAAAACTTACAACTAAAAAGGAAAAATGGATATTTAAAAATCATATGATCTTAATTTTACAAGTTATATATATATTAATTAATGTCCTATTAACTATGTTGTAGGCAGTGATATTAAAACCTCTCCAAGATCCAAATTTTTAAAAATTTAGACAATCAGATATTGAATATTTACTATGTTGTACGCTGTCGGTAACCTTTACAACAATCTGTGGTTGGATTCTGAATTCTTGATGGTAGCTATCACATTGCTAGTGCCGTACATAATTTTATATTTTTGGTTTTATTTATTTGAAGTGTTTCTATAGTATCAAGCAGATGAGCGATCTTAGTAAGTGGGGAAGCTCTCACAGGCGAAGCAAATTCTCCATCGAACGCTGGCGCTAATGGGCTCCCAATGTTCCCTTCTATTTCAAAAAAGAATGAAATAAGTAAGAAAACTTATGTGAGTAATGATTAATAATGGATTCCATAACGGAGCCATATCTATGACCGGCTTGCCCCTGAGGGTACCAGTGATCTTTCTTTGACCTCTATTACGAGACGACTGGCACTTTCAAAGCCTGAAAGTACACCAAGAAAATTTGGAGAAAGAGTGATCATATCTTTACATGAATAATGGAAGTTATGCAAGCATAAATATCTGGTAGACTCGCCTGAAAGATGAAGAACTCTACCAAAATGGGATCAAGCTCCTCCTTGTCAGTCGACTCTCTTGAGTTTTTTCCGTATCAGCAAATCATAATAAAGTTAAATAGAAACTTCATGAATATAAGTACAATACATAAAAGGCAATATGAATATGATTACCTGTCTTAGAAGCGATAGGAGGGTTTGATGGCACCTTGCTGTCGAAACCCTGAAAATCAAGTAAAGTGCGAGAGGCGGAAGAAGAAGGAGATCTTTGCCGCTTCTTTTCATTCTTCTTTTTGTCCGGTAATGGACAAGTCACGCATGCCATATCGGTAGGGAGTATCGCCTAATATGCAGATATCGTGTGAGTATACCACTTATGATACTTGATAGTAAAGGTCACTTCTGAGCTGGAAGCCCGAGGCATGATAAACCGAGAACCTGTACCCACTGAAGCATAGGAGACCAACACATACTCAAACTCTCCAAGTCTGCAGAAAGCAACTCGGGACAAGAAAGCATCTCAGGAATGCTCTGATCATATCCGAACTGATGAGCACAGCGATGAGGAAAATATAGCTCTAAGATGATGCACTCATCAATACGTAAAGACAAGAGGCTGCATCAAATACTGATAAAATACTCGGTAGCCACTGAGTCCCCTAGGACCCCCTGAACTAACCTAGACCGTGGGTTGTCCACAACAAGCCTGTCTAAACCTCTAGACATTTTACGCGAAAAGACACGTACCTTAGACTTTTGAAGTGCCCCTCAAGAAAGAAGCAATAACGAACATCCTTGGGTGAAAGAGATGATGTCAAGGCACAAGCTATATCGGACAAATAAAGCAACAGAACCCGTACCTCCTGGGAGAGGATCGAGATATAAAGACTCATCCAGTGTGCGTAAAGCTAGCCGTTGATGAAATGAAAGGGAAATGACCTACCCACTGAAAGATGGATCGCGAGAAAGACCAATCCACGAAGCAATCGATAAATGTTGGCTAATGTCAAGATGGCCAAGGAAATCCTATGTCCCTGAGCCAAGATATGTAATAAATGACATTACATGTTAACTTTTGTTTAACCAAGTTGGGGCACTATTTGAAAAGATTCTCATAAACCAGGGGAGAGGACTTGCATGGGGAGTAAAACTACTGGAAAGAAAGTTGGCTTCATAAAATACATTTCAGGATAAGAGAGAGCTGCAAGTTTTAGGCGACAACACAAAAGTGCTTTTATTTTCTTTGTTATCGCTTTTAATTTTCAATAGAACATCATAAAGCATCTTTAACTGCTGAATCAATAATTAATTATTTTAAATTCTATATTTAATTGTATAGCTAAAATAATTTTACTTTCTTTACTAAATAATTTATTATTATGTGGGACATATCTAATTTAACATATAGAATTAATTATATTGTTGTGAAATTTTTTTGTTCTAATTTTTATATTTTATATAATTTGATGTTCAATGCTCAAGCTAAAAATATGTTCTTTCTTCAATAACTTATTTTTATTTCGGAACAAAGTGTGAACAAAATTCTAGTTTCAATAGAGTTTCTTAATTGAAAAAGAAAAAAATAAGCTTAGTAGATTTTATAGGCATGAAAAAATAAATTAAAAAAGGGCTCAGAACTTCTCTCAAGTCATTCCATGTGGTTCTTATTTCAATATTTTCCTTCCAAATTTCAAATGATTTGGACTGCATGCCAAAACATATAATTAATTTCATACCATAGAAAAAACAAAACGTAAACTACGTACAAAGGCATGTGGAGATTGCAAATTAGAGTGACCCTACTTTAAATTGGTGGGATCTTTTGATAATTATAACTTGATAATTTTGATAACTAAATGAAAAAATTTAATATCGTATTTTTTTTAACTTATAGGTTGATTGTGTTGTAATTTTTATGTAATTTAAGAATCATTTAATATATCATCGAAGACAACTAAATTCAGACTATTACAAATTTCATATAATATCAAAAATATTTAAATTATATGAAATTTGAAATACAATCATTCCATAAATTTAAGAATATATCTATAAACTAATTTTTGTTTTTATGAAATTTTATACTTATTTGAAAAAATCGTTGTTAAGGTTATCAATTTAATAATTATCAATGGTTCCCCAATCTTTTTAAATTTTCCATGTAATTGTTGTCTTCTTTGTTTCCTATACCTTTCTTTCAATCTTTCCTCTCTTTACAAAATTGTTGGAAAACGGCATTCACCTATCCTGTCTGAATAAACAACCCTTCGGCCTTTGATAAGACGATTAGGAAGAACTTATTGCATATCTATACTATCCTGTGCATTCTTAACTATGCCTAAATATCTCGTAGTTGCTAGAAGATATCTCTAGTATACTCCCCCCGGCCCCCTAGCTAGGGCCTTACACAGCAATAAGAAAAAGATATTCATTTATAGGATGGCCTTATTCACACTAACTACACAACTACTCTACATACTTTTGTTTGAGACCTATACTGATGATGTATTAGAACATTTTAATTTGTTCTGGCCTCGTCCATCAATAATGTGAGGTCATGTCATCCTCCAGCAACAACACGTAAAAAATGTTAGCAATTGGTTTATATTTTATCAGCCGTTGACACTGCTATCAGTCAAATTATTTCATTTTTTATACATCACTTGCATTTTCGACAAAATATGATTATACATTTTAAACTAACGACCTACTGCCATAGCAGTTCAATCATATGTTACTAACTGTTGACATTACCGGTGGCAGTTACTTCTTTTTGCGTATTATTCATATATACATTTTGAAATATCAAAAAGATTAGTAGTTATGTTTGGATACAAATTATTTATACTACCCAAGCACTAAAATTTATAAATCCAGATACAAACGAATAATATCTGATCCATTTACTCCGACCCATGACACACTCATAGCTTCATGTAGAGCACCTTTGTTTTGTTTTATTTCATTTCATTTTTCGGCAGAACCTCTATAAAACGGGGGATCAAAAACACTTTGCTCCTGCTACTACAACCTAGAAAAATAAAACCATGTCCCAAAGGTTCTGGCAACTCTTGTTTATCATCCCCCTTCTATTGTTATTGGTCTTGACATGTCAGATTCAAACAATAGAGAGCAACGTACACAATCCCATCAGCAATCAAGGTTAAGTTCTGGCTTAATTATTTGCAAGTTTTTTTTAAGATAAAAATGAAAGTCAAAATCACTCAAATTTAAATGTTCATGAAAGATTCTTCATTTAAAATTTCGAACATATAACCTCCCACACAAAAAAATATTCTCTTTACTATTAAAACAAAGGTTGGTTCTCAACTTATTTGCATGTTATAATACTAGAAGATATTATATGATTGTCATGCATAAAACAGGATGGATAGCTGCTAATCCAATTAGTATTATTCTCACCCCATCGAAACCTATCCTACGATCCTAGTATTACTGAAATTGCATGCGATGAGCTAGAGTTCATAAACAAATCGTCATGCATAAACCAGGGTCCTGAGATTTGATTAGTTTGAAAAAAAAACAGTCTGTATTTGAATTAAATTGTGTTTGATTTAATTTTCAGTATGCATTTTTATTTTTTATTTTTTCTCTAACAAAGGTGGACAATGAAATTCATTTATATTAATTAAATTCAATGTCTGAAAACTATATGTTTTTTTTTCCATTTTGATGTGGTATGCAAAATCTATTTTTAATTTCAAAGAGTAATAGTTTTGTCAAGCGGATCATAGCTTTTTGTTGAGCATTTATTTATTTAAAAAAATTCAAAAGAAATAAATATCCAAGCATAATCACCCATCTTGACTAGGGATGTAAGTAAATAAATTAGTGATACCTGCATTTAGCTAACTCTTAATTTCCACTCTATATTATGCTTCCGACAGGAGAAAAGCATGGAGTTGCTGAGAGTAAAGAAGATAAGCTGATCATTCGAACTCCCGTTGTTTTCTTTCCAGGGTTCACTCCGCCTCCAAATAGCCCAAGGAAATCTTGAATAACACCCATCAAGGATGCAACTGAGCTTACCATTTAAATTTTGAATTTATAGTTGCAGAGAACAACTTTTTGTTCCTAAAAATATAGAGATTATTGTTATATAAGATACTTGAAATTGCTGTACTTGATGTTCTAGTAATCTTTACATGATTTTCTCTGGGTTCATACATCATTTCTTATTTAGGATAATTCTAACATACATTTCTTATTTAGGATAATTCTAACATACATTTCATTTTTATGATATATTCAACTCTTACAATATATAAATATTTTCAAATTAAAGAAACAAAAAATTTAGATTTTTGAATTATTTAGATAGAATATATATCAAATTTAGACTAATTTGAAAAAAAATTTGCTTTCCATCAAATAATTTTAGAATTTTAACGGTTGAGTTTTAATAATTGTGTGATAAATGACCAATCAAATACTGAATTGACTCAAAATTAATGTACGTTTTATCTAACTAAATAGTTAGAAATACAACTACAACTTTATTTTTTAATTTAAATAATATTTCTCAAAAAATTGACCTTACAAAATTGGACATTTTATAAAAATCGGATATGCGTTAGAATTACTCATTTATTTATTTGTGAGTATTTATGCGAACATATTAAAAACATTCTACCTACAAGAATTTGTGGGGTAATCAGCAATTGCTCAGAGTAGTAGCCAGGGGCAGATTTAAATGAACACAATGACGTCAATTGGTCCCATATTTCTTGTTTCCAAAATTGATAATTTGTACTGATTTTTTTAATGTCATTTCAAAAATAGATCTAATTTGATCTTCATATTTAATGTGAAAATTTCTACAGTAACATGGTTATAAAGTAACAAAATTAAATTAAATTAATTACCATAAAATCTCCAATTAGTAGATAGTGACTCTCATTAAATTATTTGCTGCATCCATGTCTGGTGGTCACACAAGAGAGGAGCCGCAGGAGTGGAGGTCAATCCCAAGACAAGATAGAGACAAGCCCGCCTTGGCTACGGTTTTGGCCTCACTATTTGACAAGAAAGATCTTCTGTTTAGAAGGAATGTCCTTTAGAGATTAATAGAAAGATCCAGTGTCAGATAGACATCCATGAATCTGGAAAATGGAGGCCATGGAGCAAAATAGGGAATGAGACAATACTAGAGAGCAAGAGGGAGGGAGAGCGAGAGGGGAGAGAAACGGAAGAGAACGAGGGAAGAGATTGAAAATAGAAGAAGAAAGGTTCAGGAGTTCCTGAGAATGAATCAATAGTTGAATCAGACAAGATTCGGAGTTCGCAGACCACATACGATACATAACATGTTCATCCGAAGAAGGGAGATATGTCATCTTCTTCATGAGAAAACCTCTCCAAAACCCTAACTCCTTCCAAAACTGTAGAGCCCTCTGCAACCTTCTCCAAACCTCCTCAATCAGCATAGAACCCTAAACCTCCTTCAACAACGGCCAAAGCACATACAAATGAAACACAAGATCCCATTAATGAGGAAGGCTGGACAGTTGTTATTTCCAAAAGAAATAAACCACCTCTTCACCCGAAGAGTCACTACAATGTGAAATCAACCCACCCCACACTAAAGAAGAAGATTGACAGACTCTCAAAGCAAAGAAGATGCTTCCACTGCATGTAGATGGGCCACCAGCATAAAGACTGTAGGGAACCGATGCATTGTTATGGGTGTAATAAAATGGGACATGCATTTAGAAACTACTCAGCGTGGTCACCGAGGGCCGCCATTTCGCATGCCAAGGCTAACTCTGTCAACACTGACACCACTATAAAATCCGAAACACAATCCCAACCCTTTACAGTCTCCTTTGCAGATATAACTAGAAAAAACATCTCAAACAAGAGAAACAAAGAGAATATCCATACCCTACACTCCAAAACTTCTCAAACAAAAATGGCTGTTCCACCGAATTACCAAGACTTACCCATGAACGACCCTGACCTTTTAGGAGAAAGGGTCGATATGCTTTGTGCATATTTCCTTCACCGCCATTTCCTACGCCATTCCAATATGTTCCTTCTACGCTCCGCTTTCATTACTGTGGGTGACAATCATGATGATCCAATAAGTTCATATGTGGCAATTTCCCTCACCGCCATTTCCTACACCATTCCAATCTGTTCCTTCTACGCTTTGCTATCATTACCGTGGGTGACAATCATGATGGGCCCTTCTCACCAGATCATAATGATGGCCCGCATCTACCGCCTAATCATCATCATCACCCCCCTCAGCAGCACAATGCTTCGGACTCTTCAATGATTAGTGAACTCAGACAACAATCAACAACAACATTCAAAATATTTAGACTATCATAGCACCGCCACATGCCATGGTATTTATTTGGCTTAGATTGCTTAACAGACTCCTAACAATTGATAATCTTGTCAGAAAGGATGGATCATACCAAATATTTGTCAATTATATAGACAACAGAAAGAATCAATGAGTCATTTGTTCAACGAGTGCATTTTTACAACACAACTCAGAAATTGCATAACAATAATTCTGCCACCAACAAGGATTGCATGTTCACAGTATATAAGCAACGATCCTAACAAAATTTTATTGGCAAGAGACATTGACTTATTGAAGATAAATGGAGGTGCTTCTAACTATTTAATTAGATTTTTTTGAGAAATATTATTCAAATTCAAAAATTAAAGTTGTAGATGTGTTTCTAACTATTTAATTAGATAGAACATGTATTGATTTTATGTTAATTTAGAATTTGATTGGTGATTTATCATAAAATCATTAAAACTCAACCATTAAAATTCTAAAATTATTTGATGGAAGACAAAATCGCTTTCAAATTAATCCATATTTGTTACATAATATTCTATCTAAATAATTAAAAAAACATCTACAATTTTAGTTTTCTAATTTGAACAATTTTTTTATATATTTTTAAAAAATATATATATTGTAAAAGTTGGATATATCATAAAAGTAAAATGTATGCTTGAATTATCTTAAATAACAAATGACGTATGAACCAAGAGAAAATCATATAAAGATGATATCTTATATAATGATCATCTTTATATTTTAACTAGTATCGAAAAGTTAAACAAAATAAAATTGCATACTGAAAATTAAACCAAACGCAATTTAATTCAAATACTAAAGATATCTCCTAGCAACTACGAGATATTCGGGCACAGTTAAGAATGCACGCAGGGGCAGGCAACTGACCCCTTCTTAATACTTGCGGTAATATAGGATAAAATGTGAATGAGTTATAAATGAGTTGTAAAATTGTCCTATCCTGCCAATTTTTTTTTCAAAAAAAATTAAAGATGTAGAGCGCATTTATCAAATGAGCAATGAATGCTTATTCTTAACCCCTGACTCATAACTCTTCTTATTTGTTTGATCCAATTTTTTCAAATTTGTCAATTTCTCATTTTTTGCCTTTTGTGTTCTTCTCCAACTAAGACTATCCGATCTGCTATTGGCTTGCTATTTTTTGTTATGTTTTTACTTCTTCAATCTCAGTATATTTACTCGGTGTGCAAAGGATCAAAATGCTTTTAAATTTCATTTATTTTGCTTTCATGATTACATTTATTTGCTAAACACTGTTTCTAAATTTATAAAAAGTTTCATTGTCATTTAAAAAATTTAAAGATATTATTTGATTAAATTTGTTGGCACAAAAGAAAGAAGTTGAGTAATTCATTAAAGACTAAAACTGTCAAGAGATTCTTAGTAGGGATATTTGAAATTTGCTCCATAATCCATTATGAGTTTTTGATTTTATGCTTACATGAAAAAAATTTCTCTATTCTATTTGTTTAGATAACTAGAGTTATATGCAAACAGGAAAAAAAATCACTACTCAGCATATAATTCCCAAAATTCTATTTAGTCAATATTCCATTCGTCTAAATATTAAAATTTTGTGGGTATGGAAAAAGAATAATAACTCACAATTTGTGGTGCGTATACTTTCCACAACCAAAAAGCTTCCCTTCATCTCCTCAACTCAGTTCCGTATTTCTGATAAAAGAGAAAAATCTTAGAATTAATCTTCGAATCTAATAACATTTTTACTGTCTTGAATTCCAAACTTTTACAATCTCCTACTTCAAAGTTTAAAATTCAACATTAAATTCAAAAGTATAATTAAAAAAAATCTCGCTGATTGGATTACCCAAGCTTTTCTGGCACTGAAATATCTGCTGGAAAGAAACAAAGTAAACCAAGCCATATTGGTGACGTAATATGTTCCATCAAGTTGAAGATCGGTGAAGTCTCTCTCGAGCATATCAGTTCGACGAAGGGCACTAACTGGACTGGACCGATAGTAACAAAGATCAATGAAAACGAATTTGCAAATATTAATTTTTGGTAGAGTAGATCAGAGCTAAGTTATCGTGTATGAAAGAGGCAAAAGAAGGCGGACAACAGAAGTTCAAAGTTCAAGAAAAGCCAAAAGGTGTGGGGTTAAGAAGGTTAGAAGAGGTGGAGGCGTCTCTTTGGAAGAATTAGAATATAAGAATAGACTTCTTTCAGCGACTTCATCTTAACCGTTGGAACCTTTATCGTGATTTTATCTTAGCCGTTGGATTATTCCATCAAATGGATCTTTTTTAAAGAGTGACGTGGCTGCATGAGAAAGCTCATTTCGATTCTACTTTTCTTTATAGTAGAAGATATACATCCGATTGAATAAATTGTTTCTTTTTCGTTAGAAAATTTAATATACCATGTTCATTTTTTTCTTACTTGAAACATGGTACATGCCTTCACATTATTTAATATGTAGGTCAACCAACTAAGCAGCTATTAAGTAACACAAAATTATTTTTTTTCAAATTGTGAATAATAATATATGAAGCACTACTTTAAGAAAACATTCAACATTGAGAAAGATTTATATAATCGTGTTCATAACGAAATAATTATGCAAAAGATTTTAGAACATAAAGAGATCATAGAAAAATATTTGCTCCCTTAACTTCGTAGTATTTTCATATATATCAATACTTTGTGCATATTTTGGGCTTTTGGCTGAATTTTATTTTGATTTCAACAAAAATCATTCACTGCAATATATAAAAATGATTTGTTATACTTTTTTTGGAATGTTATACTACTATATGCTATATGTTAAATTTCAGCAAAAGTTTATGTTATTGACTCATATATATGCATTTAGATTAATATTATATTTAATCTAAATGCTATTTTTTTCTGGCTCGGCCCAAAAAAAGTTTTATGTTATTTTTTTTTTCCGCCCCTTCTAATAATTTTTCAGGCTCCGCACCTGAATGCTCGGGATGGAATAGATATTGAAACTGGACTTTTTTAATTCAGGTTTCATCCCGAAAATACACTTTTAGCTTGAGCATGAAACAGCCAGATATATAAAATACAAAAATTACAACAAAAAATTTCACAACAATAGAATTAATTCTATATGTTAAATTAGAAATGTGCAGGCCACACAATAGTAATATTTTTTAGTAAAAAAAATTAAACTATCTTCAGCTGTACAATTAAATTTAAAATTAAAATAATTAATTATCAATCCAATAATTAAAGATGTTTGATGATGTTTTATTGAAAACGAAAAATGATAAGAAAGAAAATAAAAGCACTTTTGTGTTTTACTGAAATGTATTTTGCATTACTAAAACTTTGCAGCTCTCTCTTATCCTGAAATGTATTTTATGAAGCCAACTTTCTTTCCAGTAGTTTTACTCCCCATGCAAGTCTTGTCCCCTGAATTATGAGAATCTTTTTAAATAGTACGCCAACTTGGTTAAACAAAAGTTGACATGTAATGTCCTTTATTACATACTATAAATGTCAAGCAGTTGTCACCTGAATTATGATCAGTTTTCTGCAATTATAAATTTTCAAATTTAATACTTCCTAAACTCATATATTACTGAATATTATAAGCATGCACGTATACATTTATGATTATGCATACAAATATGCTTAATTAAACAGATCGATATAAGGACTCGGTCTTGTGATAACGAAAAGAAAAAGATGTCACATATTTAATTTCTGGCTTGTAAAATTTATATTGTTGCAAATAATCACAATAAAACAAAAATAGAAAATTGTAATGCCTCCAGATAATATAGTTTTTTATAAGAACTGATAGAGACAAACCAGGAACGGATATCCGCTAAGAACGGATGAAGACAATTGTAGCATCTTTAAGGCTAAAGTTCCATAATTAATTTGCTTTCTCATACAGATCCTCAGAGCAACAATGAGGAAAAAGCCAAAATCTCAACTTAAAGATTTAACTCCACGCCAAAATTCAAAGGTTCTATTATTTTTCTCCTATATTTTCTTTGAATATTGTTAAATTAATTGTATATCATGCCTTAATCAAGTTGATTATTTATTTTCTCTCTTAAGAAAAAATCCCAATCTTTACGGATATATACTATTTAATTATATATTTAAGTGTTTTGGCCAAAATGCTTACAAAAGGACAACGGTCAAACTCTTATGTACCATATGGTTTGCTTTCTTCTCAATTTTTGATAAGAGGGATGTGTTATAATTTGATATATGTGATCTCCCAACTTGCTATGTTGTACTCTATACATTTTTCATATGAGTTTGCTATATCAAGAGGTCATTACACTTCTCTTTTCTTTTATGCATATAAATCAGGAGATTACATGTTAAATGTATATGTTGGAAATAATTGTTTGATCACATTAGATCATTATAAAACAACTCAATGCAAAAGCATACTAAATACTTACCAGTTACAACCTCAAGTATTTTAATATTTTTCATTTTGATGTTCTAAGCTATCTTGTTTTTACCAAAGACATAATAAGGCACTTAATTTTTTCACTTGCTGTTACAAGTTTATAACTATATAATTTATAACAGAAAGATGGCACCTATCTCCTCAATTGTTATGGAAGGTGATAGCAGTTCAACAATGGTCATAGATATAGAATATTTAGAGAATTTCCTTAAAACTAATCCTGATCACTGTTGGGCATCCAATAACACCAACGAGACAAAAGCTGTAATCTCCATCTCTAGAGTTTCACAAAAGATGTGCCAAGCATACAAAAATGCTTTCAAACCTCTTGTTTTATCAATCGGACCATATCATTATGGAAAACACTCCTTGCAAACTATGGAAAAGAGAAAGTGGAGATGCTTGGACTATATCTGGGAAGCAACATCCAGTAGTCTTGATGATTATCTTAAGGGACTATGGGAAATATATCCACAAGCAAAAGCTACTATTCCAACGAAATCAAGATTTCAAGTAGCAAATTTTTACAAATGCTTTTGCTTGATGGATGCTTCATACTTCTGGCCTTGTGTAAGATAGATTTCATTTCATATGATCATCATTCAATATTGCTCGATGGCGACAATAACTCGATAGATCCATGGCAATATTATTTTGTAAAAAATGACCTTTTGTTCATAGAAAATCAAATTCCATTTGTTGTAGTGAAGAGAGTGTATGAACTTATTACCGGCGAAGAGAATATTCCAACATCCCTCACAGACCAGATTGCAAACGTTGTTGAACAACTCCTATTGAACAATTCAAAAGCTATAAGAAAATTCGATAGACAAAAAAATTTTCATCATTTGTTGCACCTCTTCCATCTGTATTTAAGACCTAGCGAAAACCATGATGATATTGCCATGCAAATATACAAGAGCAGCTAGTCATTTCACCAATGGCATCGAGCAACTGAGTACGATGGTGCAGGACTTAAGTTCGAGAAAAGAGAATTTGATGAAAACAATCCCATTTCATTGTTAGATGTGAGATTGAGTGAGGACATAATGGAAATTCCTCATTTAATAGTAGATGAGAACATCACAACCATTTTCAGAAATCTAATTGCATTTGAGCAAATGAATCCTCAGTTTGGAAATGATATCACTACATACATCATTTTCATGTCCATGCTTATCAGAGATGCCGAAGATGTGAACCTGCTTGTTAGTTGCGGAATTATAAAGCACCATTTTCAAAGTGACGAAGAGGTAGCATGCACGTTTGCGGAGCTAAGTCTAGGTGTTGAGTTTGATCTTTCAAGCGACTATTACTTGAAGCATATTTGTCAGACTTTAGAAGCATTTTATCAAAGCCGCATGAAATGGTGGAAAGGATGGCTGAGGCGAGCCTCATCAATGATACACGACTTGGTTTAGCATCTAATTGCAATTATCATGTTGTTATACGTTAATTGTTTTTTTAGATTTTATGTAATTTAAGTATTTTTGATATTTCATCAAATACTATTAAATCTGAGTCGTAAAATTTCATATAATTTTAATGATCCTTGATGAAATTAATATCAAATGATATTTAAGTTGAATGAAATACAAAACACAATTAATCCATAAATTTTAAGATTATGTCTATAAAAAAAATTTAATTTATTGGAAACTCGAAATTATCAAAATAACTTGACGAGTGATCCTTGAAAAGTGAGAACTAAAAAGTATGCATTATGTTGGGTTCATTCAACTGAGATTTTGCCAACTTCAGTCGAAAGCTGGGGTACACAGAACCAGGATCGCTGATCGAGGTCGTCTCCCCCTCCCCTCCATTTGGAATTTTGTGTGAGAAAGAACAATCTTTCCGGGGTGTACCGTTGACTGTTTCCTTCTAATCCCTCTTCATATACACCTGCAAAATTCGAGAACAATCACAGTAAGAAAATAATTTCATTTTATCTCAGCCTAGAATACAGATAGTTAGAATTACAGGCAACAAATAGAGTGATCAAATCCAATTAGATTTTTCAAAAGTAGTTTTAAATAATTGAATTATTCGTTCTTCTCAAAGGTTAATTTGGGTTTGAGATACTTGAGGGTCCGGTCAGGGTGGGATTTATTGTTTGCATGTTTAAATGACTCTGACAGCTAAACCTTCTTTCTTTTGCGATATCACATCCAGTTATTTGATAGTTGGGTAGGGTAACTGCCGTTGGGTTCCAAACAAGGTCAATTGATATTGTGAAATCTGGAATTGCCAAACAGTTATTTGTCAGTTGATTTGGCTGTGTCATATTGCGTTACAAACTAAACTATTGGACCAGCTTAGACGGGGGAAAATAACAATTCCAGTCGAATCAGACTATGCTACCTCTTTCTAATTGACACTAGCAATCTGATTGTTGCAGCTTGAAGTCTGTTCAGCACCATGTCTCTGTTAAAAATGAGAAAGGTGAATACTCACTTTATGACAAGAGAAGAGATAGATAACAAACAAATTTTTTGTACTATAAACTTTTATATTTCTCTTTTATATCTTCTTACAACAACATACATCTCTATTTATACTCCAATACATGACTCTTACAACAGCATACATCTCTATTTATACTCCTATACATGACTCTTGAAATTTTCTAGCTATTAAAAAGAAACATAATTCAAAAACAACACAAAACAGGACAGTAAATTCTGACTCTTCTTTATTAAAATTATCATAACTTCTTCTAGGGGGTACCAAACGTCCTGTAACTTAAATTATCAGAAAGTAGACATCAAGACACGCCAAATACATAGGTCATACATCAAAAATAGATAACGTTTGCCCCTTGAAGTTCTCATTTAAAACAGCCTCAAAAACTGTCCACTATGCATTTACGAATTTTAAGACAAATTAAGTTTATTTATCAATACTCCTCCTTAAACTTAATTCTCTTGCGTCTTTCATGCCAAGAAGATTTTTGAATTTTTTGAATAACTTGATTGACAACGGTTTTGTGAATATGTTCGCAACTTGATCTTCACTCTTAACATGAAATAGCAAAATACTTTTTTCCTTCACTTGCTCCCGAATAAAATGAAAGCGCACACATCAATATGCTTACTCCTTTCATGATGCACTGGATTTTTCACCAACTCGATTGCCGATTTGCTATCCGTATAAATTTGCGTTACCTCATCTTGAATGAAATTAATCTCTTTGAGTAGTCTCCTCAACCAAATTGCATGACACATACATGCCGCTGCTACGACATATTCCGCCTCACATGTCGAAAGTGTCACGATTGATTATTTCTTTGAAACCCGTGTGAAAGTCATTCTCCCATGTAAAATACAAATTCTGAGGTGCTCTTTCTATCATCTGCGTCTTCACCCCAATCACTATCCGAATAGCCAAAAATTAAAAACTTGTTAGCGGATGAACTATAAAACAAGCCAAGAGAGAGAGTATCTTGAACATAATGGAGAATATGTTTGATTGTCTTCCAGTGCGTTGCCCTCAGCTCCTCCATGTATCGGCTTGCCAAGCCGACCGCATACAAAATGTTCAGCCTAGTACATGTCAAATGCCTCAAACTATCAACTAGGCTCTTGTATAATATCGCATCGATCACATTTCTTTTGTCATGCCAAGATAACTTAACACCACAATCAACTAGTGTGCTAAACAGTTTACAATCTTCCATCTTAAACTTTTTCAAAATTTCCTAAGAATAGGTCTCTTATGAAACAAAAATGCCTTCATCTCCTTGTTTTGAACATATTTTTTTCATTTTTGGTATATTAACTAACTATTTATCATTTATAGTAAAAAATAGTTGGGGGAAAATTCTGAGAGATTTTCTTTGAAGTACAGTTAGCACTCCATAATTTTTTCATTCCAGGGTCTTTGTTTCTTCTCCCAACGATCAAATCTAGATCAATATCGTTTCTTTTGTCAAGCGATTTTGTATATTATTATAGATAGGATATCCAACATAGCTATCAGATATTCTACAAATGTGAACATTGCTATTAGCTTATATATCATAAAGCATTTGAACTAATAATAGACATTGTTCCAATTGAGTAACTAACTAAATAATGTAACCAACAAATTGAGTAACTAATAACCATTGAAAAATTCAAATTTCCGGAACAAGTTACCTGAAGATAGATTTAAGAAGTAGTACGAGTTATACATTTCAAACATAGCAGCAAGGATTTAAAATGGGTTTTAGAAGAAATCAATTTTTTTTGAGATAAATATGATAATCAAATCACTCAAATTTAGATATCCATAAGGACCCCCTATCCGAGTTTCAAACTGTGATCTCTCACACGGGAGAAGATTAATTATTTAGGAGTGAGAAAATTCAATCTGATTAACCATTTGTTATAACACTTTCAAAAAAAATTACAAATGGATCAATGTATAACAACACGATAGTTGCAATTAGATGCTAAACCAAATCATGTATCGTTGCTGAGGCTCGTCTCAGCCATCATTTCCACCATTTCATAAAACTCTGGAAAAATGCTTCTAAAGTCTAAAAAATATGCTTCAGGTAATAATAGCTGCCTGAAAGATCAAACTCAACACCTAAACTTAGCTCCATGAACATACTGGCAACCTCTTCTTCACTTTCAAAATAGTGCTTTGTAATCCCACCAATAACAAGCAGGTTCACATCTTTGGCATCTCTGATAAACATGGACATAAAAATAATGTATGCAGTGATATCATTTTCAAACTAAGGATTCATTTGCTCAAATGCAATTAGATTTCTAAAAATGGCTATGATGCTCTCATCTATTATCTAATGAGGAATTTCAATCATGTTTTCACTCAATCTCACATCTAACAGGAAATGGGGATTGTTTTCATCAAATTCTCTTTTTCGATACTCAACTCCTACTACATGGCACTTAGTTGCTTGATGCCACTGATGGCTTCCTTTGTTTAGATGTATGGAGATATCATTATAAGTTTCACTAGGTCTTAAATAGATATGGCAAAGGTGCAGCAAATGATGGAAACTTTTTGATCTATCTGATTTTCTTATAGCTTTTGGAATGTTCAATAAATTTTTAACAGAACAAAGTTTATAATTTGTTCTGTTAGGGATGTTGAGCATTCTCTTCCCCAGTGTTGAGTTCATGCACTCTCTTGATTATAACAAAATGGAATTTGATTTTCCTACAAACATAAGGTCGTTTTTTACATAATAATATTGCCAAGGGTCTGATGGGTTTTTGTTCTCATTTGGCAGTAGCAATTTGTGATCACTGAAAATAAAATCCACCTTACACAAGGTCAGAAGTATGAAGCATCCATCAAGTAAAAGCATTTGTAAAAATTTGTGGCTTGCAATTTTGATTTCGTAGGAGTAATAGCTTTTCGCTTGTGGATATATTTCCCTGAGTCCTTTGAGATAATCATTGAGATTTTTCTTTGAATTGGCTTCCAAAATGTAATCCAAGAATCTCCACTTAGCTTTTCCATGGTTTGCAAAAGAGTGTTTTCCATGATGATACAGCCCGATTGATATGACAATAGAGTCAAAAGCTAGCATTTTTGTGTGCCTGAAATAGCTGTTGTGAAACTTTACTGATGAGAATTTTTCGGCTGTGGGTGGGATTACTGGATTCCCAACAGTGATTAGGATTATTTTTCAGGAAGTTCTGTAAAGTTTCTATATTTATGACCGTAGCTGAACTGTTATCTTCCTCCATTCCAATTAGATTTACCGATGCTTTCTGCTATCGAAAGTTTAGTAATAATTGGTAAGAGAAGCACTGAATTGTATTTTGGTCATTGAACATAGTATAACACTTCTAGAGTTAAGTAGTAATTTTGTACTTGTTCAGCTTTTTCTTGTATAATTGAAGCAAAAAAAAAATTTATAAAAGCTTTGGTGATAATCTGTTGTGATTGAACATTACATGCATTTATAAAGTTAACAATTAATCTACTAATGTATGCAACAAAAGAAGAAAGAGGAAAAGAGAAAAGAAATCAATCTCCAGACTTTGATATTGAAATATTAGTTCTGCATAGTCAATTGGGGTCAAATATTTCAAAGTAAAAAATCTCATATTTCATTAAATATTTGAGGAACTATTGTTTATTTTCTTTTAAATTTCAAAAGAATTTGGAGTAGATGTGAACATGATCGATAATTTCGTACAATCATAAATAAGGATAAAGGGCGGTGTAGTCTGAAATATGCTGAATGGGTGATTTGATTTTCCTGTAAATTATTGGTTTGTCTTCCAAATTGTTTATATAATTTTACACACTTATTTTCTCATAATTTTGTTAAGGAGTGTCCAACTATGACTTCAATATCTAATCCTTTTGAGTAGGCAAGCAATTATGCATGTATATACTGTACTAGCTTATGCAATTTATGGCCGAAATATCTTATAGCTGCTAATAGATTGTGTTCTGCTCCTGGATGTTCGAAACAAAAAGTGTTTTTTTCTTTTTGTGTTCTTAAAAATAGAAAAAAGAAATTATAAACACATTCTTAAACTTAATGATCGATTGTATTTCAAGTGTCATACAATTTTAATGTCAATTGATATTTCATTACAGATCATTAAATATGGATTATTGAAAATATCATTCAATTTTTATGATTTTTGATAGAATATTATATGACACTTAAAATTATATAAATTTAAAACACGATCGGTTTATAAGTTCAAGAATATTTTTATAATTTTTTTATTTTTAAGATTTTTTTGATATTATTTGAAAACTTATCATTAAAGTAATCAAAATAATAGTTGTTAATAGATCTCCATTCTTGTTATATTAGGAGTTAGAAAAACGACAGATTATTATATACTTTTTTTGAGACCTTTTGGATCCACCATTCATCTAGAAATGTGGCAAAATCTGAAGAATGGAGAACCTCTCAATGAATCCGTCTAACTGAACATGGTCCTATAATCTTCACCTAAATCTGATCCCACATCACATTCTGTACATCTTTTCTCTTTCTCTCTCTCTCTCTCTATTTCTTTTCATTTTTTTTCTTTTTCTTTCTATTTCGACAGAACCTTTATAAATAAGGGCATCAGAAACCCGCTACTCCACATTGACTCCTGGTTAGGTTCTAGCTCTTCTATTTAGTTATAATTGTGCATTATTTATTGAAACTGTGACATAATTAATTAGTCTTCTCACTGCCTCAATTGAAACTTTCTATATATAAGAGGTCTTAGGTAACATCATATATCAGTGCCTTGGTTGTTTCAAAATCGTCCAAACAAATATAACTAATGAAGTTTCTCTCCTTGTTAATTTTGTATATGATGAACAAAGTAAATCATCTCACCGTAAACAAAGTATTATGAAATTAATTTGGTTTACGATAAAACTGTCTGTTTAATTTCTTGCCAGATTGTAGTAGGCTTAATTTCATAATTTCTTTAAGCTGCAAGATATGATTCTTTCTTTCAACTAATTGCTATATTGTAAAAGGGTGTGCGCATGTATAAATTAAAGTTCAAAAATCCAAGATAATTGTAAAAAATAACAAATACCCAAGAGCGCATAAATTTGCAATTGTAAATCTGTAATGCATGGTCATGCATACAAATTGTTTTGAAGTGGCTTGCATGTAGCTGATGCATCTTTGGATCTTGTGCTAGCTATGCTTTCAATAGGAAAAATCCAAGATGCTGTCAGGGAAGAGAAGTTACTCATTCAATCTTCGGCGGTTACATTTCCAGGATTCACTCCACCAAAGAGCCAAAGGAACTCTTGAATAACATGTACACACCTATAAGAAATGTTGATTTTGGCTGCACAGAGCAACTTCTGTTCGTTGTAGAAATATAGATTTTGTTGCTCATAATATAAGATACTTAAAGTTTACTTAAAGGGCATAATGGTCAGTTTTCATTTAAAATTATGGTTATTAAATGGAGAAAATAAAAAGACAAATAAGTTTGGATGGATAAATAACAAAATTTGAAGATTTGATAGGAAATTTTCTAATAGCGAAAGTTTTGATGGGCATATATTTAATTGTCCCAAAAAAAGGATCCTGGCCTTCGAGATTAATTACATATATCAAGTGTCCAGCACTAATATCATTTTTGATTCCTAAAAAATAAGTTTTAGAAAGTTAGAAGAGTAATCTCCAATAATTTTACCCTCATATTGAATATCCAAAAATTATAATAAGAATCAATTGTGAATTTTTTTCTCTATCATTCCCTCCCTCCCTCGACTTCTTATACAAACAAGGTATAAACGCCACTTGGTTATATCAGTGTTAAACCATAAGCAATTTTGAGAACGTCATGATAACATCCACATCCAAATTCATATGTTCTGGTTCTATTAATTTAGAGAAAATTGGTCAAATGTAAGTGTTAGGGATTTGAAACCAATAAGAGAGTTGAGTTCAGTGATTTCTCGAACACATCTTATACATTCAAAATCTCACTCGATTAATCAACGATTTTTAAATCAATCACAACAACAAATCAGTAATTAACAATCAATAGTCATACACCACATTAATCAAAAAATTAGAGTTCAAATTAACCATGCATTAATCACCACCAAAAATCATAAAAAAGAGGAAATTTTTTCAAAAATGTTATCACGGGATAAACCAAATAAAAAAAATGCACAAGAAAGCAACAACACTAAGTTCATGTGGTTCGATCGAGATCTACTCTATCGAAAGGTCATGAACCGACAAACTTCACTATTTCAAAAATGAGATATAAGATTTAGTATACAATCGCTAGATTTAAGCAATCATTCAACATTTCAAACTCACAAGCAAGTTTTCTCTCTCTACAATGGGGCATCTCTCACTCTCTCTCAAAATTTAAACTATCTTTCTTACACTAAAAAATCTAAATACAAAAGATACATAAAAATGAAGTATATTCAAATTAAATGAAATTTAAAAGCCTATTAATCTCTAAATTTTAAAAATATATTTATAAAATCTTTTTTCAAATTTATTTAAAAACTCAAAATTATCAAAATAACTGTCTTCCTCAAGTGGGAGCCATGAGCGCACATTTTGATTGTTCACTCATCTATCCAACGGTTGAAAAGATGAGTGAACAATCAAAACGTACACTCATAGATGTAGCCACTCTGCCCGCTCCCTCCCTCAAGTGCTCTCTAGAAAGCATACATTCTGTTGGGTTCATTCGAGTGTGATTTCGCCAACTTCAGTCAAAAGCTGGGTTCACCGGGACCAGGATCGCTGATCGAGGTCGTCTCCTCCTCCCCTCGGACCCCTCCATTTGGAATTTTGTGTCAGAAAGAAACGATCCCTCCGACCCCGGGTGTACCGTTGACTGTTTCCTTCTTGCCCGAGGAGGAAGAGAGCTCTCGCTAGTGAAAATGTCGACCAGAGCTCTCCGCTCCCTCTCTCGCTCCATCTCTTGGGTCCCGGTACGTCTCTCTCTCTCCCTTCCCTTCTCTTGGTAACAATGTCACACTTTAAATCTTTCTCTGATCTCTAAACCCTAAACCCTAATTACGTTCTCGCCCTTCTTCCATTTGTATTTGTAATATGACAGACAGGGGAGCCGCAGCGAACCCTAGCTAAGGAGGTCTCTCTCTCAGGCATCGGCCTCCACTCCGGCGCCTCCTCTCTGGTCAGACTCATCCCAGCAATGGCCGGGGAGGGAAGATTCTTCATCGCTGGCGATGCAAAAGCTAGGGTTTTGGCCACGATTGAAAATTGCGTGGACTCGGTCCTGTGCACCGTGCTGAGAAATGATGGGGCTGAGGTCCGTACTGTGGAGCATTTATTGTCTTCACTAGAGGCACTTGGTGTAGATAATTGCCAGATCGAAATCCATGGTGGAAATGAGGTTCGCCTCATCTCTGTCTGTCTCTCTTCCCCCTTGTGTCCACGCTCAGAATTTATTTCTGTTTATTTTATGAATTTACCTATTTGTCTATGTCGAACTCATACTGGAATAGTAAAAGTTGGATCACTTCGCATCTTGGTTTCCAGTTATTCTCAATTAAAACCCTATATGTGCTTCTATCATCCAATAATTCTTCTTGACGGGTGGATGTGGCTTCCTTACATATTATTTGATTCTTTTATCAAAGGTGTTTTCAGAAACTTAATATTAATGTATCAGATTCCTTTGTTAGATGGATCATCAAAAGGATGGATGGAGCTCATAAGGAGCACTGGTTTGTGCCTTGCAATGGATGACAAAGGCCTAGAAATGGAAAAGTTGGTGCCTAAGCTTCTTGAGCCAGTGTATTTGCGTAGAGATGATTCCTTCATAGTTGCCTTCCCTTCTTCTGAGACCCGTATCACTTATGGAATTGACTTTCCCAAGGTCAGTGGCTTCTGATACGATATCGATGTACTAGTTGTGCAAATTCCTGTTAGTTTGGTGTTCTTGTCGTACAGAACGAAACCATTAGATTATCCAATTCAGCTGAAATAAAGCTAAATAGGTTTACAAGTTTTGGTTCTTTGGTAAATTGGTTTGTCGATGTAAAACATTTTAGAGATAATTGGTACTTTATTGGAAAATTGTCAATTGCTTATAACCCAAGAAAAAGTTGGGCGATAGATGGAGGTTGCAAGTACGAGAAGTGTTGAGTACTTCGTACACATAAGCAAGCCACAACAGTACAATTCAGTATGAAAACAACAATATAGCTGTTTATGGAACTATGTTGCTATCTCTAGCTTACAACAATATATATGATGCTTTAGAATAATGTGCATCAGTGTAACAGGTGCCAGCAATTGGTTCGCAGTGGGTATCCTTAACTGTGGATAAAGACGAATACACCAATGAAATTGGACCTTCCAGAACCTTCTGCATATATGAAGAGGTCCTTTCTGTCTCTTGGTTTAATTATAGGTTGCTAAATTCCTGATAAATGTACTTCCGCACTATCTTTCTAGCATTTATCTGCAGGTTGTACTTCCGCACTATCCTTTCTGTCTCATTCCTATCACTTTTGCTTTTGTGTTTGTTAGGTTCAAAAGCTGCGCAATGATGGGCTCATCAAAGGAGGATCATCAGAAAATGCTATTGTGTGTAGGTGAGTAAATAGTTTGTTTTTTTTCTATTCTTTATAATTTGTTATTTTCTTGTCCTTTTGTTTGCATCAGAATTGTAGGTTAAAACATAAATTACATTCATTGCCAATTTAGCATTGGCCTGGCCATCCTCCCCCACCCCCTGGCATGCCTCACTGCTTGGTAGCACAACTTAGTGAAGTTCAGGCTAATTTTTGTTAAATGCAAGCATAATTGATGATTGTTGTACAGTTAAGGATTAATCAAGTCAAAATTGAATAACTCCATGGTGTGATAAAATGCATAGTGTTGATGTACTTGCATAATTGGGACATCTATACTGTTTTGGCATTTTTTTGCTATAGATAATCTACATCGCAGTCCTCGGTACAGTTTGTAATGCTTATTGTTTTTTTATCTCTTGCTTTCCATTTCAGTATAAGGGATGGTTGGTTAAATTCACCACTCAGATTTCCTAATGAGCCTTGTCGGCACAAAGTGCTAGATTTGATTGGTGATTTCTCTCTTCTTGCACAAAAGGGCAATGGTGGCCTTCCAATTGCACATATTTTGGCATATAAGGTTAGTTGCACTAGGAGTGGCAAATGCATTGGTTCAGTCATTCCAGTTCTGGTCAATTATTTTCTTCTTTTCCTTGGATCATTTATCATTGGCTTATTTTTGGATTTGATTCATATAAAATTGAGGTCAGTTCAGGTCTTGTGTAATTTCTGTTCTATATGGCTTCAATTTCTTTGGAGGTGTATCGATGTGTTTTGAAGGTGTTAATTATGGATTGCTTTCTGCTAAGAAAGGGCTTATTTTCTGCGTATGATTTTTCGGAATAGTAGTTATTAAACCCGCTGGTTACTTTCTGAGCTGGTAATTTTTCATGTAATCTCTCTGCCCCACCACAACACATGCCCACGGACATGGCCAACAAGAGAAGGACATGAAAAATAAAAGAATACTTGCGTTATTGGTATCGAACTGTAACATTCACTAGGTACTAATCATAATGTCCGCACTATCCAGTATGGTAATGATAAAATCATCAATTAAGTGTGGGAAGCTCTAAAATGCCTCTTTAACTTTTGCATTTGGCAAAATTTCCTGGATTGATGTGTCATCAATTAAGTGGTAAACAATCTGTTAGTTCTGTTGCTGTGGATATTTTGTCTCTAATGGGGTTTTTAGCATGTTTAGAACGCAAGGGTGTGATCAATTTGATGAATAGAAATATTCTCAAGGACTGAATTGGAAACAAAAAAAAAGTTGAGCATTACATTATTGAGCTATCTTCTTGACAGAACCTGCATGTAGATTATTGTGATATCTGATGTACTTCAAAAACTGTTTCATGTGATGTAGGCTGGTCATTCCTTGCACACTGGATTTATACGCCATCTACTGGAGATATGAACTTAAAAAAAGAGTATTTTGTTGCATATTCCTTCTTGGGAGGGGTCTGTTGATCCTGTGCCTGTGTATGATAGAAGAACAAAAAATATGTTTGTGTGACAGTGTGGTTTGTGAACTTGTTATTTAAAATAGAGCTCATTGCAAATGTCTTTTTATGTTTTTTTAGCCTTTTAGCTGTAGGTAAGGACTTACAGATTTAATGTTCTTATCTTCTTAATGTACGCTTTTTTACATTTTTTGTGAGGATGAATTGCTCCAGTTACTTCGGCAATATGGCATGATGTAAATTATAAATGAAATGGATGCTATTCATTGTTCTCAGTATATATTAGAGGTAAGAAAAAACATTTTATTGATCTTGATTATTAAAAAATTAATGGATGTGAATTCGCTATAAACCAGGGTAGTATCTTTCTTGTGAAATGCAATTTATAACAAGGTTTATAGCGTTTGCTTGCAAACATTAAATTCAACCCATGTCAATCTAAGTATCTGCTGTTTGGAACTGTAGAGCCGTTCCAAAACAAAAAAAAAAAAAAAAAGGAACTGTAGAGCCGCATTAAATTTTTCATTAAAAAGCAATAAGAACCTCCTCCCTCTTAAGTACAAAGAGAAACCTACAATAAAACATTTAAATCTAATTCAAGAGAAGATTGCCAATACAGCAATACAACACTTCAGAGGTCCTCTAAGCGTTGAAAAAGAAAATAATTCTAACCCCAGTCAATTTCTCTCCACTTATCTAGTGAAGAAACAACAATGGAGAAGAAGACTAAGCTCCCAAAGTCCATCAAGCTGTACCTGTCCAAGAAGCTAACAAAGGTACCAAGCCTAAACCTACACACTTCCATCACCCCTAGCAGGATGAGGTCATCATGTAAGTATCCGAAAACCCCATCCTTTGACAAGCGGGACCCATGTGTCAACCACCACACAATCAACCATGCAGCCACACTCTCCGACGTCGATCACTTCCTCTTCGAAAACTTCCTTTCCCTCTACACCAACGACAATGACTCTTCCTCAACCAGCGCATTCTCCAAACCGGATGCAAGGATGAATCCAGATTTCTCAGGCAATTCAGCCTCACCTAATTCTTCTACAGCATCAGCATCAGCGACTGATGACATCAACACAAGGGAGGCAGGGGTGGGGATAGTGATCTTCTCCATGGATCCCTACGTGGATTTCAGGAGTTCAATGAAGAGGATGGCAGAGGCGCACCATGTAGACGCATCTGAGCCTTTGGATTGGGATTTTATGAAGGAATTACTGCTATGTTATCTGGAGCTGAATGACAAGAGCATGCACAAACATGTTCTAAGAGCATTTAGTGAACTCACAGCCGGATTTTGCCAGAGAGAGGTATCAGTTATGAGCAGGAGAACTGTATCAGTGAATACAAGGATGCAAGAGGTTGCTGAGAGAGAGGAGATGCCAGATTCACCTCGCCCACATTTCCCACCAGATTTTCCAGAATATTATGGCAAAGAACAAAATCAGACTGTTGGTTTTTAATATTTTTACTATATTGAGTGCTGCCGGGAGGGTTTTGCTTCTTTTGGTGGGGATCCAACGACAGATTTTCAAATAATTTCAAAAAAGAACTCACATGGTCTTCAATGTCGAAGAAGTTATAGCATAAACAAGATAGATATGAAGTATTTTGCCAAAATTTGTATTATTCAAAAATCACTCTAAAAAAGAACTTCTGAATGCTTCATACTGGAGATGGTGACCCGAAACCCACCAAGACCACTTGTGTATTTTTATGCAATGCACAACCAAATGGAATTTTGCACACAACTTTTAGTAAGGAATTTGTTTAGTTTAGAAACACCGTAATACAATACAGCCTGCTAATAATTGTCCAAGTTATTTTCATCCTACCATCACATTACCCCACAACACTAACCGTGACATTGTAAAGTTTGGTTAAACGCTTCACCAACCTTTAACATTACTGGCAGTTCATTATTTCATTTGTTTTTACATAGCAAATACTTTGTACAAAGCATCACTCGCACTTGTGAAAATAATCAACCAATAACATTGCTAGAGTTTGGTATGAACAAGTCCTATGAAAATCCTATAACGAGTTAAATCATTTCTTTCATATTCTTATTACTTGTACTGCAATAGTATGAAGTATGAAGAAGGGTAAATATGGCAATATGGAAAACAAATTACCTAAGATTAAAAAAAATGAATCTGAAATAACTTGATCAAACATTAACAGCACAATCACAGCATGTGGCATCCCTGAGCACCTACAACTATACCAATGATGGTAACAAAAAGAAGGCATTACAACACGACACCTAAAAAATAAAGCAGCACTCACCGAGAAAGCTAAATCTAAGCCTCAAACATATCCTTCAACTTTTTGAATCAGAGATTTTCCAAAACGATATTACCAGAAAAGGCATAGAAGGAACTAGAATTTGCCCTTGGCAAGACCCATATCACGCAGCTCCCAAGCAGGAGCCCTCTCACTGGCCAAATCTTCCTGTATGCTCCCTCTAATTCTCTTTATCACAAAAAAGTACTAAAAGGACATCAAAAGAATTAAAATTAGCAAAACAATAGTAGCAGCACAAGGTCCAGTGCTATATCTGCCATGTTCAGTACCAGTCCAAACTGATACATAACAAAAGTCTAAAGACAAATTACTCATTCCAGATGTGCAACAAAAACAGTAGCAGGTATTTATCACTACACCGGTCAAATCTACATGTATATTGGTAATGGTAATGAATGATATGTGATAACAGAACAGTCATCTGATTCAAAAATTTTGATTTTGGTGGCCCTGTAGTACAGAAGAGAGCAGTCTTTTCCATTACAATATTAGTGGACCATTGGTAAGTGAATGGCCAAAGTAATAACCATCAGGATGGGAGAAGGGGAACCTGTAACGCAAAGATGAGAGGAATGAACTGTTTGCCCCAATTATTTGGGTTGGGCCCATCAATCAATTTCTGGTCAACAACAATAGGTTCACTCCCGTTTGACACTACTTCCACTATCACCTTCACCAAATTTGGGATCCATGTGGTCCCATCTGGCAAAACCTGTTCGAACAACAATCAATCAAATTATTATGAGATGCCCATAATTAAACTAGTTTTTGTCTTCACTGTTGTTATGATTTTTTTTTTATTATTTTTCTCTTCGTCTTCTGTCTAATTTCAGAACACCAAGGGTACTTACATTGGGGTCAAGTCAAGCTGTGCAGCTCCTAATTTAAGTAGGATGATACTTAATTAAAGTATAATGTGACATTGAGGATTCACAAATGGCCAAATTCCCCAAGGAATTTATCTTAATATCAGCAATTAATTGAGTAAATTGGAGCTCAATTGTACCACTCAAGCCCATTGGCTTTAACATGCCTATACTGGCCTGGTATGAGGCAACTATAAAGCCTGCATATTAACAAAATGAGTACCTTTTCACCCAACTCATTTGTCCTGCATCTCCCGCTATTTTCTACCAATACCACAGGAATTGGATTTGCCTGATTAAGAATGGAAAAAAAAATTATAATGATTATAATATAATCAAAACTTATATTTATCTTTCTATTATTCACTGGAAACACACTTTTTGCATTGGTAA
The DNA here is from genome assembly GCA_037678475.1 of x Bolboschoenoplectus mariqueter. Lineage (NCBI taxonomy): Eukaryota > Viridiplantae > Streptophyta > Magnoliopsida > Poales > Cyperaceae > x Bolboschoenoplectus > x Bolboschoenoplectus mariqueter. The sequence continues at coordinate 2,955,414 of CM075251.1, forward strand.
GGTCAGTTCTGTCAAATTATGCATCCATATAACCAAAAAGGCATATGTGGTTAGTCATTTGTAATTACATATTGCCATGCTGAATGTTGTGCTCTTTTCATTAGTGTACTTTTAAATGAAAAATATTTAGGTCCACCAGAAGTTCAGGTTTTACTTTGAATATAAACAAAAAATAGGGCTAAAGTACAGGTTATATCAGATCATGAACCACAGAAGAAGATAAGTCAGATCTGTGAATCTTGTTCATATACCTCAAATACTTTCCTATTAATACCAGCACCAGCACGCATGTACCGAAGCACTGCCTCAGATCTTCTGGTAAAGAAATCCTCATAGGACAGGCCATCAGGAGGAGACAGCTGAGCATGTGTCAAAACAAGCACTGAGCGACTCCAGATGGCCTTCCCAAAGGTTTCGGTTATGGACTTCACAACCTGCTTGTCCAGGCTGTCAACCCGGTATGCATCCAGTCGCTCTACAAATAAGAGCACATCTATTGTCTTGTTCAGCAGAAACCTGAAAAACAAAGATTCATATATATGACAATGCAAATGTAAAGAGAGAAAAGTAGAGCTCCTAGTTTAATCATAGATTTCTGTAGTGATGATAAACTTCATCAATTTTAATTTTAATTTTATTGCCTTTGGGTATGTACCGTTTTTACAGACGGATGACTAAATTCAAGATATTATACCGTTTGATGATGTCAAGGGCTTGCTCATTAATGTAGCCACCTTCTACAATTCCTGGCGTGTCAATGATGTTCAAAGTGAAGCCAGCCCTTGTTCGAGAACACATCATAGGTCTCAGTCCTTCAGACTATATGAAAGTGAAAACAAAGATGAGTATTTGGAGTTATAATCTGTTCAGTATTACAGCTGGCCAGTACCATGCTGCCTGATTGTTTATCTACTTCAATCCTTGAACAAATTTATGTGTTTTCAAGTGCTGACAACTTGTCCCTACCTCAAAGATCTATCTTTTCAATAGAGACAAATCAAACTACAATCAATGCAAACATATTTATGTTGCTCCAACTATGCATTGACATTTGATGACTACTATTCAGTTCAGTCATAGAAAACTTCAGGACTGTTTCGTAAATAAAGCAAAGATATTATTCACAAATAATAACAACAAATACTGGTGCTTATGGAAAATAGAAGTATTGAAATCTAGAATAATTAATAAAACAAAAAATTGGATAAAAGACTGAAGGAACCCAATTAATTGTTCCAGAAGAAATTAAATTAACAAATCATAAGAAAAACTGAGAAAGGAGGAGGGGCATTTACTAACCTGGAATGCACTAACAGCAGCAACTCTCTCCCCAAGAAGGGAATTGACGGTAGAAGATTTACCAACTCCACCTTTTCCCATCACTAGGATAGTTAGTGTATTCACATTCTGACAATTATAAAACAACAAATTATATAAAAACATATCGTAGGTTGTATGACCACAAGTCTAGAAATCGAGTACATACTACAAACAAAATCAATTCACTACTTCAACTTGATGTTTCTCTTATTTCTTTTTTCATATTTTTTTCTTTTACTTTTGACTAGTGTAAACCAAAACTACAATTTAAGTTCTAGATGTCAACCAATTTAATAAAATTTTCTCATTGAGGGTTTATTGATGCACACATGGTTCATTGGAGATTAAACTAAGTAGAACTTAAATAAGACTTAATTACATAGCTAGCTCAGAGGATGTAAGAGGGGGGTTGGGGGGAGGGGGGGGGATGCTAACCTCTCCCTTCAACTTCCCGAGCAATTCAACAAGTTTGTTCTGAGTGGCTACCGGGAATTGTTGGATCCCTGTCCACTCACGAGCCAAAGGCATAGCCATTTCCTATTTTACAAGTAGTCCAGAAAATCATCAGCACAAATCACAAACAAAACAAGGTTAATTACATGACATTCATTTCATTTTGGCTGAGAATTGAGTAATTATCAATTTACTGTAGGAGCAAAAACTAATCTTCATTTCCTGATAAAAATTCCCTACTCCAACTACACCAAAATTCAAAGAAATGCACTATGCCACCCATTACTAGTACCCCAACCCTAGTTTTGAGAAAAATCTTTGTCTCAGAACAACCAGGGTCAGAACCTCGAAAAGAAAGCGGTACAACGACTTCAAGGGTTTCACATCGAAGAAACAAAACGGGTCTGAATTCAACAATCACTTACTTGAGGTTTTCTGTAGAAGGAAACGGCGTCGAATTGCAAGGAACTCCGAAACAAGGGTTTCGGATTGGGAGGAAAGAAAGAAGAAAAAGGAAGAAGGGTTTAGAAAGAGGGATAAGATTTCGGAGACGTCGGAAAATTTTATTTATGTAAACTACTTTTTCGGAACAACCCAGAAAAGTATGTTTATTTAATTTCAAGTCCCTAGTCTTTTTTACTGGGCTGCAAGTCTTTTTGTAAGTTTTATTTATTTATTGGATAGTAAGTCCAAGTAGAAAACTATTGTTTATGGGCTGATCTTAAAAAGGCCCAATTGTATTGATTTGATTTGGAGAATCCTTTTTATAGCATGCAAGGTGCAAAAATGTTTTGATCTTTTGACCCAAATTGATCTAATCTTTTGTGTTGGCCATTGGGTAAATGAAAATTTTTGTTAGATGAAAGTCCACTCATATGTTTTATTCTTTAAAAGAAAATTAAACCAACATGACTTATTGGGATTATGTCATATAGTTTATCAACAGTAATTCCATAAGTACCTCCTTCTGCTGCTAGTGGTGGGACCATCTTCTTTTTGCTATCAAACACTCCTCCAAAAATTAACTTTATTATTTTCTGAAAGAGAATTAATATACAAATATGGTTATTAATATCATTGTTAATATGAGTTTGATTATATATATTAAATAAATTATTATTTACTTCGCCCATATTTTCCAACAAATTTTTAGTATATAATAACTCATTTAATGTATTAATAAAGTATATATTAACGATAATATTAATAATGATATCTTCCACACATTTTTCTTTCTGAAAAGAATAAAAATAAAAATAAAAATAAAATGCTAAGATATTTTATGCATTCTGATTTCCAACCTGAACATTCCTTGGCGGTTGGTACAGTAAAAGTAAAAGTAGAAGATGTGTGTCCCAAATAGACTAATTTTATAAGGAACTAATGATTATACAATCCTTGAACACTTTGGAATATAACTTTTTAGGTCATAATCATTGCTCCAAATTGGAAAGAAAGTAGGTAATTACTGTTATATAAGCAACCAAAGATAATAAATGCTTCCTACTTTTTGTCACTTGGAGGTACTACTTTTATGGACTTGCCCCTTTTTTTTGTGTAATGTGTACTTGTGATGTGTAGATTATTAAACTCTTCTTTGTTTAATTTGTCATTTTTTAAGCATGGTTGTTTCCTCTTCCTTTTCCCTTCTTCTGGGATAAATAAATAATAAATTAGTCAGTTTTTTTTTTTTTGCAATTTTGTCAGACATGTAATCAAGAATTTTACGTCATATCAAAAAGGAATTTTTTTTTTTTGGCAAGGATAGACATTAAAAATTCCCTATCATGATAAACCACATGAAGATATTTTTGTTCTAAGTAGGTCCATCTCAATTAAATTGAGCACTTGTAATAGATTTATTGAGACAATTGTTGTCGTCATGTATGATTTTGACGAGACAACAAATGTTTTTTTGCAAATATTTGGTGGTTTTGGTTTGAAGCCACAAACAATAGGCTTCTTACTAGCGTTGCATTGCCATTATATGATGCTTTATTTTGCATTCTAGTAGGGTCCTTGATATGGACAACTATGAGATCACACAATTCTCTTATTATTTTTTGTTTTCTTTTTTAGATTGATAGGCTTACCTACCAACAAATATTAAAATAAATAAAAAAATTACAATTCACAAAATAATTCAAAAAATATTAAAATAAATAAAAAATAATTACAATTCACAAAAAAATTCAACAAATATTAAAATAAATAAAATATAGTTAAGAGTAATTAAAAATATAAAAAAATAAAAGTCTAAACAACAATTACAATTGCAAAATAATTAAAATAGAAGGCAAAAAAAACCCTCAATCTATCTAATAATATATAGTGATTATTTATAGTACTTTACTTGGATATCCTTTTTGTTGAGTAAATTACAGATAGGTCCTTCGATACAAAGTTTCATTTTACTGAGTTAAATTTTTACAATCTACACTTAGCTCCCAGAATTTAATGAAAACCAATTGCTAGCTTCCAGATTTTAATGATAATAATAATAATAGGTACTTGAAAAGATGTGAAAATTATGTCAGCTTCCACATGTGCATCAGCACTTACATATATCAGGACAAAGAAGGGGAACGTTAGTGGTATGTATGTATATACATGTCTTTCTCCTACAAGATTAAGTATTAGTTTAGTTTCAAAAATATATATATCTATGTACTTCCATAAAAATATATTAATTAAATTTGTACTTTTTTTTTCCTCACTATCTCAATTAAGCTGACCCCTTCTATATATTGTGGCTTTCTCTTCTCTAAAAGCATCAAGAGGGGATGGATGTATTGTGTTAGTTTTCTAATTAAAGAATGAATGAATGAATTTAAACTAATTTTAAGTGCGACAATCATATGGCATATGGCTTATTTAAATTAATTAAGCTTTCCATATGGCAAATAAAATATCAATAAAAAAAATTTCATTCATTAAGTACAGCCTAGTTGCAATAAAGAAAAGGCATTGACACTTGTGTAAAATAAACAATTATTTAGGTGGTACTTACTTTCTAACTAAGCAATTATTGTGTTACCTTTTTTTTCTCTCCTTTAAATTACTATTCAAATATATATATATATATATATATATACTTGATGGTGATAATTGTCATCATTGTTATATATTATGGCAATTATAATCTAACCCTCCTATTTGTCTTATTGCATAATTTGAAGCATACATTTCCTGTGGATTAATATTGACTTGTTGGATATAGTTCCAAATTTGACAAGCAGATAGCACAAGTTCACCAAACAAATGATGTCGTTATTTATTGACATAACACACATTAATTGAATCCAGTGATTCTCCGAATTAAATTCAAGACCCCACATGTTGGATGCATGATGCACTTGCATGTAAATTAATGATGATATCAAGAAAGGCATTAGTCTAGATAAAAAGGAGATTAATATTAAGAAAGGAAATGTTTGACATGATAAATGGATAGGATTTTTCTCAAAGACATAGTTTAAAAGTTAGCAAGCTGAACTCCAGTTTGACAAATGGAATAAAAATAATTTAAGTATTTTAAGACGTTTTAATACGTTAAATAAAACTATTTGATAAGTGGAATAAAAATAATTTAAGTATTTTAAGACGTTTTAATACGTCAAATAAAACTAATTTAAGGTGAATAAATTAAAGTATTTATAGAGATAGAGCAAAGTTAAATCATCAAAAAAAATTTAATTTTTTAATATTTTTTAACTCTCATTATTTCATCTATTTATTTTATTACAATCAAACATTAATATTTTAAAGTGATTTAATATTTATTTCAGAGTATCGGAGCAGCAAAAAAAAAATGATTTTATTTGGTTGATTGATATCTTCTTATTTTGTTGTTATCAGATTTATGTAATTAAATGTACCGTGTGCGTGCATTCACGCTTAAATGAACCACGCCAGCAACCTGCACCAAGGTTTTCTATTTGTTTAGCCACAGAAAATCTCAATTGCTAAAACCACATAACACACAACACGTGGCGGGGCGCAATCATACCTGTCTAACCAAAAAAAAAATTGTCATTTTTTTATTTATTTTCCAGATGTTGCTTTCTGAGTTGTTGAAACCTTTTATCTTTTAATTACCAAAAAAAACTTTTTTTTATTTTTTTCCTCATTTTTGTGCGTTAATCCAGATTAGATGACCCAAGTGTTTATGATAAAAGACACTTTAAACAAAATTAGTTACATTTTACATCCTTCTGATCTTGATTAGATTGAGGGAAATTTTATTATTTAATTTTTTGCTTAAAATTCTATTTTTACCAAAAAAATTGCTATTTTTTTACAAAAAAAGTAAAAATAATTTTTTTCTTATTTCGAGAATACTCGTTGTTTATAATCAGCGAATGAAAATACATTTTTGTACATTGTAATTAAAGGTTTGTTATTGCTCTATTTTTTTTTTTGAAATAACGATGAGAGTCTTGTTATTGTTATATTTTTGTTTGTCGTGATCAAAATATTCATTTGTGCTTATTCCTCTTGCTTAGAGGAGTTATAATCGTTTGCAAGAAAATTGTAATTTTATTTCAAAGTTTATTTATTTTCCTATTTATGCAATGAAGTCAAACTTAAAAGTAATACGAAAACACAAAAATCAGTCAATTAATTGACTTTATTATCCTCATGTCTCGATCATACCATAACGTATATAATCAGTACATATTCAGGGGGTACTTATAATTAAACATTATATATTTATCTCCATAACAAGTCCATGATTTGGACAATTGATGTTAATGGATTAGTTGTATGATGAGCTCAACTACCTATGGTGCCATGTATAGCCCAATCCATATGCTTATTAGAACCTATTATTTCATCGTTACATGTCATGATAATGGTAATAAATTAAGGGAGCTTGAAATATAAATATTATTATTGATGTTGTTATCCATACTGATTTTATTATTAAGATAAAATAAATTATTATTTATATTAATTTATTTGTATAGTATTTTTATTATTCAATTTAAGTAAGTTATTATTCAGATTATCAGTATTTGAGTTGAATAATAAAAATAATGTACAAAATAAATTGTACAATAAAATCGTTAATATAAATAATAACTCATTTTATATGAATAATAAATTCGATATCGATAAAAATATTAATAATAATATCTCCTAAATATTTTCATAAATTAAAGCCCCATGAGATTGTTTCTTACTAATTAATGGGACCTTTTTCATAAACAAAGTGAGGCTACTACTCAGTGGAAACTTGACATGTACCAATTTGTCCACTTGACATGTACCAATTTGTCACCATATCTAGGTGTCAATGATGGCTTTGTCAATTTGAGTTTTAGTGGTTGGTTATAAATTAAAAAAAATCAGATGCTCAAATAAAGTAAAGAAAAAGAAAAAAAAAAGCGTTGATTCTCGTTACATGCAGATTAGCATTGTAACAATATATGGTGATTCTTTTCTCTTTTAATGAAATGTTCCGTAATTTACTATGAAAAAAAATTTAAGTAGTTTGACTTTAATCCTCTCTTCCAGAATAAACAAGCTGGAGAGGATCAAATCTCCAAAGTTAGATTTATGTCCAAATCATCTGTGGCGGCCACAAACTAACTAATTGTGTGGTCGTTTATCATCATTCATATTTTCATAATTACTTTATTTTTTCCCCTTTACATTTTGGGGCCTATTGGACAGCATTCTATTCACAAAAATTGATGAGTATTTTAATCCGATAGGAAAAATATTTCTCCGGATATGTTCGGCGTGTCTTTATTTTATGTATAGTTTGGAAAAAAAATAATTTATTCTGACTCAATTTTTCCCATTGGTTATGTAACTTTGTGCTCTTTACTTCACTTTAGAAAATATACAGATTTTAATATGAGGAGAGATTATTGACATAAGAAAAGATTACTTCTCAGTTTCTAATAATAATTTTCTTCTAGCAATCATCGCATTAATTTGAGTAGTTATAAATAATTAATTTTTATTTATTAAGATAACGAAAAAGATCTTTCTCTCTCTCTCTCACACACAATATAACGAATCTATCAAACTCCTTTTATTCTATTTATCTACTATTGTAATATGTTAGTCTAGTAATCATTTTCTTTTCTATTTATTAATTGAATATGAAATTTGGTCACGTGAAATTCGTATATTGATAAATTATACTTATTGTGATTCATATTCTATTTATTATCTATTTTGTAGCTAAGTTCAATGTGGCAGAAAAATGCGTTTTTCTTCAAATACGTAAATCATTTTTTTTGTGACGTTTAGAAAGCTTTCCCATAATTCATTTTTCAAACAAACAAATAAATTTTTTTCCCAATTTCTACATATTAATATTTCAATCAATTTATAAATTCATAGACGTCACTAAACTAGAATCCTATTTCAAAAAAAGAAATTCTCCACGAAACTCGGAGTTGCCAAACATGTCCTTTAACTCTTTCAATGTTATGAAATTGGACCTGAGCATGTGACACCGTTCCACAAAAAAGTTTCACATTCATACCTGCCACATAAAATCCTCAAAAAAATCCAGGTTTGCACAGATGGACCCACGGAATTCAAATAATAGACTAGATTAATTATTCACTCAAAATCCAACGGTCCAAATACTGCTTGATCTTTAAGCTGACTGTAAAGCACCAAACCGTACTTAAGAGAACTACTTTCCAATTAATTAATTGATTAATTAAAGATGATAGAAAAACAAACCGAATAAATTATTTCTTGATCTTATCCGGTGATGGCTTCAAGGCGCCAAAAGAAAAACCCACCACCAACCTTCTAATAGAATCTATTTCACCATTAATTGTTTATTAATCTCTCTCTCTCTCTCTCTCTCTCTCTCTCTCTCTCTTATCCCAAGAGGGAAGACCACAGAGAGAAGAATCAGGAGTCAGAATCTTTTTTAAGCTATTTTTTTATATATTACAATTTTATTAATTTCGATATTTATTTTTTAATATATTTTACGAAATTTAAATCTATATTTTTCTAAAAAAAATGAGACTAATCGTAATGTTTATTTTTTTTCAAATATATTTTGTAAAATTTAAATTTATAATTTAAAAAAAAATAAAATTTATTATCATTGTATTAGATTTATAGTTGAGAATAAACAACTTTTTTTAAACAATAAATGATTGAAACAGTGAATGAAATGATTGGATGTAGTCATGTAGCTGTGGGCTATGGATGCTTGCTAGCCGTTCAATTAATTGCTTAGAATTATTTACTATTTTTTTTAAATTTGGCAAGTATTTATTGTCCGGAATTTGAAAAAAAAACATAAATTATTTTTTATGATCCCCTTGTTATGTAGTAATATTCAGTAAATAGTAATACTATTGTGTTACTAACATGATGTTTGAAAAGATATTATGACAATCAAAGCTCTAAAATTATGGACCTTGACTTTTAGTAGTGAGTAGTCACATAATTTTTTTTAAAGTTATATTTAAATGATAATAGCTTTAATTCGATAATCTTAATAATATATTTTTTAAATTAAGTTAAAAAAATAGCAGGCTTAAAATTAAGTGATTTAACCTGATATTTTATCTCAAAAAATAAAGTTAAAAATAAAAATAGATAAAAATTGTATCCAGATTGTTTGTCTTAAGATTTGTCATATATTATTTTTTTATAAATTAAATGTATTTGATATATCATTAAATATTAAATATTATTAAACACGAATTATTTTAGATTTAAAGTTTTTTATTAACGGTAAATCGCTATTTTTTCACGTGTTTTTGTTGTTTAGATTTCGAAATACTTCAGTAAAAAAATTACAAATAAATTTTCGCACAGCTCGATTTGGGCATTTTGACTTGTATTTAGTTTAGATTAATTAGAAATTAAATCCTTTTGTTTTGTCAATGAAACTAAGCATTTGATTTGTAGTTATATTTATATAGGCACCAGCGGAAAAACGCTCAGCCGCTCACTCGATAGTAGTAGTCATCAAGATAAATACGATTATTGATATTATCGTTGATACAATTTTATTATATATATATTAATAAATTATTATATATATTAATAATTTTATTATACAAATTTATTTTATATAATACTATCAATATATAATTTAAATGAATTGTTATGCATATTAATGATATTTAAATTAATTAAACTCTTACAATAATAAATTGGCCGACTCTATTACAGATCGAAAATTATATTATAAATAATAATATCAGATTAAAATTATGATTCATTAATCACATAAAATTTTAATTTACATAAGAAACTGCTCCAACAAATTTGTTTCCATTTCGTGTTTTAAAGCTTGGCTAGGATCAGCAAGGCACGTTTAGTCATGTACAAGTGTACACTTGTACAGTTATAACCCTCCAAATCAGCAAGGCACATGTTTGACCACACCATAGTGGCCGCATCCGATCCAAGTTCTACATAAAAGTTATTTCCGGATGCATGCATGCATGCATGCGCTCCGCGTTGGTTCTCAAAATCCACTTCACATGAAAGATAAAAACAAATAAACAATGTTATCTACAATTATCTTCTCTGAGAGATCTCTGATTCCCATTGTTTCATGTTTTATTTTTTCTTTCCTTTACCATCATCCGATCCGAAGGGAAGCGCCAAAGGAAAAAAAAAAAGAAAAAAAAAAGATTTCAGTTCCTGGTGTAGCAAGAAATTTTCTGGACACGGAGTACGCAGTGAACTCATTATCATGAGAATTATTTGAGAGGAGTTTGATGTCAATGATTATCGGTATTAAATAGTATTGATTTTATTATTTATATTTAAATTATAAATTTAAATTGTTAGATGTGTTATGTATTATCTCAATAATATGTATATAGAAAAATGTAAAATTTTAAGTTTATTTTGATAGTCATTAAGGGAGAGGAGTGAATCGTTAAAATTTGAACCGTTGATTTTATTAGTTTTTTTATATATATTTAAATAAAATTAAAATAATGTAACATTTTATATACGTATGGTATATGAAATATATAATATATTTTATCAATTAATTTTTTTAATTTAAAAAAGTTATTCAAATTTTAAGTTTCATTAACACGATTTGATACACAAAATTATTAACATTGAATCCCTCCTCATATTTATTTACTTATTCTTGTTTTCAAAATATGATCTCCATATAAACCGGACTATCTTATCCAAGCTTATTATTATGACCTTTTTTTCCAAACCGTTAATAATTGCTTGATGCTAAATTCATTGAACTTTTTATCTAAAATAAGTACATAAAAAATACAAAGAAATTTGGTTGTTCTTTGATGTATTGATGTTGATGTTGTGCCGGGTGCATCCAAAAATATCATGGATTTATGCGCCAAGCAAGCAACGGGCCTTCAATCGACACGTCATCCAGTGATAATGATATCTACACTTCAAAGTTTATTTATTTTCCCCCTTTTTCTTTTCTCCTAGTGCCTCTATTTTTTTTTTATCTTTATTAAGCTTTTATTTTCTAATTTATTAATAATAAAAAATTTGAAATTAAAATGTCAAATAAAATTATTAGATGTGATTTATATTATGTTTTCTTTATGTATATAAAAAATTATTGATATTTTGACTTTTATTTTATATGAATTAATAAATTTAAAAATCAACTTGCAGAAATTATCCACATTAGTGTATTTTTTATAGGTTCTTAATATTCAACAAAATAATATTGAAATATCGTAATTTTTTATATGTATACAAAAAAATAATATAAATTATATCGAACGATTTTAATTTAATATTTTAATTTTCAAAATAAAATTATTAAAAAAATTAAAAAATTAAAATATAATAAAAATATAATAAAAATATAAAAAGTAAAAACATTTAAACTCTCTTCATTTACAAAAACAAAAAAAGAAAAAAAAAGAAAAGTAATTTGTCCGTCGTCTGGACCAGATTTTCTGACAACAATTATTTATTGGACATAGAAAGGAGGTCCGCAATAATAGAAAAGTTTGGAATCCATCTTAATTATGGAATTTAATAATTTCCAACGATATTATTAATTTTGAAGGTAGTTATTATCATATATTGACGCAACTAAATATCATTTCATATTCTTTCAAAAGTTATTAAAAATAAATTATTAAAAATTTTAAGCGATTTAATAAATAGTTAAATTTGTATTAAATTATATTTTTTTTTCATGTGTTATATTATATATCAGTCTGATCTCTTCGTTTATAATATAAATTTTGATCCATAGCAGAATTAGTAATAATATAATATACATCATAATTTTAGTTATCAAAATATAAATTTACATTGAATAATTATGAAAATTATCAAATCAATTCATTTAAAAATAAAGAGAAATTATTCTTACACTCTATGTTTTACACTCCTTATCTGCACACCAAAATATTTATACTAAATAAATAATTTATTTATATATGAATTTATAATTATTTATAGTTAGTATAGAAAATATTTATCATTTTTTCTTTCCTAAAAAATTATAGAAAATTTCAAGTTAAAAATTTTATTCTACAAATAAAAATACAATTTACATAACTTTTAATCCTTAATAATATAAGATATGAATATTTTTTTATTAAATATAAATAATTTTTTCGAAAAAATATAAATATACACAAAAAAAATACAAATAAAAAAAATACAATCAAATGATACAATTAAAATAAATTCTCACCTAATAAGAAAACCCAATTTCATTAAAGAAATCAAAAAAAAAAAAGTCAAGCCTTAAGCAATGGATCAAGTTTCCTCCAAAACAATGAGACAAGAAACCAGGTTTAAACTTCAGAGATCCAACCAAATCAGGCGAAGTTGTCCGCTAATAATCCGACACGTGTCCATGAGATCAGATTCGCGTCGCTGACATACAGCTAATCCTGTCCGTGTTTCTTGTCTCGGATATATCGATGCAAATTATTGGCAATTCTAATTCTTTTTTTTTTATTTTCCTTTTTTTTTCATGAGGACTTCAATGGTGAAACCAAACTTCTTCGTTTGTAGAGGCATTGGATAAATAAATGTGTTTATTTGTTGGTTGTTTAGTGGTAATTAACTCGAGAAATGTTAGGGGGGTTTTGAATATGCACCCAAAACATTACAATTTTTAATTACGACGATAAATTATCTTCGAAATAAATATTCAGTGTACGAATATTTATAAAACATTACAATTTTTATAAATAATTATTGTTGTAATTTAAGTTCAAATAACTAATTGAATGAGTTTAAAATATATATATATATATATAATTTCCAAAGTGAATATTTACTATTGATAAAGCAACTAATTGAACTTATATGCTAGTGATTAATATTGCCAAACTAATATAAGACAAAAAAAAAGGGATTAAAATTGAAACATGACAAGATAGATTAGTAACAAGACTCATATCCCATCAATCCATCATTAAATAGAAATTAAAGTCTGAGTGAGAAAGTTCCTTTTTCTTATAAAACTTAAAAGAAAACATGAGGTCTAATTGGAATATCTCTTTAATTTCATTGTAATTTAGTGATGAGAAACAACCTTTGAGAAAAAAAAAATGTAACTATGCTAAAAATCCACAGTTTCTCAAAAATAGGAAAGCATTAGAACATTTCTAAAACTTTTACTTTTTGAAGATAATTCTCAAACAACTATTTTTTTATTCATATTCCCCTAGATTATTGGGTTAATTTTTTAAATAAAGTATTACAGAATCTTCACACTTTAATATCTAAGATATGATTCATTTATGCTTTCATAGCATGAAATTTTTAGAATAACAAAACAATTGTAACATTTTCAATGTATACTTTTTTGGGAGGGGATCCTTTGACAACTAATATTTTGACAACCATTTTTCAAATAATTTCAAAATAAATCTTAAAAATAGAAAAAAGTGTGTAGACATATTCTTGAAATTATAGATTGATTGTGTTTCAAATTTCATTCAATTTAAATATCATTTGATGCTCCATAAAAAACAATCAAAATTATATAGAATTTTCAACGGTCTAAAATTTAATATAAATGATGGAATATCAAATGATCTTTAAATTATATGAAAATTGAAAAACAATCAATCTATAAGTTATAAGATATATTTGTAAACTTTTTTCTATTTTTAAGAATTTTTAAAATTTATTTTGAAATTATTTAAAAAATAATTATCAAGGTCATTAAATTATTAGTTGTCAAGGGATCCCCTCTCTATTTCTTTCTCATATATAAAATTTTGGAATTTTTTTTTGACCTTTTCTCGAATATAAAGATGCAACTTCCAATATAAAAAAAAGACAGTTCACTGATAAGTGGTCATAAATTGAGAATTTTGGAATAATCTTTTATATTCCAATCCTTTAAATTTTGCTTATTTACGGAAAGAAAACTCTTTTCAATTTTAGGGAAGTAATAAAAGAGTCTATACTAAATCGCTCCTCATGATAATTATACTCCTTATCCACACTCTAAGTATTTGAAACTATTCAACACAATTTTTTATTTAAATTTTAAAATATATATTTTTTAAAAAATATTTATATTTAATATTGAGCGTAGATAAAAGATATAAAAATAACTTCTCAAATCACTAATAGAAATTTGGTTTCTAATGCACAGCAAGGAGCATTAAGAGTGTGAATTGTGTGTGCATATAGCAATATTTCCATAATTTCATTGTTTTATATAGATTTTTAGATGCTAATCTGTTGCTTACTTTTCTCCGATTTTTTTTTTTGGTTGCTACGCCTCCGCTTGTTGATACAAAAAAACCTGAATCTTGTATCTGTCAACAGCAGCAATTATTTGACTAACAGAAACCTTTCAATTATCTTTAAAATTAAAATGAATTTTAATTGTATCTCTTAATTATATATCTTATTTATATCTCAAATATATTTATATTTTTTAATTTTACAACTAATAACAACAGTATTTATATTTTATATTTCTAAAAATAAAAATTTTGTAGGTTTTATTTTTATTTGTACAATAAAATTTTTAACTTAAAATTTTTCATATTATTGAAAAATGAAAAATTAATAAAAAAATTTCTTTTTACTAACTATAAATACTTATAAATATAAATATAAATTATTTATTTAGTATAAATATTTATGACGTATAAATAAAATATATAAAATATGAGGGATAAAAATATTTTCTCCAATAATTAAATTGTAATAATTTAACTATTAAATAATAACTCCGCAGTCCGCACTAGTTTCGCACTAGTTATTCACCAAAAAATAAAATAAAATAAAATACAATTTCGCACTCGTTCTCTCTCTCTCCCTCTCCTTTTTTTCTTCCGAAGCTCTTTTTTTTTCCCTCTAGTTCCAGCATTCACCTTTTCTAATTCTTACAAGTTTCTCCTTCACCTTTCTGTGCTCTCTCTCTCTCTCTCTCTGTGTCGCTCTCTCTCTCTCTCTCTCTCCCCCCCCCCCCCGCTGTGGGAACCTAATCATATCTTTTCTCAGTTTTTGTTTCCGAACTGAACTCTCCAGTGATCTTCCCTTTAGGTATCTTCTCTCATCTCTGGAGAAACAACGCAGATCTGTTGGAGCTGGTGATGTGGTGAGCGAATACCATCTCCCTTTTTTCTCATTTCTTCGCTTTGACCTGTTGTTTAGCTTAAATGAGGTTGCAAAGTCTGCGATAAAATAAATTGCAAGCTAATTGAAGGCGCTCGTTTCTCCTTCCCCAATTAGTAGCATCTTCTCTCTCTATTCCATTTGCAACAATAAGTTAACGCACTTGTAACTATATACCGAATTAATCTCACCTTTCTTTTTTTTCTCTTGTGCAGTTTGACAATGCAGCTTTAAAACCCTTTCCAAATAAAAGTACAAAACTTTGAACTCCCTTTTTCTTCTTTTTTCCCTAATTGAGTAAATAAGAGAATTCCAAAATGGTATCGAGATCTTACTCAAACCTACTAGAACTAGCCTCCGGTGAGGCGCCGCCGCCGCCTTCCCTTGGGCCCCGCCGCCTCCCTCGAGTCATGACCACAACTGGAATCATTTCAGACCCAGATTCTGATTCTGATTCTGATTCCAATTCTGATACCGGTTCGGCTTCCTCCCGACCCCGTATCATAGTGGTTGCAAACCACCTACCTTTGCGGGTCCGGCCTGATTCAACCTCTCCCATAGCCGGCCTCTCTTTCACCTGGGACCATGACTCTTTACTCCTACACCTTAAGCAGGATTACCAAAATGCCTCTCCAAAGACGGACTTCTTATATGTCGGTTGCCTGCGTGATATCACCGAGTTATCCATGTCGGATCAGGAGTCAGTTGCAAATCACCTCCTGGAATCATATAATTGCGTGCCAGTGTTCCTTCCTGGCGACTTACTGGGACGGTTTTACCATGGTTTTTGTAAGCAATATCTGTGGCCCCTTTTTCACTATATGTTGCCACTTTCACCGGATTTGGGTGGCCGGTTTGACCGTAATCTATGGCAGTCTTATGTGTCCGTAAATAAAATCTTTGCAGACAGGATTTTAGAGGTGATAAACCCAGATGATGACTTTCTGTGGGTCCATGATTACCATTTAATGGTTTTACCCACATTTCTACGCAAACGGTTCAATCGGGTCAAGTTAGGGTTTTTCCTCCATAGCCCATTCCCCTCATCAGAGATATATAAAACCCTACCAGTACGGGAAGAGCTGTTGCGAGCAATACTCAATTCGGATCTTATTGGGTTTCACACATTTGACTATGCACGCCATTTCTTGTCATGCTGTAGCCGCATGCTTGGCCTCTCGTACCAGTCCAAAAGGGGCTACATAGGGTTAGAGTACTATGGCCGTACCGTGAGCATAAAGATCTTGCCAGTTGGGGTCCACTTGGAGCAGTTGAAATCAGTCTTGAGCCTGCCCGAGACTGAGAATAAGGTGCGGGAATTGATGGAGCAATTTTGGAATAAAGGAAGAGTGATGTTACTTGGGGTTGATGACATGGACATATTCAAAGGAATAAGTTTAAAATTATTAGCTATGGAAGAATTGTTGAAGCAACATGCTGAGTGGAGAGGCAAAGTGGTTTTGGTACAGATTGCAAACCCGGCTCGTGGGAGGGGCAAGGATGTAGAAGAAGTGCAAAATGAGATCCGCACCACAGTCAAACGTATCAATGAGGTGTATGGTGGGCCTGGGTACAAACCTGTCATCCTCTTAGATGAGCCAATGCAATTCTATGAGAGAATAGCATATTATGTGACTGCTGAGGTTTGTCTGGTGACTGCTGTACGGGATGGCATGAATTTGATACCGTACGAATATGTAATTTCGAGGCAAGGGAACAACGGATTGGATCAGGTTTTCCAGGCTAACAGGTCTGGGTCAGAGGTGCCAAAAAAGAGCATGTTGGTCTTGTCAGAGTTTATTGGGTGCTCCCCTTCACTTAGTGGGGCGATTCGGGTCAACCCTTGGAACATTGAGGCAGTTGCTGATGCAATGGAGTGTGCGTTAACAATGCCTGAGGCAGAAAAACAGCTGAGGCATGAAAAACACCATAGGTACCTCTACCATTACCTTTTTTTTCTTACCTAATTCTTTTGGCATTCTTAATGATATTCGCATGCCAAATTTGTCTACACAAACCCAGTACCATTTATAGTAAGAAGACTATTAATATTCTTGACAGGTATGTGAGCACACATGATGTTGGGTACTGGGCAAAGAGCTTCCTGCAAGATCTAGATAGATCATGCAAAGACCACGCGACGAGGCGATGCTGGGGTATTGGTTTTGGTTTGCGGTTCCGGGTTGTGGCACTAGATCTGAATTTCAGAAAGCTATCCATGGAGCACATAGTGGGGGCATACAGGCGTGCAAGGCGGCGTGCAGTGTTGTTGGATTATGACGGGACCCTGATGCCCCAGCAGGGTAGCATAGATAAGAGCCCAAGTGCAAAATCCATTGAGATCTTGAATAAGTTGTGCGGGGATGGGAAGAATGTGGTGTTCTTGGTGAGTGCAAGGGGACGGGAGACGCTGAGTGGATGGTTTGGCCAGTGCCGGAATCTTGGCATGGCTGCCGAGCATGGCTATTTCGTAAGGTAAATATAAGATGTCATTTTTTTTACTGCACAATTCGAAACTTTTAAGCTTAGTTTAGTTAAATTAGGCCTTGATAAACCTTGTTTGCATGGAGCCTCAGTTGTCTCCTGTTTGACCTAAATTATTTAAGGAGGGGATCTATTAACAACTATTATCTTGACAACCTTGATAACCAATTTTTAAATAATTTTGAAATACTTTTTAGAAATTCTTAAAAATAGAAAAAGTTTGACAAACATATTTTTTAACTTATATATTGATTGTATTTCAAATTTCATGCAATTTTTAGAGTCATTTGATATTCCATCAAAGACTATTAAATATGGACCATTGTAAATGTCATTTAATTTTGATGGTCTTTGATGGAGTATCAAATAATACTTAAATTGTATGATATTTGAAACACAATCAATCTATAAGTTAAAGAATATGTTTATAAACTTTTTTCTATTTTTAAGAATATTTTTAGAATTATTTGAAAATTCGTTGTCAGAGTTGTCAAAATAATAGTTGTCAAGAGATCCTCTCTCATTATTCAAAGGCTTTTAATTTGTCTTGTCCTTGTGTACTCAAGTGTTGTCCAAGCTGGGAGAAGATCTGCTCATTTAAATGTCACTAGTTCTCAGCCGTGCAATTATTCATTATTGGATCGACCTTGTTAGCAAATTTTCATAACCCTTGATCTTGCAACCAAGCATTGGCTGTCACTTATTTAACTTGAATTATTATCCTTGAATTGGCAAGTTCTTATACAGTGCAATTAAACATCATGAAGATACGAAAATCGAAATGTCCAATCCAATATTAATTAAGATTGAGCATTTCATTTTTTCAATTAGGATCTGTAGTCTCAGTTAACCATCAGTTATGCTAGCAAGACCGAAATGAACTTTGCTTCTCCTTATTTTTATGCAAATTGGTATAATTTTGTGCCCTGTTATGCAATTTAATGTCAAAAATGCTCAGATACAACTAATGCAAAGAAAAAGAAGAGGTATAATTGTACGTTACTTATAATGTTACGTAGTGGTTTTGTTCCTTCACAAATAACTGGATAGTGGCTCAAAGTTAAAAACCAGTATACCCCACAAAAATACAAATTAAACCAGTTGGTAAATGTGTATCGGACCCAAAACATACAATTGAATAATTTGTTGAAATAACACGGATGACAGATTGAGGAGAGATGCCGAATGGGAGACATGCACACAGGTGGCAGATTGCGGTTGGAAGCAGATAGCAGAGCCTGTGATGCAGCTATACACAGAGACCACAGATGGCTCAACCATAGAAGACCGAGAGACATCACTTGTCTGGTCATATGAGGATGCTGATCCTGATTTCGGGTCTTGTCAGGCAAAGGAGCTTTTAAGCCACCTTGAAAGTGTGTTAGCTAATGAGCCTGTCTCAGTCAAGAGCGGGCCCCATATTGTAGAAGTGAAACCTCAGGTTCTCCCTTCCTCCCTCTCTCCCTCTCTCCCTCTCTCCTCTCTCTCCCCCCACACCCCAAAATAGCAGTTCGTTCTCCCTCTCTCCACAGCTGTCTTTAAAGTTGATTGCAAATCCTCAGTACACACCACCTCGTAGTCCTATCCCCGCAGAAAATTTTATTTATTGATCCCAAACCTAGTCGTTTGTGCAAGAATTATTATTTAATTAATTATTTCTTTGTTTAATTAGGGAGTAAGCAAGGGATTAGTTGCGCGCCGCCTTCTTGCAACTATGGAAGAGAAGGGAGTATTGCCTGATTTCATCTTATGCATAGGGGATGACCGATCTGATGAAGACATGTTTGAGGTAATTACCACTGCTGCCACCAGCGGCAAACTGGCACCTGATGCAGAGATTTTTGCGTGCACAGTTGGGAGAAAGCCTAGCAAAGCCAAGTATTACTTGGATGACACTGCTGAGATTGTACGGCTCATGCAAGGCCTTGCCTCAGTTTCTGAACAAACTGCATCAAGTTCTGAAGTTGAGTAGCTATATGGTAATGGAAAAATTGTAGTTCATAAAAAGATGAAAAAAAAAGGTAGTTTGCAGTCATGTGTGGAATATTATAGTTTAGAGGCCTTGATATCAATTGTGTATCATAATCTCATTTTCATGTAGTTGTAGCCTAGATGAGAAATGTTTGTATTTGTTTTTATTGTGATTTTTAACATAAGAGTATTAGTTTGATTGGGTATTCATCTCCATTGTGTAAAGTAATTACCTGTTGGATTGAAAGGGTAAAACCTGACCGCTTAGATAAGTGGTCTCTCTTCTATGTGTAAAACTCACCTAATGCAACAGTATTTGGTAGATTTGATTTGAGCCATGTTAGGAGTGAATATTTATTTTAGTTATCCTCCCTCATATTAATACATATGCCTTGGATGTTATTGGAAATGCTTATAGTTAGCTATTACAATTAAAGTGTTACCATCATTTGGTTTAGGGTTCTGTAATTGAGATTTGAGTCTACTGCCACCAATAAAAACTGTACATGGTCAATATTTGGTTTTGGTTATAATTTGTATGTGTCTATGCATTTCAATTTTCTTGTGAAAGGTTCTCAAGTCTAGTTAATCAAAGAGCTCCCTGATGAAACAGTAAAGACATAATTTTAAATATATTTCTAACAAAAAAATTACTAACTGTCATCATAGAGTCCAAATTGTTTTGATGCAATATACAAATAGTTAGTACTATTTTAAGACATCCATAAAAGGGAAGAAAAAGAAGACAGGATTAAAGCAAGCAATCCAGAGTCTATGTCATGTATACGCCAAACTAAATCATTCTTACGTAAGCACCAGAAGCACAATGCAATAGAATTAATAAATGCTTTCATTATCCCTAAAAGAATCAAGACACTGGTCAACAGTTAAAAAAAAAATAAACAGTAGAGAAGATAAGCATCTCTATTAAGATCTGCTTTGTGTCAGCTCCTAGCCTCCTACCACCTGAAAAAAACAGTAGAAACTATAATTAAAATCCAATCAATATTCTGGCTGAGCGTTTGTTCCTGAACAGTTTGGTATAAGCTAATAGTACCAGATATCGTAGGTTCTTTCAGGGGAATAATATAATTAGTACTGTTGGTAGGCTTACTAAACTGGTACACTGAGAACTCGGTGCATTCTACACAATTCTCATTATGGTGACAGTCGAAACTGTATGAAGGTTCTTCGAGGAATATAAATAGGAATAAAATGCATTACTTACTTACAACTGTTACTCATCAGTCCTACTAAATCTTTACATCTGACTGTCTAAATCCCAAGAACTTGGGTTCAATATCACCTCAGAGTTGCCACAAGTCAAATTGCTGCTAGGTGATTCAGTTCTATCTGTCCCGACCAGAGCCTGAGAATAACTGTTTTGCACAAACCTGCTACCTAGTGACCCATTATAGTTATTATTGTTGAAAGCTCTATTTTTGGAAGCAAGAGATGGAGGTTGTGAAGTGCCAGATCTGATCCCCATTAAATTGTTACTCAGAGATAAGCTGTCATTGCTGCCGTGCTGCATGTTTTGCGATGAATAATTCTGATTTACCAGTAACGGGTTCATACTCGTATGGTGCACTGGTAATTGTTGCGAGGCCACAACTTGCCATAGCATATCATGGGAATCTGCTAGAAAACCGGGGGTATTTGAGGAGCTTTCTATCTGGGGCATGGTATGGAGAGGAGGGGTTATGTTTGGGGCGTGGTTATTCCAGGAGACAGGTCTCGGTGGAAGGGTTTGGAAGCTAAACATGTTAGTGGGTCCCATGATTGGGTTTAAGCTGACCCCAAACGGGAAATTGACAAGCTGAGCTTGTTGCCCTTGCTTCTCCTTTTCTGCTTTTTTAAGACCCAGTCTGTATTTCTGCAAATAATAAAAGTATAAACTAATTTGTATGTACTAGCCTGTCTATAATTTCAGTATATTACCAGACTGTCAGGTAGAGATTTTCATGTGGACAAAAAACCTGAAAAATACCTGACATTAATTGGATTGACTGTCAAGTATTGTGTTATTATGTGAAAATATTCGGGCTCTTCTCATAATCTGTGCTCGTGCAGAAACCCTGAGATAAACCCTGGCTGCAATACTAGTACTGATACTGGTATGTTCCATTTTTGGTCATGCCCATTAATGCTTTATACCATGAATTCACGAAGAGATTGAAATAAGAGGTACAAAAAATCAAAAGAGCCTAACCTGTAAATGGCTCGCAACATGCTCCCTTTTCAACCCTGGCATGTTAAGTACATTTAGAATCTTTTTTGGGACTGCATCTGTAGAGAGAAAGAGAGAGGCAGGTTAGATAATTTCAAAATGAATACAGAAATCTGATTTCATATAAGAACTTGTAATTTAAAATTGTCTTACTATTAACACCGAGCTGGTTCACTGCAGCCACAAATTGTTTGTGGCGTTCCCCGTTCCAATTGAACCTCTCTTTCTTCTTTGATTCCTCTCCATTTTCCAACTCCCCGTCGTCTTCTCCAGGTGGCTCCCTCCTCTTCTTCCTGGACTGTTCGGCATCTCCATTTATATCATCATTCTTTCCCAGCAAAATTTCATTGTTGTTCTTCTCCAAGCTTCCAGAAGATTCTGGATCTGGTAAAATGATGTTCTTTCTTCTGACCACGTGCTTCCATATAATCTCAACCTCCTTCTTTTGTATCGGTTTTATGAGATAGTCACATGCACCGTGCTGTATAGCTTTCATAATTGTTTCTTTGCTTGAATCGCTTGACACGACTGCATCATTTTTGTTGCCAAAAAGTTGATTAAGATCACAACATGTCACATTTTTTGTTCTTTCAACTAAAAGCAAAGTTTTAGCCTTCTAATCGGTTCCTGCTGCTATGGCACATTACATGAAAAATACAACAAGGACAATATTTATGATACCTGACTCTGAATTGATGATGTTAGACATCTCGGTACCAGTAAAGGGCACCATAATTTGCACTACGATTGCACCAACTATGACTGGTACTCTGGTACCGGTAAGCGGAGAAATTTAGACAAGTCACTTACTGATAAGAGGAAGGTCCATCTCGAGGCCAACGAGTTCAAGGAGCTTGAACCCATCCATATCTGACTCCGAAACATTTGACACATTGCTTATAACAAGATCAAATTTCAACTCTCTCAGTAGCTTCAATGCCTCCATGTGCTGTTCACATTCAGTCACTAAAAAGGCAAAATTTGTAAATAGACAAATACTAGCTAGCTATGTCTCTATTTTTAAAATTTTATGCATTGGTCCATCTTTTCTTTTTTGTTAGGTTTTACTACATAAAAATCTTTAGTTGCATCTACTAAGCAAATAACTAATACTAAGAGAACTTTTTTTTGACAATATGTTGCATGAATATCCACAAGCACTTCTTATTTTTTTCTTTTTCCTTGTTACATGGGATAAATTAAATTAAATTTAACTCTGTCATCAACATAACATTGATTGGTCTAACATAAATGTTTTTCCTTAAATTTTTTTTTTCTAATTAACCTAACATTGAACTGATATGGTGCAACCAATTTGACTTACTTCGGCCTTATTTTCTTTTAAAAAGTTTTTTTAGACAGATTGTTAACCTCTGTTTGACCATTTCAAACTTTCAATATATAAAAGGAATAAAAATACTTTCTATAAAAGAATGGTATTAGCTTTCTTGGTATAATAGTCTTGTTTCCTATTTTACCAAATTAAATTTGAACAAAATAAGTCAAATTGGAAGGCAGCATTTAGTTGAAAATAGCACAAAATAATGCCGAAATTCTGGAAACATTTAAAAAAAATATGATTAAGATAGGAAAAAAATACCAGTCAAATGATCCCGGAAACTATAAGTATGTGCTATTAATTTGTTCATTTTATCAAGGGAAATTTTAAAATTTGTAAACAGAATTTCATTAAGCCTCTCATTATATAGCCATCAAATAGACAGCACAATAATAATTAAATCTCCGTTAAATTCAAATGCATATTGCAATGAAAAACCAATCACCAAAATTTTAAATACTAATAACATGACAAAGTAATAAAGCAAATGAACTCTGTAATGCATTTATTTCTTTTTTTAACAGATTATATTTGGATAATTTTTCTTAAAAAAACAGAGAGAAGAAAATCAAGTGAAAAAAAAACTACTAATTGAAAGGACCACGATTTATAAACTTCATGCATAGAAGAAAATTAAATTGAAGGGAAGAAAATAAACAAAAAAATAAAAAAAATAATAAAAGAAAGAACAGAGATACAAATATTAAAAGAACAAGAGAAAAAAAATTACATTATGCGTAAACGAGATCCTAAAAAATACTACTTAAATATATAGAATTGGGAACAAGAGAAACAACTCACCTTCGTAGCCACAGGTTTTGAGCATGAGAGACAAGATTCGTAGACACACTCGCTGGTCAACGACGAGCACCTTCATCCCGACTGGGAATAATGGCGATCCATTCGCCACATCTGCAGAGACGACGACCTCTGTCTTCTGATCTGGAATCTCCATCATCATACCACGTCAGCTGTCTCTTCCTCTGCGTAATTCTTTGTAGCGAGAAGAGAAGCGAAGAACGAGAGAGAACTCAGAGAGAGAGAGAGAGAGAGAGAGAGAGAGAGAGGATGCTGGTGCGTGCGTGCCTTGTGTTAATGACAGCTGAGAGAGAAGCACAAGGAGAGCGGTTTTAATTCTCAATTAATGCCAAGTTTTGTATAGAGAGAGACACAGAGAGAGAGAGAGAGAGAGAGATTCTGTGAAAGATTTGTTTCCTGGAATGGTTTTGATGATTGAATCTTTACACATACGAGGAATCAAGAAATTAGAAAAGAATAAAATGTCTCAGTGGTTTGTTTTGCCAGGTAAAGCAATGTGGCAAATGGATAGTAGAATTAGCAAGCAATTGATGATGGATTGATGCCTCATGCTCTGAACAGATTTCTTTTCTAAAATTGTGTCAAGAAATTATTAAACAAATTAACTGGCAGAGTGGGAGATAGTAGAAACTAAAGAGGACATCAAATTAATACCTCCTTTCCTTCTTTTTTCTCTCTCTCTTTTCCTTTGTATATATATCAGAGCCGGCATGATATATTTTAAAAAAAATTTAAATTTTAAAAAAATTATAGACATATATATTCTTGTATTTATAGATTTATTTTGATTCAAGTTTTATGCAATTTATATTTACAATGATATAAATTTAATGATTTTCGGTAGAATATCAATGACCGTTAAATTACGTGAAATTTTTGAATAAAAAATAAATCTGTAAGTTAAAAATATATTTATAATTCTTTTATATTTTTAAAAATTATTTCAAAATTTCAAAATTCATTGTCAAAATTGTCAGCTTAATAGTTGTCAACAATTCCAACCTAAAAAAATGAGGATCAACAAAAAGGGTTGGACCATTTTATTTATTTCTTTTGTATAGATGTTACCATGCGAAAACTGGTTTTGTACTGAATTTAGGAGGTGTTTTAGGGTTTAGGGTTTTCCTTGATAATTATAAATTGATTATATTTTAAATTTTATGTAATTCAGATGTTATTTAATATTTCATTTGTAATTCAAATGTTATTTAAATTTTATGTAATTCAGCTGTTATTTAATATTTCATTAAAGAAAAAAGTATATGTCAGGTTGAGATAACGAGATATGTTGAAAAGATGTTACCATGAATTAAATATCATGAAAATCCTCATGGTAGTCACTTTGTCTGTGTTATTGGGATCGGAATAACAAAATAATTAAGGTGCTTTTATTGGGAGAAGAACATGAACATATATAATGTAGTCAATAATGGTTAAATTCAGCGATATTATAATTTGAGATGTAGCATTATCTCCGTTGTCATGTTCGTTATGATGTTGGTGGATTATATTTCTAATCTATGTTAGAAAAATTTGCATAATGTTATAATAACTTACTTTGCTTGCATTGTTCTATTGTTCCATAGATATGTAGAAAAAAAATGTTATCTTATTGCTTAGAAGTGACCAATTACAATTAAGCACATAACAAATCAATATGCATAGTTGCTTTATTTTGTGTCAAGTGAAAGCTCATTGCATGATAGAAAACAAAGCAATTTCACAATAATTGTACTTTTTCTTGAGAATAAAAAGAGGAAGGACATAGAAGACATAAGTTAATTGTTGATAAATATAATTAGATAGGAATAGGAGACATATCAACAAAATAAATGGAAATTTCATGATGTCAATATTCAAGAAAGGGGAGAGATTATTTGATAATGATTATTTTGACAATCTTAACAATTAGTTTTATTACAAGCAAAGTAAGTTATTATTCAAATACTGTATAAAATGAGTTGAATAATAAAAATATTATATAAAAAGAGTTACACAATAAAGTCATTAATATGAATAATAAAATCAGTATCGACAATAGTATCAAATATGATATTTCCCAAACATTTTCCATTGCTTAAATAAAAAAAGAGCAATAGTTTAAAATTGCTGTTTTTTTAATAATTTGTAAGGGCCTCCCTTAAATTATAAAAAACAAAATACAAAAGCCCAAGCCTTAAACTAAAGAAATTCAGTTAAAAGCCCATTAAACACTCCTACAATTTTTCTCATTTCCATCCCAACTACTCAGTACTCATTTAGCGCCTCTTTCGCTTCTCTATTTATTGATCATCAAACACCAAAAATTGATCCGTCATGATGAGCAGCACGAACTTTGATGCAATCGCCGCCGTTCATGGATCGACTCCCATTCTATATTTGAACGGTCACTCGCTTTACCTCCCGCTACCGCCAATTCCAAGTCATCTTTCTCTCTCTCTCACACATTCGCATCCAAGAATCTATTCACCATCCAAGAAAACAAGAACATTCAAGAATGACACGCCTACGCAAGGGGTGCAGGTATGGTGATCGCCAGAGGGAGGTGGTGGTCATCAACGAGCGCCAGAAGGAGGTGGTGGTCATCACACCAGAGGATACCAAGCCGGCCATTCAACGGTCGGCAAGGCATGGCGATGTCAGGGGTAACACCAGCAGGATGGGGTACGGTGAGCCTCGTGCCATACTGGAGCTATCCGGTCTGG
This sequence comes from x Bolboschoenoplectus mariqueter, assembly GCA_037678475.1. Lineage (NCBI taxonomy): Eukaryota > Viridiplantae > Streptophyta > Magnoliopsida > Poales > Cyperaceae > x Bolboschoenoplectus > x Bolboschoenoplectus mariqueter. The sequence goes on from CM075251.1 coordinate 2,982,298, forward strand.
GTGCCGATGTGGAGGTTTAGTTATCGCTATGGCATGTGGATTACAGTTTGGTACATGGAGTATCTTTAGGTTGTCGGGTTTGTTTCATGATTGTCTAGGTCTAGTTTCATGGTATTTAGTTCAGAGTCTGAGTTCAGGTCTTGTGTTCGAGTCTGTCATTCGAGTCAGCATCTTGTGTTCATAGTCTGGTTAGGGTTATTTATTCTGTTCTAGTTTGTTCATAGGGTTTTATGTTTAGGTTACCTTTAAGTGTTATGTAATTTTTATCTTTTTGTCCGGAGAAAATGTAAAAACGGGTGGAAATAATAAAAAAATATGGCTTCTTTCTTGCTGTGTTGTCTGATTTGCTTGTGTTCGATGTGAATATTATTTTCTTTTTTCTTTTTGTTGCTTTAAATTTTAAAGATTCATGCTCAAAGATTTTCTTTTTTTGCTTTCTAACAATGAATATGTACGTTTGATTTTGTAATAATTAATGTAGCTTTGACTCTGCTTTTTTTCGTGATCTTGTCAAATTAATTAGCGAGTTACTGTTAAATTACTTTTCAGTTGCAACAGAATTAGGATATTGGTTTTTTGTGTGAGTTTCTTGGTTTTCTTGAATTGAGACTTGAGAGTTAGGATATTGGTCTTTTCATGGGTGTTCATGGATTGTTCTTGGGACTGATTGTTCAAAGTTTCTGGGTGGATATATATTTTTCCTTTATTTTGATTAAAATGTAAAAATGAGTATGGTATAATGTCAGAAATTTAAATTTCTATCTTTGCTTTAATTATTTTGATTAAAATGTAAAAATGAGTAGAAAACAACAAATGCAATCATAGTGCCGATAGGCAAGAAAATAGATGTTCTTGAGTTTTCTGTGTCAGATTATACCTAAGTATTAACTTAAGTCAATTTAGGTCAAATTAAGGGTGCTTGATATATATTATTGGTATTAAAATCGAAATAATTGACCAATTAAGGTAAATGGTCATTTAGCTTTGAGTGCCCATTTGAGACATCACTATACTTTTTTATTGGCAGGGACAGAAAATACACTGAAACTGCATTTCCAAAAAATGAAGGTTCAGTGCAATTATTTCCAAATATCGAGCGTTTAACTTCTTTTTGTGTGCTAATATTTCTCTAGGCTGTGTGATGTATATCAAAAAATCATAAAAGAAAACATGATTCTAACTTTCTTCAAGAAAGAAAACATGATTCTAACATAATAGAAAGGTTCATTGAGTATGGTTCTTGCTTATTAAGAAATAAACAAAAAAGATTTTGGAATTACATTTCATTCAATATCTTTTACAATTACAAAAAGGGTATATCTTAAAATAACCCTCAAAATTTTCAATTGCTGATCATGATTAATGCAGTCCGGCTTGATGTTTGTTTTTGTCAGTAAGTTTCTGAGGTCATGATATGAAAATTATTTACATATATAACTTAGAAATATTGTGTACAACAGTTATCGGCATTGTAGTTGCTGCATGTGATGCCTGTTTCAAGTAACTAACACCTATAAGTTAAACTCCAATCATGTTCTAATTTTTGTCATTGAAAATTTTATGTCCTAAAATCCTGAAGAACACAAATCAATTTAACTAATTAAGGCAATGACGCCATAATATGTTCTTCTCATTGACAAAACAAACAAAAGGTCACTGAACAGCACCATCACGTCCCGGTCCAGTGATTCATATACTTCTTTCTGCATTGTATTTCTCTTATACTGCATGTAAATGGGGTTGCACGCGACGTTAGTTTCATCCTATGAATTTTTCTTAAAAGGGAAAGAAATTGTTTCATCTTACGGAATACTCCTATGCACACTAGATAAGAATGCCTTTTGTTTATTGGAATTTTGGAGTATTAAAGTCTACTTTGGTACAGGCTTGTACTGGTAGCACTTAGCAAGTATGCCCATATCAGCAGTTTTACATCTTCTGCTAAATTTGTAGAAAGGACATATAGGAAAAGAGAGAGAAAAGCAAGCAGAAAAAAAAAACCGCTTCAGACTTGCGTGCCCAGGTATTTATTTGCTCGGTGATTTCAAGGTCCGGTTTGGAGACTGTTTGCTGGGACCCACGGCCAGTAATAGATGGAGATGGTTTGAACAATTTCTGCTTCATCCATCAGTAAAACAAGAGCGGCAAATTATGTGCGACCCAAAATGCGATTTGATCCCCGATATCCAATTTCTTGAACGTAGCATAGATTTTGCCAGATCAGCAGGAAGTGAGGGCCACCAGTACTGCCAAACCAAGTAACCTATCAAAATTCACCATGATTCATTAATAGGACTGTACAAATTTGTTCTTCACTACCACTTTTCTTTTCCTTTTTTTTTTTGCTTTGTATATATATCAGGGGTAGCATGATATAATTTGTGGAATTGTTTATCAATTTGCGGGAAATATATACTCTTTAGAATTTGGTAGAAATCCAGGACCCTTTAATATGTTTGGCATTTGTAAACAGCTTAAAATGGATGGCTCAGCATTCTCCAATTTTTTTATCAGAAAATGTCTAGAATGTATTACATGTAGACTTCTGTGCAATGAGTTTTTATTAGAAAAAAAAACAGATGAGCTCTGAGACTTCTGTGCAATGAATTTTTTTGAAATTCCAGTTGCAATAAGTGTACAATGCGAGAGATGCATGCGCCATTTCTCTTGTGGTTTTTTGTTATTGCTTGTACCAGTATTGTGTTACCTATACTGTCTCTAACAAATATACCCAGAACAAGAATGAATTGTTACCTACTTATTTTGACAACTATAATAACTGATATTAAAACTAGTCAGACTTGAATGACAATTACATGCTATTAATTAAATTGTCAACTAACCGGATTTGATGCAGATTTAGAAGTCATTTGATTGTCGATCAAAAGTCGAGAAAATTGAATCGTCAAAATTCTAAATTATTTGATGGATCACAATTTAATTTTTTAAGTTGCAGCAAGTTTGATATACATCACTTCAAATGATGAGCAATTGTCAACAGATCCAATGATTTCACTTTATTTCGGTTCTTCTCAAATTATAAATTCTAAATAGATTTAAACCGTTCATTGAATTCTAAATAGAAGGTTTGATTGGAACTGGATGATATAGATCTTGATTCTCTAATGGAATTTTTTACAAGCGGAGAGGAGACAAATCCAGCCGCACTTATATATAGCGTACAGTTTCTTCTCTGAAGCGGAGAAGGTTTTCCCTTTTTGTTATTTATTAACTGATAACTTCATTCCAAATTTTGAAACTCTAATTACAGCTTGTAAAAGTATTCATGGCAACATTTAAGGTGCAAATGTGATAATTTCTGACACATTAGATGGTTACTGAGGTGGCAGTTTTACTCAATCTGATGGCCTAATCTTGATGAAATTTACCAGCTAGCCATTTTTTTGTTACAATGGCCTTTGCCAAATTTCATTCATTTATTTTTTTGCTTTAAATATCAGTTTCATTAATGAAACTAAGCTAGTAACATAGTTTACCAATTTTCATCATTGATCTAAATTACCATATAGAAAGGATGACAATAATCAAGCATAGGATAAGCATTGATATAATTTTATTAATTCCATCTGACTGCATCTCTAATCTCATCGACCTAGCCCTGTTTTTTCTCATCCAAAATTACTATTACATCAATACAGCTCTTATTCAATAATATAATTAAAGTTACGGGCTTTAGGTTGGGACCAACTTAATCATCATCTTCATCATCTTCATCATCTTCATCATCCATATAGTCAGAATCTATACCAGCATTAGCCCTACGCCAAGTCAGCACATGTTCCCCGATCTTTTCTAGTTCCCTCATCTGAACTGGCTTGATCAGATAGTCACAAGCACCATGAGTCAGTCCTTTCACCATAGTTTCATGGCTCGAGTCCTCTGACAGCACTGTGAAATTTTACGCATGACAGAAAACTAAATATAAGATTCTTCGTTATTATTGTTATTATATTATTTTCCGCCAAGGACTATAGGTGCTTCATTTACGCCAAGGTCAGTCTTCGTCGGTACTGGTATCACATATAACTTGCTGATAAATTGGTAAGTTACACTTGATTACAACTGGAAGTTAGTTTGCTTGATGGCAGAATTGCTCAAACAGGTCATTTCATTACCATATAATATCAATTAGCAACGGAAAATCATGACTTCATTTCTATGGTAAAGACTTTTTTGGTAGGGAACACTTACTAACAACAGGAATGTCCATTTCAAGTCCAACTTGCTCCAGGAGCTGGAAACCATCCATGTCGGGCATGTGAACATCAGTGAGGACAATATCGAACTCTCCCTCGTTCTGCCTTAACATCTCCAATCCTTCTGTCCCACTGGTGCATTTTGTAGCTACATTAAATGGAGAGATGACTAGTTACTCCTGAGAAACCACAGTAAAGGAAAAAAAGTAAAATACATTCTATAAACTTATCAGAACTCACCTTTGTAACCGCAACGTTCAAGCATCGCACACACAACTTGCAAAGAGACTTGGTCGTCATCTATGACAAGCACCTTTATGCCGTGCGGAATACCATCTTCAATTGACGACTGGTCACCGCTATTAGCTTCTGAAGACATCACCGCCAGGTTCAGTTCCCCTTCTTTGAATTGGGTGATGGAGAGTTGAAGACGAAACTTTGAGAGAGAAGAGAATGAGAAGGATGTGATGGGCCAAGAGAGGACCATTGGCCCTTTTTATATACGAGTGCCGATATACTACGGACAAAGAATTTGTGAAGTTTCTGATTTTCAATTGTTGTGGGTTTTAGATAATTTTTTTTAAAGATTTACTCGCAAAAGTTGATAGCACCGGACGGGGAGGATGTAAACTTGGTGTACCCACCGTTTCAGTTTGTGAATTTATCTCAACTGAGTTAAGGTATACGCATTTTAGTATATCAAAAAAGCTACCTAACATATCATTACATGACAAACCATGTGCGCATGCAGCCCCCTCGTATTACATACGTCACAAGATATATGGAAAACTATCAACAACGATACAGTCCGATACACTCAATTATCTTTCATCTTTCCGCTTTATTGCCAAAGCATCAATTGGCATATTAGGTATAGAGTAAATCTGTCGCAACTTTACAAAATATATGCTAGAACCTTCTGATATAGTGAAAACCATGTACCAGAAAGGCGGAAAGAACATAACATACGTCATTGCCTGTTAACATGACAATGTGCACCAACTGGCTATAGACGAGAGTGTTTTACCGTGCTTAGCTGTCCTGCATTTGCTTGTTTTTTTCTATAATTAGAGATGCTCTCAACAGTAGGCAGTCCAACAAATCAGAATTACACCGTGCTCATCATCCTTGACCAACAAAAAGAACCTAGAGCCATAGAAATTGGCCCAGAAAAAGAAGGGAGGGAGGGGGGAGAGAGAGAGAGAGATGTGTGGCCTTATTCTTATCTAAGCGAGAGGGAGAAGAGAACTATAACTGTCACTGGTACATATGCTATAGTGTTCCTCTAACAGAGGGTCAGCAAAACATAATACCCAATGCCACACATAACCGGGCCATACGTGCACGGCTTATCCCAGATCACCAAGTCTAAGTACACAAATTAGGGGCAAGGCAGGCATGACCACCGTTGCAACCATGGGCAAAGTTTTTCCCAGAGGTAGAAGACAGTGCAGCAGTGACCTTATACATATCGACTCTCTCAGGCATTTCAGCAAACAGTTCATGTTCACGAATTATGATAGTCTGATGGTTCACTGTACACCTTGAGTGCAGTGATTTAGTTGAGAAAAGGACGAAATAAAGCAGATTAGAAGAAGAAGGAGATGATGCCCCCTGAAAGGAAGTTGAGGGAGGCGGAGGGGGGGGGGGGGGGGGGGGGAGGAAGGGGCGAAGAGTTAAAGATTTTGAGAAATCGGAGGGAGGAGGGAGGCGGGTGGCGAGAGACGATAGGAGGGGATCCGAATCCTCAACAGCTTGGCGCGGGTTGCATCACTACGAAAGTACAAATCCTGACCCTCTGATTAAATTTCAACGGTTTAGATTACCCGTGAGAAATCTTATTATGTCAATATTTGCTTGCGCCGCTGTGGTTGCTCTCGAAATTGACAAAGATTCAAACCATGAACTCTTTTCATCTTTCAGACCAAACCAAATGCAAACTAAAACAAATTTTGTTTTATGTTTGTTTAGTGAATTTTCAATTGGCTTGTTAGTTTGATGTTGTTAAGGGTAAGTCAAATTCCATTAACTTAGATTAATCCGAGTCGTCTTGAAAAATCACCAATTTATATTTTATTAATTAGGTATGGACTTAATTTTAATTAACCTTACAAGTAAATTTTCAGTACAAATTTGTTAAAAATTGATAACCAGACAAAAAAAATTTCGATACGAATTTGATTAAAAAAAGGTTGAATAAAAATCTGATTTGATTGGTGAACATAATATTTTTCAGTAAAATTTACTTATGTATAATTATAATAATAATGAGTTTTGCTAATGAGCATTAGTACTTCGGCCGAAATGTTAATGATCTAATTTTTAAGTTTTCATATTCGAAATTTTAATTTAATAATATTATTATTATAAACATAGCATATTGTCTTGTTATATTTTATTTTTTGTTAGTTAGAATTTACTTTATGTTCTTGTAATCTGGAATGAGTTATGCCTTTTATGTATTGTTTTCTTAAATTATAAATTATTGTTATTTATAATTTTTATGACCTTCTTTTCAAAGAAACCACAAACCAGATTGTTTAAAAAGTTTGCGTTAGATGCTTTTTGGTATTATTGATTGGTTAGTCACATATTAATATGTAGCAATTCCAATTATAAAAAATCAAAATGAAAAATTAAACGAAATCCGTCCAATTCAATCGGTTTATTATCCTATAAAGCATAATTGCTATCCTTCTAGAAATTACCAGGTATTGTGACATGAATTCTTGTTGAAAAACACTAATGTACATAATAACTTCAATTGCATTACGAGTTCTGATATTCTGCTGCTAGTACTACGCTACACGGTATATGAATGGATAGATTATAAAAAAAAAATTATTTATTTTATACGAATCTTAACACGATCATACATATGACATGTTGTGTTGTACAGTACAACGCAACAGAGAATATGAATTTATTGCATTATTGTTACAAATTAGTGAATCAATTTCCCTTCCTACTAACTACATCTAGAGGTGGCAATCAGGCTAGTAGGGTCAGGTCGAGTTAGTTTGATCGAGAAGGATTGTCGAGTCACAGGTCGGATTGGGTCAAGTTTCGAATCATCTAGCGTCGGTTTTTTTCGGGTCTCGGGTCATCTCGAGTCGGGTCGGGTTCCGGTCACTTTAACTTTTTAAAAAAATCAAGTCGGATTGAGTCGGGTGTTAGGCGGGTCAAGCGGGCTCATCGGGTCGGGGTCAAGTTTTGACGTTTTGCCACCTATCTATAAGTGGCAATCAGGCAGGTCGGACAGAGTCAGATCGGATTAGTTTGACTAAAAAAAATTACCGGATCATAGATCAGATTAGATCAGATTTCGGATTGTCTAGTATTGGTTTTTTTTTCAGATCTCAAATCATATCAAATCAAATTAGGTCTTATAATACCATCTCTAACTATACCCATTGTTGGTTGGATTATTTGTAGGCTCTAAGTCTCAAATGGTTTTGTCAAATGGATTATTTGCTTCTCGATTGGGCTTTCCTTGGTTTCTATCATCAGCTACAATTTTGAAAGTCCGATTTGAGCCTAAATTATGGAAAAACAGGCTGCTGGTAAGCCACTTAGCGTTACTATCATCAAACCCCAATCAGATAGCTTCATTGAAAATCCCCTTGAGAAATGGGAACTATTGAAACCTAGAAAGCCTATGCATTTCTGAGTCCGCTATTATTTTAAATAAAAAAGTTATTATATTATTTCAATCCGGATGGTCGGATCAAAATAGATATATCGGATCGGTTTTATTTGAAATTTAAGAGGATATTTTTTAAATAAATTTGATCTGTTCGTTTTAATCTAACAGTCTAAATTAAAATAATATAGCTCTTTTTTTTTCTTTTTGAAACAAGCAGATTCCTACTAGCTTTCATTAACAAAAACGTACTTATTACAACTATACCAAAATACCAAGAATATTTTCTTATTTATAATAATAGATTTATTTCATTCCATGCATTTCCAACGTTCAATTTGCCTTCAATAGTTGAACAAGTCCTTAATTTTAGCAACTTTAATTGGACATAACTTCAACATTTAATTTGCTTTCATAAATATTCATTTTCAGAACAAACATTACAACATGGTTTCTGGACCATATATAGTGGTTCAATTGTATCTTTCCCTTATTTATTTATTTGTTTTCTTTTGGCGGCGCACACATGCGTGCTGATGAGAAATAATTGATGCTAATTTTAGTTTATTTGGTTCTAAACTTGAAGAACTAATCTAATATAAAGACAAAGTTCTTTTCTTTGTATGATCTGGGGAACATACATAGTATATATGTAAGATATTGCTGGTAGTGTTCTAGAATGTGTTGGTGTGGCACAATCATTATCTAATATTATTATATATAATGAGGAATGATAATTGTATCTAATAATTATATTTTTTTATTTATATATTAAAGTTTTTTATATTTTTTTAATAATTATTTATAAATAATAGTAAAAGTATTTATATTTTATATTATTAAAATTAATGATTCTGCAATTTATTTTGTTATCTGTGTGATAAATTTTTAACTTGAATTTTTTTATTATTTGATAATAAAAAATTAATAAATATTTTTATATTAATTATAAATATTTATAATATAAATATAAATAAATTATTTATTTAATATAAATATTTTTATTATATAAATAAAAGATATAAAAAATAAGATATAGAAATAATTTCTCTTATATAATAGTCCTTTTAGTAGTTATACGAAAACGATGGAAGTTTATTTAACCTCTCAATTCTCATCGTCTCATCAGAGAGCATGATATAATAAGGCATATGAACATCAATTGCAAATTAGAAAAACAATATATTATTTCAACATCCGGATCCCAATTTGTAAGAACCGTTGATTTTAATTTATTTAATTATCCACTTCTCTCGCACTTAACTAATATCTTTGCCACGTCTCTACTTCATAGATTAATTTAAATTTATTTATGTGATGGCAATTGGCTTCAGTTTTGAAAAAATAAAAATAAAAATAACATCAGGAGCACATTATGTAGATAACTTCGCATCCAAGTATTTTATATTTTATTGTTTTCAATTAATTTTTTTTCACCATGTGTTATAGTATTTAATTGCATGTATTATATTTTTTAATAACGAATTATATTTTCCTTTCTGTTATCCGTGTCATGTACTTCGATTTTTATTAATTTATATGTTTGATTCCTTTGTCCAAACATTTGATGAAATAATTGTCAAAAACCATTCTCCGATATGAGAGTTCTTATATTTTATTTTATTATGTAATACTATGTTACATAACGCATGTACGAATCAATTATCAATTATAGATTGTTTTATATGAATTTTAATGTGATTGAATAAATAATATGCTATATTATACAATATAATGCAACAGAAAATATACACTGTTGGCGTAATAATATTCTGAAAATATTCTTAAAATATCTTATAGGCAAGATTGACAAAGGATTTTTTATTATTTCAACGCGCAAAACTATGCAAAATATGCAAAGAAATATATTTTAGTGGGTTTTTTTTTGGGGATAAGGCGAAGTGGTGGATCTGATTAACTTGTGCATAATCTCAAAAGAATGAATTATTTAACAGATCATTAATTGTGAACGTAGCTGGAATTACGGAGACCGAAGAGATACCAGACAAAAAACGAAGAAATTAGAAACAAATATCACAATAAAAAAGATTAAAATTTAATAAGTTTGATCCACTAATAATAAAAATAACAAAAATTATTCTTACCGTCTAAGTTATACACGTCTTATCTGGACCTAATTTTAATATAGATATTTTTCAAAAAATATATGTTTCAAAATTTAAATTATATATCTCAATTCCGTGCTCTTTAGTTTCAAATATTTGAGATGTAAATAAGAGATATAGATAAAGGATATAATTATCAAGCCTCTAAAAGTAAATTGTGTGATATTTACAATTAATTTTCAAATTACATCAGATTTATACGCATTCTATTTAAATTATAAAGAATATACGTACAATTTTAATTTTTTAATTATAATATCTATTTTATAAATTGTTATGATTATTAAATAATTTTATTAATGTATTTAATATACGATACCATCTTTTCTTACAATCTATTTTTCTAAGAAATATTACTTGATTGAGGTTTTATTATTACCTCTAAAAATTACATTTCCGGTTACATATCCATTTTTCAGACTATTTGCTCTAGACATACTTCATCGAGTGAGCATTTGTTGCTGTTATTTTTAATGATATATTTATTATAATTGAATTTAAACAGGTTCAGATTTAACTATATGAGATGTTTTTTTATTTATATTTTAGAAGACTCCACACGTCATAAATTAAAAAAAAAACTATGGTACAAATGTGCCACACAAAAAGATATAGCAACGAATGTGAATTTTACTTCCTCTTGTGCCAGAATTCAGTAGTAGGGTTTTATATGAGCCGAATTCGAGCGAGTTGAGATGAACTCAAATTTGAATTATGAATATGACGAGTTGAGCTGAATGAGTTTTGTGAGACACTGACGAATTGAAAAACTCAACTCATCACAGCTCAAGCTTGTTCGTGCTCATGAATTTAGCTCGTATTTGATAAAACTAGAAAAATTAGAGAGCAAGGGTGCAACGGGAGAGAGAGGGAGGCAAGTTGGGAGATGCGACGAAGAGAGAGTAGAGAGCAAGAGAGAATAAGATAAGGAGAGGTTAGGGTTTAGACGAAAAATAAATAGAGAGCAGGAGAGTATTAAAAATTAGAGTTTTTTCTTTAAATGAAAATTAATAAATTCAAGTTAAATAAGTCAATCCCGAACAAACTAAATATAATTCATATTCGGTTCATAAACTAAACGAGCTAGATCAACTCGAGCTGATTTCGAACGAGTTTTTTCTTAAACAAATTCCAAATGAATCGTGAGCCATGAATATTTTATGTAACCCTATCCTGTATTAAATAAAGAAACATTTTCACAATTGAGTAAAAAAATTGACTCGATTTGTCTGATATTACACGGAGAATTCTCCTGATTTGGTCACCTTCTCTAGCACACAGCACGCCAAGTCACCTAGGGATTGTGATATTCACGCAACACCCCTTTGTCACTAACACAACGAGATCTATAATTTTGTACTTGGGTAGATTATTTTCACCTTCGTGTAACATCTATCAGGATAAAATATGTCAATATATACTTTGGATGCACCAGCATTCCGTATATAAGTTAACCACCGAAGATAGACGGATATATTGTATTATAACACAATTGAAGGCGCGCGAAATTGAAGATTTACAAGCTAAGTAGTAGAAACAATCCATCGGGTACATTTCCATGTGTTTAGAGCCGATTTTTTTAATTTGAAGAAAGTAATATTTTAAATTAAATAAATAGAAAATGGGATGAAAATATTACTTTTCTTAAGTAAAAAAAAATCGGTGTTTAGAGCCTTATAGAAATTAGAAGCTTTGATATTATCCTGATTAGGATCAACTTGACATTATAACAAAGGGGAAATAAAAAAGAAAAAGAAAAACATTTTGAAGATACTATCATTGATACCGTCATTAATACGAATCGATATAAATTTTATTATTCATATAAAATAAATTATTATTCACATCAATAACTTTATTATGTAATTTATTATTTATAATATTTTATTATACAATTTAAATATCATTAATTTAAATAACAACTCATTTAAATTAAATAATAAAAATATCATATAAATAAATTATATAATAAAATTATTAATATAAATAATAAAATTAATATCATTATTAATGATGATATTTATCTGATAAAAAAAATGTGAAGAAAAAGAAAGGAAAAGACAAGAAAGAGAAAGGGGCTTCACAAACTCTCTCTAATTGCAGTCATCATGTAATACGTCATCCCCCTTCCCTCCCTCCAGTTGTCTCCGTTTTGTCATCTCTAACCTCCATATCGGATCAAATAAAAATCCAACATCCATTATCCGCTAACAATAGAGCAACGCCAACCTTCCGATTACAATCGCTCGGTTGGTTCCGATATGTCGTGGCAACACCAAGGTTAATAACGGGTGCGGATTCCTATTCCAACCCGTCTGCGCTCTCACTGCACAACCTAGTAGTGACAAAAGAGCATCTGCTTCCAGGCAGCCTTCTATTAGAACTTGAGAAGAATCCTTCGTCTATAAATAAATAAGCGCATGCTTTTCTTCTATCCATTGTAATTCTCACAGCCTTGCTACTTCCTTCTTCTCCGCTTCTCTCTCTCTCTCTCTCTCTCTCTCTCTCTCTCTCTCTCTCATGGCAGCCGTACGCCACCGTCGCCTTCGCAACTTGACCTTAGATCTCCCTTCCTCTTCTTCTACCACCCCTTCCTTACGCCGCTTCTCTCTCCCTCCCACCTCCACTAGCACCGCTTCCACCTCCTCCCTCTCGGACTATGAAAAGCTCTCAGTTCTCGGCCATGGCAATGGAGGCACAGTCTACAAGGTTTGCCATCGCACTTCCTCCGCTCTCTTCGCTCTCAAAACCCTCTCCCCTTCCTCATGTACTGCCACTGCCGCCTCCCGGGAAGCTGAGATCCTTCGTCAAGCCGCCGGGTCACCGCATGTTGTGCGTTGCCATGGATCTCTCCCTTCTCCATCCGGCGACCTCTCCCTCCTGCTTGAACTTGTCGATGGAGGATCCCTCGATTCCATTCTCCGAAAGAGGAATAACTGTCCTTTCCCCGAGCCAGCGCTCGCCATCGTGGCAAGGCATGCTCTCTTGGGCCTCTCCCACCTCCACTCGCTGCGCATTGTGCATCGCGATCTGAAGCCGTCGAATCTCCTTGTCAGCTCCTCAGGAGAGGTTAAGATCGCCGATTTCGGGGTTGGGAAGATTCTCATGCGGGAATTGAAATCGTGCTTGTCATACGTCGGCACGGCGGCTTACATGAGCCCTGAGCGGTTTGATCCGGAGACATACGGTGGGGACTATGATCCGTATGCGGCCGACGTGTGGTCCCTTGGGATTGCGATTCTGGAATTGAAATTGGGGTACTTCCCTCTGTTGCAAAAGGGGCAAAGGCCCGATTGGGCTGCGCTCATGTGCGCTATCTGTTTCGGGGAGGCGCCGAGCTTGCCGGAGAGCGTGGAGGCTTCATCTGAAATTAGAGATTTCATAGGGTTGTGTTTGCAAAAGGAATCCAGAAAAAGAGCGACGATTAGTGATTTGCTAAAACATCCGTTCGTAAACGGAGGAGATTTTGAGAAAGAAAAAAAGGTGCTTTTAGATTTGCTCAAAGAAGCAGAAAGTTGCTGAGTAGTAGAATTCCCATTGTTGGATTTCCTTTTTTATTTTATTTTTGTTTGTTTGTTTGTAGTTTTCGTGTACATAGATGGAGATCCATAACTGGAGGCTTCAATTTGTGGATAGTAAGCCCTAGAAAGGATCTTGTTCTTTGTTCAAGAGGATATTCATTTGTTAATTTATTTCTTTGATTCAAGTAAGTCACAGTTCATGCATCTCTCTTGTAAAATAAATCGTTTACTTGGATGTGGAAAAAATGGCTATTGACTTGGCTGGATAAAATGGAATTGTTCTTTTTTTCCCCTAATTTTATTTATTTCCTAAAATGTCAGTAGGGAAATATTGGCATGTTTCTGGTAGTAACACAAAGGTATATCTCAGCTAGTAATATTCATGAATCAATGATAGTTTTTATTGGGTAATTTGATAAATACATTACTAAATAATTTGTATCTTCTGCTGCGTTGTACCGCAGCGTATTATTCATTCGATTATATTGAAATTCATGCATTGTAAATCTAAAAAAAAAACCCTAATAAATTGTTATCGGACCGCGTTGACAATCGTTCAATCACTATGCAATAAAAGATAAGAATCCCACATCAAGTGTTTTTTTATTAAAAAAAACTTGTTAAAATAATTCCCCCAAAATTCTTGTTATAGTTTAGGTAAGATAACATTTAGCACCTAAAAAAATTGTGACATAAAATTTCTCTAAAGATTGCGAAACTGATGGTTTATTGATATTCTACTATACAATACGAAATTTTAGGAGCTTTTTTAATTTACTTTATAGAAAAATTAAAAAAAAATTAAAGCGATTCGAGAAACAGTACGCTATACCATATAATACAGTACAATACAGAATATGAATCCGAAATGATGTAATTAATCTTGAATTAAAATGATGCCAATAAAATTTTAACATGCGGAAACGAAATTCACCAGCAACTTCCTCTGAGAAGGCATGTGAATTGGTGCATGTCTCTAGTTACACTTCACAGTACAGAGAATCTCATGACAATGCACAAAATCCAAATTTCCAAACCGTTCATTACAGGTGTAATTTAAAATCTTTGATTGAAATTAATTTACTTGAATGAAATGAAGGGAAGGGAAGGGAGGAGCAAGTAGTGATTGAAATCGACAGCAATTGGGATAAAGCAAGCAACTTGAAATTTGAAAAGTTAAAAAAATGAAACGGAAAGAGACGGAGTTGATTGAGATTGCAAAGAAAATTCATGGAACTTGGCTTAAAGTGAGCACATCGAGGTATTGGATTTTAGAGGGAAATATTAAATGCAATTATTCTCAGGGCTTGGTGTCCACTTAAAAAAAAAAAAATCTAGGGTTCCAAATTTCCAATGGATGAATTCTTGTTAATGAGAGATCAAGTTGCTTGGCAAATAAAATTTTTAAAATGGGAATTTGGAAATATTAAATAGGGTTCATTGATGTTGAAGTACAAGTAATTTAAATAAAAAAAGGTGGAAGTTGGAAGTATTTGTCAATTTACTTGGAAAATAATGTAGACGATTTTTTAAATCGTTCAATGTAATTTATATATTGGAATTTATATGTATCAATTTTTTTTTATTTTTTTGTTATTTTTCGAATTTTTAAAATATTTGTTATAAGTTTGTATATTATCTTTAAATATCTCTAAAATAGCAGATATTCTAAAGGAAATAAAATTTAAGTATATAGATTATGTTGAGTATCTTGGATTGTCCGTACAAAAAATGAAAAGAAATAAAAATCCGGATTATTTGTATTTTAACTGAAATATATAATGCCTGGCATTTGAATGAACGAGTAATAGCGCTAATTTATATTAGCAATCTTTTTCAAACTCTATTTTTGTATTTTGGATGAGCGAGCAGCTACAGAATATAGTCAAAACCGTTCAATTGGATTAAAATTTGTGCATAACATAAATCAAACCGTTCAAATTTTTATTGCTTAATTTATTTGTTTAAAAATATGGCAGTTCGAATTTTGCATCCAAGTGTGCCACTTGTGACATATAAATCAGCAGTGGATCCAAGCACATGGTATAGGTCAATTGACCCCATTTTGATATATTTTTTTTTCCAAATTTAATTAATTTGTATGATATTTTTTTTATATTTTTTCATACAAACTCTATAAAAAAAAATAAACCTTAATGGATATCAAATAATTCAAGTTTGTTTTATCTGCAGATCCAACGGCTTATATTTTATCTCATTTTTTTTTCATAATTTTCTGTTTCAGTTTTGCACATTTTAGCTGCTAGATAGAAAAGGGTATAAAAAAAAAGCATTACAAATTTACAATAGTCAACATGCTTGAGAATAAAAATTTTAAAAAATTGGGAATTCATATTCAATTTTCATAAGACTTGTTGAAAAAAAATGACTATAAAATTAACAAGAGATCTTATTTCAAAAAAAATTATTATGAATTTGACCATTTAGTAAATTTCTATATAATGTGAGTGAGTCTATGAACTATGAATAATAACGACTGACGATTTAAAATCTTCAGCTTTTAGGTTCAAACATTCAATTCAAGCCACTTAATTCAATATGTTTTTTTTTCAAGTAAAGTCAATATTCTTATCAGTATAATGAAGAAAAATACTTAGGATTTTCCTATAATTTTTTATATATAGAAAAGAGTAATTCTAGTGTACATCTAACTTTTATTATACATTCAATTCTTATGGTATATTTTTTGAAAAATATTATTCAAATTAAAAAATTAAAATTATAGATGTTTTCCTAATTATTTAGATAGAACGTGTATCAATGTTGAGTCAATTTAGAATTTACTTGATCGTTCATCATAAAGTCATCAAAACTTCACCGTTTAAATTTTAAAATTGCTTGACGGAAGGCAAAATCTCTTTTAAATTGATCCAAATTTAATCCATATTTTATCTAAATAGTTAGAAATGCATCTACAATTTTAGTTTTTTTATTTGACCAATATTTCTCAAAAATATGTACCGTAAAAAATGAATGTACGTTAAAAGCTGGATATATACTAGAATTACTCGATAGAAAATATCATTCTTATTAAACGGCCTAGAATTTTTAAGGCACTGTTCTTTTTCCCTCTATGTAAGAAATAGTGAAAAAAAAATTGAAGAAATTTAGCAGTTGATTTCAAAATCTGATCAAACTAAGACACTTGGATCAATATTTTGAATATTTAAACTCAATATTTGAAGTTATAGTGTTGACCTATCTATTCTACACATAAAAACTAAGAAATTCGCATCATTATAATTAAAATATGAACCGTTATAATTTTATGACATATTTTTTGATGTTTTATTCATTATTATATGATTTTATTGGAGCCTCAAGGCGAAAAAAATAATTCGTTCTGTGACCATGACCAGACTTGGAGTCAAATACAAAAACCCAAATCACCACAAAGTCCCTCAAATTGTTCTTATCCGAATCTAAATTCCACAGAAAAATTGCAAAATTCAAAAACAAGCACAAAAATCCAACCACTACAATTAAAAAATGAACAGAAAAGGGGACCCAAATTGAAACAAATCTATAATAATAACTTGTATTCACGTCTATACTGCACTTTTTGAGAAAAATAATAATATATTAATCCAAGTGGTTTAATTAGGGGAGCATGTGCCAATTTATGGGGTATTTCGTAGAAGGGGGAATAATATATGATTCCGTGACCAAAATTTTTTCTCTTGATTTTCCATTTTTTTTCTTTCTACACGTGTGATTACTGTGTGACCTCTTTTACAACAAAACAAAATAAGGTTTCTGATCTTTCGTTATGCAGTATTACGCTGTACAGCGTACGAACGGATGGATTATATAAGAGTTTCTTTGAGATTTACTTTGCACGAATCTTAATATGATCTGACGAACAACACGCTGCGTTGTATGATATAGTGTAGAAGAAGATATGAATCCACAAAAGAAACGCAACTCAAACGATTACTTGTTGTGCTTAGCAAGTCACTAAACTTTCATTTAGATTATCTTCTAAATTGCTTGTGGCCCCATAGCCATTTTTTTAGCAAATTAGTTTTTTTGATGTCATTTTCCACATGTTTATTTGACACTTTTTAGATCCGCCTTTTTATATTAGCCGACATTATTTATGATGCTAAAAATATTATACATGTTTTTATTTGAAATCTCATAGAGAAATATTATTATATCTTATTTTTGAGTCATTGCCCCCACTAATTGTGTTAATTTCTCACCAACCCGAATGGATTGGTCCGATACAATTTTGTTCGTATTTGTTCGACCAAATGATTAACTGAATCGGGTATGAATCTAGAATTTATGAAACTGATTTATCAAAATATACACAATCAGATGATATTATATTGAAATATAATCACTTACTAAAATTTACTATTCACTAATAAAGATTTATTTGCACAAACAAACAACAACAACTAATTAACCAAGTTTGATCATATAATCAGTTAAATTGGCATGCATCCACCATACAACTTATCATCATTGAAAAATAAATTCAGCACACTTTTCGCTTTGATGCTTTCTCCATCCCTAATTCATGGAACAAGTCATTTATTTTATCAAATGCCCCAATTGGCACATTGAAAATGGCGTGCAGTACCAACTTGCCCCCCAAATTGCACCTCTAGTTAATCTTTCATTTTCCAAAAAATTCAGAAAGCGCAAGTGACAGGAAAGATAGTAGCACCAATGGGATTGGATTGATGAGGCGTAAAAAAAAAAACCAGAAAGGCAGTCACTATATGATATCATATCATATCATATCATACGCTGTGCAATTAGAAGAGTGAAAGAAACTTCCATCTCATATCATATGCTGTGCGATTATGTGGCCATGCATTTGTAACTAAATATGTGGCATGTGCCTAATCAAGAAGGTTCTGCAGTATGAGTTGCGGGACCCACGAGGCAGTATCTGGTTCGTTACAGTTGGGTATTGGTGATGTGGGCGCAGAAGATCAGGGAGCCGCCATGGCAGCCTCATCTCGTAATAAACTACACTGGAAAAGTTTGGAGCTGATCTGGACTAGATTTAAATGTGGGCCATGGCATGATTAGACGCTAGCACATACAGTGCAGCACGTGCATATCTTGTTTAGATGCTGGTCTCAGTAATGGGACCAGCAACAGCGATTGAGGCAGGTGAAATGGATTAATGTATAGATGGAAAATAAGGAGTCATGCCTAATTATTTATATCTTGCTTGTTTATCACGTGATACACATGGAGTTTGTGGGTTTAGTTTAGCTAGGTGGTTGTCAAGGGCAACTAGATTAGATTGTGTTGTTAATTTGATATGTGCCAAGTTGTGGTTGGAACTTGGAAAGTTCCTAAGTTAAATCTGTGATTTTTTTTTGTTTATGGTTTGTTTTGGATTCGTCCGTTAATTAGAGATATATTTTCGTGTAAAATTGATATTTTGTAAAAGAGTTGAGGTTTAAGACATGTCATGTTATCAAATATCTTTAATTGCTGAATTGACAATTAGTTGTTTTCAAATTTGATTATATGGATGGAAGTTATTTAACATTTTTTTAATACTAATGATCATCGTTATGTAGGATATACCTAATTCAATAAATATGAAATTATTTACTTTATTATGAGATTATTTATTGAATTTTTTACGTAATTTCTTATAGAATCTATCTCATCCTTAAAAAATATATTCCTATTCCAATAACATTTTTTTTTATTTCCGAGACGAAATCTAAAAAATAGCTCTAATAAGTATCAATTCTATTATATATAAATGTTAAAAATAATCATGGCACTAAAACCCTCTTTCAAAATTAAATTATTTTACTCATTCTACTTGTAGATTAATATTAACTGCAGACAAGGTTATCCTTTATATGATCCAAAATTTATAACTATTAATAATAATATTTATTCTATGTTTTTTTACTGCTAGCTGTGATGGTTGACAGTGACAATGAAAAATATCGCTTATACAAGCGCCGCCTTGATGGAAAAAGGGTTTAAATGGGGCTTTATTCATGTGTGACGGCCCAAATAATATCTGGGCCTTTTGGGCTTTGATGGGCTTTGATGGGCTTTGATGGGCTTTCATTTAAGGTTATCAGCTCTCAATGCCTTGGTAGGTTCACCACTTCTAAGTGGCTTCTCCTATTTATTTCAGATTCATAGTACCGTTTCCTACACCAACCAAGAATGTTAAAACACCGTCGAATGCATTAAATTAACAGAGGGAAGTAGTGTTATCAGTCAGATACTTTTTTTAGGTTTTGGATCGTGTTAATTGTTGTACACCAAGCTTTTGAACGAGGGAGATAATTGAAGATGGAATGGAATTAACTTGGGCTTAAGTTCTCCTGTTGTTTGTGTGTTTTTTTCTGTTAACCATTTAATTGTTTTTCTCTCTGGAAACAAATGGGATTCAAATGTACAATAGAAAAGTTGATCTTTTAATATCCAAGCAATTGGTGTTTACGTATGTTAGTTAGGTCGCATTAATTGAAGTGTGTACATTTTTCAGCATATTACATAAACTAAGTGGACTTTATAATTACTTCGCTGTACAATATGATATAAATTCTCAAGAGACAAAATTTCTCAGAAAAATTTGGTTTATAAATTGGTTGATGAACTTTTTATGCATCAATTTAATTTATATTTATGCAAATCAAATAAATTTAGTCAACAAACTTTAAACCGTTCTTTAACTGTTCCAGTGAGGGATTCGTATACTCTGCTGTGTTACAACATGCAACACAGCGTATTATCTGTCCGATCGCATTGAGATTCGTGCAATATAAATCTAAAAAAAATCCTATAATTTATCCATTTGTGTGCTTCACAGAAGATCAGTAGCCACCAGTGAGTAACAGATCTTTAACCGTTCCAGGCTTCCAGAGCCACTTGACGATGACGAAAGAATCTGATTACTTTTCCCTAGACAAGGAGTATAGATTTCGCATACAACACATTCAAAAATATATGTTTCGAGCTTCAAGAAAGAAACTGGGACCCACCTGTCTTTGAGAAAACATGGAAATTGTTTTGTGCGCCTGGTCTTTATAAGTATATTCAATCTTCCCTCTTCTCACGCTCTCTATAACAGTATAATACAAAACCGTCTCCGCGCCAAGAACAACTAACTAATCTCTCTCTCTCTCTCTCTCTATAACTAACATACTGACACACAGCACACAAAATTCCCGATCCATTCTCATTCAAGAAAACCACAATTACAAAGCTATGATAGAATTTCGGCGTTGATGGAGACAAGGAGCTCTGCATTTATGCGGTCAAGGAGATGGCCCATTGAGACTCTACATCCTCCTGCCGGCATAAGCGAACTCTCAACCGTTTCAATCCTCTGCTTCAATGGAAGATCACAATCTGACATTCAAGTGCATAATTGAAGTACTTGAAGTGGAGCACAAACCAGACACCAAGCAATCGATGAAAGAGCAGGAGATCTTTGCTGGACTCTTTGGTTGAATCGGCCTCTGTATCTAAAATCGTGAGAAACTGGCCTAATCTTCTAGTCTTCTCCAAGCAGATTCACAGTTGATACTGATCTGATCCTGATCTCCTCAGATGAGTGCCATGTGTCATTATCTGATCGCATGATCTCGTTGAAAACAGTGTCTCTTCACTGATCAGTTCTTCATGTTAGGCCTCTTCTTCTACTGGAGGAGGCTCTTCTGACGCGGCTTGCAATAGATCTAGGCGTCAACTGCACTTGTGCAACTTGTACAACTTACTCGATAGTTCACCATGAGGATAGCTGCTAGCACAAATCCTGAAGGGCCAGATGGATTGCTTGGAGAAAGCTGCTTGAATTTTGAGGTACCTCAGAGTTCAATACAGTTGTTATGTTCCCTATACTCTGATTTGTTTTATGGATTTTTCGGTTGGCTGCTTTTGGTACGATTTGATTCTAGATAGATTATTCAGCACAGGGGTTAATTAATTGATTATTTTTATTTGATTTCATTTTTTGTTCAATTAGGTTTTACCTCAAGCCAGCAATGGTGGATCAGAATTGCACGAACAATCAAGGTTATTAGCAGTGCTATCGCTCATGGACCAGAAGGCTCTCGATTTGGCCGTCTACTCCGTCTGCCGGAATTGTTATCCATGCTTGAACTTCCACTGGCCATTGATCATTTGTGCAGCCTTGTCATGAAGGTTCTCTGTTTTTTTTCTCTAAATCACTTTTCTCTGTGTAATTTTGACCTTCTGCCAAGGAGAGAGTGGGGTTGGATGGCAATCTCATATCAGATTCTGTGAACTTATTAGGATTCAGGACAGAAATTTATTACTCCGGTGGTAATAGCAAAACCTAAGGAAAAAAAAAAGAAAGAAAGCAAGGCTTAAATCAGAGTAGATTTATTTTGTTGCAGTTATAGTGTTTGGAAGTTGTATATTTTGCTTAAAATGGTCTGAAATAACAATTTGGGATGTGCACCAGCTGGTACCTAGTTTTTGTTGAGCTGTGGTGGATACCAAGGATGTCGATGATGGTAAATCAGCATTAGTTTGAGGAATTTCTCTTCAGCCGTAATCCTGGTATCTCATCATTGGTACCATTAGAGATGCAGCTACATTGAGAAATTCCGGTGAAAGAAAAACAAATCTGAGACTAGGTCATCCACCACTTGATTGTGTAGACCTGATAGTTTTATTAATGAAACTGGAACAATAGCTACTATTCTTTTTCAAAAAAATTATCTGGTTGGAGTTGGAGTGGTTCTGTTTGGAAACTGAAATGATAAAGGCCTTACATAAGGTCCAACTTATGGAAATTGCTGCCATGTATAAGATTTGAAGAACCTCAATATCTGACACATACTTGACAGTTGAAGATTGAAGTTGATCAATCTTTTTTTTCCTGAAGTGTAATCTTAATTGATCTCATTTTAAATTTTGCAGACACACATAAGAACCAAAGATGATGATTTACCGCAATTCATCTCTCTTTCTCTCTCAGCATGCTTGTGCTATCCATTAATTCAATTATTAATTGATATTGGAACTTTTTCTGGTACATAACAATGTAAGGCCCTGATATAAACACATGCAATTGATGGTCCAACAACTAATTCTCCGCTGTTCATCTATTTGTTTGTCTCTATACAAAGCCTTAAATGGTGGATCCAACTTTGCTCACCCATAAGGCTGTTTGGGAGATTGGAAGTTCCATTTACATTCGCTCACCACATTCCGGTGCTATCCAATAATTCATTCATCTGTTATCCTTGCTTATCTTTCCACTGGCCATGATCATTTGTGCAACCTTGTCATTGTGGTTTTCTCTCTTTCTATCACTCTGTGTGTGTGCTGTCCTGACCTTCTTCCGAGGAGAGTGTGAGGTGGCATTCTCAGATCAGATAGCAAATATTAGAATTCAGAAAAGAACTTTATTGCTTTTTGGTCAGGCAAAATCTCAGAGAAAAAAGAATAACGAAAGGCTTAAATTAGAATTTGATTTACTTTATTACTGATATAATAGTACTTGGAAGTTTTATATTTTGCTCTAAATGGGTATGTAATAACAAGCTGCGGTGTTATGTACCAGCTGATACCTAGTTTTTGTAAGGTGTAAGAAGTGTGGTGCATACCCAGGATGTCGATGATGGTCAGAATTTTCTCAATTCTAGGTGTTTCTCTTTGGCCATTATTCTAATTAGTATCTTACTGGTACCATTAGAGATGAGGCTAAATTGAGAAATTGCGGTGATCAAAACAAGTCCAAAACTAGGTCATCCACCACTTTCAGTTCTGTGTCTGTGCTTGCTTTTTCTTTTTTTGTGGGGGGTTGGGGGGGGGGGTGTTTACTTGATTTTGTAGACCTAGTTTCAGTAATGAAACTGGTAGCTTTTTTTTTAAAAAAAAAGAAAATTAAACAGAAAAAAACTTTATCAGTGTGATGTTGTTGTGGGTCTGTTCCAAAATTGAATTGATAAAAGGACCAATTTTTTTTTTAAGTGGTAGGCAGGATGCATAAAAGGACCAATTTATAAAAGTATACTGCCGTGTATAGGATTTCCAGAAATCTCAATATCTGACACGTAATTGACCATTACAGATTGAGGTTGATCAAATCTTTTTCTCAAACAGTGTAATCTTACTCGACTGCATTTTAAACTTTGCTGACACACCAAAGGACCAAAGATGATGATTAGCCAGAATGAATTAAAGTCTCTCTATCTCTCTTTGTTTTCTTTTTTCTTTCTTTTGAAAACTTGGCAGAGGCTTTCTCTCTCTGTGCAGAACGCTTGTGCAATCCAATAATTCAAGTGTTTACTTAAATATTGGAATTTTTTCTGGTACACACAACATAAGGCCTCAATTTAAACACAATTTCTGTTCGAACAGTTAATTTTCATCTTTTCATTTGTTTGTTTCGCTCTATTGCAGAGCCTTAAATGGTTGATCTCCAATTTGCTCACCCTCAATGCTGCTTGGGAGAAAGGGAAGTTCAATTTACATTCTTCTGATGTACTTCAATAATCTTTTACAAATGTACAGCAGGTCTTTTTCAAAATATAGTTTAATAGATAGTGCAACTTTTGCATCTCCATGTGAAGTGAGAAAAGTATTCAGGTATAGAAATCTATTGAAGTTAATTTGAGAGTTATTCTTTTTTGTGTTCGGTAGTATTAGAAACTTTGACTAGGCTAAGGCAGTGTGCTTGTTTTTTTTCTTTTTCATTTGGTTCTTTTTATTTGAAATCTATGATCAATATGATAACGAAATGTTCTATTATGTAATTGTTGACATAATTAGTGTTCCTACATTCTCCACACTTAAATCCCCGAAACTCTTAAATCAACTAGGAAGAAGTTTCAAACAGTTTGATTAAATTAATTTTAATCAGGCTAACTTTGTTTTGGACGATACCGTTCACTTGTTTGATTTATCTGATTCGGTTCTAAAATTATGATAATTCGATTTTCAATTTATGAATTAATTTGAAAAATCAAATCAACAAATAAATTAAATAAATCGAAATGTTAGAGAATATTATATTAGTATTATAATATTACATATATTCATATATAAATCGTCAAATTCCAAATTTTGATTATTCACAAATTAATTTTTTATACTAATTTAGTTTAGTAAAATTTAAATTCTGATTTATAATTTAATTCATGAAACTTTTTGTCAATTTTAATTCACATGTCTGCAAAAATAAAAATAAATAAGTGACAAACTTTTAAATCGATTTAAAACGATCCAAACACCCCTACTAGCAAGTATGAAAACATATCTCAATCTGTTGTCATAATTGTGACGATGGAGATTATATAATATCCAATTTCTGTTGTCTGATTTGAATTCGACATATACAATTCACTTAAAATTTTAAAAATATATTTTTAAATTTATAATCAACAATTCAAATTGGATGTTATAATTATTTACTAAGAAATCTATACAGCGGATGTGAATTCAATATGAACTATATAACCGTATCCAGTACCACTTGACATGACGTTAGCAAGTGGGGCCCGAATCACAACAGGACCCTATGTTTTCAGTTAGCCCTCGTCGAGCCGCTACTTAGTGCTTTCTATGCTCACTTTACAATTTTACCTTATTTCACATACATCCATCGTATTCGTAGCCTTAATTCATTTATTCCAAAATCCGTCCTCGTCATCAACGAG
The DNA here is from genome assembly GCA_037678475.1 of x Bolboschoenoplectus mariqueter. Taxonomy (NCBI): domain Eukaryota; kingdom Viridiplantae; phylum Streptophyta; class Magnoliopsida; order Poales; family Cyperaceae; genus x Bolboschoenoplectus; species x Bolboschoenoplectus mariqueter. The sequence goes on from CM075251.1 coordinate 3,007,465, forward strand.
GCATCTATGAAGTACAAAATTGTAAAAATATGAAGTGTTGACAGAATCTGTGCTGCTGGAAGCTGGATCCTTTTTTTCATGATACCAAAATCTGACAGAGTACCCTCACGCTCTGACCGGGAACCTTTCTATCTAGACAAGGAGTACAGTTTTTTTCCTTCATAATATTCGTTTCGAACTTCAGGAACGAAACTGGGACCCACAAATCATTGAGGAAATAAATGGAATCTTTTTGTACGCCTGGTCTTTAGAAGTATATTCTTCCCTTTTCTCCTCCTCTATATAAGACAAAACCGTCGCCGCGCCAAGAACAACTAACCATTCCCTCTCTCTCTCTCTCTCTCTCTCTCTCTCTCTCTCTCTCAGACACTGACACACAGCACACAAAGGAGCTCAAACAGACACCATTTCACCATGCTTTCAAAAGTTCATGATCCATTCTCATTCGAGAAAACCACGAGCACAAAGGCACGATCGGATTTCTCTGGTCGGAGACAAGACGACATTGACAGAGCTCCGCGTTGTGCAGCCAATGAGATGGCCCACTCCGACTCTACATCCTCCTGCCTCCATAGCGAGATCTCAACCGTTTCAACTCCCTCCTTCCATGCAAGACCTCACTCGACGTCGCTAAAGCGCATGATCGAACTTGAAGTTAAGCACGAGCCAGACGCTAAACGATCAAAGAAAGAGCAGGATATCGCTTCAACAGATTCAACTTCTGTGCTGGAGTCCTCTTGTGTTGAATCGGCCTCTGTTTCTAAAATCGTGAGAAACTCGCCTAATCTAGCCTGCTCCGAGGGGATTTCAGCAGTCGATACTGATTCGGCATGTGTGGAGTCCGATCTTGTCCTGATCTCATCAGACGAGTGCGACATGTCATCATCAGATCAGATGATATCGTGGTCTGAGAACAGCCTGTCTTCACTGATCAGTTCTTCATGCTATGCCTCTTCTTCTACTGATGGAGGGTCCTCTGACTGGGCTTGCGACAGATCTGGGCCATCCGTTGCATTTGCGCAGTTTCTAGAACTTACTCGACAGTTCACTAAAAGGAGGCTAGCCGCTGGCACAAATCCTAAAGGGCAGGATAGATTGCTTGGGGAAAGCTTGCTTGAATTTGAGGTACCTCAGAGCTCAATACAATTGTTATGTTCCCTACACTCTGATTTGTTTTATGATTTTTAGTTTGACTGCATTTTGAACGATTTGATTCTAGATAGATTATTAAGTATAATTGATACTGTTCTTCAGTGCTCCAAGTCTAAACTAGAAATCAGATACCGAAATTGAAATTCTACTCGAATTTCTAATGTTCAGATTGAGTTACAACTCAACTCAATTCATGGTGTTGCTTCATTGTCAGCTCAAGCGTGAATAAGTAGTACATGCATTTTGAATTTTTCACAAGGAATGAAGTTAACTATAATCCTGCTTTGATACTATTAATTCCCTTATTCCTTCTGGTTCATAACTGTTGCAGATTCCTTCATACTTCAGAAATTCAAACAAATTTAGCTAGTCGAGAAGAATTACTGTTAATGTTCCTTTTACTATGATTTCAATTGACTACGCTACTAACTAATTTATTTCCAAACTGTAATAAATTTGATATGCTTGTTCAGGGAAGAAGGTTGATAGAGGAAGAAGATGAAGAAAGCTACAGAAGACTCAGGGGAAGGGAACGGAATGAGACTCCTGTGCACAATTATATTGCTGCGTACAGCAAGATGACAAATCATGGTGATTTGATCTTTGCTCAACGATCCATAATGATCAATTGGATTTTCCAGGTATATACTCTCTCTGCTATCCTTTTTGAAAAATATACTAACATTTGTATTGTAGAATCCTAATGGAAATTTAACAGTCTTTTCACTGGGTGTTATGTTTGATTTTGGTTATGGATGTGTAAACTCAATAAGACTCTAGGAGGGATCTATTTTACCTTCAAGGTTTTAGGAAGTTTCATATCTAATTTACACATTTTCTGAAGGCAACAGTGCTGTTATTGTAGTTAATTTATATTTTTTTGGAAACAAAATAATGGCCAACTTTTGCTATGTAGATGTAACATTTCTAATTTCTTTTTTTTTTTTGAAGTAACATTTCTAATTTGAGAAGGTTGATTTCTAAAATTCTCGAGGAGTAAAAGTTAAAATTTATCTTTTCCCTTTTTGGCATTGCAGAGGTATCAAGAGATGGAGTTCCAGATGGAGACTCTCTTCCTTGGAGTTGCACTGATGGATAGATTTCTTGGCAGGGGTTATTTCAAGACCGAGAGAAATCTCCAGTTGCTAGGCATAGCTTGCATCACTCTAGCAATAAGGATCGAAGAGAATCAGATCAGAAACAGGTATACCTTCTCTGTTTTTTGGTTCCCTTCAACGCATAGAGGCCCCTCCAATGATAACAGTAAGTGCGCCCAGCTGTTGTAGCACCAGCTTGATAGCAAATTATGAGGCCTATGCTGTTGATAGAAGTCAATTATCTCTTAAGAGTTTTTTTGTTCTTTGATGTATTGATGATTGTTGTATAAAGGTATTGAAGGATGCTATGTTGCTTTATTTTTTTGATGCCCAAGTAGTTCATTGGGCTAATACTTTAATAGTTAAGGGGCCTTGTGCTTGAATGATACCAATTTGATGATGAAAAAAACGGTTTGCTAGAGGTACTTCTTAGGCCTGCTAGGTCTGAGAACTCGAGCACAGAAATTGAGACAGAACAGAGAGATATCAGAACTCCATTAAATAAGCATGTGCATGTCTCTAATAAGAGGTATCTGGATTTTATTTCTAAGGGCTTAGTCTTGTTTATCTTAGGATAGTTTGTAATAGATGTTTCATGTTCAATGAAATGGAGACAAGGTCACCTTTTTTCCAAAAAAAAAAGGGCATTTCCCTTTTTGCATATTTGCACTTCACCTGTCACCATTTCTCTCTCCCTCATAGATAAATGAGGAAGTATAAAAAAGAGTGGTTGTTGATTGGACTCGAGTATTGGTAAATCCTAATTCAAGATTCTAGTTTAGTGATTACATTTTAGTATATGTGCGAACTTATTTAAATAGCTTAAGGTGTTCACTGCTCGTCAATTTCTTTGGGCACTTTCTTCAGGTTGAGGCAGAGAACTTTCAGAGTAGGTAGCAATACCTTTGGCCGAAGTGAGGTTGTAGCAATGGAGTGGCTGGTGCAGGAGGTGCTTAATTTCAAGTGCTTTGTTCCCACAACACTGAACTTTCTATGGTAAAAAATTTGATCTCTCTCACCTTTTGTCTTTTTGCCCATTATAAGAATAATCTGACCAGGTACTTTGCCATTAGGCAACTCTGGAATTTATGTTTGGTAGTGTATACTGGCACAAGGTAAGACAGTTATGATTGGTATAAAGCTGGTCCTTGACATGTATTGAGAAGTGCACATCCAATAATAAGGTAGTTATTACTTGAATTTCATTTCATTTGATTTTGTTTAATCAGGTTTTATCTCAAGGCAGCAATGGTTGGGCCAGAAGTGCAGGAACAATCAAGGTTATTAGCTGTGCTATCACTAATGGACCACACAAGGCTCTCATTTTGGCCGTCCACTTTGGCTGCTGGAATAGTTATACTTGCTTGTCTTTCCACTGGCCATGATCATCTGTGCAGCCTTGTCATGGAGGTTCTCTCTCTTTATCACTGCACGTGCTGTTTTCACCTTCTGTTGAGGAAAGAATTCTTTTTTTTTTTTTTTTTTGGGGGGGGGGGGGGGTTGACAATCTCTCAGATTCCAAGAAATATCAAAATTCCGAACAGAACTTTATTGCTCCATTGGTCAGAGCAAAAACTCAGAGAAGAGAAAATAGGCTAAAATCAGAAGTTCATTTGTATTGTTGCTGAGAATAGTACCTGGAAGTTGTATATTTGTCTTAGAAGGGTCTGTAGAAACAAGCTGGAATGCTATTTACCCCAGCTGGTACCTAGTTTTGGTTGGGTATAAGAGCTGTGGTGGGTACCAAGGATGTCGATGATGGTCAAACAGATATTTTGAGGTGTTCCTCTATGGCCATTATCCTGGTATCCCTTTGATACCATTAGAGATGTGGCTAAATTGAGGAATTCCTGCAAAAAAAGCAAGTCTGAGACTAGGTCGTCCACCACTTGAGTTTTGTTTTGCTACTTACTTTTTCTGCATTTACTTGATTGCGTAGACCTAGTAGATTCAAAACCGAATTGATGAAACCAGTAGCTACTGCTGCATTCTTTTTTCTTTTTTCTTTTTTTACAAGAGAACTTTGTTGGTTTGGTTTGAATCTCTACCAAAAATTAATTGATGAAACCTTAACATAAGGTCCAATACATACAAGTCTGCTGCCCTGTATAGGATTTCCCCAAACAGTGTAATCTTACTTGATTGCAATTTAAATTTTGCAGACACACATGAGGACCAAAGATGATGATTTGCCGGAATGCATAAAGGTCTCTCTCTCTCTCTCTCTATCTCTCTCTCTCTCTTTGCAACATGTCTGTGCACAATAACTCAATTATTAACTTACATAGTTGAATGTTAGCACATGCAAAGTGGGGCCTCAATTTGAACACAATCACTGATCCAAGAAGTAATTTTCAGCTATTCACTTGTTTGTTTGCTTCTATTGCAGAGCCTTGAATGGCTGATCCATTTGGCTCGCCCTTAAGGGAAGTTCAATTTACATTCTTCTGATGTACTTCAATAATCTTCTACACATATACAGTACATTTCTTCCAAGTATATCTTAACAAATAATGCAAGTTGCATCTCCAAGAAAAGTGAGAGAAGTTTTCAGGTACAGAAATTTATAGGGAATAATTTGGAAGTTATTATTTTTTAGGCTTGGTCGTATGTGAAACTTTGTGTTGGCTAGTCTAAGGCAGTTATCATTCCAGAACCCGGTTTCTGTTTTTGTCCTTTTTTTTTCCTTTGTGTACGGAAGGTGGTGGTGGTGTTGGTTGGTAGACATTTGACAGAATGATTTCTGTAATAGAACATTTGATGAAGCTACCATATTATGTAATTGTATTTCTTTAGAAGTAAATAGATAAGAAATTGTGAAGATTTAGATGTACGAATATGATTTCATGGCCTAAGCAGAATATCGAAGCTGTGCTTCTGTTTGATAAAGAAGCAATGCAGAACTTTTTGTCTCTTAATCTTTTCAGAAAAGAATAATTCTAGATATTATATCGATAATGCATTTGAGAAAACTGCAAATCTTGTTTTGTAGTACAGATACAATTCGAAATCATGCTTATTAGCACTTGTTTTAATTAGGACAACAGAACAATTTGATTGTTCTTAATTAAGGTTTCCTTCAGTTCTATAACGAACTCTGAATATGTTTGAAGAAACAATTATTTCAAGAAAAGAATATATATTATGAGAATACAAACGAACGTCATACAATTTTGCTTATTCCATTTCATCTAACTGCATAAATTCCTCATATCTTTTCTAAAACAAAGCAAGACAATTAACGTAACGGCTCAAACACGTGCTTATTAACTAGTATCCTCTATATAATTTTTGCTGAAAGCATAAAATAATATCTAATGAGTTCGATTCAGTGAGTCGGCGGTGTTGGAGGACAACGATTATCACGACTTCCATTACTGTTGCTACAGTTGGGGTGGTGCAGTATGGCATTCTTACTCAGAGGTCGAAGAACCAGGGATTCCGACATGTGATTGAGAGGCCTCGCGGTGCCTGGAGGAGGAGAACTTGTCAGTAACATGACTACAAGCACAACACTTACAATAGAGTTTCCCATGTTTAGAGCCATGTATAGCGGGCTAATTAGTTTTTCCTGGATATGGATGAAGGTGCACAAATTGAAGTAATGTTTTGTGCTTTTTGCAAGTGTAGATTTGATGAGAGATTAATGCATGGGGTTTAAGATTTTATAGGGAATCGCTGCTAAAACAATTTCTAGCGCGTGTGTTTTACTTTTCTGACCTTTGAATAATTGAATTAATCCATTGTGAAATTTCTTTTTGTTTGCATTCCGAGTTTTATATTTCATATTCTGTGTGCTATAACCCCTTCTACCAGTGAGAACCCATTTACAAGCAAGATAAAATAGCACCACCACCGGACAGTTAATCAATTTCGTCTTATAAAAATGAAATATGTCGGAAATTAGAAAATAAAAAAATAGTTACCACAACAAAAAAAATATATATTATGAAGATATCATTATTGATACCATCATCGATACAGATTTTATTATAAACGTTAAATAATTTATTATACATATTAACGATTTTATTGTATACGGTACTTCTATTATTCAACTTAAGTATCACTAATATATATATAATAATTCATTTAAATTGAATAATGACAGTATTACAAAATAAATTTACATAATAAAATCATTAACATACGTAATAACTCATTTAAAATGTATAATAAAATTTGTATCAATAACATTATCAACAATTATATCTGTATATCAGCTCCACAAAGAAAAACAAAAAAACAAAAACTTTATATATGCACTTAGAATCCTTTTTTTCTTATTTTTTGAAAAAAAAAAAGTTGGTATATGATATCACCTCTTTCATTGTTTGAAACAAATTAAAGTGTGAATACAAAATATTCCTTACATTCAGAAACTGTATCTATGAAAAATCACCTATATGCCTCCTATCTAAAGTGCTCTATTTCTCTCCTTACTAGTTATTACACAGTACCTCATTTAACAAAATAAAACAATAACAATGCAACAAAACACAATCAAAACTGAATCTAAAATGCATAGCACACAATAGATAGAGTAAAGCAAAAAAAAAGAACTAGATAGAAGGAGCATTTCCTCTTACAAAAATTGACATGATAGTATGAACCAAATACGATGATACTATTTTCACTTTTGACCACACTATACACATGCAGTACTACATTGTACGGAGGGAATTAATTAAATTAATTACTAGTAAGGTTGGTTGGATTCGAATTGGATTTGATGATCAATCGATCGAGGACGACTACTAATTATAGTGGTTGAAACTTTATATAGAATCAAGCTTACCTTGTGTTTTGTTCAAGTCAAACCTAGCTAGGAGGAATTCATTATATAATATATAATTTTTAACTTAGTCGCAGATATGATTTTGCTTCTGGACCTAATTACACGATTTACACACAGATGAAGGGATACATGCACCACTGTCAGTGTGCTACTACTACATTTAAATTTAGTTTGAATCAGGGAAGAAACAAGTGTATGTATTATTGTAATTAATAATCTAGCATTTTGATAGCAGAATAGTATTATGCCAGTAGGCTATATGTAAATTGTAAAGTCATAATTAATTATCCATCACATGTTTACAACCCAAATCTAGTCATTTAAACTAACAGGTGGGGATCTCTTGACAACTATTAACTTGACAATTTTGACAATGAATTTTTAAATAATTCCAAAATAATTTTTAAATATTCTTAAAATAGAAAAAAATTTATAGACATATATTTTTGAACTTATAAATTAATTGTATTTCAAGTTTAATGTAATTTAAATGTCAATTAATATGTCATTAAAAATCATTAAATATGAACCGTTATAAACATCATGTAATTTCGATAGTCTTTGATGGAAATATCAAATAATATTTATATAGTATAATATTTGAAATACAATCAATCTAAAAATCTAAAAATATGTTTATAAAAAATTTTCTATTTTAAAAAAAATTCAAAATTATTTAAAAATCTATTGTTAAAGTTGTCCAACTAATAATTGAGCTAAAGGATAATTGTCAAACTAAAGGATCCTCAGCCTGGCTTTACCTGATTTGGGCCTTTTCCAAATCCTGATTAGGTCTTGGAAATATATTATTATCCAATTGAGTATCATTTTTATCTCAGTTTAATTTTTCGATACTTTTTATGCTATAAGAGAAGAAATTTGCAATAAATTTTGGTGGTACCTCAATTTATTTTCATTCCCTAATTACATGAAGACAAAAAAAAATACAGCAGAGCATGAACAAACCATCAACATACCTCATATATTAAAAAAATAAAAAATCAATAAAGAAGTAGCCAGTACACCAGTTGTCAATTGCAAATAAACTTTTTGACCACCATCTGATTTTTGACTGAAATTATTTGTTTTAGTTAATTCCGGAAAAAAAACTGAAGGTCCTACTTTGTTCACATTTGTATCCTATATGTGGCGGGTCAAAAAAGCTTGTTATATGAGTCACCGCATAGAAGCAAACAAGGAAGGTAAACAGAATATCAGAACTTGGAAAGGCCACAGCATATCATATCAAAGAGAGAAATTAACCTTTATTTTTGTAACTGAAGTCAAATATTGCTCCGGCCTTTATTAAAAGATTTGAAGAGTTATATTGTTTGGTAGTGCATAGTCCTTATCTTTTTTAGTACGGTTACTAATTATAATTAATTATAAAGTATAATCTACTTTCTGTGTGTTTCTAATTAGTAATGATTTAAGAATTTGTTTTTCATATTAGAATTTAATTTAGACTCGTCAGATCAGGGGAGTACCATATTTGTAAACTGGTAATGGAATTAGAAACACTCAACCAAGGATAAATTTACCAGAAATTCATGACAAATTAATTTAATCCAATCAGTATCCTTAATCTGAATTGATAAAGGATTAATACATGCTTAGATTATAATTGGATTTGAAAGCCACAGTGGAAGAATGCTTGTAACCAAGTTCTAAGATTAGTCTTTGCTTAGGATTATATATGATTAAGATTTGGTTTAGACAATCTCATACACTGATTTTCTGCAAAATGTGCTTCGGCACCTAAAATTTTCCCGCTGGACTGAGATATTTAAATTTAAAGGGCTTGAATGGGTGATATATAGATCATGCGTTTGCATGCGTTGCGAGCCCAGAACAGTTCATGCCACTGTCGCTCGACACAGACGGCCTGTTATAGCAAATTTCATTTCCAGGATAGTTTTCGCGAAGTCTACTCGACCGTTTTAAGATCAACGGTCTAGAGCAATTCAAAATTCAAAAACATGATTTGGAATTTATAAGTGCAATATCAGCGCCGATGCAAATTAACCTTCAGCACCAACAAATGCATTTTCGGCTGAGTTTAGAGCCCCAAATTATAGAAATATCATTGGTTTTGGAAAATCAGGAAGTATCAAAGGAAATAATGTATATCTCTGTAGCCTCGGTTAAACTGGCAATATGCCATTTTTACCAGTAGGTAGTTCAACATAAGAGGAAATGCACTTGATATTTTCAATAAATGATTTCCTTTTTTTGTTAGTTAAACATTGTAAACATAAACCATTAGCAGGAAAATTCAATTAAACTGGAAACTAATTAACACGATAACGTTGTAGTAAAATTGTTCTGACTCGAGCCGACTACCAACAATAATTAGTCAAATATATGCTAGCTGAGGATAAGATAAAAACATTGCACTCAGTAAATGGTCATACATGAATTTGCTTAAGCATTGTTTGGATAATTTCTGAGGGGATGAACATGCGAAAAACTAGCTACAAATAAATAATTAGTAAGTATGTGGGGTCCTACTTTCAGTCTCTGCCAGAGGTGCCATGCTGGTGCACCAAAAGAGAACCAAAACACCATTCTTGTTACTTGCCTCTTTTTTTTTTTTTGCTTTCTATTAGTGTGTGTTATAAATGCAAGCATTCTAACCAAGCCAAATTCCTTTACTAGTTTCTCCCCTTACCTCTCAATCTTGACTGGAGAGCCTCCGATCCGATTCAGGAAGAATTAGGTTTGTAAATTAAATTTTTCATTAGTAATTAGTTTAATCTCGCCGTGCTTGTTTCAATTAGGTTGTAACTTGCTCAAAGTTCATGGATTTTTTATGTAGTCTGTTAATTCTAGATTCTTGATCCAGTTTGTTCTTTGAAATTTCTTTTTTGTTACCTTGAATTTCATTAGATTTTTGAAAGAACAAATCTTTTATACAATTCAATCCGATTTGCAATAAGATTTTATCTATAACCACTGTTTCTGAATTTTTTTTGTCATCATCACCTTTTTTGTCACAAGTAGTGTTTCTAATCCAAATATATGAAATTTTGTTCTAAATTTTTTAATCTATTAGTGGTTTTTCTTGCATAGATATGTTGTTTTGCTTTCCGTAGCTCTTCGCAATTTCTTAGCCGATATATTAGAACATGCGTTAAATTGTAGTTAAATTCATTTCTATTGTTGTGAATTAAACCTATTCATGTTTTTATTTGGACGGAATTGGTTCTTTTTTCTTTTTCTTCAGATTTGCTAAATATTTTCTCTTGAATCCTTAATTTTATAGTGCCAATCACTCTGATCTATGATCTTACAAGTTGATGGTTGCTCTTCTGATCATGTACTGGTCACTTTTGAAATCTTCAAATTAATTGTGTCATTTTATTTGATATTTTGATCAATTTAGGACTAGATCTGATTCTTTTGAAGCTGCATGCAATATAAGTATTGATCTTGATCAACAAAATATATATATATTATGGTCAAATCCGGTGCTTAGCTCTCTCTTTTCTCCCCCCTCAAAGCAAAAAATTCATCCTTCTTAACTAATCTGAGTCGTCTATTTAAGATCTAATATTTTACTTCAACAATCAAATATTGCACACATTGAATCACTTTTATTTGGAAAAAATTCTTATGATGAGACATTGAATTAGTTGAATTTGTGTGTTGAATTAAAGATTTCAGTATTTCCTTGCAAATATTGTGTACTTTCATTTAATGTAAATAACTGTAATTTTTTTTCTGCTTTATGTTGTCAAATCAAACCCGAAATCCTGTTTGAAGATTGCAACATGGAACAACTGCAGAAAGCTCCATTGCCCGCTTGGTTGCAGCCTTTGCTCGCAAGCAAGTTCTTCGAACAGTGCGAGGGGCACAGCAACGAACGTAAGAATGAAGAGAATCACTTTTGCATGGATTGCTCCTGCCGTCTCTGTCCGAACTGTGTCACTGAACATACCAAAAACGGAGGAACACACAACCTCCTTCAGATCCGTCACTACGTGCACAGTGACGTGGTTCGTGTTAACGATGTCTTCAAGCTCCTTGACATTGCAAAAATTCAGGTATATATTTCTTTTTTTCAAGAAAAAAAATTAAACTTCTGTTTTAGGTCTAACTAAGAAAAAAGATTGAAGGACATAAATTTCTCTGTATATATATTTCTCCGGTACCTAATTTATATTGGGTTCAAAGCATTAGAACATATATAGCTCTCAGATTTGTGTTTAATGGATAGAAAAATTCTTTCTCATGATTTGATCAACTCAAGATTTTTCTGAACCTACAGATAGTTCTTCCATCAAACTTGTGTTGATCAAATGGTGTTCTTAATCATTCTTAGGATGTCTCTAAGCAGATGAAATTTTAGTAAAGGTTTCTGCTCAATCTATTTCATTGTATGATCCATTCATGTATACCGTCGTTCTATCTAGCTATAGGCATGTCATCTGATATCTTTGCATGCATGCATTGAGCATGTCCATGCATGCTACGCCAACCTCAAAATTATGGCATATACAATGCCCTTAAATATAAATGTTTTGTCTTGATTCCAGAACAAGAATGATATGTAGTTTGAATTATACATATATATATTGAGCTGTTTGCCTTTTGTTATTCTGTCATTACACATGTGTCTTTTACTAAAACTACGCGTCTTTTCTGATACTGATCATATCTATTATAGGAACAAGATCCATAGAGTGCTTTGTTTTGAGTAGGTATTTATTTAGGTAATCTCACTAAATATTATTTATCTGTGGTTAATTAGGTCTTATTTTTTCTGAGATAATCAATCGGCTCGTAGGATTTTAAAAATTCCATGCCTAATTAGTGATCCTTTACACATGTAAATATAACTCATCGAGAGGTAATATATAGCTTATCATGATTCAACATTTTGCAACTGTTGCCTATTACTCCAATCCATAGTAATGAGAGATGCATTAATTCTAATGCAATTATGTACATACACACTCTTTCAAGTTTCTAAATTTGCTAATGCATGTTCCTAATTGATGATCTCTATGTGTGTTGTTTCAACCGTAGCAATATGTTGCAAACGGAGCGAAGGTTATCCATTTGAACCCGAAGAGCTCGAAGCCGTATCCAGAAGGTGTTCCGAAGTCGTACATTGGCGGCACCCCCTGCATTATCTGCTCTCGTGCCATTTCCAAGCCCAACCTCTTCTGTTGCATTGCTTGCAAGGTAATAATTTAAGCACACTTGTTAATTTCTCTAGAACAGTATTTCCCAATTAGGTATGATGAAGGGGGAGCTGTTTCTTTTTCAGGTTTGGCAATATTTAGAACTGAATGAAGTTATAGAATGATGTATTGATAGTTAAATGTGATTTTATGGATCAATTTGAGGACTTATGGGGTAGAGAAAATGGTACTTTATATGAACAAAATGGTTCCATAAAATGCTATGTGAAAGCTTCAGAGTGGAGTTCAACTTTCGAAACCAAAATTGATATATTTATTTGTACAGTAATATTTCCTAAAAACAATATTTGGTATGAGGTGTAGAAAAACTATATGCATTGTAACTGATTTAAATGAACCACAGTGTAAGCATGAAAACAGTAACAAAGATTTGTCTTGAAACTGAAAATTAATATCTTATATTTCCATCTCATAATATTAGTTGTATAAAACTCTTTTCTGGTATCATATGAATAATATCAGTTCCTAAAATAAACAAAAAAATTTCTCAAAAAATGAAGGATGAAATATCTAACAATTGATTCTTTCTTAGATAACTGAGTATCCAGACAAAGAAGGCATCAAGAGCATAGAAGCAACTGGTGATGGTTCCTCCCAATCAGGCGGCGCTGGTGTGAAGCGCTGCTTTACTGAGAAAGAAGAATCCTCTGCAACCGCCGCCGCCGCCTCTGAGCCAGCATCAGAGAAGAGCGATGCAACCTGTCCTCCTAAGATTATCTCATATCGCAAGAAAAGCCGCAAAGGTATACCAGTGCGGTCCCCTTTCTTTTGATGCAAATTAGCCCATAGAAGGTGTGCTTGTTAATGGGTGCTATTTTAGTTAATTAAGAAATAATTAAGACTGCTGTGTTTTGATAGTAAGTTGGGAGAGAACAACAAACTCCTATGTGTGATTTGCCTGGCCTGGGTGATGGACCAGTGTTTAATTTAAATTCGATGCTTTCACTTAATTAGGGTTTAATGATTATCTGTTTGTGAAGCTCATAATGTTTTGCAACAATGCTTGGTACTTATCATATGCCAAAAAAAAATTATTTTTTAAGTTTTTTAATAAATCAACTCAGAAAAAATTACAAAAGCAACAACAAATATGGGATAATCAATCAAATAACAACAAAGCACCGTTTTAACTTGTTTGAATCAGTCATTTTGTGCATATTAGATCCACCTCTACCAAAGTCTAAAATACAATCAATAAACCTTTTCCTAATCTCAATCCCAAATAGACCCACAAACAACCTTACACAACTGAACCAGTTATCCAGATGAAACTGAAACAGTGATGGCCGACTATCTTTTTTTCTCTATATTTGTTTTCTTCCTGTTTTATTTTGAAAACTAGCAACATGCTGGAGACACAACACAAAACCACAGTTGGATCCTCAACCCATCCTCACATGAAAAAACACAAATCCAACATAATGATGCTGAGCAGACCGGAAACAAACCAGCCTGAGAAAGACAGCACAACCTGATTCAACCATGAAAGAATTCAGTCACAGCTCCTATCTACTTGTTAGGATGATAAACCGATCCAAAACGCAAAACCCAACAGTCCCTAACTAGATACAAAATGTGTGCCCACAATGCCTCTTCATCCAAAAGCAACCTGACCCGAGCTTCAAAATCACTGGATCCTGAATGACCACAGATATGAACCCAATCCAATTTGTCCAGCCAAACCCAATTGACCGATATGCTTACCACCTCAAATCAATGTGCACCATTCCCTTTCACTGTGGAAATAAATGCAATAATTTATTTCAGACACTTTATCCAAATTGCCATCAAATTTTACAGCTAAACTTTAATTACAGTACACTCAATTTTACCCAAAACTGTTGAAGAGATGAAAGAAATCATAGTATCAGATCTTTTGGACTGGCATTATGTCAACCTCTTTAAAACCCTCAATTCTATTAGCCAACTCAAATTCACCAAAGCTCTTCAATCCTTCAATAATACAATCAACAAATCTATTCTCAACCCGTATTGATCTCTCAACTACCTTTTTCCCCAAATCAACAGCTTCGTTTATGAACCTCTCTTTACATAAACCAGCCAATAGACAACTATATACATCCAAATCAACAAAATCATAACCATGCTCTTGCAACCAATAATATCCATCCAAAAACAGTCTTTCTTGACACAATCCCCTCAGCAAAGAGTTAATTGCCGATGCATCCATTTCAATGCCATTTTCTAACATTCTCTTAGCCAAAAGTTTGGCTTCATCAACCCTCCCAGTCTCTGAGAAGCATGTTGCTATCAAGCTATAGCACTCTGTAATGGAAAACCCTCCTTTTCCGACAAGACTGTCAATTAAAACCTGAATCTTTCTGGAATGTTCATCGATGCAAAACCCTTTTAATATAGTGTGCACTGTGACCCGGTTCGGTTGAATGCCCCTCTTTCCCATTCGATCCAACATCCTCAAGACGTCCTCCATGTGCCCGTTGTCACAGAGGCTTTTTATCAAACAGGTGTAGGTCACTACATTGGGTTCACATTTTTTCCCCAACTCATGCTCCATTTGACCCAAAACCTCCATTGCCATATCCAGCTTTCCGGAATAACATAATCCATCAAGAAAAGAGGTGTAAACAACAGCATTGGGTATACATCCAAAGAGAGCCATTTCAGAAATGACTGCACGTGCAGCCTCCACTTTACCCGCCCGTGCCAAACCCTTTACTAAGGTCACAAACGTTACCAAATTTGGTGAGATCTGTTTCTTACACATGTCCTGGAACAAAGAGAGTGCCTTCTCAGCTTGGTCGGATTCCGTCAAAATGCGAAGGACCGTGTTGTAACAGAAGGTGTCGGGTTTACAGTTGAAATCAGATTGCATGAGGTTAAGGAGGTTGTAGGAAAAGGAAGGTAGCCATGGGGGCGGAGGGGAGCCGGGGTGGAGACAGAGGGAGAAGAGAGCACGGAAGGATGAGAGGGAGGGAGGGAAAGGAGGAGAGGGGGAGAGGAGGAGGGGAAGGGAAGGGAGGATGTGGGAGGAGAAGAGGGAGAGGCAATGAGGGGAGAGAGGAGAGGGGAGGGAGCATGCATGGAGGTAGAAACGGAGGGAGAGGAGAGGGGAAGGGGAGGAGCGGAGAACGGAGAGAATCAGCGGGGTGGAGAGAGGGAGGGGATGAGGGGGGAGGCGAGGGGAAAGGGGTGATTGGAGAGAACGAAGGATTTGGGAGGCGAGAGAAGAGATGGCGTTTGGGGTGAAGCGAGGACCCATCGGAGGGGAACGGAGGTGGCACGGCTGCTAGCGCCAGGCGGTCACAGATTGGAGCATTGCTTCCTTCAATACTTGGGACAAGGCAAAATTGTGATGTACGGATGAGATTAGTCCGATTTGAATTCAATACTTGGGACATGTGCAAATGCAAGACGGGTTTTCGGAAAACTCAACAAATTAAACTTAAACCATAAATTAATTGAAGTCATCGCTTTTTTTTGGATTTGATAATGTGTCAGAAAATTTTAAAAAAAAAAACACCTCACATCTAATACAATTCATTTGTGGTACTGGTAGTGCATCTATTTAATCCAGCAATAATTCCAATATTTAAGATATCAGAACAAGAATAAGTGCATGGATGACAGCATAAATAGGACAAATTCAAGCGTGAGAAAATAAAATAAAATATTCTTTGTAACCTTCAAATTTGCACTTCTTTGGGTCTAATTTTGTCTTCTTCCTTGCTTAAATCTACTAACACAGAAGCGTTACTTCTTTTTACATTTTAGTTGCAGCCTCATCAGTAGGTAAGGAAGAGAGCAACAAACTGTTAAAGTAATTTGTCTTGTTTTCCAACGGATTTATTTATTTGCTGTTTTCATCCCATAAATAGTACAGCGTACAGGATTTTCAACCATCAGATTATTTTGGAGTTGGGGTTTGAATTGGATTTGTGATTGGGAGCTGATATAGAGATACCGTCATTAATATTATAATAGATATCGATTTTATTATTCAAATTAAATGAGTTATTATTTATATTAATGATTTTATTATATAATTTATTTATATAATATTTTATTATTCAACTTAAGTGAGTTATTAACTCATTTTATATGAATAATAAAATCGGTATAGATTACAGTATCAATAATGTTATCTCTCAAGTATTTTTCCTTTGTTAATTTTGTATGCATATCCAGATTAAAAAATTTCAGAACTCCACTGGTACATACATCTCAATCCAAATTGTCAATTTTAAATTGGACAGGTAAAATATTGATAGCAAGTCATGAATAATTAATTGCATATACGGACTTTTCATCCCCTTTAAATAAATAGTAAAATTTTGAACCCCATTTAAATTTTAATTTATATTTTTTTTAATTATAATTCTTTCTCAACTCTTTAATAAATTACATTTATACCACAACACTTCCAACTTCATACATATCCATAGCGTCATTAAATTTAACTCAACTTCAATTTAAATGCATTTCACACCCTCTTGAATTGCTTCTAATAACAAATATATTATTAAATTTATACGGTTCTGCTTTCCTTCACACTTAAGCAAATATCTAAATCCCCTCTTGTTATAAACTATTTCTGTCATGACATAATTAAATTCAATCATTTTTTTCTTTGAGTTCCTTTTTTTTAAAGGAAATGCTCCCATTAATTGTCATTGAATTTATTTAGTTTGTAATAGTCACAAGAAAAGGTGCATTACAATAAGAGGAGAAAAGATATCTAAATTGATGACTTACAAAGTATTCAAGTAATACAATTAATAAAGACTTAATTAATTTAGAGAAGAATACAATTAAAAAAGTTGTTAAATATATATATATATATATATATATATATATATATATATATATGAGATAAAAAAAAAAGTATTTGTTTTTATCCTGTACCTACTCTCACACATCTTGTTAATGCACCAAAACGTGTGTCATGTACATTCTTTTACAAGCCAAATGGAAGATATATTTCATTAAAGATTATATTTTGGTGCATGCACCTGGAATTAATATTTCCATAGAATGATATTATTCAGATCGAAATTAACCATGGAATTAAAACCCTGCATAATTAAAGATACTACCATATCTAATTACTTATTTGTTTCCAATAGCTGTTTATATATTGTATATATTGCCTACCTGAAACTCATCAACTGCCAAGCTTTTCTTCATATTTCAAATACTGATATAAACAATGTATGTATATCTCATCCTGTTAGAACAAAGATGGCATCCATTCTCATAGTTGCAAGATATCAACATATTCAATTTACGCCATGATGACATGAGAAAATCAACAAAAATTTTTGCAATGGTTTGAAAAATAAGCTGTTTTTAGATCAAAATTAAGGTTGAAGATATATAATTTACGGCTTAAGTTAATTAGCAACAAAAAATTTAGTCATACGGCCACGTGTAACGGCTCAAGTTAATTAACTACTAGCGACAAAATTTAATCACGCCACGTGTAAATCATGTATAGGAAAATGCTCTACAAACCGATAATCAGTGTTTTGCTAGCATGTTTCGAGATCATAACGGATATCGATCCTTAACGGTAAAGATGTAAGTCAAAACTATAGCAGGTTATGTTAGCTACAGCAAAAGCTATGCTAGATATTACTTTACATTTTACATTAAAATTAAACCAAAAAAATTAACAGTACTTAAGTGATTATTTAATATTACAATTCTTAATTCTTAATATTAAGAATGCATGAAGATAAGTTAATCTGTATGTTTATCCAAGTGATTAATTTTGGAGAGATGATAAGTTTTTGATGTTACTAATAAATTAATTACCAAATTGAAAAGTAGAGAGTAATTAATTAATATTATTTAATTTGTACTGCACCAAGTGTATTCCAAAACCATTACTTTTTACTCACCTGTCTTGACACACCTTCTTTTTACAAAAAGATATATATATATATATATATATAAGAACAAAAAATAACATTTAATTAATTAAAAAATAACATTATTCTCTCCTGTCCTTCCTTTCTCTTGCAGCCGCCAAAATCATATTAATGAAATAAATATCCTTTCTGCTAATTGTTAAATAGTCGGCTCTTCAGTTGATCAGTAATATATTTGGTATGATTTAATTTGTTTTCTCTGTTTAATTTTTCTTATGATACTTAGATCATGGTTTTGATAATATAATTGCTCTCTTCTCATGCTGCTTAATTTAGGTCATAATTGAAGTTGAATCATTTCAGTTCTACTAGTTGAATCACATTCATGGAAGTATTTGTTGACTTATGTGAAGAATTCATGTAAGGGGTTTTATTAATTAATCATGGTGTATAGTAAAATTATGGTGAACGTATTTTCAAAGAGATCACAATTTTGTGGAAAGGGTTAATTCCTTAAATGAAGTGAGATATTCATGCTTTTGTTATATTATATTAATTAGTACATTTTTATACTTCACCACTGATTAATTATTGATTCAATTTCTTCAACCTAGTCTCTCTCTCTCTTTTCTTTAAGAAAATTTATCATGTTTAATGTCTCTTTTCACCTTAAATTAATTAATCATCTTTTATTCTCCAAGCAAGTAAAATTATCTTATTTTTCCCTTGATTCACTGAGTACTGACACTGTTGTGCTAAGGTTCCTGAAGTTGGCATCTAAATCTTTTTTTTCTTTTTTAATTTATTGAATATGATTATACTGAGATGTTTTCTGTACAAAATAAATCAAACTATCTTTTTAAGATGAAAAAAAAACTTCTTTCTTCTCAAGACAGTTTTAAATGCTTATTCCATTCTTGTTGGATCAATTAATTGATTAGCAATTTACTTTCGTCCATATCAAATCTGTTTTGTGGTTTCTAGTATTATTATCACACTCAATTATTTTCTTATGTGTAATTGATCATAATTTTTTTCACAGTAACCTAATTAAAAAGTTTATAGTTTATTGATCTAGCAGGTATTAATAATTAGCTTCAGTAATTGAGTATTCTCATCAGTATTTTTTTTTATTATAAAAAAACTCGATAAAAAAAAAAGAACAACAATTTTTCACTGTTGGATTTGTACTCAATACTGGTTGAGTAGATCAATCTAAAAGAAAAGAATTCATAATAAAGAATTTATATTTTTTGAAGTTCTACTATGACAGGAGTTAAATATTTTAATCTTTCTTTCTATAGACATTCCCTTTGAAAAATAACTTCTTAAATTTAAATTATAAGCTGCCACACTGAGGTCATTAATTTGATTCTGTGGGAATTCTCTTATAATCATATATTTAATTTTTATGTTTTCTTTACTTCTATGAACATATATAGGAAGGTACTACAACAATTTATTTGAAGTTCCAAATGATGAAAACCCCATCGACCCCGGTGCCACTGGCATGGCTACATGTGTTGATAGCATGCACCTTCTGTCAGTCATGCCAGTGTTACAATGGTGAAAGGTCGAGGAAGACGAATCATTTCTGCAAAGATTGTTTAAGTGCCATGTGTCAATACTGTGCGCTTCGACATAAGAACTCAGAGATCTCGCATAGCGTCCTTCAGATACGTCGGTATTGGTACAATGACGTGGTTTCTGTTCCTAAGATTCAAATGCATGTAAATGTCATGGACATTCAGGTATGAAGAATTGTGCCTTGTTTATGAAATATTTCACGTCCATTCTTAAATTCTTCTTTTTCTTTGAAGTAAATCAATCCATTCTCAAGTATTTACAGGGTGTTTACCATACTTTATGCTTAGAGAATAATTTAATTATTGTCATTATACATATCAACAAAACTTCTACTATATGTATTAAGCATTACGAAACACCGAAATTCATTTAATTGCTATTCGGTTAATTAGTACGTACCATACCATATGTTACCCAGATTTTAATAAACGTAGAAGGATGTATTTGCATATATGTGATGTATTTCCCTCCATGTATATACGCCATGGACTGTTGGTCACCTCACCTAGATTTCATACAGGTCAATTATACATATAGATGATGATTCACATGAGAATATATGTAAACCATTAGTATTAGTTATTACATACAATAAAAGGCAAAGATTATTGACTACATATACCATAAATATATCTCAGATATATACCTGTACAAGGACATCATGAATACATATTGTGAAACCTACTATAATTATACATTAACATACATATATTCCTCTGGTACCATATATATATAGTACCTGAGTTTTTCTATTTCTTTCCAAATTTAATGTAACATATATATATATATATATATATGTTGTTTGACATTTTTAGACATACAACTCAAACAATGAGACGGTGATCCACATAAAAGCAAAGGGATCGTCGCCAAGTTCGCATCCAGGAGGGAAGTCGAAATTGCTGGATGGTAGCATTCAATGTGCAGTATGTTCTCAGATTATAAAACTGCCATATAGGTTCTGCTCAATAGCATGCAAGGTAACTATTACTTTCTCTGTGTTATAATTACTTTGTTCCAGTGGACAGTTCTCTGGTACCAGTACGTCACTACTGGTATCGGGTTGAGCAGGCGGGCAGGATTAGCATATATAAGCAAGATGCTTGATATACATTTTTAATTTGTGAATTGGACAATTGGTGGATGACTTTTACAAAAAGTTACAAACAGCCGACGGGACAATTGAATGCAACTGTTTTAATAAAATATTGCAAAAAAAATAAACCTAATTTCTAACATTTGAATTTTTCATTTTTTTCTTTCTTGTTTTTTTTGTAGCTCAAGCAATGGCATCGAGATAAGCAACAAAAACCACCAAGCAATGTAGTCTCTTGGCATTCCCCATCAGTTGCGGTGGTTCCTTCTGGAGCCCTCAAAATAATCATCAAGAATCCCTACTGGAAGAAACCGAAAGGGGAGCCTTCTTCATCCGCAATGCCTTCGTCTCTACCCGGTGAGAGAACGGCATCATCTCATCAGGCTTTGCCGTCAACTCCTCCTTCTGGACCAATGAAGATATATTCGAGACATGGTACCGGCCCCCGCTCTAAGCGCAAGGGCATCCCGGTGCGGTCCCCATTGTGGCGATGCTAATTAATATGATCATGAATTGATCATATATATATCTTGTGTACTCATATATAACTAGTGTGGTTTAATTAATAAATTAATGGATTTTGGGAAAGAATTAACCTCATGGTGAGCTTCCCAAATTATCCTGATAATTTTGTCATACCAGTAGGCGTGATACCAGCTTGGAAAATGTTGCTTTTCAGTAATTTTGATCTATCTATAATTAATAATAAATTGTGGTGTCACTAGAGAGAGCTTGCAGGAATTAATTAATCTATCTAAATTAATTTGCTTGTTTGATCATTTTTTTCATTTAGATTTTTCTCATTTTAAGGCTTTTAATAACCAGCATAGTATCTTTCATATTTATAATATTTTTTTGTTTTTCAGTTATGCAAAATAGCATGCACCAACACTGATAGGAATTTAGTTTAATATACAAATAACAATGCTTATAGGAATATAGTTATTTCTTTTAACTGATCTTATGTATTTATTATGTCTTCCATGAATTCCTTAATTCTATTAATGCTTTTCAAAATTCTTGGCACAGACTTTCTAATTATATCAGTAACTATAATTATTAATTTTACGGTCACATAGAGATAGAAATTAAATTACATCAGGGAGATAGAGATAGTATCTAGGTGTCAAACATCCAAACCTCCATTGCCTTTGAGGATTTCAAAATTGGGAACAAGGTTCATAGTACAAGTGTAATCATTAGTTGGCAATTTGTTTGGTTTAAATTGTAGATTTTATGGTGTCAGGCTGGATTCTTTATTTATTTATTTTGCATTTTATTTGTTGATTGGAGGCCCCTTTTTGGTTTTTCTAAATTGGACTCTTGTTTTTTTTATTGGGCTTTAGCATTGTGGGCCTTTCCTCTAGACTGGACTGATTTGTTTTATTAAAACTGGAATGTAATTTTTGAGCTTTTACCAAAAGAAATATTATTAGATGATTAACTAAGCAAACTGTTTAAAAGAAAATTAGTAAAAAAGAAGGATAATAATTCATAAATTTGAAGAATTCTAGGAACCCTTGAGATCATTATTTAATATGGATAATGCAAGAAGGGAGAAATTGTGCCTGTGTATATAAATATGCTTACACTCAATCATTACTCATGAAAAGATATTGAGAATTAATCTGATTTCAATCAACCTGGTTTAAATAATTCATAATTCACTCAAAGAACCCAACTGAAATATATGATTTTGAAATTTATTTTTTTAGGTACAATTGGATTTTATATTAGTAACCAATGTTTAGGAAATATACCAAAATCCAACAACTAGTAATCAGATTGAAGATGTAGAAAAAACTTGATAAATTCACTGTCTGGTTTATCAAATCAATTGATATTATTTATTTTCTTTTTTCCTTTCTGCTAAAACTTAACTATCTGCCTGGGAAAAAAAAGACAGGAAAAATTAAACTATATATCACTCCAATAACATATATATATAGAGAGAGAGAGAGTAAAATTAGTGTGAGTTTAAGCTCACCAATGAGTTTGGTGAGCTTAACTCAAAAAGCTATCAAATTATTTTCAAATGACAAATCTAATTTGCTCAAAGTATTTGTTTCAATATTTTTGTTTGATATTTTTTGAGTATTCATTTGAGATATTTTTCAAAATAGCTGATTCTAATATATAAGCATTCATTATTTTATTATTATTTTGGAACCATATAAAAAATCTGAAAAAAAATAGTTAGAAAACTCTAAAAATGAAAAATTTAGTATTCTACAAGATTTTAATATGAAGAATTTATTGAACTAGTTGGATTTATCGTTTGGAGCCATTTCGATAATTTTTTTAATTAAACTCATCAAACTTCTTGGTGAGTTTAAGCTCACGGTAATTTTACTCTATATATATATATATGTGACTGCATACATTCTTTTCATCAAACAAATAGATTATGTACAATTCTCCTTCAATCAGACTTATATTTATTTTGTTCCAAGTATTAGAAACCCAAAAACTAATATACCCACAGTTATTGGAAAAATATAAAATTCTCCAAGGTCAATGCCTCCCTTATATCTCACAATTAATTCCCCTGATATCTTACATAATTCTTACAATTCCTCCAATATTACACTACAAATGATATATATGAATTCTGAGAAATAAAACCGTATCATTTACTCATCAGGCATGCAGAAGATTGCCGGCTTCGGAGGCTCGGTAATTTCAACGGTTCCTTCAAGCATTTTGGCCACCTTTCCCATCGAAGGCCTCGATTCGGCTCGATCCTGAACACACCATATAGCCGTCTTCACCATCCTCTCCACGGTCTCGTTGTTTGCCCCGTCAATTATTCTAGGATCCACAATGTCCTCCATTTTCCTCTCTATGTATACCTTATCAAATGCCCATTTTGGAAAATACCTGGAGAGGGAAAGGAATGTAGAATAATTCTATGAGACACTAAGGATGTAGTGTGGTGTGTACAAGAACTCAATATTGGCATTAATCTATACTCATTTCAATTCAATTATGTCTCAATTAGCAACTAGGTATGAAATTAGAGTTGGCAATATATAAGGCTAGGTAGTATATATATACTATATTATAAGCCATTTAGCAGTCTACACTTAATGTAGCAGAAAATTAATTAAAAAATAAAGGAGAAAATATATATGTTTAAATTAATTACTACTTACCAATCCTCACTCTCCGACAACTCCCGTTGAAATTCATAATTTCTCCGTCCCGAGACAACCTCAAGAAGAACCATTCCGAAGGAATACACATCCGCCTTAGCCGTGATTGGTTCACGATGTATGACCCACTCCGGTGCCATGTATCCCCTGGTCCCACGTATCTTCGACATGGTCACCTTGTCCTTCTTGGTAGTCAACTTCGACAATCCGAAATCCGAGACCTTGGGGCAAAAGTCATCTTCTAGAAGAATGTTCTCCGGCTTTATGTCGCAATGGAGCACCCACTCAAGGCACTCTTCGTGTAAATATGCGATTGCACGGGCGACACCAAGCACAATGCGGTACCGTGTGTTCCAATCTAGAAGGGGTCTGGGGGATTGGAGGAGGGTTGTGTTAGTATCAGCTCCATCTCTGTTTGTGTTCTCGTTTAGGTTGATGTGTGCTGGGAAGATGAACTTGTCAAGGGAGCCATTGGAGACATACTCGTAGACGAGCATGCGTTGCTCTTTATCGGCACAGAAGCCCCACATCCGTACCAAGTTTAGATGATGCATCCTCGCAATTATTGTTACCTTTAAATGATTAAAATTGTTTGTATAAATAAGTGGGAACAGGATAGAACAATGTTGGATATGTTACTAAGGAAAGTAGAATAGTCAAAGAGTATTTCTTTTTTTTTAAGTTGATTTTCACTATGATATAAACATCATTGCAGCATCCCGTTTTGACCAACAATTAATTATTAAATTTCTTTATTTATCATGCTTTCATTTGTATACTAAGAGAAGGACCATATTAAAGAAACTATAAAAGAACGCTTGTATAGGTAATAATGCCCCTTTAAGTAAATTAGTAAACATACCTCTGCCCAAAATTCAGCTTCACCGCCACCGACATTTCTGAGCCGTTTAACGGCTATGGCCCGACCATCAGGGAGTTGCCCCTTATACACCATCCCATATCCACCTTTCCCAACTATATTTGAAAAATCACTCGTCGCTGCTTTGAGCTCCGCATAACTAAACCTTCGAGGCCCGCCTGCCGGCAAATATTCCAACCCGAAAGTCCTTGCCATGTCCCTGTACTTGGAATATTTCTTCAAGAATGCCCAAAAAGATAAGACCCCCGCTAACAACTCGATTGAGAATAGTATGGTAATTATGGCAATATTACGTGCCGTGGTCTTGGTCTCATTGGGTGGTACTGGTAGAGATACACTTACCGGACAAACTGTTTCAATCATCTCTGTCATGCCAGTGAAATTACTCTTATCAGTTTCTGAATCTGACACGCGGATGTATGTGGCGGTTTCAGTAACTGGGGACCAGTATCCATCGTACAGAGGACCATAAAAGTTGGAGCAATCGCGGCTGCCGGTGAACTGGTAGCTGAAGGCTACACAACTGGAGTTTTGCAAGCAAATCGACTTGCACTTGTCAAAGTTCTTCGGAGTTAGCGTTTGCACCTCTTGGGTTAAATTGCCAAACTTGACAAAATCTAGCTGAAGAAATTTGCTTGATGAGCTGGTATAATTCATTTTTATTGTACAACCATTACCCTTGTCCTTCTTGTATCCAGGAGGACAGACGCACTGGGTACTGGTAGACTCGACTGGTACGCAAATGGCATTGACGCCGCAAGTGCCACGGATCTGGCATAGCTCTTGCACGGCTTGCCACACGGCAGTCCAACTGCCGGAGGTGGAGTTCAAGCTATAGAGTCGTAGATTACCTGTTAGTTATAAGCAATTATCAGCTACATGTTGTTTTGTAAGAGGATGAAAAATAGAAGAATATTTCTCATGCCAATACTCGCACTTTGCCAATTCGAGCAGAGAGCTGTATATTACAGTCAGTGCTTGGCAGCTCGGGTCAGCAACACAAAATCAGGGCAATTAAAAGAAATATACTAAATTAATTACTCTACATACCATTAATCGATCCTAAATTACCCAGAAGAAAAGCCCAAATAAAGGTCTAAGGTATACTTGCATGTACCATTAAAATACCAGATCAGATAAAGAGCGGTATGCACGAAAGAAAGTCTTAATTTTTCAAAAATAATAAGAGTATTAGGATAACAAGTAATTATTTGAAATACCATCTGGATCAAGAGTCAGCCTCCGTAGTCGCTCAGTCTTTCCGAGATCAGATGCGACCAGCTTGCTACTATCGGACAAGACTATCTCACCCGCATAAGTCAAGTTCACAATCGGTGCACTTGCGTAATAATACGTGTCGTTCAATCCAGAAAGCAACACCGTTGCATTCGCAAACCGAAACTGACCCTTTTGCAGAGTATTACCGCTTCTCGGTACAGTCTGATTCGGAAGAATGGTGTCTGTGGGTAAGCTAAAGCTACTCCAATTATTGTATTGGAGCTCTCCGCTGTCTTTCAAGACGAGATGCGAGGAATTTGAATTGCCAGGGATATTCCACAGGGTTTTGTTCGAGGAGATGTCGATGAGGGATAATTTGCCGTTAGAAGACGAGATAGAGAATTGAGCGGTCGAATTAAATGGGGTGTCATTGAATATCGACCAAACAATGAACTGGTCTATCGACTTGGTTACCCATACTCCAAAGAAATAGGAACCAGCTTTGGATGTTGCGTTCCGAAAGCCGGCAGTGAAGGTGCCGTTTCCTGAGACGAGGTTTGTGCCGTTGGTAGGACCCCATGGTGAGTTGGAGATGGAGAAGGAGGTGATATCAGATGCGGCAACGGAGGCTGGGGACAGGAGAGAGAAGAAGAGAACAAGTGAGAGAATTGGGAAGGAAGAGAGAAGGAGAGAGGAAGGAGAGATTGGCATTGTTTGCTTGCTTGTGGTGTGGTGAAGTGCTAGTTGTGGAAGAATGAAAAAGTAAGTTTTATATATGGAATTGTCGAGTTCGTTGAAGTTTCTCTTCACTTGTTTAAATAATTAGTAGAGTGATAATTGTATATTTTATTTTTTTTATTTGTATCTCAAATAAATTTATATTTTTTAAAAAATATTTATATTTAATAGTAAAAATATTTATATATTATATTATTAGAATTAAAAATTATGTAAATTGTATTTATATTTATGTAACAAAATTCTTAATTTTATTTTTCTATAATCATTTAGAGAAAAAAATGAAATATGTTCTATACTAACTGTAAATACTTATAAATTCGGATATAAATAAATTATCTATTTAGTATAAATATTTTTTATGTGTAGATAAAAAATATAAAATATGAGTATAAAAATAATTTCTTAATAAATTATTATTATATTTCTTTTCAGACTCAAGCCGCCGTATTTGTCTCTGGTTGCAAGAGCTTATGGTTATAGACTTAATTAGTCTATGATATGTTCAATATCTTTACTAAATTAAGACAGGGACATGACATTCATTCAAGGTATTCTTCTTACGTAGTAATAAATTCTTAAGTTGAAAGTAAAACTGTCATAGAATGTGACGTGTATGATGTATCTACGTGTAATTTAGATAAAAGAATAGAATGTGACGTGTATGATGTATCTACGTGTAATTTAGATAAAAGAAAAGGGTACCAATTTGTGTACCAAATATGCCAGATGGCAGTAATATCTAAACTGTGGGTTTTGATTTTCTGTTGCGGAGCACTGCGTTGTACAATGTACGAACGGATGGATTGTAAAAAGATTTTTTTAATTTGTTTTGCACGAATTTTAACACAATCGGATGAACAATATGCTGTGTTGTACGGTGCAGTATAGTAAAAGATACGAATCCAATAAGAATATCTAAACTGTAAATTTTTGTCAAACTACTGATTAATTAATTTTTTTTTAATTTAAGATAAACAATGGTGATAAAAAGAATTAAGTTTTGGTTATATTTGCATATAACAAAGGTACAAAATTGTTAGCAAAATATACTTTTTATGAACTTTTGCATATAACAAAGAATTAAGTTTTACTTATATTTTAACATTTTTCAAAAGCATGTATTTACTATCTAGAAATACAAAGAGACTCACATTGCTTCTTTTTTTTTTCTAAAAGTATTCTATTGCGAGGAACCACAAAGGGAAGATTTTTTTTTTTAAAATATCAATATGTATTGTTACAAAAAAAAGGTAATGAAATAAGGATTCTAACCTAAAAATATTCTACACCATTAAATTAAGCCAGTTGGAAATATTGTAGACAATCCACCTTGAGTTAATTTCAAATTAAACTATAAATAAAATACAAAATTTCTGATCGATTAAAAAATTTCCGGGGGTCACATGTGAATGTGCGATAATTGATAAAATATTAAAATGATGTGTTTGACTCAATATGCCCATATGAATGTTAGAGATTCCAAAACTCTGCAATTTAAAGATAATGTTAGAGATTCTACACCTCACCTCCTTGCCTATATGCTTCGCTACATGCCCGTATGCACAAGTAAAGAACTTCCAATTCTAGAGTCATGTTCAAAGACTTTTTCAATTTTTCAATTCTACATAAAATTTTAGTAATTGTAACACTACACCAGAGCATTTAATTGAGTCCTTGATTTCAATTCTTTTTTTTTTCTCTATCTTGAATGACCCATGAAGTTACATTTTAATTGTCTTGGAAATAATGGCAATTAAATTATTAACACTAAAAAATACAAATTTTTAAAGGATGATTTTTAAATAATTCGATTCAATTTAAATAGACTAAATTTAAATTATAGAGGATGATTTTTTTAATTTTTATTTCACATCTAATTATATGTCTGGATGGGATGAGAATAATACTAATCCGGATTAGCATCTATTTCAAATTATTATTTTTTATTTGAATGGATAGATAATTATTTTAAATCATTAAATTGGTGAGCTAATTTTATTACTCTCCTATTCCAACCAAAAATTAAATCACTTACAATTCCAAATCATTGAAACAATCACTAATTACTAATTTCATTGTACCACTTAACAATAATTGCTACTAGGCAGTGACAAGGCTGCCATCGGTACAATTGTAGGTCTCTTGTATTCTACATTGTAGAATTTCTTGTTGTGAGTGAATGTTGATGGATCTGAGTTAGAAATTTGAAAACATGCTTTCTCTTTTCATATAAATGTAGGCATGTTACAGCATTAAATTAATGTTGGTTGTCCACTTGCCATACTATTATAAGTATATGTATGTATGTATGTATGTATGTATGTATGTATGTATTATAAGTATATATATGTGACTAATGAGTTCTTGACTACGTGCCTATTCAAATCTTGACAGTCATGAAATTGAAATATGGACCTAGTCTTTCAAATATATCCTCCATGGTATATCCATGTATTTTATTTTATTTTTCATCTAGTACAGAATTATTGTGGTTTTCACAATCCAAAATTACATTTTTTTTTCTGAAACAATTGCATCAATCGTCTATCCATTTAGCTAGATGTGTACTATTTCCCAACAACCAGTCAAAATCAAATTAATTTCTTCTATTCTTCTAGCCCGTTTATGGGGGTAATATTATTATTAATAATAATAATAATAATAATAAGGAAAAAAATATTTTGAAGTCAATAGCATTGACTAGCAGATAGTGACTATTCAAAGTCAATTGACCAGTCCTCTACGCTTTAGTTGTGAAATATTGTTATGCACCTAATTATGATATGATATTTATGATATGATATGATATAAAATAATATTTTGGACAGAAGTAACCAGCAGCTGTATGTCTAAATCAGGGACCGGTTTTTGAGGTAAGGATAAAATCTTTGATCATCATCATCACGGTTTTTATTTTGAATGTTAGAAAATTGACTTTTTTTTTTATAAATTTTAAGTAATAATTGTATACTATAATTACATCTAAGATATATTTATATTTTTTTAATTATTTATATTTAATAATAAAAATATTCACACTTTATACTACTAGAATTAAAGATTATATAAACTATATTTTTACTTAAATAACAAGATTTCTAATTTAAATTTTTGTATAATCATTTAGAAATAAAACATGTGCAGATAAAAGATATAAATATGAAGTGTAAAAATAATTTCTCTTTTAAAAATAAAAAAATCTAATATTATTATATTATATTATATTGATAAAATAAAGTTAGCGTGTTTCTAAAAATATAAAGTCTTTCGGTGTTCATAACTCAAGAACTTATCAAATCAACTTTAAACGAAAAATTCAAATTGCTTAATAAATTCTTCATATTAAAATCTTGTAGGATACTAATTTTTCTATTTTTAGAATTTTTAACTATTTATTTCATATTTTTATAAAATAGTCTACTTTTATATATAAAAATTTATTATTTTATTATCGAACTCGTTTAGTATATATTTGAGGTTATCATAAAATAATTCATATAAATCTATTTTCATAGAACATAGTATCTTTCTTTGTACTTAAAAAAAGAATCAAGTACAAATTAAAAGATTATTATTAAAATTATCTTAAAAAATTCAAAAAAATAATTAAAAAATCATAAAAGTAGAAAATTTTCCTAAAAATTTTAATATAAAAAATTATTGAGTAATTAAATTTTTTCATTAAAATTAATTTAATATTTTTTTAAAATTAAAAATATCAAAAAACTCTGTTCCTAAAAATACACGTTAGATTTACTCCGTATCAATACATTAAGGTTTATCTCTCTTGTCTTTTTTTTTTTTAATTTCCGCGTTAAGCCCACTACAAAAATTGTGTTTGGATTAATTTTTGCCTTATGAGGCTTTCCCTTGTATTGGGCTAAATTATGACCAGACCGACCGCACATATATGCTAAATGGTCCTCCTTTTATTCTTTATTTTTCTTTCTGGAAATACGTAAGAGAAAAGAAAAATCCTAGTTCAAGCTATTTTTAAACTCTGACACTGTTGACCGGGCCCCACCGTGCTTCCTTCCTTCACTCATTCATCCCATCTCCTCTGAATCGGCTCTCGATCTCTTCGCTACGAAGAAACGAACAAACGAATCAAAATCTTCGAAATTTCGTAATTGCCACCAACCCCCCCCCCCCCTCTCTCTCTCCGTCGTCTCTCGCATCTCTCGATCGATCGTCGATGGCGTTGCAGTGGGTGATCCTGACCTGGGTGGTGGCGGCGGAGGCTGCGCTGTCGTTGCTCCTTACGTTCCCTTGGCCTCGCGTCATCAAAACTCAGATCGTTTCTCTCACCTCCTTGATTCTTCGGCCCGCCGCTGGAATTATCTTCTTCTCTGGCTTCCAGCTCCTCGGTTAGTACTCTCTCTCTCTCTTCCTCTTCTTTAGATGAGATCGTTTGAATGAATTGATGCGGAGAGGATTCGCAGTTTTCAGCACTGATTAGGGTTCCTTTAATAATAATAAGAAGATCGGTGATGTCTCCATTCTCCGAATTGGTTACTGTAATGCTGTAAGAGAAGGTCATCTAATTTTCTCACTATTTGGTAGTGTTTGCTGTGTTTAGTGTTGATCAAGCATTTAATCCGCATATTATATTTGTTATGGAAAAGAAATTCTGTAATTGATACCTCTCTACTTTGCTCCTGTGGACTTATAATTCTTCTTTTACTGTTAGATCTGTATTGGAAGAATGAGCACCGGCTTACATGCTCCTCAGAGATATGCACATCAGAGGAAAGAACTCGCTATGAGAAGTCGGTATGTGCTTAAAAGCTATTTCTAGTACCAGTACAGCATAGATTATTTAGTTTGTTGCACCTTTGCATTTGTTCCCTTTCGGAGTTATCCTGATTATTTGCTACAATTTTTTTTTTCCTTATCACTTTCTGTATAGATTTGATTGATGCAGTTTATTGTACTGTTACCTGGGTACTGAATCACCACACTAATATTTTTATTTTGAAATAAGTCAGCACAGCTATACTTTGTTTTATTTGATATGAAACAAGAGCTACATCAAGTGTGTCTTATCTAACTAAAACTGGTACTGTGTATTGTGCTACTGTACTAAAAAATATATATATTTGCGCTACTGGTAAGCATACTGTGTATCTAACTAAAACTTGTACCGTGTATGTGCTACTGTACCGAAAAAATATGTGCTACTGTCCCTCATGTTTCTTCTTTCTGAAAAATTCTGAAACAATCTTATCTTTATTCCCTCATCTTTTTGAGTGGGTGGAAAATAAGAAGGTCATTTTGGTCATTTCTTTTAATTGGTAAGGATATTACAGTGGGGAATATAATCCTTCCCATGTTCCTTGGAAAATGTAGAATATTTAAGCTTGTAGTAGTTTTCTGTTACATGCGATAAACACAAATGCATTTGTTAGGTTTCTGTTTGTTTATTTTTAATTAACTTTTCTCATGTGGATATGTAGATCTTCAAAGCTCAGAGAAATGCACTACTCTGTGTCTTGGCTTGCCTCCTTTATTGGTATGTTTATTTATTACAATCAAACCGTCTCTTAACCAGATGTTATGCAGGAGCATTTTATGATACTAGTCTTTTTTGGATGATGAAATTAGTAGTATTTGTCAATATTAAATTTTGTACAGATACACCTCTGTGTTTCACGCTTGTTTGCCAGATTTCCTTTTTTTATCTCATATCTTCTTCTTGAATTGCTGAATGTTTTGTCAAAAAATGTGCTTGAAAGAAAGTTAATTTAATGTTTCACATGTAGGTTCATGTCCCGCATCTGCAAATATCACAAGGTGATAAAAGAATTAGAGGATGCTGAGAAACGCCTAAAGGAAAATTAAATTAAATCTGATAGTCTATGCAGTTTGCTGAGCTGAAGTTATTATATAATACATTGTATTTTTTTTTCTTTTTTGGCAGCTTTTGCTTATAAGTATTAAACTTGGTGTCTATTCCAATGTTAATACTTTTCTATGCTTATGTCATAGTTTTTTTATTTTTTTGTTTTTTGGGCCTCACCCTACTTTTGGTGCTTTTTCATCCCTCTAGATGTATGAATTCAGTAAGGAAATAATATTTCTACAAAGTTTTGTATTTTGCCAATGAAAGAGGACTTGTTACCAAGGATTGTTCAGATAAAAACTTAAATTTGATGTAAGATTATTGGGTAAGTGTAAAAGTAATGATGTGTTCTTGGGTTTGTTGGAGCATAGCACAGGATGTAAATGTGGTAACTTTAAATTTGTTTCATTTTGCTGGATTTATTTTTCTAGTAAAAATTAATACGATTATTGATCGTTAATTTAGTTCTGGTAACAAACTTACATATTCTGTTTCTGGTAAAAGATTCTTTATATTTTTCCTAGGAACTGGAATTTCCATTATTTTGTTAATGGTAACTGAGTCTTCCTTAATCTTGTTACTAATGACGGAATTGTTATTCTTTTTTAGTAATAACAACATGACTTTTTTGTTTCTAAGAATATTGACATAGCAACGGCATAGTTTTTTTTTTAATTTTGTTTATAGTAACTTCAGAAATTTAATTTGTTCATGGCAACTTAAAATATTAATTTTGGTAAGAGTAACTGACAAAATTAATTTTGTTCATAGGAACCCACTAATTTTATTTTGCTTATTGTAACCGCACAAAGTTAATTTTGTTTTAGTAAAGTGACAAACTAATATTTTTTTTGTAATGTACACATTTAATTTTGTATACAGTAACCCGATAAATTTAATTTATTTCTGGTATCTAATAAAGTTAATTTTTTTTTCCTAGTAAGACGACAAAGTTAATTTGTTTATAGCAAACCGGATATATTTTATGTTTTTTCTAGCAACACGAAAAGTTCTAGTAAAGCAACGTAGTTTATGTTGTCTCCGGTAACCATTTCATTTTATTTTGTTTATAGCATGAGAGACTCCTTAATTTTGTTTCCAAATAACAAACTTCGTTGAATTTTTGTTTCATCCAATTTCCACAATCTTCCAACATCTGATCAACAACATTTATCACCAAATCTGTTTGTCCCAACACAAGCTACAAAATTTTCCAAAGATTCCCACCAAAATTCGTGTCAAAAATCTCAAAAAGCTTCAGAAAGACAGTCGTCTACACAGGATCACGACAAAAACCGAGATTACATGAAAATATAAGGCAATTTCTGCATATCAGAACAAATACCTTCAAGTTTGCATCAGTGACCTTATAATGACTTTCTGTCTGTAGGCAAATACCTTCAATTTTGCAACGAAATGCTACTAAGACCTAAAAACTTTAAAATTGCAAGCGTTGATTCCATAGGCATCTCTCTCTGAACACAACATGTTACATTTGAAACTTCAAAGAGAGCTGGTGCATCATAGCAAAATGTTTGAGATGCATAGAACATCCTTTGTGTTAGTGACCTCAGGCCTAAAGTAAGGATACACTGATATATATATTATATATAACATGCCTTGCAAATTACACAACATAAATTAGAGCAAGATGAGTTTTCTAGGTAGACATGACACAAAATAACACAGAAATCCTAAAAATGACAACACAAGAAAAAACACCTTTCCTATACCCACATTTTCTTGGTGGCTTCCATTCTTTCGAGTAAGCTAGCGATCTCGGTCTGCATCCGCATCTTCATCTTTTGGTAGTCCAGTTGCGAGTTCTCTAGCATTTTTAGCTCCTCTATCTTCTTTCTACGCCTCTCTTCAGCCTCCTGTCACAAACCAGGATATAACTTTCAGTACATGCCAGAAATGATCAGCAATGGTTTAACAAAATTCTTCCTAAGCCTCTCTTCTGCTCCCCTACTAAATTCTTGTATTTAAAAAAAAATCTATAAATTAACCCAATATATCCCCAGTTAACCCACACCTGTTTACTTAATCTGAGGTCAAGCATGGAATTACTCAACTAGTCCGATTCCACAATAAAACTCACCAATCTAATTATGCTTCATTATAGCAGCTAAGATTCAAACCCAACCATTGGCCAATTTTATTGAGCTGTGAAATTATGCGCTGATGCGCAATTTAATAATTAATTGCAACACCATTAAACCCACTTACCCAAAATAAATTTACCATTCCTATAATAAAGCAATCAAATTTGAAAATAGCAACCCCCACAATTTTTCAATTATGACGAAACATAGGCAAACCAATTGTCCACCCAAGAGTAAACTACAAGAGTACAAGCTATTAAAAATAAAAGAGTTCACTGGAATATAACATTAAGATAGGACAAAAGGAGAGCAGAAGTGAGCTAACCTCCATTTACTAAAAACTCAAAGATTAACCATTGCTTACCATGACTTCAATTAAAAAATGAAGTTCCTTTCATTAATAAAAAACAAGTCCCCTCCACTACTTTAATTTTCATGTTGCTATGTTATTCAAAATATACTGATCAAATATTTTTGTCACTTGATTACAGTACTAAATTTGTTTCTGAAATCTGTTCTTTTATTCAAATATTTCCTGGTAAGGCACCTGCATCTTTCAGGGATTCACAAGTAAATAAATTACAATATTGCCAGACTCGGGTAAATAATAACCTGGAGGCAGAGGCGTGCAAGGGCGGCACCATACTCCTCCTCAAGCTTCTCAGACCGAGCCCGCACAAGTTGACGGTAGCTCTCAACCTCATGTTTCGCATCATCAGCCAGCCGCTGGAACAGCTTTGCCTCCGCCTCCTTGCACTTTACTATCATCTCAAGGCTCTTCACTTCCTCCTCCTTGGCACTGTTTGACACCACCGCTGCTGCAAAACGTGTCTCCATTGCAAGTGGGCTTGATTTTGGGGTAGAGTTAGGGTTGATATCTGGGATGGAGGTCGATGGCTTGAAATTAAAGCCTGCTTTGTGTGGTATAACTGGTGTGGATGGGAGGGCTGGGACAGCCATTTCAGCGCCTGCTTGGGCTAATATTGAGGACGGCTTCGATTTGCTTCCTGTGACTGAGAACTCAGTAACTCCATCTGCAATTATTAAAGCAAAAAAAAGGTAAAAGATAAAACAATCTGAAATGGGAATCAAGTTTAGGAGCACAAATGATTCAGCTGGTGACGTGTTCCTTGAGACCAGCATTTTACAACCTTGGTATGGTGAAGAACACAATACAATTCCCACGAACTAGAGCAACTAATGCGCTACGGCAATTTCTTAGGGTACCACAACACGTCACAACCATACCAAACAAGATTCCTTGCTAATACCAAACAAGAAACTTTTCGGCATGCTAGAAATTGGAACATTCCCTAAGCATTCACATAATTCATATGAAATCATTCTTCCTCTAGAAAGTAAACTCTCAAATACCTACAACACATACAGAAAGAATGAGAACCTCTACAATGAACCATTAAAAAGGAACACTCACATTTGAAGAACTCAAGCATGCTATTGCATGCATCCTCTGGTGATACCATCTTTTTACTGAGCAACCCAGCAACTTCCTCAGCCTTCGCATGTAGGCCCTTCCCTTCAAAATCCTCACTACTAGCAAAAATCTTTCTAACACAATCCAACTCCTTCAACAAAACCTCAGGGCTCCAGAGCTTGGCACAACAGTTAAAAACCTCCTTGACAAAGCCAAACATCTCTGATGCGTGTCCACAGCCAAGGCACTGGAACTGCATCTCAGTGGTTCCAACTGGCCCCTTCAGTGTGGGCCCAGGTCTAATCAGGTTCCTCCCAAGTGCACATGATGCATGGCACCAGTGTGAGCACACATCACACCCAACCCAACTGCATGTGTTATTTGCACAGTCAAATTTCAGGCAAACTGGGCACATGCAGGCACTACAGAAACCCTTTTTAGAGACACATATTTTGCACTCGCAATCATCAACTGGCAACAACCCCTTGCAAGTCAAATTGCGACATCTCATCAAGAGAAACATCTCAGCAAGTTCATTGGGAGGGACCCTGCATTTCCCAGATACAAAACTCGGCAATCCAGTCTTTATTGCGACAAGGATCTCAAGCTGGGTCTTGTGGCACTTGGTTAGGGTTTCTAGGGTTAGGTCAGATCGCCTCTCCAGCTTCCTTTGCAGGCTAGCAAACTCATCTTTCCTCTCCTGCACAGTTACCAAAGCGCGGCACGATTCTCTCAATGTCTCTAAAGATTCAATTGGAAGTTCTTGTAGTTTTCCAGCCACAGAAGGCACAGATTCTGAGACAATCTCCCTCAGGACCTTATCGGGTCGGGCAAGCATCAAGCCCCGCCCACTATCAGAGCTTGCCGTCATCCCGTTAACCCTAGTGGGACCTGGTGCAGGACCAGCAGTAGGATGAGGCCGAGCAGGTAGTTCTGAAGGAAAAAAAGATATACTATTCTCAGTCCCATTAATGTTAACATTACCTCCAGTACTAACATGTCCTCTGAGGAAGGTGGGATTACCAGCTCCCGGGTTCGCAAAAATGATGCTATCCCCTATCGGTTTGAACTTGCTGTGCACGGACCCATTAGTCCCCTCACCTGCGTGCCAAATTTGCTCATTTTCCCTTGAAAAATCAAAATTCTCAGTCGAATTGCGGGTCAGAGAACAGCTGGGGTTGTGCGAAAAGGGAACCGAGTAGGAGTAAGACATGGACGGGTTGAAATCATCAGAGTTAATGGTGTTGGTACGGGTATTTACACTGTATGTCCGTTTAGATTGTGCAGCATGAACCGAGGCATTGCCGTGAGCGGCCTGTTCAGCCGAATTGAGGGAAAGGGACAAGTTCAATGAATCCAACTTAGGTTTCTTCTCCTCCGGCTCCGACAACTGGATGCCTCCGGCCTCTCGCCGCTTGTTGCCCCCAACAGGTCCCAACTGGAGAAAATCGTGCTCTCGAGGCGGTGAATCCGGCGCCGCCGCGATCTCTTTACCCTTGTTGTTGTTGTTGTTTCGAGGAAACAGGAGATCGGGATTGGGGGTATTGCTATTGTCCTTCTCGCAGAGGTAGCTGAGAGTGAGCTCCTGTGGAGCCGCCGGAGACGATGACGTGGCAGCGCCGGAGACCTTCGGAGTATCCGATCGGGAGGGTTCGGGCTTCGGAGGGTCCGATTCAGAAAACATGGTTTATATAGGGTTTAAAAAACAAAAACAAAACCAAATTAATGGAGAGGAGAGGAGTGGAGAGAGAGAGAAACCGATCCGACTCTCAGTGTCGTCTACTCTCTCTCCCCTCTTCTCTCTTTTCTCTATTTCTCTCCCGTTTTCCCTTTTTCTGTTTTTGTTTTGGTTGATCTCCGACGGGAAGTGAGGTGGCGTAGATTTGGCTGGTGCGCCGTGCTTTTGACTATTTTGCACGGACTCTTTATTGGAAATATGTAAAATAGCCCTCGGTAAAGAAATTATTCGGAAATGGTCCTCAGATATCATTAATAGGAGGAGTCCTGTTAAGAGCTGGTGGGTTTTGACTTCTTGGACGCGGTTTGTGTTGATAAAGAGAGGTGCATTGTTTTGCTATTTTTTTTAAGAAAAAATTCCAATACCAATGGATTCCAAACGGTATTTTACTATTTATTTTGAAATTTAGCTCTGTGGTTTTTAACTTTTAACCTTGCAATTGTTAATTTCACTGTTGACTTTTGATGAGATTGAAATGATCTTGATGTAAATAACTTTTGCAATGATGTATCTTTTGTGATATCTCTCAAGCCCTTCATGCAATTTTTTGAAATGCATAGCTTTTTTGGCATTTTTTTTTGCAATGTTTTCCTTGGCTTGAAAATGTCAAGCCTATTATTTAGTTTTTTTTTTTTAAAAAAAGACATGAACAATGAGTCCCACAGCTGGAGTATTTGGCATCACTAACTTTTTTATCTGCTATATGTTTCCCCTTTTTAAATTTCTTTTCTTTTCATTTTTTTTTTTGCTTTTGAAGAAAATATTGGCATTATATATGTTTTCTTCTATATTTTTGTTGGTTCTCTGGAAATTAATTCACTGCTGACAAATAATTTTTGTTGAGCTGCCGGTGCAAGTGAAGTATTTCATGAAAGTAGGAACCTAATTGATTAAACAATTTGAGGTTTGAAAATAGTTTGACTGAGGTTTAAAATTTATTAATCATATATACTATTAACATTATTTAGAAAGCTTTATCTATTTACAATGCATAAAAATATATAAATTTAAGATTTCTAGAAGGAAAACAAAAACTGTGTGAATAATCCGGAAGTTACTTCAATTCATCTATACGTTAAGAATTAAGAAATATTGTGAAAAACTAGAAATTCCTAAATTATCCACAATCTTGTCAATTGTCATCATGTTCCAAATAACAGAAAACTCAGACACCAAAGATCCCACAGAATGTTTCACAGAAGAACCAGACTCTAATGAGGCCGTGTGGCCCACACGAAATGTGGTGGAAGTCTACGCGGCAGGTTATCTGCCAACTTTGTGGGACCGGACCAAGCTTGGCAACATTATTGAATTGAATTATATTTATTATCGTCGAAAAAGATCTCCACCTAGAAAAATCCAAATAAATAAATAAATAGGTAGATAGACTTGAAGTGCGCCACTTAAAATAAAGAAAAAAGAAGAAGAATGTTTTATAGAACTGGGGGGCCATCTTTTTTCTTTTTTTTTTTTTCAATTCGGATCAGATTGGCGCAAATTATTTCCTCTCTCATCACGCATCTTAGCTGAGTTGGTTAATAAGGCCAAAGATAATGAGGAAAAAGGTAGAGGATTGCTTGGCATTACTTCATTCTTCCCCTCCAGAAGTTGACCAAATTGACATATGATATGGCTATGTATTATCATTTTTCTATTTTAGATTTCTTTGATAATCTCCCATCCATCCTGGGTTATTTGATTATTGTTGGTAACAAATTTTACCAAACGACTTTCGTACAAGTTGCAGAATGCCCCTTAAAAAAAATAAAAAGCTGCAACCTGAAAAACCGCTGGGAATTTTTGGAAACTTCCAAGCTGGTGTCTGTTCTATTCAGATTTTTTTCTCACCTAACCTTTACCTTCCGTCCTGAGAAATTGGAAGTAGCTTGAAACGATTTCATTGCATTTTATTCTATTCAGACAAGAGTTTGTTTTGGAATCTCCTAGCATTAAATGTATTCAGCCGCCTATTGTGGGTTTGCAGGGCTAGCTCAATGAGATATTATCAGATCATAGACCATATGAACAGACTATATTAATTTTCAAAATGTTTCCGATAGTTTATCACATTCATACGTATACAGATCCCAGAAAAGAATTTACTTTACTCGTTGGTTTCTTACACTATTCTGAAATCTACTAACAATTTGATGTACGAACTATTGTAATATGTTTTAAGCATTCAAAGAATATATCATATTGGTTAAAAAATTAAATTAAATTATGATATGAATTAGTTTATTTAAAATCATCATTCTTAATTTATATTTTTTTAATATAAAACATTTATGTTTATTCACATTAAAATATATTTTGTTATTTTCAACATTTTAACTGAAAGTTTTGATATATGGGTTTGGACTCGATCCAAGTTACACTACAGTAATGAAAATAAATCCACAATTGAATCATCATTTTCTTCATATTGTAAAATCTTAATGAATTCACATTTGAATCAAATTTAAATCCAATCCGAACCCAATCCAATAATAGCCCTAGTTATAAGAAAAAAATTACAAGGAGATTTAAAGAAAATGAAATCAGCAAGTTACTCATTAATTTTTCAACTCTTAAAGTGTTTAAATATAGATCTCAGGAAACTTACATATGAAACCT
Source organism: x Bolboschoenoplectus mariqueter (assembly GCA_037678475.1). Classification (NCBI taxonomy): domain Eukaryota; kingdom Viridiplantae; phylum Streptophyta; class Magnoliopsida; order Poales; family Cyperaceae; genus x Bolboschoenoplectus; species x Bolboschoenoplectus mariqueter. Next base: position 3,047,987 of record CM075251.1, read on the forward strand.
CTTGTTGTAAATGCATTAAGCCTTCCTCAGTAAAAGAAATTTGATGCATTGCCCTCATGGTTGGTTCCAAGGGCTCATAAGCTGAACATCCATGTAAAAAGACGACGGTATTTTACTTATGAGAGAGACTTTACACTTTTACATGAAACAAACTTTTCTTTAAGTCTCTAATATACAAGCATTATCAATATTACCAATACATATATCCTATGGATTGGTCATAACACTAGATGCTACAGCATCACAAGCCACACTCTTCAAAAGAAAACCTAATTTCTTTTAACTAAAACTATCATTAGTACTCAAACACAAGCCTAAAAGGAAAGTTAATGGAAAAATGGAAAAACAAAAACACAGATTGAAGTATTAAAATGTCGAAGCATTCGTTCTAAAATTTCACTTGCTCCCTTGATTAGAAGTCCATTAGCAGCCGCGATTAATTAGGTTATCCGGTTCTCTAAAAAAACTCTAATTATGTTCATCTCTTCCACTCAGAGAATCTATACATTAAATAATATAGAATATATTATCATGATAAAGAGCTTACAAAGAGAGATGAATAGATGATGGATCGACACCACTATCTGATAGAAAAACATAAAGGTTTTTATAGGCCGGGATTAAGAAACCAACTGATCTAGTACAAAAGGGCTACGAATTCGCATGATTACGTGCAATCATGTACTGTCTGGAGCATACTTTTAGCCCATTTTTTTTCTGGTAATTTGGTTAAATATGGGATAAATTATTTTGGTGACCAGTACATACAGCCAGGTACTACCGTGGCCAGAACTTATGCAGGGGCCTACTTGGCAATATTAGAACCACAGGAAGCAAAAGATATCAACAAGTATAATAAACAAAATTTACCACTTCACTAGCTAGAGCTCAATGCTGTTGGCATAAAGCACTACAAATCATGACCACTTTCATTAATTTTCTCCTGCATGCATTAAAAATTTAACATTTTTGTATAAGTTAATTACATTTGAAGCTGATAAGTTGCATAGTTAATGCCACTTTTCCGAATTAAGCCTAATTTTTCAAGTTGTTTTCTCCATGAGTTCTTTGCAAGCCAAACCTGATGTGTTGCAGCATTTGCAGCCAAAGATGAGAAATAGGTACAAAGTGTTGGAAATAACAACATTGAAACATCAGATTAATCCAATGAAACTTTTATCCCTTCAAATATTGACAGTTTAACCTCTGGGTGCAAGTGTTACTTTCCTATATTCAAATTCAACCAGGAAATAACAAAAAGTAGAGCTCTATTTGTGAACCAGTCATGAAAGTTGAGTTGAGCTGAAGAAGTTAAAAAGCAACTCAATCCTATTTTTTTCTTTTGCTTAACCTAACATTTGCTATAAAAAAATATTGTGCTAACAGAAAAATGTTGTTAAACATCAGCCATATGTGAAAAATATTGGGTGCAAATTGCTGTGAAAAAGAACCATTCAAAACGGACAGAAAGCACCAAGGGTGAGAACGAAAATTTCTGAGTACCTTGAGGGAGGCATTTTCCAAGTTTAATTTGTCGCACTCCTCTTGAAGCCGTTTCAACTCGTCTTTCAGTGATTCATTCTCATGCTTTAGGTCAGCTGCACACTTGGCCACTAGCTCCCACTCAGCCTTGCCACAAAAAATATATTAAAAATTACCTTAGTATGATGACCAGAGTAAATAATTTATCTTTGGTTTCTGTTGAATACTTTTTTTTCTAACCAGTTTCAGGCTTGGCTTGGAAAAAGTATGTGAATTGAAATTTTTTGGAGGTAGTGCACATTCTGCAATTTCATAATGAAAAATGTCCAGATATTCTAAGGGACTCCAGAAAACAAAACAGAAAAGATGTTTGTTGAGGAACACATTGTGTATTGTTCTATTATACCTGCTTTTTCAAGCGGGACCTGCGTGCTGATTCACGGTTGGACTGTTTTCTTCTTTGCCTCTTCAGTTCTCTTTCGTCCTATTATTGTTATAGGAAACCATATACCAAATACAAAGAAATAAATAACAAATGAACTCCTCGTAAACAAGCCTTTCAGACATATTCAAACTAGTTCGTTATAGTTCATTAAAGCTAAAAAAATATGCAACCAAAATAATGCCAGATCAGCTTGCCTTAACTTTAAGCAAGGAAAAACCATGGAAAAAACTGATACCATTGGTAATTAGGCCCAGCAACCAGAATATAACAGCTCCAACAACTAAATCATTCCAATCTGATCCCAGACCAACACAAAAAGTTAGGAAAACAGTTTCTACAATTTGTACCTGGGTGTTGGGGTCAGCCTGGACCAGACTGCGTCGAGGAGTAGGGGCCTTCACTGTCATAGTTATAGGTGTCGTAGGAGCAGCTGCCCAGTAGTCAGCTGCTGTGCCGCCCGCAGCTCCAGAAGCAGCATATCCAGAAGGGGGGATGGCCCAAAATGGCGGCATTGCTGGACTCACCACCATCTGTTGCTGTTGCTGTTGCTGCTTTCCTGATGTCGGGTTAGAGCTGTTTGGTTTCTTCCTGCCTCTGCTTCCACCACTTTCACTCCCTTTCTGACTCGTCTCTGTGTTAAGGTGTCGATCAAGGGATAAAGATTGTGTTACTTATAGTACCAGCAATCATTATATCAGCTACAATTTCGTCATTTCCATGGATGTTCTTGCAAAACTAGAAGAATCTAATATGTCCCTCTAATTATTAAGATTATAGTGATCCTCTTTCCTGTAGCAGGTTGCTATTTCCTTGCAAAACTAGAAGAATATACCCGTCATCTGTTTCTTTTTTGAAACAGATTGTGTTATTTTCTTTTTCTTTTTTTTTTGAAATTAGGGTCTACCTTAAACCCCGGCATGTGTTTCTTTTCAAATGCCTCTTGCATGAATTGTACCTGCGTCTCTCCTTACAGAAATATGGCCGATCACCATATCTGCTAGGCCTATGGTTCCTAATATACCCCCCTTAATTCTTAAAAATTAAACTGATTCTCATTTCTCTAACAGATCTTTTTTTCCTTGCGAAACTTGAAGATGTCTAGTAAGGAGGTGCATTAAGAGATGTAATCACATATAGGTGCCTAAGAGATAGGTCATAACTCAATTATATTGTAGGGGTATGGAGGATATTTCTTGTTTTGCATAATTTATATGACACTTTGCAAGATATAAATTTGATCTCTAGTACTAGATAATTCTTCCAGTATAACTCTTTCTAGTATTGCCCACTGCTCAAAGTAAAATCTGCTCATCACTTCATTTTTGTTTCCGAACATTGATCCTTTCATAGATTATGCCAAAAGGTCATGAGGGAAAACATTGCATCAACACGGTATGTTTAATTTGGTTTTCAAAAAGAAATCTTATAAAAAAGTTACAAGCAAGACTATGAAATAGTATTTTTGAAACTTCAAAGAAGGAACTTTTTTGGCATGAAAAACTAACTCTAAAAGTGCTCAAATGACAATTTTCATTTATCTTTTTCAAAACAAACAACTTGAATGATGAAAACAGCAAATCGTAAATCCTAGGAGTTCAAAAATGGGGAACCACATAACACTTGATTACCATTTTTCCAATTTTTTTCATATACATATGTTTACCGCATAACACTTGTTTTGTGCTTGTGCATATGAATTGAAACATACCTTTCCCTGAGCTCAAAGCCTGCAAAGGATGAATACTTTGAGTTAGCTTCAAACCATTACTTCAGTAAGAATTTGCTAAAATCATGAATCATCCTTAAATCGCAAAAGAGTTAGCAGTTAGCCTTTAAAAACTTCAGTTCTTCTGCTCAAACAATAGCATCAACTATGAAATAGTAACATAATCAAATTTTCAAAGTTAAAATTTCCAAATTGAACAATTTTACAGTTCATGTTTTTTTTCAGTATTTGAAATAACAACAAATAAAAACATAAATCCAAAAAATAAAGGCAAAAGTAGGTGCTTAGTGAAATAGTTGGAACTATATGCTTTTTGGTAGATTGCCATACTTCAAATTCATACAATTCATTATGAGATGTAGTTTTTAATTTTTATTTATTAGTGAACCTTCAGTCACATCATGTTAAGAAATGTGCCAAAAAAAAAAAAGGTCACCTTCTTTGCACTTGAGCTGCTTCCTTCTGAAGAATCATCACTTTCACTGTCACCACTATTGTAATAAGTAATTTAGAAAAACAAAAAAAGTACACTCAGAACACAAACATAGATTACCCTTTTCTTTTTTTTTAGAAAAAGAAACAAGCACAGATTGCATTGAGCTGAGTATCGTACCAAGTGAATATGACATAAGAATAGAAGGTGTATTGTACCAAGCGAATATGGCGTAAGAATAAAAGATGAACATGGCAACCCATAGCTTCAATGGTCTTATTATTTTTCAGAAACATGATGTTTAATTCTTATTATCTTACTAATTACAATATTAAACCCCAACAAGGCTCAAAAAAAACCAGAAATCAACAAATTGATCCAAGGGTGTACTGGCTGAACATGCCATGATATAAAAAAATACCTTTGTGAAGAGGTGCCATTGGAAGAGGATTCTGACTTCCTCTTTCCTTTCAGTTTTTTCTCAGATTTACTTTTATTCGACTTTTCCTGCTCAAACAAAAGACACATAGCATTACTTTATAAAGAAAATAAAATGAACATAGGACCCTCCCTCCCTCACACACATGCACAAGCAAAACATACAGAAAAATTAAAAGCTACTCACTGAAGCTTCCATAGTGCCGTTTGCAGATTGTGTAGGATAAGGATTATACTGCACAGAGCCCTGATAAAAAAAAATACTTTAAGAAATTATTTTGCAACAGGAAATACATTTCATTAAGCCCCTACGAGACAATAAACATTCACATATACACCACCAAGATAATAAATATTTCATTTGCTAATCCAAAACATGGAAGCCTCACAGACATCATTCCTCTCCTAGATTCTTCTAAATTTCCAAATTGCCTCTTTCACCCTTATTCATACGGAGACGAACAGTAAGGAAGCATTTTGGAAATCATTTAAAAGTAAAAAGCAGAAAGCAGGCCTAGAAAGAATATTTTTCTTATTTTTCTATAGACATTACCCTTTTTTTGTAAAGTAATATTTGGTCCTGTTGTATTTACAGGGAACGCTAATCCTGAAGTTCTAGAGCAGCATGAATAGAAACATGAAACAGACTTATGTAAGACCATATGCAGGTAATAAAGTTAAACAAGAGAATATTCAAAAGATTGGAAATTTTCATGTGCCCTATAAACAACAGGATATCAAATGCACAGTTTCAAAATGAGAAAAAACCTCTCAGGGCAAAAGTAAATAAAGGTATACTCAGGAACTATTCTTAAATACTTTAAAAAATAAATAAATATATAAATAAATAAAATACCGGCTGAACAGATGGATATGGGTATACTCCTCCATGTGGATACACAACATATGGGGTACCGTAAGGAGCCATCTGATAAAGCAAACACGATTAAAGCTAGAAGTAACAAGAAACCTTACACAATTTAACAAAAAATGGTTTTAAATATCAATCAATAATACCTGTGGACCCCACATATAAGAAGGGTGGCCCTGAGGACTGGCTGCAACCTGAGGAGGAAAGCCGGGTGCAGCCACATTCGTACCAGCAGCAGGACTGTAATATGCCTATTGTACATTTCAAAAGGTCATACATACAACAATAATATAGAATTCTGCAAATAAACACCCAGTATCTCTCCTACGCAGCCAGCAACCCACATTTTTTCGGGATCATTTGCAACTTACACCTAACCAAGGCTAGATAAAGAAATCTGACCGATGTGCCCCCATTTTCCATAAATTAGTTCAATTAGATCATTATAACAACTTGAAAAGGCTAAGCACCATACAAAAGCTCAGCTGGAATTCAGATTGTAATTTAGAGCTTAAGAAAAAGAAAGGGCCATAATAGTTACAACTTAGGATTGTTTCAATAAACAAGTCTGTTGGGCATCAGTCTCAAACAACAAGACATACTGCACATATAGGCAAACGAGAAAAAATCAGGAATCATTTACAGTAAACCTCCATAACAGTGTCTAACACAATAGAGTGCCAACAGCACTTCAAGGAAAAGCAGTTTGCCTCCATACTCCCTCAAATATGTTCAGATTTTTTATATGTATTTTTCCCAAGAATAATGGAAATGGACTGTTCAAATGATTTTAACTAAGTTTGAAGTTTTTAAACCTGATATGCAGCCCAGTCGGAATAAGGCAAGGCAGGGGTAGCTACTGATTGGCTCTGATAGAATAAGAAATGTAGACTCGAATGAATATTAGGATGGATAAACAGGCATCTGTCTGTAATATAAGGGAACTTAATAACCTGTAGAACCTAATAAATCATAAAATGGTAAAATTGCCCTGAACTATAATAACCTGCTTTACCCAGCAAACTATGCAAAATATTTCGTCAAGCATCCAGAGTCCTTACAACCTTTCTTTTTCATAAAATACAATATGCTCTTGTTAAAAACTATCTTATACAACTCTTCACAAAATAAAAAAAACCACTTACCCATACAAGGTATAGAGAGAAAATAACAGAAGAATGTAAACGATACTTATCTGATGAGTACGCATGACATTCGCTAATTTTGTGGGACAGTTATGATATATTTCTAAATTTTCAGAGTAAAGCATGCTCTTTTCTAATAATATCTGGTTGACAGGACCAAATTTTGAAAATATTCAATTACCACCCCTGTTTGGGGTAAGCTCTTTAAATTCCACAAATCTGATAACGGTATTCCAAATTTTCTAAGCAGCACCTTAGGCATTTACACGTTTATCAGGGGCATATAAGGTGAAGAGCTATTGGTTGTTCAGAAAACAAGGACTGATCTCACAAAATCTGCAAAAAGTATCAGGAATCTTCTAAGCAGCAGTTTGGACATGTACATGTTTACCAGGGGCATATGAGATAACGAGCTACTTTTTATTAGGAAAACAAGGATTGAATTTAAATAACATGCATAAATGATATGACAAACTCTTAATGATGTGGTACTGCTGTCAAAAGGAACCAACACTCACTATTTTTTCAATTTAGCTAAAACAAAACCAGAGATCGTAATCCCGAAATGTGTGACAGTATATGTGGGTGTAAGCTGCATTGCATGTCCATGCATGAAGAGAGTACCTGAGTGGAAGAGGATTTGGGGTCTTTAGAGGGAGAATCAGCATTCTCTTTATCTGTCTGTTTCCCTCTCTTCTGCCTGGTTTGCACCATCCGTGCCTATTTCCTATGATATAGGTAAAAATTAACAGAATATCTTCAGAAAAGGTTGTCCAGATTGAACTTTAGTTCATGCGAAATACAACCAGATTACAGGAAAGATACCACAATACCTTCGCATTCCTATCATAAGAGGTTTCTAACACAAAAGAGGGTTACTCCAATCCTGAATTAGGATGCGAAAGATCACAGAAAGCTTATTTGACAACTGTGACAAATGATATATATAGCTTACCAAAATGAAAAGAATCCAAGATGTAGGGAACTAGGGATACTCTATGATTTAGATTGGAAAAGGATTGGTCATCCATCAAGTGATTTTAAACTTTAACAGCTTTTGTTTTTACCAACACTTGAGTATAACAATTCTCTGACTGCACTAAGGTCGACATTAAATCTATCTATGTCTGATTCTAGGGTTGCAAACAAGCCGAATTGGAGTCAACTCGAACTCAGCTCGTGAAATCAACGAGCCGAGCTAGCTAAAAATAGAATTGCAGATACAAGCCAAAAAAATTAGCTCGTAATTAACTCGTGAAATAGCGATCGGCGATCGGCGACGACAGGAAAGAAGAAAATCAGAGTACCTAGTCAGTGCGAGTTGGCACGCCACCAGCGACCTGCGATGGAGAGAGAGAGAGAGAGAGACAGAGGAGCGACTTCAGATGCGAGCTGGGGCGGCGATCTGGGGAGTGGAGAGAGAGAGAGAGAGAGAGAGAGAGAGAGAGGTCGGAGGCGGAGACCGGCGACGGACTGGTGGCGGCGATCGTGGGAGTGGGAAGAGAGAGAGATCAGAGGCGGAGATCGGCGACGGGCTGGGGGCCACCGGCTGTAGGGTTGGAGACTTGGAGGCGACCGATGTCGACGGAGAAGAGACTAGAGAGGAACTCGCCTGGGCTGTGTGGCCGTGAGGAACGGGAGAGACCGAGAGAGAGAAAGAGAGAGAGAATTAGACCCTGTTCGGAGGATGCTCCTTTCTGGTGGGAAAGAGAAATCATGGGATTTTGGGTCCAGGGGAGGAAATAGTTCCATAACCTGTTCGGAGGTAAATTTCCAAACCATGGGTTTGGTTGGGTCTTTCATCATTCCCCATTTGACTTCTCAGAGCTTGGTCAATACTACATGGAATGATGGGAGATATAAACTTCGATCTGATGCAGGGCTTGTTCTGCGCACACAAGTCACACTTCACAATTCCCAAACCCAGTGGGAAATTTTTCCAAAACTGTGTTTGGCGTGGCTTTACTCCCATAATATTTGGGAAAATATTTCGATACATTCCTACGAAATTGTCTGTTTTATTGGGAAAATAATAATTGAGTTGGACTGAATTATAAATGTATAGTGGTTGGATTTCAAAATTTTTTAGATATATCATATCATCTATTTTATCATATATTATTTTTTCTCTTCTCATCTATATTGATCGGATAGTTTATATATTGTGTATATTTCTCCTCATTGAAAGTAGATAGCTCACCAGCACTTTTAATAAGTTTAACTCAAAAACCTATCGAATTGATTTAAATTTTCAAATTCAAATTACTCAATAAATTTTTTTAGATTAAAATCTTGTAGAATACAAAAATTTTCTATTTTTAGAGTTTTTTAAGTATTTGTTTCAGATTTCTTTCAAAATGACCAATTCTAATATATAAACATTCATTATTTTATTATTATTTTGAAACCATCTTAAAAAATCCGAAAAAATAGTTAGAAAACTCCAAAAATGAAAATTTTCAATATCCTATAATATTTTGATATAAAGAATTTATTGAGCTATTCGGATTTATCGTTTTGGAGCCGTTTCGATAATTTTTTGAGTTAAGCTCACAAACCCTTTTAGTAAACTTAAGCTCACGCTTGCTTTACTCAAATCTATGTTGCTAATATATACATCTTTAACATTTGGAAAAGAAACTTGTTTGACTTCAAAATTGTTAAATAATTTTCTTTTCTTAAAATTTAGTTTCTTTTTCGGTAGAAATTTTTTTTTTGCAGGATAAAGTCAGACAACAACCCTAGTTTTATATAATCCTAAGTAAGATGGATTGTTTTGATTTAAAAACTCACACTATTCTTTGAAAAATAATTGCATGCAAATTATTTATAGAGATTCATTTAGATTTTCATCAGATGAAAGCCATTGTAATGCATTTTATAGCATGTTTGTGTATCAATCAAATTTTCTTAGTTAATTTGACGCTTATTAGAAAGTCATTAATCGTCGAAATTCGTGATTATTAACCAAATATTACCTATAATTGCACAAATATTTTGTGATGCAATCACAGCACAATGCATGTACAACATATGTTTTTAATTAATTCATGACTAATTTCAAGTCATTAAATCATCCAAAGTGAGGATTATGATGAATCAATTGTCTAATACTTTGTAAAATTATATAATAACAATAAAGTAATTACAAAAGAATATATGCATTTAACACAAACAAAAGCAAACATAATGTTTCTTATAGCACGGTGCGTGTGATTTAAATATTTTTAATTAATTCATAGCTCATTCAGGTAACTAAATCATTAAAACTGACCATCATACTCTAAATACTGTCTAGTACTTGCAAAATAATTTAATATATAGCAATTATGAAAGGAGACACAAAAACGCTACATGCAAATGCATATTAGAACAAGTTTATACATAATATTTAATATATTATTTGACATTTTCACAAAAAAAATTGACAAGCTTGTCAATGCAATATATAATATACTGCGTGTTATATGTCAATTTTAATAATTTTTTGCTTTTTAAGCCCCTCTTTTGTCAAAATTTATGCCTTCTTTCTATTTTATTTCATGGGAAATTGCTTTTAGATGGTAAATTTCGTCGTTGAATAGAATTTTAGCCCAATTGTTTTTTTTAACACTAAATTCAGTCCGGCCCAAAATTATTTGTAAATTGGGTTGTAACCAAATTTGTTTTTGTTTCAAAATGGGCCATGCTTGATTTTATAATTTATACAACAGACTTGGACTTTGCACCACTTTAATTACAAACCCAAAATTATTGATTTTCTTTGTTGGATATATATGGAGCACAACAAAAAATAGGAACAAACCTTTCTTTTTTTATTTTCCTTTTTTTTTTGTTGTTGTGACACATTGGGCAAGCATTAACAAAAAATAAAATAGGAACAAACCTTTCTTCATATTTGCTGAATAAATAAATAAAGTGGTGGTAATTTAAGTGTTTTAGAACATTTTAATATATCAAATAAAAATAATTTAAGATGAAATAAGTTAAAATATTTATATAAATTAAGTAAAATTAAATCACTAAATTTCATAGTTTTTAATAATTGTTACTCTCACTATTTAATGTTGTAGACAAGAAGTGTATTTTCTTTTAAATGTCTTTTAATTGAACATGTGCTTTGTTGCGAACTTAGTCTTAAAAGAGAATCACCTTTTTGAGTGATTGCAGGGGTCATATGTTATGTCATTATAAATATAAGAAGTAGAATCGCAGCTATAATACAGTGATAATAGATACCGAAAAATGAGTTCACATCCGGAGAAGTGCAAGTGCTTTATTGGAGTGGTATTCAACATGAATTTTAAAATTTTCCGCCCCTAAAATTATTCGTGAATTATATATAATGGTTTGAATTGAAATCTCTGTCCACTTTTCATGATGAAATACTTCACAGAATATCCATTTCGGGATGATTGCTTTCCGAAACCTGTTGAATATATATTTTTTTAAAGGTAAAATGGAGGCGAAGTCGTTGAATTTTAAATATTCAGAAAAAGATTCCTCCACATAAGTTTCGAACTTAATGGTCTCCTACACGAAGAATATTAATTTTATTATTAGACTAAATCTGGTTAAGGATGTTGAATTGAGTTCCCAAGATTTGGCTATAATTATTAACGAAGTTTAGGTTTTTATAGAAAGTTTGCTGGTTTTGTTCTATGTAATTAGGTTGCAATTTTTGTTTCAGTAATTAAATTAGTAGCTTCACTCAAAAAAAAAATTATGGGTAGCTAATAGCTTATTTTATTATTAAATATTTAAATATTTAAATATATATCTCTTAGTAAAAAGACGATACTTATTATCTCATATATATTAAACTTATTGTTTAGAAAAAAAAAAGAACCTACTTATTTAACAAATAGAAAAAAAATATAGGGTTCAGAAAATTTCAATTGAAAACTAATTAAACGAAGATAAAGAAAGAAAAAAGATAACATTTGGAAAGATTCTTAACAATTTGAACACCAACCAATTTCCAAATTTTCAAAAAACAAAAATCTGGTTTTGTTTTGTCAATCCAATCAACCATGAATTCCTTGAACTCAATACAACACAAATTCACATGCAAACAGTTGTTTCCCTCATCTGACCAAACCCCACTACACACTGTCTTTCTTTTATTATATTTTCTATACAAAAACATATTAGTTTCATAAAAGCTATACAATTATTATGGTGTTATATGAACTGTCTTTTACTTAAGCAAACTATGTCAAAGAGGAAAAAAAACTAAGATTAATTGTTGTTGTGTTTTGACATGTATTGTTTATTAATTATTGTACTCAATTTTCAATTAGTAGCTTGATTCTTTTAAAAGAATTTGTATTTTTTTTACAGGTTATGTCATTTCCTTAAATGTTAGTTAAATGCACTGTCAAGTGATTATTGAACTGATAACTTGAGATTAAATAAAAAAGGAATTGTTCTGATGTCATAACATTTGTCAAAATATCTTTTTCTTTCAAAAATAATTTATAACACAAAAATTCAAATGGACCATCTGAAAACTTATTCTTAAAGTTTTAGTTAATGAAAAATATAAGCTATTATAATTTGTGATACCAACATCTTTCAAGAATATTTTATAACACAAAACTTCAAATGACCCATCTGAACACTTGTTTTTAAAGTATTAATTAATGAAAAATATAAGCTATTATAATTTGTGACACTGAGACCATCTTGAAAATAAAATATTAACATGCTATTTTGGTAATAAAATCAGCACTATAAATAATAATTTTAATGATTACTGTCTTGTAATGATATTAAAATAAAGAGAAAATATTGTTGCATTTTAAGCTCAGCATTCAAAATTGTTTTATACTAAACATGCAAGTGGTTTATATTTAACTTTTTGAATGTTTGTACTTTGTACTTATTATGCAAGGCATTGACAATTTTTCTTTTTTCTGAACAATAATAAATAAATCGAAATTAAATACATTGTAAAACAAATTAAATCACAAATTTTTAGAATTTTATTATTAATAAATAGTATAACATTTTCGTAAAACACATCAAAATATAATAAATTGCAGATAAAAAAAATACAATTATTACTTCTCTAAAATAAACTCTAAATGAAATACAGAAAGTTGCAAACTTTTACATGCACATGATTCTTCTGCTTAATTTGGAAAAAAAAAATGATCTTTAGCAAAGAAGGTTGTACTCTCTTCTATTGCATCACAACAATTGCAATAGAATGTTATTAACTCTGCAATTTGTACAATATTGCTCTTCATGGTTAATTTTATCCAGTTATATTTAGACAAATCCCAAAATAACAATGTCTTCATATTAAAATCAATTTTCTATTCTATTTTCTACCAACAAAAATAGCCACACTGGCAAGTGACAAACAATAGACAGAGAAGCCTGTCAAAATAGAAAGGCTCATAAGTGATAATATCTTTACCATTTATATAGAAACCAAAAACAAATTTAACACCAAAATCCAAGCCAGAACATTTGTCTCCTCATTCTGACTTCCTCAAAATTGAAAAAATTAAACACATACACTGACTCACTCATGCAGGGGGGCCCACCAACCAATTACCCACACCCAAGAAGGCAAGGCATCTGGTGGGTCCCACTCTCACACCTCATATCGTAAAAAAAAAAATTAGGTGGGAATCAGAGGAGAAATATTATTTTGACAATTTTGAAAATATATTTTTAAATAATTAATTTTTTAATTTTTTAAAAAATAGAAAAATATTTATAGACATATTTTTAAAATATATATGAATTGTGTTTTAAATTTTATATAATTTAAATGTTGCTTGATATTTCATCAAATACCTTTAAACTGCTGAAAATTTCATCCAATTTTGATGGTCTTCGATAAAGTATTAAATGACACTTAAACTGTATAAAATTTAAAATACAATCAATCCATAGGTTCCAAAATATATCTATAATCTTTTTCTATTTTAAAATTTTATTTATACTCATGTAAAATTTCATTATCAAAATTATCACATAAATAGTTATTACCGAATCCCCCACCCAAGCCAAAAATTAATTTTGGAACCCAAAATTCAATCCAATCAACAATTCAATTCAACACGGTGGTGAACCGCAGACCCGGTATAATAATAATAGGTCTCATCTCTCTACAGAGATATACGAATTTAAGTTTCATAAAAAATATTTTAAAAAAATAAATATCAAAATTAATATCACCCTTATTTAAGAAAATAATAATAATTCAATTCAACACAAAGACAGCGTTGCGTATGGTATCAAATTACACTTTTGAATGTGATGGGGTGGATTTGGTTTCCCTGCGGGTCATGGCACTGTACCAGTATCCGTTTAAAGCCGCTCTGGTACTGGTCCCCTTATACTCACATGCTGTCTCAGACGAATATAAGAGACTGACTGATTAAAAGAAGAGATAATTCATATATATATGAGAACATGTATAAAAAGAAAATGTTCAAAAAAGAAATGTGATCACATGTTCTGTTCTTGCGGCGCCTCATGCCAAGCAATGGGACCCTATTATCTTCCCCTCTCTCTCACACACTGTCACACCTACACAGAGTACGTCCAAAACAAATTCTCTGGTTTGGTATGAGATTGGATTGGTGTAAATCAAATCCAGTAATACATGATAAGGTTTTGCTGATTATTGAAGTTGTTATTGGATTGAAAACAGTTAATCACAATTTACTAGGACAAAATATAAAACAATTCTTGTCCATTCCTTCAAAATAATTTGGTCATGTATAATATTTTACTGGTACTAACCACAAACCTACAAAAAAATGGGGGAAATCCAGGACCCAAAACCAAAATCCAATTACATATATATTCTTTAATGATAATTTGGACTCACATAAGACAGCAAAGAAAACAAGCTTAGCTGCACTGCATGCACAGTGACTGATCCATCACACTGACAAATACAAACCATTCTTCTCTCTCTCTCTATACATATTATATGCTCTTTTGTATACATAGAAAAATGCATTGTATCTTACTGGCAGTAGTAGTACCAGTACCCAGACAATTACAAACCACTACCCAACTACCAATATTTATTTCATTCACACTTACAACTTGCAACAATCCATCCAATTCTCCATCCAAAGCCTGAGCCTGAGAGGCCTAACCAATCCAACAATCCACTTAAAATTCTATGCATTTTCCTTTTTTCCACATGGAAACCAGCTGGAATGGAGAACACAGACAGGGACTTCTCCCCTATCCCCACTCTTTCTAAAGGGGAAAAAAAATGTTCCCTTGTCAGAAAGTGTGTGTATGTGTTTGTGTTCTTTTTTTCCAACCCTTCATGTGATCTAGCGCCTCTATCTATCCGGAGTAGGTATTCAATTCATCATTGGTTTTTTTTTTTATTATTAGCAATGGTCCTTGTATTTATTTATTTAAGTATTAGGTTACTTGAACAGTGAGTTAAAATTATTGATTGTTGGTTTTTTTTAATTAGGAGAGGGATCACGTGATAATAATTATTTTAATAATAGAATTTGAAGTAAATTCAAAAAATATTATAAAAAGAAAAAAATTATAGATATATTATTGAATTTATAAATTTATTATTTTTAAGTTTATCATTTAATAGTCTATCAAATATCATTAAAAATTACATAATTTGTAATAGTCATGATTTAATGACTCTTGATGGAATATCAAATGATACTTAAATCGTATAAAATTTGAAACAAATCAATCTATAAATTCAATAATATATCTATAATTTTTTTTCTTTTTATAAAAACTTTTCAAATTTATTTAAAATCTTGTTATCAAAATTGCCAATAACCATCATCAAGGATCCATACCTAACCCTAAGTGTTAGGTTACTTGGATTGTGAGTTAAAATTAAAAAATGCAATTGTGGGTTTTTAAACAATTTCATTCTTAGATTGTAAGTCTCCAACTGTATTGTTTTCCTCTGTAAAAGTAAAAAAATAAAGATATTCTCTAAGATATTGAGTAAATTTTAGCATGAATTATTTAACTAGTGTTGTGGTCCAAGTCATTTTAGCTGAAAATATTCTTTCAATGCTTGTCAGCCTCTTATATCTTCTCTCATTTCAGTCTTAAATTTTTGTTTTCTTTATTTATTCATTTTGATTTTTTATGGACCACAACTTTTTGTAATAATATAATGAATTATTCTCCAGCACATGACAGAAATTCAATAATTAATCTTGATGTTATACGAATAGGAGTAAGTAGATAATTTTTGTTTTTTTTTATTGAAATTAATTCCTCTATTTAGTAGGAAAATATTCACTAATAAATATGAAATATAAAAAATACACCGTTATATTATTGTCATTTGATTTACAAAATTGTAATAACATAACATTACCATTTGATCAAAAGAATATGGAACCATCCAATACAAATTTCATGTGCAAAAGCAATTCTATTAATTGATAGTAGGCTAATATATAATAATTATATCATAAAAATATAATGTTATGTTATACTATTTACAATTTTAATATGTAGACCAACCTTGAAAGGCTCATATAATATAATTTATAATTTAAGTTTTTGTTTTACTTCATTCCAAGAATAAAGTAAATGGAATTTTAATAGAAAAATAGTTTAATTGATTTAAGCTGTCCTATTAACTAGGGTTGCCATAAACAAAATAAAAAATTAAAAACATATATAAACTTATTGATAAAAAAAACTAATAATTTGGATTGTGATAATTGAGAGCTAATTAAACACAAGTTTGAACTCAATCTCTATTATCTCCCAAAACTCTGAAGATTAAAATTTAAATTATTCTCCTACTTATACATAACTGTAAATTTTTTAATTAAATTACAATTGTCCAATAATAGCAAAACATCACCAAGCTAATTAATTACTAAAATGAGGATATTTTAAATAGACAGACATCCCAGAGAGAAGCATATATTGGACATGAAATCATGGGTTGCAGACAACTTAAAGTTCAGTTGCATGCAATATTATATATATCATATCATATCATATATGCATATACATATATCCAACTGTCTGCACTATAATTGCAACTGTCTCTCATTAAATAGTTTTGACTAAAATTTCTGAAAGAAGAAAAAATGGTGCCAAACATTGGTGGATGCATGGACTAGTGGATTGGTGGTTGCTTGGAAATGGAAGGGTTTCTGTAGCTACTGATTGGATAGCATTCATGGAGAAGTTAGAGATTAATTAACATAAAATACAGGCTAATTAGTTAACTATTTTTTAGATAAAGATAAAGATCAAAGTTACATGATTTTAAATATTTATAAAAAAAATTACTATTTGAATTTCAAACTTACGATCTTTAGCATAAATAATATTATCTTTACAACTGAATCGAATATTAGCTCTTATTACTTATTAGCGAATAATTGTTGGTACAAAACAGTAATTAGAGGTCCTTCTCTTTTAATTAGAAACAGCCAAACAGATGATGATGGATCATAATTAAGGACTTAAAAACCTAAAATGAAATATCTTATAAGGATTTATTTAGAACGAAGGATCATTATGAAATTATTGGGATATAAAATGAGCACACATACATATATACTTGTGCACTATTCCTAGCTAGAGAACAAACCC
Source organism: x Bolboschoenoplectus mariqueter (assembly GCA_037678475.1). NCBI lineage: Eukaryota > Viridiplantae > Streptophyta > Magnoliopsida > Poales > Cyperaceae > x Bolboschoenoplectus > x Bolboschoenoplectus mariqueter. The sequence goes on from CM075251.1 coordinate 3,065,126, forward strand.
ACTGTTTTAGATAATAATTATTAAAAGCAGACGCGTATTTTAATTAATTAAAAAGGTAGGAGGGGCCAAAACATGTATATATTTTTCATGCTACTGTCTGTTTGCAACTGTTTCTCATATCAATGAGAGTTGCTTAAATAAATGGATAATTAAATTAGATGTTTTTGGCTCTTTTAGGTGTCGTTTAATATTTCATGTTTCCCTACCATTTATCTACGATTATTATTTATTTATCTGATCGATAATAGATGGACGAAACTACGTTAAAAACATCCCAACGATGTCATTTGATCCAACTTGATTCATTCATTTTAAATCGATAAAATGAGGAGGAATCAATTGACAATTTTGAAATCTTGAGCTCCTAGCAATAGATTTAAGAAAAGTCAAGTAAAATTAAAAATTAAAAAATAAATCTATAAATATGTTACTGAAATATGATATTATAATAATTAGATCTCATACGATGTAACTATTATCTGTTGATACATTAAAAATCGTTAAATCATGTGTTTGTAATTTTAACTCTATGATATATGATAAAATATATATCAAATTTGTTATTATTTATAATTATAGTATTGTATTTTGTTCGATTTTAGAAATTACTAAGATCGTCTTGACATCAAAATAAAAATATTGTCAAGAAAATGTGGACCCATCACAAAGAGCTCATATTATATCATCATCATCATCATCATCATTAATTATTATTATTGACAATGTAAGGAATTCTTATGAAAAAAAAGGACATTAATAAGAAGGAAAAAATTGTTTGTTGTGATTGTTTCTTTTCTTTTGCATTGAAGTGATATGAGATGTGACTCTAGTGATGTGTGTGTGATGCAACACAGGTAAGCAACATTACATTACAGCTGTGTTTACACTGTCTCTACTTGCTTATCTCACCATATCATATCCAATTAATTAGGTTAATTTTATATGACACACACACACACCTAACCTAATCCAGGTACTCAAAAATAAAAAATGGCTTAATTTGATGATTTTGGTTTATATATGGTCCTAGAATTTGATGGTGTAATTAGAGGGAATTCAGGAAAATATGTAAATGTAATATTTAAGATAGGTTTGCCTCTTAAGAAATCAAAAATATATGTAGGTAGGTATGTGATAGATTTTAAAATTATAAAGATAGTTGTCTTAATGAATAATTCAAGGTAAGAGAGTGTTATTATGTGTCATAAAAACAAGTGATTGTTTTCATTTTAATTCAAATTGGGCGTTTATAAAAATATCATTTTGTCGAAATCAGTCTTTAATTTGGTGAATAAAATAATTGTTTTTGCGTGGGAAATTGTAAGTTCTAAATTTGGTCGACGGTATTTTTTTTTTTGCAAATGTTGAAAATTAAATGTTTTGGTTTCGTCTTTATTTTAAAAATGAAATAAATAAAATATCATCTTGTAGTGATAAATAAATCAGAAGATTAAAAGAATTGCAATTATATTTTGTTAATTATCTTGCACTACTAATTTCTTGTTATGAATCATTGTGAAGCGAAAACACAAAAATTTCAGCATCTTATAATTTAAAAGTTAAAACGAATACTATATCCAAACAATAAAGATAAATTTTCATCAATAATTGTACCTTTCCTTTCAATCATTAACAATTCATCTACTCTAAAAAACACTTTACGCAATAATTCATAAAATTTGATATTCACATCTTCAAAAAGAAATATGGAGATTTACTTATTATCCTTTTTATTTTCATATCACTCTCTATACATTTCATAAACTTTTGTCAATGAATAAATAATAGGGAGGAGGAGGGGGAGAAAGAAACAAAACAATTGAAAAAATAATAATATTATGGAAGACCCTCAAATATATTTTTTCATAATAAATAAGCTACATGGTCAACTAACTATTAAATGGTCAACTTCGGATATATGAAATGAAACGACCACAATCCACTAATTTTATAATATACTATTTAAAAACTAAAATACTTAAAAATATTTATAATCACCTACATAGTATTGCCAAAAAACTTGGGGTAAATTACGGGAGATACTTATCAGCGCCTTTATTCATTAATTAAATAATAAATAATTCTTCATTTTTTTCTCGGTGCGCTCCAGCTCAACGTGGGCCCCAGCCAACTGTGCAATAGATTCTATCACAGCGTGGTGTGGGGCGCAGTTTTCCAACGGCTAGGTCGGTCCTACGTGGCGGATTTTCGTCGTCCACGTCAGCAACCAACCAGTTCACACTGCCTTGTGCCGTGGGAGTCATCCATAGGACGACCAGTAGTAGAAGAGAGCACGTGAGGACAGCACGTGCGACTCCAGCTCTGGTAATAAATTAATAATTAAGTGGCGACAAGATATTTTGCGTATAGGTCCATGAATTTTTAGAAATTCTGATGTTAGTCCAGATTATTTGGGAATTTTGTGACGAATTAATACTGTTATTTACAGTTTTCTTTTTTTTTGAAAGAAGGACTCACGTTAGCCCCGGTATTTATTTTTTAAAATATTTTTTATACAATTTAAACTTATATATCTTAATAAAAATACAAGACCTATCATCATTATGTTAGACGATTTTGGGTTCACCGTTGTTTACGGTTCTTTGAGGAGATTTTGGGTTGGAGATATTTATACTAGATTATTTTCTCCCATGAATAATGGATGGCTAAGTAATTAATAAAATATTTGGAAGAGTCAGAATTAATTAAAAAAAATAAAGATCAAAGTTAATTTTAAAAAAGTAAATATCAAAATTAAGGAACAACTAATAATAGTTGGGAGAAAGAGGGATAATTCAATTAAGTTCTGATTTGTTGAAATTTGAAGTCATTTATGTCAAATAAATGCTGCGTATGTAGGATTAAATATCTAAATAATTAAATTAGACTCAACACGGAAATAATAATAATAATAATAGTTTACAATAACAGTTTCTTGTGAGGTTGGCTTGTGATTTGTGATGCTTCAGATTTTTCGGTCATTTAATTGTGCATGTATTTTATTTTGTATTTTTTTTCAAGTTAGCTTATTAGTTGCTTAGAATGTGGTGTATGTATTCACATGGAGACAATTAATTAAAAACCATTAAACTCTTTTATTATGCAATTATTACTCTCAGGTCACTCAATTGTGGTACAACTGGACCAATTAATCTATTTTTGTCAAAGAGGGACTTAAATGCTTATAACTTTTACTTACAAAAATTACACCTCAAATTTTACATCTTTGTTAAATATAAATATTTTTAAAAATATATATTTTAAAATTAAAATTAAAATTATGTTTAATAACTTTAAAAATTTGAGGTGCAAATAAAAAATACGAATAAGAATTACAGTTACCACTATTTTTTTATTTTTCAAATAAGATAAAACATATTTATGACCATAAAATATTTTTAAAATTATATATTTTTTTAAGTGCAAACAAGAGTTAATAAGATAAATATACCGTCATCACTTTTCATATTTATAAAAAAAAAATATATCACAACTATTATTTATTCCTAGTGTGGACCTTGAAATTATGAAATAATAATAAAAAAAATTGGAGTACTATTTTCTCAGCGTTGACTTCGAGAACACAATATCGAGACTTTTGTTGAATGTGGGGTACAGCACATCACTTGGATAAATCATAAAACCACTGGTCAGAATTTTTTACTTTTTTTTTTTGTTACAATTAACAACTTTAAAGTTTAAATTGAAAAAATGATAATGCATTTTTGTTTAAAAAAAGAGAAGAAACGAAAAATATGACGCAAAATTAAAGTTACGAACGAATTAAAGAAGGTAAAAACAGCGCGCGTGAATTGAATCCAACGCGGAAACCCGGTTAGGATCCTCTCTTATTTGAACGAATTCTTTTTACATCCCTAATCTAATAACTATCGTCGATCATAAATTGAACGTCTCTGATTCGACACGATTGACCGAATAGTGGTCCCCTGCAAAACAGGGAGCAGCGAAAGATCTTAATCGGACGGTTTTTATATGGAATATATATTCGGTGTACTTCTGGTAATGGAGAGGAAATAAAAATTTTGGTACGAATCACCACGCACCTTTATTGTACCTCGAAGAATACGCACAATAATGCCAGTGCGGAGCCAGCTCAGCTCTAGTCCGGAAATTCTGAACCTATTTTCGTTTCCGCTTTATTACTTTACGACTATTTACTTACCAAAGGCTGTGAAATTTTCACTTGGCATTCTATTATTATTATTATTTTTTAATTTTTTTATTTATTTTATCATCATCAATTCATCATATCATGATCATCATCATGATCAAATATGGAGGTGTGAAAGTTGTTCTTGAGTCTTGCACAAATGTACATTCGATTGCATGGTGCATGAAAATGTTTAGTAAAAGAAAAAAAATGCAAAATTGTTAAAATAAAATCATGCATATGTTTATATGGTTGCCATTTATTTCATTATATGTATTGTCCATCTAGTTAGTTATATATTGTGTACAACGCTTGAAAAACATTGAAATTCATTGAATTTTTCATGTAAATTAAAATGATTCTAGAGTCACGTGTTTTTTGTGCTAAAACATTGTAACCTATTTTTATATTTACATTATAAACTTTGATATTATTTTTTGTAAATAATGCATCCACACGAATTTTATATATTTAACAATGCAAGAGTCCATACGAATCTAACTAATTTTGACATATTAATTTAGGCAAAATTTTGCATATAAAATTTCGAAATTACATACTCCCATTATAAAGTTTAAATATCATATAATTTCTTTCGAATTATTAAAACTCTCGTGTTTATCCAATTACATCTTATAATATATTGCATGCAATTAAACAAATCAATCTTGATTAAGTAGTTTAACACTTAAATTAATGCATTAATTAATATTTTATGATAAATATATCATTATATTCTTTTCTTCACATCATCTAAATAATAATCCCTCAGAGGTGAAAACAAATCTCACGTTTCATCTTTTGATTGTCTCATTTCTGTCGTTTTTCTTTCTGAACCTTCTAATATTTTCAAAAAGAAAAAAAAAGTGAGAGAATTCGTATGAGATAAATCAGAAACTTTTGAGTATAAAATTAAATTTAATGAAAAAATACAATACATTAAATAAGCATGACAATTTTAATAATTTCGAAAAATAAATATAATATATTGTGAATCACAAAGAAAGAATTACGTACTTTTGAAATTTTGAAATTATATACATAAAACTCCATCTTAATTTTATTATATTTATTCGAATCCATCCCTCATGACAGAATAAGATCGAAAATTAAATTTTAACGTATAAATATAAAATAATTTGTGACATCTTTTAATATAAATACTAAGATTTCTGTGGAATTACAATTTACTAATCACTAATTCCCATTTAAACAAATCCGTACAGGTGACACAAATTGTACTTATCAGTAATTAATCATCAAATCAGAAATCAGAAACCTCGTTTATTAAATAATAAATTGCACCTTTTTTTTTCTGTTTTTAAAAGAAAAGGTCAAATGGGAGACCAACAAATAAAGATTAAAAAAATTACAAATTTAAAGAGAGAGGCTGGTGATCCCCTGCTTTAAATTTATTTATGTAACGCATCAGTAAAAAAGTAAAAAGTTAAAACCATGATGTTTAGTATTTATTAATTTGGGGTAATTTTAGTCATGAGTATGTTATAGTGTGATTAATTTTAAGTACTTAACAATCAGCAACTAATGGAAGCAAAGAAAATGTTCTCAGATCCTTAATTCTTTTGTATGTTATTTCATTAAAATTCATGTTTTCGGCATTCGAATTCGCACCATCAAATACTTTTTTACGAAAAATCAAAAGCCAAGAGTATGAAAGTAAAACTCTCGGTGTGAGAAAAGTTATAAGTTCAAAATTGGAATGAAAATATTCTATAAATATTTAAAATTAAATGATTGATACGAAGGAGGGGGAATTACCCCTTTCTGTCCTTATATGTAAAAATAATATGTTTTTATTTTTTATACCAATGGACAAATTTTATTTGAAATAAGTTAACTTTAAAATTTAAAATATTTGAAGATGCAAATAATTGTCATAAGCCTTTTTATTTTGTGGCATTTGAATTTAGATTGTGGTGACAAAATTTTGCAATAATTGATAAATAATTCAAAATAAAAAAGGAAAAATATGACTTTTCCGGATTTGTCTAATAATGTTATCTATGTGTAATATTATCTGCAAGTATTAATTTTGTTTCTATTAAGCATAAATTAAATTTTTTATATTGTTCATAATTGAGAGAAACACATGGTTAATATTTACAAACCACATGATAATAAGCAGAGTTTTATTGGTATAGGAGGGAACCTTTAAGATTTTAAATACTAGTAATTTTTTTTTGGAAAATTAAAGTATTATCATAATTAAGCTATAAAATTATAAATTCATATTTGATTTTCTTCATTCATTTTATTCAAACTATGCTACCAAACATAATGAGCATTTATTAGTAAATAAATGGAACCAGATGTAACTTCCTTTGAGTAAAAAAAAATCAATAAATTTTCAATCTTTGGAAAAAGGGAACATATTACAACTTAGTGGAAGAGATGCTTAGGATGAAATAATTATTATACTTGAAAAATGCTTGTATAAATTTTCTAAATACATAGGAAAATTAAAAAAATAGAAGTTTAATTTAGCGATTAAATAATATTTTCTGTATTAAAGGTTGTCAATATGAAATTTGACTATGAGGTCCTTTATTAAATATAAGATTAAAAACAATAACTCTCATATTTATTTAAAAAATAATTATTCATTGACAATTGTGAATTTCTTGTGAAGAAAAATAATTAATAATAACCTTTTATGAAAATTGAAACAATAGAAATAAAATAAGAAGTTTGTGATAAGAATAATTATGGCTGAGGAAGCGGAGAGATGATAGAGGGATCAAGAAAAAAATAAATAAATAAAGAGGAGGGATCTGATGTGAATAGTTATTATTGTCAAACGGTAATAATTATTTTTTATTATTGCTTAAATTTATAAGTTTGAACCGTTATATACATTTTACATTATTTTGATTATATATATATATATATATGACATAAGAGTTTGTCTATGTTTTGATTGCCGTCGAGATATGAGGTTAAATTGTCTAAATTTGGATCGTTAAATTTGATAGTTTTCTTATATATAACAAAATAAAATTGAAATAATATCATTTTTTTTTGCATGCATGTAGTGTATGATATGTATGATATGTATAACATGTTCAATTTATTAATTTTGCTATTTAAAGTATAAAATAATTATTTAAGATTTAATTTAATTTAATCAGCGCTAGTTTGGGATTATAATCTTTGACATTAGATTCCTCGTAAAACAATTATGAGGAGGTACAAAATGCTATTTTTTTCATTTAACTTAAATGGAGGGACTATTTTCTGCTAATAATCTCTAATAATAGGGATCAAGTATTTTTTTTTCCATCTTTTTGAGGTAAAAATAAGTGATCAATTTTAAACTTTCACAAAAAAATCTTTCATCTAAATATATAACATGCGGCCTTCATACCGAAAATATTATATTTATCATTAAATCGATAAAAAATTGGTTCTAAAAAATGAGGATGGTGTCAGAGAATTTAAATTAGAAGACCAAATAATTAGAATAATATGACTTTATGTATATAAAAGGAGCTGAATAACATTTGTATTTAATTAAAAAAAATACAAGGTGTAAAGTGAAAGATCACATTTTACAAGGCCCTTGTTTCCTATGCTCCTTAAAAAAAAACAAGATGATATACTATATTGGATGAGTTTATTATTATCTTTTATAATTTACACTAACATATCTTCTGGAAAAATAAAGGACTATATATATATAGCAACTTGCAAACCCTAAATTAAAAGCATATGAAATGAAGCCCCTCATTTTTAAAAAATAAATTCGTCTGAGACTGACAGGGCTCAGAACACATTTCTTATTCTAGAATTCATAGTAAGATATTTTTTAATGAGAACTGATATATATATATATATATATATATATATATATATATATATATATATATATATATATATCGTAATTGATACTATTATTGATATCAATTTTATTATTCATATTATATGAGTTATTATTCTAATTTTTGAGTTTAATAATTAAAAATACTGTATAAAATAAGTCACATCAAAAAATCGTTAATACGAATAATAACTTCTTTAATATAAATAATAAAATCGATATTAATAACGATATTAACGATGACATCTTTCACACATTTCCCTTTTTTTAATGGTATCACTGTTACACTGTATCAGTATACGGCGTCTATCTCCACATGTGAAGAGTCACATAATTATTATTCAATTAACATTTAACATTACATTACATTAGCATATGAATGCGATATACAATTATTAAGAAAATAAAGGGCATATAGACAAATTGACCCCTCTGTAAAGTCTGTAAAAAAACACTTAAGACCACCATTAAAAGCTCTACCATTACCTCCCCCTTTTCTCTCTCTCTCATTCTCTAGAGCTCTTGTACAAACACCTTTCTCCTCCTCCTCCTCCTCTTCTCCAAGAAACAGAGAGAGAGGGAGAGCTAGATACCCAGTTCCAAAAGGGCCTTCGCTTTTTCTTATTTGAAATAAAGAAAGGAAAGAAATAAACACCATGCTCTGTTCTTATAGTTGGAAGCTTCTCTTCTTTCTCCTTTTACACCTGTTTTTAGCAAATGCTGAACCAATCCCTTCTCTTCCAAACCTGAGGAAGCTCTCGTTTCACGAGGGGTATACACAGATTTTTGGAGATTCTAACTTAATGCTACACCATGAAGGAAAAAGAGTTCACATCTCTCTTGATGAAAGAACAGGTTTTTTGTTCAATCTTAAGTCTTAACACCTTTTCTTCTCATTTGTTGAGAAAATTGTGAGAACCATCTTCCCACGTGTGTTAGAGAACTAGAAATTGGTGATTTCAGGTCTCTTTGGTACCACATTTTTTGACAAAGTTTCATACTTGCATTAGAGACCCTTTTGCTTGATTGATAGAATGCTCCCCCATTTGAGGTGAAAAGTTCACAACTTCAAATCTTCCTTTATGTTTTTGAACAAAAAGAAAGGGACTTTATTTGCAATGAGGCACATTATTTGTTAAATGTGAAAAATGCCCTCCCATGCGGTAGCAAATATCTACATCATCAGGTTTTATGACACATTGGATTATTGGAAATTTGGGATAGATTAGAATTTAACCGTTTTTTACTATATACTGGGTTATTTTTTCTTACCTAATTTGGTTCTTTGGAGAAGTATGCATTTAAGATGCTAATTGAAATCATAGAGCATTTTTGGGTGCCACTAGTATCTTTTATATTTTTGATACTATGAAAAATACCATTTATTGTACCCTTTTTTTATTTTGTTTTGTTTTACTTTTGATTACAATATTTGCAATATTCTATTTGTTCTTGGCTCAAATACACAAAATTTCCCTCTAAAATAGTGTTTATGAAGATAAGTTCTAGACCTCCATCAAGTTGCATTTTTACCTATCTGATTAAGAAGATGAACTGCGAAAATCTTCTCTCAAATATTTGATAGAAAATTTGGCTTAAATCAATATGACATTGTTTTTCTTATCAAATGCTGCACCATGACAGCACATGAGTTCACATGTTACTGAATAAAAGTGTTTCATTAATATTAATTTTTGCGGTCCTTATCTGCATAATAATGGCAGGAAAAAACCCGTAATAATTATCGCACGACCATTTTTGCAGCATTTATTGTATACATATATTTTTTTCATTTCTGCATAGCTGCAGAAATATCATCTCTTGAGTCAAACATATTATTTTTTAGTTTCCTTCATTTCTGACAAGGATAGTGTGATTATTATAAAATATGACAATGATTACCAGTGTTATTATTGTTAATGATAGGTCCAGATGTTAAGCCTTGTGGAGTATACTTAGTTTCTAATTTACTATTTTATGTTTATTTAATGGGCCTTTTATTTACTCTCATAATTTGAATTTTCTAATTGCTTCTAGGTTCTGGGTTTCGGTCGCAAGAGAGTTACCTACACGGGTTTTTCAGCACATCAATTAAGCTTCCCTCAGATTACACTGCTGGTGTCGTCGTTGCCTTCTATGTAATGAATTAATTATAACTTGCTTCAATATCTGTACCCATTTTTTTTGGCTTTTTAATAGGAAATTTTCGTTTGTGTCCCTATTAGTCTTGAACATTCATATCCTGTAAACAATCACGTTTATCTGTTTTTTATACTTTCAAAAAAGAACTAACAAATGTGGTATAAGTCTTACGGTAACAGTTCTAGCTATAGAGGGTAATACGATTATTTTAAAATTTGCAGGGTGAGACTACAAATTTCCTTCAATTGGGCATCATAAAACCTTTCTTTATTTTTTTCATCATGTCGATTAATTTATTTTGCTTTATAAATAGATGTCAAATGGAGATGTATATGAGAAGACACATGATGAACTGGATTTCGAGTTTCTCGGAAACGTTCGGGGCAAAGATTGGAGAGTCCAAACAAATGTTTATGGCAATGGAAGCACCTCCGTTGGGAGAGAGGAGAGGTATGGGCTTTGGTTTGACCCGACAGAAGACTTCCACCAATATTCCATTCTTTGGACCTACAATACTATTATGTAAGTTTCTTTTCTGTTCACTTTTAAATGAAACTAATAAACTGGGAATTTAAAAAAAAGGAAAAAAGAACTCTGAATTTCTAAATCCAATGTTTGGGCCCTATACTTACCAATGCATTTGGTCTGGATATGCACTTGTCTGGGTATGGATTGGTATCCTGTAGTACACGGCTTACATTAAATTGTATCTCTGTTGTCTAAATCGAATGGAATAACTCAGTTTTTCACTTATGTATGTGTGCGGCAACAAGGATCAAACTTACTGTTGAACATGTAATACTTTACGAGCATTGACCTTTTCTATTAAGCCCTTTTTTGCCCACACAGTTTAAGCCTGCCCGAGATCTTAAACTGTGTCTTTTCCATGGCTTAAATATTTTCCATGCTAAATCAAGTTCCTTCTTAGGAGGCCAACACTTTCATTTCTTAAGATTTGTGATGGGATATGGCTTCTTTAGCAGAGCTTAAAGTTTAAGCTTTCCACCCTTATTTTTTGAGAAAAATGGACTTAAAATTGAAATAAACATGTTTAGTTTCGTCATGTATATCTTACAAAAATGAATCGAAGAAATAAGAATGCAATTAATAGCAAGCATATAGCTATTATCTGAAGGACTTAAGAGTCAAAAATTGAAAGTAAACGCTACTTCTCCCTTTATAAGGAAAGCTCAAAATATATTAGTGAACGCTCGCATTTTTCTCTATCTTTACGTGCAGATTCTATGTTGATGATATCCCCATAAGGGAAGTCGAACGGGTGCCATCATCCGGTGGGGCCTACTTCCCCGCGAAACCCATGTCCCTCTACGCCACTATTTGGGATGGTTCCCCGTGGGCAACCTCTGGAGGCCGCTACAAGGTGAATTACAAATATGCCCCTTACACGGCCGAGTTCACTGACCTTGTCCTTCACACATGCCCAAGCAATCATGCATTGCCGTGCGGAAGTCCTTCGATATTGTCTCCAGAGCAAAGATTGGCAATGGAAAGCTTTAGGAGGCGGTACATGACTTATGGGTATTGCTATGACAGGATAAGGTACTCAGTACCGCTGGCAGAATGCCATGTGGGACCTGAGCGAGATCTCTATCTCATGTCAGGAGAGTCGCGTGCCTATGAGCGCCGACGCCACATGAAACGCCGCACTTGGAGGGGTACGGCTGATCCTGGCTTTTGACTTTGGGAGGTTAGTTTGAGTGTGTAGATTTTTAGGAGAGGAAGATTTTTTTTTTTTTTTTTGCATTTTCTTGTGTACTTTTTTTGAGTTAAATTAATTAATTGTTGTATTGATTGTTGTATAGAGGAATTGATTGATTACATATTTATTGGGATTTAGTATATGGTTTTGTTCGTTTACTGTGAGATTCTTCTTGGGAATTCAGAAGGAAGGAACAAGAATATATAGCATGGATTTTTGTGTATCGTTTGAGAGTGTAGGTTAGGTTTTCTAAGAGAAAAAGAGTACTTGCCAGAGTAAAAGAATAAAGGTAAATAAATATTATATAATAAGGAATTGGGAGCAGATATACAAATACTATTATTGATATCATTATCGATATTGATTTTATTATTCAGATTGAAAGAGTTATTATTCATATTAGTGATTTTATTATGTAATTTATTTGTAGAGTACTGAGTTGTTATTTATTATTCAGATTAGTGATATTTGAGTTGAATAGTAAAATTTATATAAATTATAAAGTTAATATTGATAATATGAATAATAAAGTCAGCATCGTCAACATAAATAATAACTCAATTTATATAAATAATAAAGTTAATATCGATAACGGTATCGATGATGATATCTCTCAAATATTTTCCTAAATATAATAAGGAATTTGTGTTAAATAAATGAACCAATAAATATATGGGCCTTCGTTGTCCCTTGTCAGTAAATTAGGGAGAAGAATGTGAGCCTGTGAGGAAGAATACTAGAGCTGTATGTTAAGTTTCTTTTTCTTTTTCATTTTGTTAAGAAGAAGTAGGGAATTGAGATCCTTTGATGTATAGAGAATGCGAATGCTTGCGCATTGAGATAGAGCTTAACTTCTTATACAAACATGGGGAACATGTATACAATACAAAGCCGCCTGATAAGAAATGTTGTGCTACTCAATGCAACATTAAAAAAAAAAGTTGGTATAATTGAGAAATGAAAGTTGTTCAACTTAATAATTTTGCAATGACAAAAGCTTGCGAATTGTTATTTTAAAGAAGGTAAATAGGTCAAATTGACAACCACAATAACCGTTCAAATGATTATTAGAATCGAAAAGGTGAAATTAAAGATATCTTCTACATAGTTTAGATATGATTTATATTAGTTATAACCTGGCCCCCATTTCGAATACATCACAAGTACTTGAAACAGCCTCCAGCATAAAACATCTAAATTGTATCGGCTTTTCAAAATAATTCAGCAATCGTCTATACATGTGGCAACATCTTTTTGTGAAAACATTGCAGTTTATAACTGTCAGCACTCTATTTTAATGAACAATATTGGAGGGAAGAAAAAAATTTAAGTTCAATCAATATTTATAGATGTATTTATGTTGACATGTATATGAGGATACTAGGTATGACGGTAGAAAAAGTGACAAACCAATTTATTTTAAATAATGCTACGTCTTCTTTGATTGTGCTTAGTATTATTAAATTACTGAAGCAACGAATATATACATCTAACTAAAAGAAGCATAATTACTTGTGGACTTTCACTATGATCTCATGTTAAAAAAAGTAGAAGTGCTCTCTAATGTTTCTTAGGCATTTGAAGCTACAAGTTGCCCCATTTTTGCTAGTCGCCTCCTTGGCTTGTGCCCAATTGTGAGGCCAACTAATATTTTTCAAAACTATTGCAAAACGGGGTCATGTACCGTCAATTTAGATGAATTTGTATTTGTACGAGTAATTTATAAACATATATGGCTTTTAGAGAACCATCAGCAAAAATCTCAAGACAAGAATCAGTTGAGGAGAAAGTTTTTACTAATCAAAGTTTACTCCAGGCAAAATTTACTACCAATGCACCATAAATTGAAGGAATTCTAATTTAAAATTTAATTTAACAGCCTAAATCTGGTTTTCTTAATGAAAATTACCACCCTTTAAAACATCCACCTTTCCACTTTGTCTCAAAAAGAACCAAAACCCTGTTTCTTCCCTCTCCTCTCGTATCTATTTACCTTTCTTTTCTTCTTCTACTTGGCTCCAGAATCAGCTTCAGCAGTCCCGTTACCCTCCCCTCCAGGTTTTATCTCATCCTTACAGGTAATAACTGGGTTGGCTGTCTCGGACTCGATAAAAGTTCCATTAGATTTTGAGTTTACGGGTTCACCAGAGGCCTGGAAGTTTTGTGGGAGACCATTCATGGAAGGTGGAGGTGGTGGTGGTGGGAGGAATACACCGGTGCCAGGTACAAGGGGGTGTGGAGCTGCTTGTGTCAGTGGTGCCGCTACTGGTACTGCTACTGATGCAGGGGTGACAACTTGTGGGGCTGGTACAAAAATTGGCTGTGCTGCCTCAGGCAGGGTTGTTACAAACCCATAGTGCTTAGGATTAGTATTGGGACGGGGGAGATGATGGTTAAAGGACCGGGCTGACTGGTTGGGGTTCCACGGTAAGGGAGGGGAAGAGCTGGAGGAGGTAGGGTTAGAAATAACAGAATGGTTGCGTCTTGGTTGGGACTTGCCGAAGGTTAGAAAAACTCGTTCCTTGCGCATGGAGGGGATGGCACGTCTCACCATCTCACCACCTTTGCTGCGTAACACTACAAGATCCCTTTACAAAAAGCACATACAAAAGTCAGCTTAGAGGGGCCTTATTTTTCAAATGAAAATAGCAACAATCATTCATCATTTGGTATCCTCGTGATTTTGTTGTAATTGTTGTATAATTGGTACTATTGGCACTGCTAGTACTAGCACTACTGTTGTACGTTCTGTTGTTGTTGTTACCTTTGTTGTCATTATAATAACTGCTAGTCTTTTGCTTTGGCGATACCATTTGCCTATTTTTTTAAGCCCAAAACATAAACTAAGTACAAACAAAAGAGGCATTTAAGCATATACACTGATCAAACAATGACGAGAGGTACATAAGCCTCAAGTGTGACCAATTGCTCAGCCACAAACTAGTATGAAAACTGATATTCGTTTTACATTGGCTAGTGCTTCAATGTTAAATAAGGCCCTACTAGCTTCTAGCTTTTTATGCAGCCATGCTTTATTTTGACCAAGGTTTTCTGAATTTTACAGTATGATTTGCAATGATCTGAGAAAATCCGCCTGAATACGAGTGAAGAAGTGTTTGATTGAAGCCACATTTATGAAATTGAATTTGTACATGACCTCAAGCCACATGGCACACATAAACAAACAAATCAGCAAACTTTTTGCAGATTGGAGAGACATTTTAGGGGATTGCACTCTCTGCAAAATCAGCCACGAAGCTATGCAAAACCAGCCACTGGATTTTTTGGAAGCCACATGCATGTGGTTTTGCCTGGTCTTGCATAACTTCCATGGTAAACCATGATTTTTATTAATAGTACTGAATAGTGTGTGGCAAATCTAAACCATAGTCTTCAAAAACCAAGCTTGCCATGGTGGAAATTTGTATTAAGCCAACAGGTCCTAAATCCCCACACCAGACCTAATTGTTCTTTAACTAACCTTAACTAAGAACCCAATTAAGGACCTGGATGCAACCATGATAAGATCTTTTACAGGTGGGGTCTTTATTAACCAATCAATTGCACTTGGAGCTTAAGCTGCTAGTGCAAGCAATCATTTGGTGTTATTCTTAACACTGCCCCTAACATGCCACAGTTTGTCCACAACACCATCCGATGATTATCAGTGGTATAGAGACCTGGAAGAATTTGACCTCAAAAGATGTTTACCAAATAACAAAGAAAAAAAAGTTCAACCATAACTCGAATCAATTTTTGGCTAGATACCAACACCAAAAGACCCAAACCTTAGTGTCAACCTGGCATAAAACCCAAAGAACTGAGACCCATAACATGTAAACAAAAATGAATTGCATCAAGTAACTGAGAAACCAACTCAATCTGAACCCAGAATGACTGAATCCTAACCTGACCCACCCACTTACGACCTCTATTTATTCATTTTAAGGAATATAAAATACAGCTCAGAGATGTAAAAGGTTGAGAGAAAGAAGTATGCTGTAAAAAGGAAAGAAATTAATTAAGAAAATTCAAAAACTTTCCGAAGTAGAGATACATACCCTGGGGAGAGAGACAGCTTCAAAGGACCTCTATGGTCACCTTTATAATCAGACATGATCTGACGGCCAAAAACCATGTCACACTCAGTCAAACACAAAGTACAAACAGGTCTTCCATAGCAGCTCGACCAAATATTTGGATGGGAATAGTCACCCTGTAAATCAATTACACACAATTAGCTAAACACACAAATGAGAAAAAAATAATCCAGAAAGTATGCGGTGGCTATATACAAAAGTATTTCTGGCAGGAGGATTAATGTTATTTATCTTGTACATAACAGTCCTTCAGTGCGTATATGGAAAGATCAGTACAGTGCACATCTCCAAACTCTGTCAATAACCTACACTACAGTATGGTTTCGAACTTTCAATCAATATCTGCTGCAGCAGATATCTGCAGCTTGACATGGAACAACCAGCTCAAACAATGAAAATTATGGACATAAAAGAAAAGGCACCTCGTTAAAGAAGTCGATGATACAATAGTCAGGTTTAAAAGGTATCACTTGGAGTTGAACCAGCTCATCCAGCATGTCCTGGACCATTCCTGGAACAGCCTCCACCTTCCTCTCTACAGGATAAAGGTTTTGAATATATTAATAATAGATGATGACAATCGCGATATACTAAAAAATGTTACTAATGATAAGGATGAGCAACAACAATGATGATAATGACAATAATTACAAATCACAGTAGCTGCTACAGCAGCACCAGCAACATAACAATGCTTCATGAGCACTGAAGGATTGACTAAGTTGCAAGCACTGTAAACCTTAAACACTAAACCCTAAACCCTACATCCATTATGGAGTTTCAACCTGTTAGTACAGACTACTAATTTGACCATAATTTATTCATATTTTTCGGACAATGAACTGTGCTGAGATGTACTGAAAGCTTGCATAAAAGATCTTGTAATGTTTCACCATCAATCCTTTTTGGTATAGCAAACGGAAAAGCAGTCGCCAAGGGAGAAAAGGGATTAATTATGATACCTCGAGAAATGCCGGGAGCATGTTCTTCATCAAGAGACCCCTCAATCACAGGGTTGCCTAACTGAATGATTTCTCTTCCATGACCTTTGTTTGGTCTTTTTGCGACTATAAATGTATGACCTGTTATAGACCGATGAACAAAGGGATAAGAAACATTGCAAGGTTGCAAAACTAATCACGGCTAGCTTGTACATTACAGAATGTTTCAATGATTTATTGGCTTTTTTGTGTTTGATTGAGATTTATTAGGAACCAGATTTATTGATTAAAAACTATGATCTATACAGGAATTGATGTTTTATCACCAATTCGGTAAGCTGAACCTGTTTTTGGTACTTATAATCTCCATGCTATACCTTGAAGCTCACCACGGCGGCCTTTATCCCTAGTCTCGTTTACCCAGGAAAGTATCCTTTTAGCATCAGATCTCTCGACTAACTCCTCATATATCTTTAGCCCTTCAAGCACATTAACCTACACATATCAAATGTTATGTCATATACAATGCCAGTTCGCAAATTACATGCCATCTAAATGTACTTTGTTAATCTTTTTCTTTATCTTGAATATTGGAAAACGAGGTATTTGAATTCCTAAAATCCATAGTAGAAAGAAAGAAATATATTCCAATAGATGGAGGGGCTGCAAGGAGCTGCAATAGGTCAGTTCTCGCGTACTCTTGAATATGATCTCTCTTTCTTTAGAAACTGTCCAGTAAACTACAAATTGCGTGCAATTTCTTTAGTTTTCATTGGGATTTATTGTGATTTTGATCATTTCATTGGTAGATAAGCACATGTTGGTTGAATTTGTTTGCATTTTGTGTTGAGTGCTTGGCAACCTTCCCAATGTAGATTCTCTGTGAGGGATTTTTCCTGTTATAATTGCCATTATAACATTTGGGCACAGCTCAAATAGCATTGATATGACCATTTTATCAGCTTTTGGGACTAACACCAGAATTTTATAAAATTCGGCCAATATATACAATCTAACATTAAATTCTTTTTGAAGATCATATATGCCGACATTATAACATGTAGTACACTCTTTAATTCATACAAAAGATGCAACGTTTCCAAAAAGTTAAATGAAAAATTCTAATCAACTGAAGGAGGACATGTTTGCTTCAGCATCCTGAATAAGAACAATGGTGATAATATTGAGACAAACAATATAAAATTTTCCTTGCACTCAGATTAGTGTGAAAATAATTCATACAAAGTACTTAAGATGTTATTGTTTTCCTAGTCTATGGTACTTGAAGTTTTGCTAGTTTTAAGTTAAGCATCCAGTACATTTTGCAAGCTGTAAGCTAGATAAACAGATATTTAGAAAGTTTGGTGGTATATTTTTTTGGCATGCGTAGAGATGGCTCCAGTATGATAATATGATGTTATTTGTTATTTTTGTTGTGGACTATAAAACACATTTTGAATCATAGTTTATAACCATTCTATCATCCCCTAACACATAATGCTGAATAAATGAAACATGCCCTAAAGTCCACCCCATCCAAGGCTGGGTAAGAACCACTATTTAATCCTTTGAACTAGGGTAATATCATTTTGCATGTCACAGCCAATCAACATTGTACAAAAGTTGCACGATTAAGATGAAACATACCATTTTTGGCATGCCTCTTAAACTTACTACAAACAGGCATAAAATGGACTACTTAGTTATGCTACACCTGTCTACAGGTCTATTCATTGTTCTCTCTCTGAACAAGTCTAATGCAACCCCATGTTTAAATCTCTTCAGACAATAACAGAGACAGCTAAGTCACTGAATGGAATGAAATAAAAGAGATAAAGGGGGAAATGGAGATTACCGTTTTGCTCCCATCAATTGACTCATTACATACAAATTCTTTTGGTATTATTTTCTTCTCTTTAGTGTTAGATGGAATCCTGCTTCCATTTTCACTGCTACCATCTACATAGTAGGGAAAGAAAAAAAAAAGCATATACCAAAATTAAGGTCATAGATCAAGATAGGCAAAGAGATAATTGAGACATGGACCTTTCGATTTGATCTTATTAAGATTTCGAAACCATTTTGATTGCTTTCAGTGATAGTAAATACCAACTGAGATTTTGGTCCATACCATTCACATGCTATTACATCCCAGTTAGTATGTATAGTAAAAGGACTGTCACCTCTATGAGACGTGACATGGTTTTCATCTGTAATAGTAGACACGCAGCTCTCAGATCCAAACGAGGTTTCTATCTCTCTTTCCTTTGACCCATTATTTGCCTCTGACAGTGCATCGCTGACTACTAAAAAGGTATTCATAGAAAAAAGAAAAGAGGGAAGAAAAGATTAGCCAAATACCAAAATCAGACAAAACCAAGAGATATGTGAGCCCAAAATGATTGTTTATTTAAAAAAATTTATGATAGAAAAATTAAACGTATCGCATAACATATATAATTATACATGTTGATCAAAAAGCTAACAAATGTATCACCATGCTAGTTAACTTAACATATTCTTCAGCTCATAAACAATGTTCAATGCAAGTGTAGTTCTACTCCTCTTCCCTTACCTTTTATTTATATTATTTCCTAGAGATCTTTAATTAAACTTCATAGAAAGAAGTTAATCTAAGAATCTAACATTATCCTCCTTTCTTCACTTTACCATGCAAATTAACTCTTGCTATGAAAAACTAAAAGTTGTGTTTTATTTGTCAATCAATCATAAAACTTATGTTATCAACGTTCATCAATTAAAAATGCTACCAAAACAACTTCCTGCAAAATTGAAACTAATTTTACCACGTTTCAGCTCTATTGACAGAACAAAATGGTGGCTTGACTGCAGCAACATGTATAATAAAGGAAAGTGATACATCAATAGGACCCACAGTAACCAATAGGCCATTACATATAATAATCATGGTGCCTGCTAACAGGTCATTGCACTATCACATAACACATTTCTGTGATTTTCATGATAAACCTCTCATATTATGGAAAATTCTACTGAGGGTGTGCTCCGCGGTGGTGAATGGGGAGGAAGGGAAGCGAGAAGCACCATCCACCTTTCTCCCGAGTTCTAATTTTATAAGGTTAATGGAGGGAATTGGAGAAAATCCCCTGCTCAATTTCTCAAAAAACCGTTCCCTCCTAATTTGAGGCCCCTCCCTTCCATCCATTCTCTTCCCTTTCAAACTCAGGAGCAGCCCCTAATAAGGTGTAGTGATCTCAGGGTATCATGTTAACATAGGTAGTTGATAAAAGGTAATATATCAATATCACAGGAGCAAAACTATAAAAAATGAAGTTTCTGAAGGTATTAAAAATATTTTTAACTCCAACCTTCCTCAGATGATCCACCACAGCTAACACTGACATTCTCCCGTGCTGTGCCCGAATCCGATCTGTTATTGTTAAAATAACGCCTGTTATTGAACCCTGATCCGTTATTATACCCGGATCCATGATCGTTCCCATGCCCATAGCTCATGCCATTCATCCCATGCCTTCTACCTCCACGTGACAGCGCCTGTGAGCTCTGTTGCTGAGGTGGCACCAGCGGCGCTGGGCCCGTTCCCTGCTGGCGACGCCACGCTGAGTGCTGAAGCGCCATCGCCACTTCAGCAACAGGAAAATACTGTTGGAGGTGGATAAGCGGAACCCAGTGGGCCCGGCGTTGCTGTAAGGACGCCGCCACGTGATCGTACTCCCCGGGACCACCAGTCAACCTCAGGTGAGAGAGAAGAAGGTCTATTATGGCGTTCGCAGCTGCGAACTCAGCACGGAGCCAGGAGATGAAAAGGTCTCTCTCATCGGAGATGGACACGGTGGCAGGGGAGGTTACGGAGGGAGGTGGCACGGCTGTCATGGTAGCCGGAGAAACTGGGACCACGGCTGACATTGTTATAGCGTGATGAGAGATGCGGAGCTAGTGGATGAGGTCTTGCATTGTGTGAGATGGTAATGTAGTTGAAAGTAAGTCCGGTCACGAGGAAAGTAGAAGAGGTGGGAACGGAGATCTAGGGTTTTGTTCAGAGTGGAGGTCTGGAGAGAAGGGAGAAGAGGACAAGAGGGGGATTGCGATCTGGACACACTGTAATATTCAATGTTAGAACTTAATCGATCAAACGGGAGGGTTGGTATGAAGCGGTCTTTTTTGTCTGCTGTTATATATATATATATATATATATATGTGTGTGTGACAGAAATTTTATAAGCGAGTTGATATATATAAATATTCATTAATATTGATTTTATTATTCAGAGTTATTATTTGGGTTAGTGATTGTATTATATAATTTATTTATATAATATTTTTATTATTTAACTTATATGAGTTATTATTCAGATTATTGATATTTCAATCGAATACTAAAGTATTATGTAAAATAAGTTGTATAATAAAATAATTAACATGAATAATAATTTATTTTATATGAATAATAAATTCCGTATCGAAAATGGTATTAATAATGATGTTTTCCAAACATTTTTCATTTTATAATACACGATTTTAACTGTTAAATTCGGATTCAATACATAAATGTAATTATTAGAAAATATTTTTAAAATACATAATATATAATGGATAGTTGAAATTGCATATGTTATAATAAAATAACGTATAGTTCGAAAAATATCTTGATAACATACTCATGAAGTCGAAAGTAAATTTTATTGTTATAAACAAAAATTTAAGTGAAGACCTTTATGATTGCAAAACACAAGAATAGTGAATCATAAAAAAATTGTAACAGACAGTATTGCCATAAAATTTATAAGACGAATGATAATTTGATAAATTTAGAAAAACAAATTTGCTATATGCCTTATTTATTATTCTTACACTGATTATCCTTTTTCTGAAATAGGTGTTGTTACTTTTTAAGAAAATTATATGATTCCTTTTATTGAATTTAAAGTCATAAAAACCTTTAGCAAGAAATTTTTTTTATTTTTCACTAGATTTGTTATACTGACTACTGTTCTAAAACTTTCTACTCACAGTGGATCTATTGGTACATGATACTCCAGGAGCATCTTATAATTTCTCTCTTTATAGTTTCTAGCTCCCTGGCTGCACCCTGACTAAAGTATAAATATACAGTCAGCATTAAATGGGTGGACCGTGGAGGTGGCTCATGTGGGTCCCTTGTTACTGCCTCTATGGTCTACAACTCAGCGTGGTCAAGGCGCAACTAGTCTACACAACCAAGAGGCACATCCACTGTGGAAGGTTCGAGAAACCGTGAGCGTCTGAGTAGTACGCTAGTACTGGAGACTTGAGAGGAGCGTAGGTTGGCGTAGATTTTCGTACGCACGGTCCTTGGAACAATCCTGGCCGTCCAAAGTGTGGTGTGGGAAACACGGGCTGCATCGAGACGGTCAAAATTGACTCGTGCTTGAAATGTTAAGTTCGAAGTAGCGAAGGTTGAATCATTGAATTTTCTTCTGGTTTCCGAGTGAAGAATTGAGAACTAAGAAAGCGTCGGTTGGGAAGGCAGCAAGCAGAGTCACGAGTTTGTTGTCCCCTCACTCCTTTGCTAGGAATTTTGAACAAAGTGCATGAACTTGGTATTCGTTGAAGAGTTGGTGACAGCGTCAAATTTAATTATAGAAAATATTTTTTTATTTATAATTTATCGGCTCACTTGTCAGTGATTCAGAAAAATTATGATATAATTCTGTCATATAAGATAAGTATGGCGGGGATGTGAATTCATTTGTTGAGTATGTATGTACCAGTAAAATGTGTTAAGTATGACCATTGACTAATTTCTTCAAATAATAGGATTCAAATTTTCTATTGATAATCATGTATTTTTTTGATATAATAATTTTATGTTTTGTTATCACTTTTTGATGTCATATTTTTTAAAATTTAATTTGATTATAGACGAAGCTCGGAATCTATTATCGGAAGTCAAATTTGGTACGAACTGAAAATTTAGCAAAATATATTTATAATGACACATATTTAATACTTAAATTATACAACTTATTAAATAGTAATAGAATCGACAATGAGATATAGTATATTGATTTTTATCATTGATTGGTTGGTTATATATTGAAAATATCATAACCTGACCATTATATATCGGATTCATGACCTACATAAAATCCAATCAATCCCTATTTACACTCTAATCGCATGGATCATGTCTATGATATAAGATTTCAATATTAAAGTTTATTTTTGTGAGTGTTAATATTGTCAAGAAATCCTAACAGATACTATCATTTTCTATTTTTTTTGAAGGGACAAGATAATTTCATAATTTAAAAGAAAATATTAGACTATGATGTAAACACAAATTATAAAACATGTATATTCTATCAATATCTTGCCACTTTTTTGTTCATCGCAGTATATTTTGTGTAGATAAATATTATACGAGCTAGATATTAAACAAACACAAAACAATAAAATCATTGAATAAATATTTTATAGCAATGTAATTAATCTTTTTATTTAGGATAAAATTTTCAATTAAACGTGCAAAACTCATCTCATTCACAATTAAATCTAAATAATATGTACTCTCGTTAAAACTCAACTCATTTTTTTTATTGGTCCAATTCGATCTTTTTTAGATTCAACATGTTTTCATGAATCAACTAGCATTAAGTCGTGAAACTAAAAACTTCGTGGAAAATTACGATAAAAAACCTAACTTGTACATTGAATGACTTCGTTTACATTAATTTTCATGGAACAGGTCCATTCAAAAAATTCCTACGTCCTTTATTTTCTCGATAGATTCTTCGTGTTTGACTCTCTTTGGTCGTTAGCCGCGTTTTCTTTCTTATCACGATCTTCTCTTCTTTTTTGTGACATTTACAGACATAACCCTGTGAATTGTTGAATTATGTAGATATCTTGTGAAAATTTATTATTTACTGTTATAGTCCTTGCTCTGTATAGGCTTCTTGGATCCAAGAGGATATTAGAAGCGTTCAAGTTAAAATAAAATTAGAAGTAAATCAAGCAAGCACTTGATTCCTCGAAGTGAGTTTGATGTCAATGATATTATATACCATGAACGAAAAATTGAATTAATTAAAACCAAAGTTATTTTTTAGAATAAAAAACACACGCGACAAGTAGATAAAATAAGACCTTTAGAGTATGTTTGGCAGCCTCCATTCTAACTGAAATAGCAGAATAGCGTGCTATTCCAACTGGTGTCCTGTGCCAAACGCTGAACAAGATTTCAGAATTGTGAGGTGAATAGCCTTTTTTCATATTCAACTATCTTGATGGAATACTTCGTGCTAGAATAACGAACTGAAGCCCATTTTACCCTTTTTCGTTAATTTTCTCCCCCTCTCTCTCTAGTATTGATGCCCCTATTATTTGATGTCAAATAGCTGTATATGAGCTATGTATTTTAAATTTTTATAAGCATTAGCCCAGGCAAAATTGAGGCTTCGTGTATGTTAATGTAAAGTTGTTGCATGCCACTCATATCATAAGGCAAATGATGTGATTAATATGTGGTTGAGCTTGATTAAAGAAATAATTTTTGACATAACTATTCATATTATTTTGTTCAATCCGTGAATTTTAATTTCATTCCACTAGGCAAATCCTACCAGGGGAAATGGGCAAATCTGTCTGAAGCACAATTTTATATCTATCCCGATTTGGACATGTATTGTTTCAGCTAAAAAAATTGCACTAATGTGATTATCATTTTTCAGTAAAATTAAAAAATTAAAAAATATAAATATTTTTTCTTAAATATTTGTGTGATTCTTGTACAAAGATCATCAATTATATTTCTTTAGAGCAACATAATTTCCTCATTACATGTGAGGGGCATTTTGGTCTTTTCATATCTCCGTTTAATTTTTTATAATCTTTCATTTTACTATTTCAACTAATATTTTATGAAATGATATTTTCACTCTTCCGAATAATACAATAATAACATTATTTTTTGTATTATTAAAAAAAATATTATTCTGTCACTATTCTACTTTTGTTATGCAAACAGTATTATTCTACCTCTATTCTTTATTTTGCCAAACGGACCCTTAGTTAATAGATATCTAACTTTATTCGTTAATATTGAGATATCCGTCAAAATTCTCTAGATCTACATTAGAATAAATTGTTACTTCCTCTAATGACACGTTTCTTAAAATTTATATACGAGCGATCTAATTAAACTTTGAAATCAATTCTATGGGAGTCATCATATTTATTACTATCATGCAAACAAATGAAGTAGGTAGGTGCCATATTGCCTTCTTAACTTGGTATCTTCACGGAATTATCAAAATAATATATATTTCATTTTATTGTTATTTTAAATTAATTACATGTAACTTTTGCTCCTTCACGGAGGAAAATGGATGTTGCAAATTAGTTAGCTTATTCTTAAACAAAATCAAGCACAATCAATTAACATCAATCACTAAACAATTAAAAGTACGTTAAATCCAAACTAATTTTCCGTGCAATGACAATAGGGAGATTTTGAAGGGCATATAAGTAAAACTTCCGTTCTTCGTTTTTTCCCTTTCCTTTTTTTTCGCTCGTTTTTCAATTCTGCTGTCGGTACTATGTACTAGGTACATCTTCTCGAATTTTTTTTAGTCTATAAATAATAATAATAATAATAATAATAATAACAATAATAATAATAATAACAATAATAATAATAATAATATATTTGATTTTAAATGTTTGATAAATTTACATTTATTATCTGAATATACGCATTCGAAATTATATTTAAAAATATGGGTTTATGATTTTAAATCTATTAAATATTTTTATTTTTTATTTAAGTTTGAAACTGGATGTTTCTGAACGTACGCGTTCACAAAAAACATGTGAACACAGGAAAATTTGTATTTTTTGCGTCTAGATTCTGCATTCAGAAGCATAGAAGCAAAATTTTGACATTTACATGTTTTCTGTGAATGCCTATGTTCAGAATTTTTCAGTTCTAAATTTAACGATATTTGATATACATTGTGAACGTCTGCGTTTAGAAAATAAGCATAGATTTATCAAATATTTGATATTAAGGATATTATTGTTATTCATTTATAAAATAGGGATAGATAGACAAAAAAAATTCCCATCTTTGTATTGTAGCATGGAATTTGGAAAAAGGGAGATAATATATAGGTACCATAGTTGATACCATTATCAATATCAATTTTATTATTCAGATTAAATGAGTTATTAATTTTATTAATAATTTTATTATGCAACTTATTTTATATGAACCTAACTCTGAAGTTTATACTAAAGTTCAATATTTTTATTATTCAACTTATGTGAGTTATTATTTATATTAGTGATATTTGAGTTAAATAATAAAATACTGTATAAAATAAGTTATATGATTAAATAGTTAATATGAATAATAACTCATTTTATATAAATAATAAAATCAGTATCAATAATATCATCAATGTGATATCTCTCAAACATTTTCCTTCGGAAAATCCAAGGCAGATGAAGCAAAGAAATTAACGGTTATGCACTTATGCTAAGGTTCATTTCTTGCTTATCTTATGTAACTACTACTTTACTCTTTGATCTTTTAAATTCTTTAGAGCATGCTATATCTTAGTAAGTTCTATGATCAGATAACAAAATCACAAAAGATACATACTGGTAAGAGAGAAAAATGACACTGTTAATTAACAGAATACAACAGTACAATTCCGATTCTTCTTGCGAGTTGGCCGGACTACATTTGATTGATATTTTTCTCTCCTAAGGCAAAATAATATCCATGTTTGTTAATTATGTTACCACTTAGTAACTTGCAAATAAGATTATAGTTTTGAGTTAGCATGACTAATTTTATTATAATATTTGGTAATATTTGAAGAACTTGTATCAGTGATTTATTATCTTAAATGAGGTTTAAATAAGTTAAAAACATTTATATATAGATGGATTTATCATATTGTAAATAGCATCCCAATATACATGTTTACTATAAAAAGAATTATAAATTATTTAGAATAGGCAAAAGTGAAGTTTAAAGCAAGCATTTAATAATATAAAAAATACTATTATTTTTGATGAATTTTTGATCTGAAATTATGTCTGAATAGTTGTATGCAATATGTTTTGCAAATGCATTTTAACAATATATATTTGCAGTAAGGGTAGTGATACAGTGCCCTCAACTATGTCCCTTCACTTCTTCAGTTATCACTGTGTGCGGGGTTCACGTCCTGATGCTTTTTAGGGAGGCTTTATTTGTCAGAAACAGTTAGTTCATCAGAGGACATAATGTTGGAGGTAAAATGTATTTTTCTTTTTAGCAAAAGCAATGAATCAATTTGAAACATCAGAATTCAGAAACAAATCTTTCTCATCAATCAATAACTATAAATTCTGTTATCCACTAGGCCCATTCGTCTTGGAAAAAATAGTAGAAATTGTCTGCTAAGAAAAAGAAGTAATCCAAAACTGGTCTAATAATAACAATTGGTAATAGGCTCATAATTCATAAAAAAATGGATCTCACCATATTAATTAATATGTTTAAACCAGAGAAGAGCGAATCGATCTTCAATTGAGCCCATGAACTGTCTAACTCCAATCCAAAGAAAAAAAACAAAAAGAGAGAGAAAAAGGAAAAAAAAAACAATTCAAAGCAAGGTCTGACACTGACACGCTAAAGTCTTCGTGTTTGATCGGCGTGTCGGACACCTCTCGAAGACAAGTCTCAATGGAGTGCAGTGGTGCTTCTCCGGCGACAGTGGCGCACCCCCGCCGTCTCCTTCCTGGATTCCTCTCCGTCGATCTCTGTAAGGTGAGAAAGCTTGATTCGTTTCCGATATCCATTTTCTTCCTTTCCCTTGGAGAAGTTAGAGAACTTCCTCCTTTGCTCGTGGAACTGAGCTGATTTCAATTGTCAGGAGCTCAACTGTGTTCATACTATCTGCAACAGGGGTTATAAGTTTTCACAAGTGGAATCTTTACTGGTCAATTGTGTGTAATTACTCTAATTTGATTATTTAAAGAGTTAACAAAATCCATACATTTATACATTTATGTTAGGAGTTGGAGTTCATACATAGGAGCTGCGCCACTGCGGGGTACCGTACAGGTGTACTATCAACCACCCTGGCCCACCTGTCAGCCACAGGATGCAGTCATCTCCTCGTGCCCTTTGTTAAAATCCGGGAACGGCTCAAGGAGGCTGTTGAGGAGGTTTTTGACTGTCAGTTTGAGTTGTTTGTTGAATTTACCGCATTAATCAGGTGCTAATTTAGTTGTCTTTTCGTTATTATATGATTTCATTGAATTCTGAACAGTTTTGATTGTTAATTTGATACTGGTACAGGTAATGATCTTACAGTGCTGACGTCTTTTCACATGTTTTAATGCTTTGTTTGTTTGGGACTGCCTGACAATTACAGAAATTGTAACTTGAGGGCAACTTGGTGGAGGTTAGGATTAATAGCCAAATTGTGAAAATCAGGGAATAAATTGAAGTTTAGTTACTCAAATGAAACTTATATGAGACTGATTTGGGTTGCTCTTACAATGTAACGATATTGTTTTGATGTGACCAGTACCTTTAACTACCCTTCAAAAGACCAGTACCTTTAAAACTAGCAGCCATTACCAAGTATGTACTAGTAAAGCTTGGAAGTACTTGTTATGTACACCATTACTAGAGAAAACACCTTTTATGCAATTATCAGTATAAAGATATTATTAGGTACTAATAATACAATGTTTCATTCATATTGGCCAAATGTAGCTGGTGCAAAGGTGCTTCCATTGGATGGCATAGTGATGACAACAAACCGTATCTTAAACAAAGAGATTTCACGGTACAAACATTTATATTTGACTGTAGGTCTCTATATAGTGAATTGGGCCTTCATGAAACTTGTTCCTTCTTTTTTCTTTTTAAAATGCATTTTACCAAGTGGAGAAGGCTTACAAGTTCCGTGTCAGTAGTTTGAAACCTGAGAGGTTTGGATCCAACCTCTTGAAAGTATACATAAAATCAGATAACACGAGACACTTAAAAAGTTTGCTTCTTATTTTCTTCATTTACTTGTTCATTTTTTCTTACCTTCTTTTTTTTATATTTTTGTTGGATCTTTGTTCACTAGTGAGAAAGAAGCTAAACAAATGAAAGGACAGCAAAATATAAATAATGATGGTAGTGGTTATTTAATAACAGTTCTCCTTCATTCTTTTTTATTATTGCTGATGAAAGGCAGTTTGCTATCTGAACGACCACAAGAAAGATTTCAAAGGAGGTACATTTCGGTTTCAGGATGGTGAACCTTCCTCTGTTGCACCAGTTGCAGGTGTAAGTACCAATGTCCTTTAATTTTACTTATTTGAAAGGGGGAATGCAGATTGGAGGGGTCCTATTGTACAAAAATAAAAGTTTCCAGACCAAACTGCACTATTTCAATTGTTGGGACCCAGATCACATTTGGAAAAATTTCAAGGTCAAATTTGCATTCTTTAAATTATTCAGGGACCATACTGCACAATTGGTGAACTTTCGTCATCTTCAATTGTTTCAGTTACCAAATGCATGACCTAAAAGTAGAGGGACCAACTTGGTTTTTTTTTTTTTAGCAGTTTAGGGGTCAGAAGTGCATCCTGTTTTCTGTTTGTTAGTATAACTTTTCCTGTTCTCTCTCTTCTAGGATGTTTCAATCTATACTGCTGACTATCGGAATGTTCATAGTGTAGATGAGGTGCATCTCTCTCTTCCCTCTATATATTTCTTTTTATTGGGTTCTTTTGTCCCAAGTGTTATGAAATCAGGTCCAGCTACTTTGTTGAGTTAATGACCAGAGCTCTTTCTACACTTCTTAGTTCTTATGAGAAACTGAGCCAGATCAAAATTCAACAACACATAATTGTGCAGTCATAAATCCATCAGAAAATTTTATTTTAGTTAACTACTTAACTTTGAGTTAAGCAATCATGCTTCCGTTCCTTTGATGTCTCAGTATAATCAATTTCAACGCAAGTAGCATCAGTATTTGCAACTGTTGCTCAACTTTACCTAGTTAACCCTCAACGGACCTAATTGAGTCTCAATTTGCTCAGCCTGGTGTGGCCAGGGTCTTGACTTAAACAGTATACTCAAACCAGAACCTACTATTTAGCAGATAATAGAAGGAGAGAGGTTAACACTTACCCTCTGGTTCACTCGGGACAGCGCCTCTGATGAGGACCCAAAACTTCTTAACTTCCTCTCGCAAGCCTTACAGAGAGAAAGAGAGAGCCTATATCATCCTCTCCCAGCATCAGATAACATGTATTGGTTCTCTTATGATGGGTTGGGTTTTGATCTCCGCTGCACACGGGCCCGCCAGCTTGGGTACTTTTTCTATAAGTCTGCTTGTAGTGAGGAGATTCCAGAAGATCCTTTTGAGATGCTTTCAAAACCTTTGTTTATTGGCAGAGGAGATGAGATTTTTGAGAAGGAATTTGTCAACAGTATGCATGCGTTGCAGGTAACTCATACATTTTAATACTATCGGTTAGCCATCATAACAAATTATATTTGAGTATTCCCGGTTCCCTTTATTTGCTCCATAGAAAGCTGGAAAGGATGTAGCATGCTTGCTACCATACCTTATCTATTGGGCTTAATTCAGATGTACACCACTAGGTATGTGCATGGACCAGACTTAGTAGGAATGTTTTTCCTTTTCATGTTGGCTACATGGAAGGGTTGATTCTTTGTAGAAATTTGATACCGGCTGCCAACAAAATGTACCACACCAAATGTCCTGAAACCCTTCTCCAGTACAGTTTCTTGTTTTGGTCTTAATATACCATTTGTATTTGGTACACCATATGTTGATAAGTATATGTGCTTTGAACTTATATTTGTACCTTTTTCACTTGCTAAGGTTTGTGTGGGTACATTGAAGAGGTTTACTTTGAGCTAGTGTGTACTTAAACTCACAAAAAGCTGGTTGGTGAGCTTAACTTCAAAATGTATCGGATTGGCTTCAAATGACAAGTCCAAATCATCGAAACCGAGATATTTCATGAGTAACATGTTTACGTGCAAAATTTATAATGAATTAATTTATTGTGAAGTCTAGTAGTAAAAAGAAAAAAGGATGTGCATTCATTTTTCATAATTTTTGACTGGTTGAATTTATAATAAAAGAAAATGAAAATCTACAAACTTGGAATATAAATACATTACTAGTGAAATAGATCGGTTCCAATAGTTTGGATTCATCGTTTGATGCCTATCCAGTAAGTTTTGAAGTTAAGCTTACCAACTACCTTTTGTGAGCTTGAGCACATACTAGCATTAGTTCGCTTTGAGTTTCTACCAAAATCTTTGAATAACTAGGCTAAATAGAATCAAAGAGCTATATTTTAACCTGAAATATAACAGGTGATACAATTTTATCACTGGAAAGCCACTGAGATTGTAAAAGTTAGAGGCACCATTGATCATGCCAAATCATCCGAGCAGAAATTCATCTCCAGGAGACCGAGTTATATTCAACTGGTTTTACCGTGTGATCAAGAGCTTGCTGAAAGTATTTTACAGTGTGATTCTTGTGTGGAAATGGAGAATTTATTTAGTTGGGATGATTTTGCCGTTGCTGTGGAAGACTGGGAGAGGTACACCTCTGAATTGAGGAGACAGTTGTTTGCTTGTGTGCCATTTTGGTTGTCTTATCAAAGTATTTATTATATTGATCCATCTGAGCTCAGTGGATCTGATAAATAGCTTCTGGTGTATTAACATCACATATTTTACCATTGCACTCCTTTTGAAGATTTGATACATACAGTCCTCTTTCTTTTACCTTTTTTGTTTGTTTAAACAATCATCAATCGCTAAAAATCTAACTCCTATCGGATACTGATATATTGTTTGGTTAATAGTTTTGTAACCATTCTTAGATGACTGGCACATATCAGATTATGCTTGCAATTTGACTTGGTTAAAAAATTTCTTGTTTTCACAAGAAATAATGTAATGTTTCCAGTTATGGTCATCTTAGTTGCAATTGTCTATTTTAGTAAGGTCTTGCATTAATTTCTTGCATATATGAAGCATCATCCATCAATAATAATACGTCACTTCCAAACTAGCATCTTTACTGCTCATAGTAGTATTGTGCAGGTTGACATTTACAATAATATTATAAAATTTTATACTGTTGTTGTCTCTATTTCACAGAATTGTTAAATCACTCAATTAAATTTCTCAACTTTGTGAAAGAGCTTTGGTTGTGTGTCCAAGTCATACTGCAAAAGTGTAATTGGTCAAAGCTTCACCTCAGTTTGAAATTTGAATAGAAATTAGTTGCTAGAAAACTAAAAAATGCGTAGGTCAGTCAGAAAATAACCACATAAATTATAAGGTTTTATTCTTAATAGAATACCAGATTGATCACCATTAACACAGTTTACAAATCCAACGCATTGCTGATCTATTTTTATCTACATCTAAATGTATCAGTCAGCACCTCTAATTTTACACAACACATATCAAATATCTGCTTCTCCCTTTCTCTTTTCCAATTGCTCCATAAGATCCACTCTCTATAATCTAGAATGAAGCGCGGGGTTGATCAGCAGCCTTGGCTATGCTCCATTTATACAAAACATTACCAAGAACATCGTAAAACATGAACTTAGCCTCAGTTTCGGACACTTCGAGGGACATGAATCCTTGACCATCATAGAAAAATCTAACTGTATCCTCATTCTTTTTAAACACATTCCGCCACGCCTTCGATCCCGCCCCACTTGTAATGTAATGCAGTTTGCTGAGATAGTAAAATAAATCATAAATCAAGAATCAACCTTTTTTGTTTAATGTTACATAGGTTTTTCTGAGATAAGAACTTCATGACAAAACCAAAGCTGCTTTCTAAATCATGGATTATTTTATCATTTCCTTTTTTCTGTATTCTGATAATTTTATCATTTCTATTATTTTGCTGCGTATTGTTCGTGAAAACAAGTTCAAAAAATTAATTTTCCTTCGTAATGAAAGCAGGAAGTTGCAGTTAATTTGAAAAGTATCCTCTGAATACATTTTGCAAAAAGTAAGGATATTATAATCTGATATAAATGAATTAGAATATCACCTGTCATTACTGCTGATATGTTGAAGGCAATGATCATGACCGTTGATATAAGCATCGACTGGATTCACCTACATGTACAAATCAAAATCTATGAACTTAGAAAATTACAGATGAGACGTAAATGTAGTACCTTCAGTTCATAGGGATTCTTTTAGATTAGAATTCTTGGTTTGTTAGTAGTTCTGTTACATTACAATGCTACCACACTTGATTCTCCTTGTCCCAAGCATATAAAAAATCCAGAACGATTCGACTATTATAATGCAAACATATGTGGAACATGATAACTTTGATCGGTTTCAAAATTGTGAAAAAAGACCAAGTTACTCTCAATATATATCCTATAAAAAAATTAAATAAATAAATCAGTAGATAGAAAATATGCTTAAATTTTCCTTACTTTATTTTATCAAAAAAGCAAATTAATAGGAAAATACAGATTTTCTTACAGAATTCGAGAAAGAACAAAAAAACAATTACCTTTAGAACAGGGAGGAGAAGCTGGAGCAGTTCAGGAGTGTCGCCATGTTCACTAGCGCTCCTCATGGTGTGGTGGCCCACAACAAATTTCCATGTTGCTGTTGATTTTTTAAGAGCCTCATCCAAGTCCTATACATACACATTTGTATAAATCGTGAGACGTGGTTTGTCTATTACAGTGTCAAAATGTTGTTCTTGCCAGCCACTGAAAAAGCTATAAAATAGTTCCTTATAAGAATTTTGGTCATTTCCGGGTATAATTGCAGCACTTTGTACCAATTGGATAACATCTTAACTTCAAATTTGATTTTTTTCTTGAGATACTACACAAAAACCATAGCTTAGTCAAGTCTCCTTGAATATCAAATATGGTCTAACGATCAGAGCTAACAGAGTCTTAAAATCGGTGTAGCATTTTGCCGATATAATTCAAGTGATACCTGAAGAAGATTGGAAAGGTAGGTTTCACGAGGAGCGACATCTCTCCAATCGTAGTGGGAACTTCCGGGGTTCGTCCAGTAGTCCAATTGAAACGGAGATGTATCCACCATGAAGAAATCCACAATTCCTAACAAAAAAAAAAGAAGACGGGAAAACAACATCAAAACAGCAGGAAATACAATATAACATGATTATTAAGGACCATTACCAGAAATTACATGTAAAAGAAATTACACGTAGAAGGATAATTTCACGCTTCACTCATGAATTATGTGTTTACTCTGCTGAATTAAATTACCTGAATTAAGAATAAATGATCTCATGCAAATAAACCGTTCGTCCTTCTCCTGCAAAACCGGGTTCAACTGAGCCAGTACATCTCCTCTGTAGTCATGATTTCCCAAAACTACACAAAAATGAACAATCAATCAAATTGGATTCACAAAATTAACCTTACAATTGTACTTTGAAAAGGCACAATTTGTAATTCAAACTACAAATTAGACAACACTTACTGAGATACCATGGAGTTTTAATGCTATCTGTGGTGTAAACGTCAGAGAAAGACTCAGAGAATGCAGAGTCGTCAACACCTGTTAGACCATCTTCATAAAAATTGTCTCCGGTAGAGATTACATAATCAATATTAAGTTTCTCTCCTACAATTCCCATCTATAGACATTAAAAAAATTGAGGATTAAAGATCAACAAAATAAAAAAGAAGATAAAAATTAGAGGCTTGTTGTTGACTCAGGGTTCATTTTTGAGTTACGCTGGGTCCTGTGAGTTGTAAATATAAGATTAGAAAAAAAGAGGAATAACTACAAATTAAACAAATAAGAATTCCCCAAGATACCTCAACTTTATAAAAATAAACAAAATACATCCATAACCATAAATGGAATGTCTAATTAAATATCTTTTTTCTTTAATTTCATAGAGGTAACCCAAACTAGTTCCTTAATCATGGTTATTTAGGTTTCAATCCTTGCATCATAGGGAATATATAATTTTGAAATAATAGCTTTCGTTAATCCTGACATTTATTTCTTTTCAAACGCTTTTCGTTGGATTTGAATCTAAATCTCTCCGTAAAAATATGAGATATATTATCATTATGCTGACTTACGTTATGCTAGACTTATGGTTATGCATCATAGGGAATATTGCATGATACGATATATCAACATCGCTACATATATAGTTAGGGCGGGAATCTCTTGACAACTATTGTTTTGACAAACAATTAATTTTAAAATAATTTCAAAAAAAATAAATATATTCTTTAACTATGTTTCAATTTTATATAATTTAAATATTATTTGATACTCTATCAAAGATCATTAAAAATCATTAAAATTATATAATAAATATAACAGTTCATATTTAATGGTCTTCGAGGAATATCAAATGACTTTTAAATTACATGAAATTTAAAACACAATCAATCTATAAATTAAAAAAAATGTTTATCAACTTTTTCAATTTTTGAGGATTTCTAAAAATTATTTCAAAATTGATTGTTCAGATTATCTAATTGTCAAGA
The DNA here is from genome assembly GCA_037678475.1 of x Bolboschoenoplectus mariqueter. Classification (NCBI taxonomy): domain Eukaryota; kingdom Viridiplantae; phylum Streptophyta; class Magnoliopsida; order Poales; family Cyperaceae; genus x Bolboschoenoplectus; species x Bolboschoenoplectus mariqueter. Next base: position 3,100,620 of record CM075251.1, read on the forward strand.
GTTCCCCTCTCATATAGTTATATTCGTTTGCTAGAGTAATCAAAACAATATGCATGCAAGGTATAAATCATCATAGAGACACAATAATCCAAAAGAGGCGAAAAGAAATAGATTTCATCAATAACCTGCGTAGCAACATTGGATTGATTATATGCTCCCTTTCTCCCAAAATCTCCAATTACGAGAATCGCCAAATTCCCTTCCTTCTTCTTCGGTAGATGCTGGATTTTCGTCAACTCGGAATTCGAAGGTGCAGATTGCAATGCGATCAATACCACGAGGAATCCAATCAATGCCACCATTTTCGCCATTAGTACGGAGAAAGAAAAGAAGAGAGAGAGAGAGAGAGAGAGAGAGAGAGAGAGAGAGAGAGAGAGAGAGAGAGAACGAGAAAGGAATATGTTTTATGTTACGATGAGAGAGCAAGCAAACGAAAGGAGAAGGAAGAGGAAAGAGTTAGCAATAAATGGGAAGACATCTAAACTTCGTTGCAATGGGAAAAGGAAAACATGTTTAGAATTGAAATTGATTGAGAGTTAAAAAAGGAGAGAATATACCGGGATAAATGAGAAAGGAAAGCAAAATTGACGGTTGTTTTTGTAAATTTGACAAACTTAAATAGGTATGGTCGGTTAACTATTTCCTCTTCTCCATTTTTTTTGATTGATACATATGTCTGTTTGAGAGCCTTGCATGTATCAAAAATTAAATTTTAACATTCAAATTAGAAAAAAATTGTCACTTTAATCTTCTAATTGACACATTAAAAGATAGTTAATATAAAAGTGGCTCAATAACTTTTCTTCATTTCTCATTAAAAGAAAATTTATATAAGAGCTGATACATTTTCACAACTTTCATATTTCTAGTCTTGGTAATCTCTTTTTTTTTGTCTTAAAAAATATAAATCTTGTGATCAACATATATTTTTTTGGTACAAATGCAATCATTTAAAAATTACAACTGATCTTTGCAAAACCAAAGAAGAAAATAAAAACATAATGAACAATCTCATTTAATGACAAAAAGATAAAATATTTATTGCCCTTAACTTCTTACTTAATATTATATCGAACCATCTCAAAATCTCAGCATATATTCAAAAAAATTTTAATAACAGAAAAACTCATAAAAATGATAAAAATATATTCTCTTGATTCTCAATTTTGTACTCTTAAAACACTACCTCACATTTATTATGTTCAAATTATGCACCCTACTTTCTTCCTTTGTATATGTCAATCTGTTATTTTCATCCGCAACAAAATAAATGGAGGCGTCCATTTTTGAAAACCGGAGAGGAAAGACCCAGAAGAAGATATCCCAATTTTGCCTATTCAAGGCGCAGGGTTTACTGCTGCTGCACCGGGCACATGTATGCATTGAAATTTACCCCCTGCATGCGCAGTAGGTAGGTAGGGGTGTAAACGGGTCGGGTTGATCGGGTTTCACGTCAATCTCTAACTCATTAGATACTATTCGGATTATAATATTTTCAATCTGTAATCAACCAACAAAAATAAAAAACCATTCAATCCATATTTTTTTTAGGCGGTCGGGTTGTGTGGGTTTCGCGGATTTTGTAGATTTTATTAATTGACAAAATTTTACATAGCAAAATTAACAACTAAAAGAAATTAAAATAACATATTATATAACAATAATATGACAATGGTTCTATTAGAAACTAAATTAGAAATAACATTATTGATAACAATAACATCACAAGTTTCTTACATAATCTAAACAATAGATTATTCATCGCAACAACAGAATAAAAATTTTATTATAGCATTATAATATTTTAATAAAGCATAAAGCAAAAATTGATCTAAGAAGCTCCTATCAATTTTCATCTCCAATTGGATTCGGTGCACCATTCAGATTTCAAACCTACAAACAAAAAAAAAAAAAGACATGGAAAAAATGAAATGTACAAGGCCTCAATTTATGCTTTTACAAATTCTTATAAATATAAAGATGCATCTCTTCATATACAAATAAAAAGATGTTGTTTATCTTCAAGCAAATCATTAAATATTAATTGTCTCTGTGATAGTAATATTTTATGTAATACTTAAAACCATTAATTCTGAAAAATCAAATATGAACCATATATACAGTGTATAATATTGCAAGTATAAAATTTTCTTTTTATTTCGCTTCAGATTTCTGAAATTGAGGATTAAATTAGGAAATCAAATAGGTTATTTTCTATTTGGAGAAGAGTTGAGAAGGAAATTGGGGAAAAAGACGGAGAGAGAGATGCTGTATATACAAAAGATTAATTACCTTACCTATTACACTCAATCAAGTCGGGTCGGGTTTTATCCGATTTTTATTTTACAAACCGTACTCATATATTATTAATCGGGTTTGTCAAAATACAACTCATGTCTAACTGCACAAAATTTAAATCCATTAATTTGCGAGTCAGGTTGGTCGGATCAGTCAGATTGATCGGGTCAATCGGGTTGCTCTTACACCCCTAGCACTAGGCGCCGAGGCATCACGCCAAGCGGCGGTGTTTGGAACTATTAGATACTAGATAGACATGATCCATAATCCACTTCGTAGGCCTTGATTGAACTATGTATCAATTTTCATATGGAATTACTTTTAATTTATTTTTATATGAATATGAAGATAAATTTAATTTTTAGTTTCTATAAAATATCTTATTCGAATTTCGAATATACAATCTTCCATATAAAGAATATTATCTTTATCATTAAATTAAAAACTGATTTTTATTTAATATAGATTATATATCATGCGCATGCACAAGTCCTCTCTTCTTTATTCGCATATAAAAAAATTTCTAACCCTCAACAGATGGTATCATTAAGGTTTATGTACCTCGTAATTATCATATAAAGATTGATAGCTACATCTCAAAGATAATTTGAAATTTTATTAAAAAAATTTTTGCAACTTCTGACATATATTATCAACTATACATAATTTTTCCTGAAAGAATCAACTATAGATTGTGCAACACTTCCAGGTGACAACAAATTAAAAAAATGCAATGTGTAATCCATCGTAGCTTTTATGTTGGATAGCAATAGCAATTAGAACATGTTTACGTAAAATGAGCCTTTATACATGGCGAATATTCCATGGATATATATAATATATATATGGAGTAAGCTCCAAAGGATATATAAAGGATATTCTTTTCTTTGTGCACTATTATACTAGAGAATTAATATCGTCACAATCGAGCAAGAATATGCTATTCTTTAAAGAATATTATTATTTGTCTATTGCGGATTTTGAAAGAATAATGTTTGACAACACTGAATGCGTTTATATTTAAACACTTGTGTATTTGTATCTCTTAAAGTTTAGATCAAATTAAAGCATGTGAAGAATATTTTAAAGATGAGTACTAAGTACGCTGGGGGCAACTATAGAATTCGTACTAAATTTTATTTCTTAATAGGAAATAAAGAATATTTTTAGTTTTATATCTGATTATGCCAATAAAATATTTAAATTAATTGGCTTTAGCTTTCTATCATAGAACCGGTTTATGGGCATTATTTATTTTTAGGGAAATATTTAGGAGATACCATTATTAATACAATTATGAATTATTATTAATTTTAATGACTTTATTATTCAATTTAAATATCACTAATCGAATAATAATTTATTTAAGTTGAATAATAAAAACACTATATAATATAAATTATATAATAAAATCGTTAACATAAAAAATACCTCATTTAATCTAAATAATAAAATTGATATCGATAACGGTATCAGTATATCAGTTCCCTTAAATGTATCTTTATTATTATTATTATAACCTAATAGGTTAACAAAATTACCAACATGACTGAAAATACTGTTGTCTGAGTCCCCAATTTATATCAATCTGTCTACAAAGAATCCCTTTAGTGTTCTTTCTTCATTCCATGTTCCATTTCTTTCACCAAAAAAAAAAAAAAAATCTCCCCTATTCCTAGGAAGTAGGAAGGAAATACAAAATATTTTGCTTGGAAGACAACATTGGGTGGATATTGAACTGCTTTCAACTGAGAAATCAGGCTGTCAGTGGTCAGATCTTTTTCTTATTTTTAACTTACAAGGCAAGCAAAATATTTTCAGAAGATTTTAATGCCTTCCTTACACTTAATATTTAAAAAGAAAAGAAAAATAATAAGGGCAGAGTTTTGGACTTTGGGCTTAATTTGCAGAGATGATTTGTAGGCCCAAAACAATTTGTTTTTAGGTCCTAATTTTCTTTGTATGTTTCTGGCAGTAATTTCTTGCATCTATCTTTCCATATGTACAGAAATGCATATCCTTCCAAATTAATTGCTCTTTAGCATGCACATATTCTGAACATGGAGTTCATATTTTCTGATGCAGCATATTATCCATCTGATCGTATTAAAATTTATACAAAATAAATTTTGAAAAGACTCCACTATAATTTATTCGTCTGTATGTCATGTAGTATAGTGCTGTGCAGTAGAAAATCAATACTCCTAAACATGATGTATATGTTATCAAGAGCTCCATGTCTCCATGGCAGCTTTTCATATTATAAAGCGATTGTTTCTTAGTTTATGCTGTTGACATAGTGACTCGCTTCTTTCACACTTCTACTAAACTCTTCAATTGATTAGAGAGGGAATGGACTAATGGAGGGTGATCCGATGTTTATCAAATCAAATTTAGAATGAATAGGTACATTTTATCGTTGGATCATCAATTCTCATATTTCATATGAATATTAAAGCTTCCAAATAAAACTTTAACGTGAATTTTGATATCATCAAATAATTATCCTATCCATTAAAATCAAATTTGATCCGATGAGCACAGACACCCCTCTTCCTTGAGATAGATAAGTGTAAATTCATAATGATCCTTCTAAAGGCTATTTTGTGTTCACCTGCTTTATTTCTTCTGAAAATTAGATTGGGGTATTTGTCTGTATGCAGAATGGGCCAGAACGGGCTCAAGACCGTGGGCTTGGGCCGAGGTAAGGAGGCCCTATCAGATGGTACCATATTTTCAAGTCAATTTTGAGAAAACTCTTTTGGCACCATGCAATTCATTTCAAAAATCATGTTGGATAATTCATATTGGATCATATACAAGGCACCTATTTTTGAGAGTGCATGCCGGCTGTTTGTAGGTGATTCAATTCGTCTCCTTTATGAGTCATTTTTTTCAACCGACCAATGATGCTAATGAGGAAAATATGATTGTGGATGGTTGAATTATTAAGAAGTTCTTTATTAGTAATTTTTTTTATTCTAATAGTTCTTTTTACAATCTTCTCAATTCTCAATTTTTTTAAATATGCAAATGTACGGAGTCATTGATTGACATATTTGGTTTATTCAATAAGTCAATGGACCAAATGTTATAAAAGTCAGACGATTGGTTTGACCTAGAAATATCAAAAGAGGAGTCCGATTTAGTTAATTTGGTTCAGTTATCAAATCTAAGATTTGATAAGCAGTTGACGAAAAAAAAAAATTCTGATTAAACCAGCCGATTTTTTTAAAAAAAAATCTAGTGAACCAAACACAAAATAAACTCATTTTTTTTGGTCTTTTGTTGTTGTAGGTTTATATAGAAAATACTTGAGTATGATAAATAATGTTAAGCAAAAAAGTATAGAAAATTTGAAATATATTGAAATACTTATTGTTGGACGTTAAATAAGAAAAAATGTATACATGATACACTTTCTAAAACAAATACTTAAAAAAATTCTAAAAATAGATAATTTTGTATTATATAAGATTTTGAAATAAAGAATTTATTGAGTAAATTGGGTTTGAAAATTTAAGTTGATTAGATAGATTTTTGAGTTAAACTTACCAATGGTCTTGGTGAGCTTGAGCTCACGCTAGGATTTCTCTATAAATTCTTCATATTAAAATCTTATAGAATAGTGAAATTTTCTATTTTTAAGATTTTCTAACTATTTTTTTTGGATTTTAATTTTAGTATCTTAGGATATTTTAATACAAAGAAATTCTTGAGCAATTCAGATTTGTTATTTGAAGCCGTTTCGATCATTTTTTAAGTTAAACTCATCAAATAGTTTGGTAAGGTTAAGCTCATGCTAGTTTTACTCTATATATATAGGCTAAAATGCAACGTGTTGCACAGATAAACTCGTACAATGGCTCTAAATCTTTAAATTGAAAATGAAATTGATTGATCCGAACCGTTCAATATAATCTCCATATCAAAAATATTATAGAATATCAAATTTTACATTTTTTTAGATTTTTTTAGCTTTTTTGGATCTGAAGAAAAATAATCGATTTAAGAATTTTGGAGCATCCAATAAGAACAATTTTCTCTCCATAAAAAAATATCAAAACAATTAAAAAAAAATATAAAATTCTGTATTCCACGAGATTTTAATATAAAAACTATACTAGACGGTTCGGATCAGTCATTTTTAACTTAAAATTTGAGATTTTAATACGTCATACAGATTCATTCATACAACACGTTATATTTTAACCTCCCCCCACACACACACACTGCAATACAATCAGGCTCAACATCACGACGCGATCCGATCACTCCTCACTTTCTCTTTGAGCTCAGACTAAAGGAGGCTCGCCGGCGAACAGGTACATATGATATTAATTTAACAGTCATCTGATCTCCAATGGCTCTCTGCTGACTGAGTTCATTCATACAATCATAATATCTGTTGCTGTAGTCGGGGATTTATTATGACACGCGGTTTGACTTTTGAGCTCTCAGATTCGGATCAAAACTGTATCTACTGCTCATAATGTTTTCTAAGGGTGCTTTTCAAAATTTGTACAAGGTTTGTGTTGAACGGTTAATTGAAAAAATTGTATGCTATATATATATATATATATATATATAATTTTAAGATGTGAAAACTACAACAACGGACGTAAATATCTTCTTTAGAATCTCTAATGCCACCTCTACTCCTCCTAATAAAGTGATGGAAACAACTCATAATATTATATCCACCGACTATGCTTACACGGAGGTCGGCAATAATACAAACATACATCAATGTATGACTCACTGGAGCCTTGGTTTAATTTGGTTGGTAGCTTTCAAAAGCCATCAAAATCAATGACGAAGGACGGTTCCAAGATGTTTTGCCATTTTCTGAAATATTGATACGGATCTTTATTGGTCTTCATTGTTAAACGCTAAGATTTGCTTAAATATGTGGTACGTAATTGTCTCTATTATTTATGAATCAAATCAAAACCAATTCTGAAAGTTGACAACATGTAATTAATATGCATATTTTACAGATGCACAGAACACGTTCATCCTAAAATATTGAAATTTTTGTGCATACAGGCCACTGATCTGATCTCGTCAACAGACCTACTATTTCTAATTTATTTTTTCAATTAATTTTGAAAGAAGACTGTAACTTTTTGAAGTTACATTCGTTATCATTGAATTTATAACAAATAAAACCCATAAAAAGTTCTTAAAGAACTCTCTTATCATTGTCAAAATCTGAACTATTGTGATAAAAACGAACCATTTTAATTTCAATGACAAAAGATACAGACTCCTACTCATAACTTTTTATTTTTAAAAAGCTTGTGACCCTACTTAATTCATGTTAGCTGTGTTATTAGGTGTGCTTTGATGCATCATATTTCACATATCATGACTCATGAGGAGCCTTCACTAGAAAAAAAATATCATTTTTCTTTTCTTTTTCCCCCTTTTTGGAGGATCTACTACCTATCAATTTGGCATAAAGCAGTAAACGACAACTGCATGCATTTCCAAAAAAGGCTTGATAAGATAATTATGGTGCCTTTTTGCATTTGCAAAAGTTCATGCTTGACCTCTCTCAAATTAGGTCTTCAATTTATTTTACTTGATAATATGCCCTCTCATAACAAACTATTACATAAGCCTTGTTTGTTTTTTTAATTAAAGTAATTAGAAGTAATACATAAGGCAAACTTGGGACATGTATGTCCAGGTTTTTTATATTTTTATTTTTATATCTACATGCTTAAGATACAACAAAAAAACGCTACAATTTAGGAGTCCATTCATGTTTTGTTCACCATCCACCCCTTATATGTTATAACATAATTAATTGCTTATACTAAGTGTTTTGGTTGCTACTTGCTCTATTATACAATTTATGGATATTGGGAGGTGTTTTTTGGGGTTTTTTTTTGTCTCAAATACTCTGTACTTGAGTTAGTAACTGTATGATGAACTTTGTAATGAATTTCCGAAACGAAATGAAAATTGGTGGGCATATACCCACTTTCTAAAAAAAAAAATGAAAAATATATAATTGTTATAAAATCTATAAATATATATAAAGTAAAGTTAGAGTGAATTTAAGTTCATCAAAGACGTTGATGAGATTAACTCAAAATCTATTGAATGAGCTTCAAACTATAAATTCAAATTGCTCAATAATTTTTTTTATTAAAATTTTATAGGATACCAATTTTTTTTATTTTTAGAGTTTTCTAGGTATTTGTTTCAGATTTTGAAAAAAAGACCCATTTTCATATACAAATATTAGTTATTTTATTATTATTTTACAGTTATTTTCAAAAAATATCAAAAAAAGGTTAGAAAGCTCTAAAAAATAGAAATTTTGATATCCTACAAGATCTTAATATATAAATTTTATTGAGCAACTTAAATTTATTATTTGAAGTCGATTTAATTAATTTTCGAATTAAACTTACTAATCCTCTTAGTGAGTTTAAACTCCCCATCCTCCTAGCTTTACTCAATATATATAATATATAAAAATGATAAATAAAACATTAACAATTATGTATTATGAGTTACAAAAATAAATAATCATGATTGATGTATAAGTGGATTCACATTTAAAATGAATATGACGAGGATACAATATGAATATTTTCCATCATTAATGATCTCATCATAGAGACTATAACTATTAATCACAAACATGTGCACAAAAAAGTACTAGTCTAGAAATAGGATCCTAAGTACTAGTCATGACTCATGACATGATATATAGTGAATTTAATTCTGGTTCTCAATCAATTTTGATCTACAATCAATTCACATTCATACGAGGTAACGATCTACAAACCTACGTCAGGCGTGCCACATAATGTAGGTGGTTCACCAAGGAATTCCAATCCAACAACATCTAGTACACACATATAATGATATAATATACGTGCATCATAAATTCGTAGGAATGCAATTATAAAATGACAAAATTCATTAGGTTTAATATATATATATATATATATTTGGAAATCTTCATGGAGTTGGTAAAATGAATCTAGTTTCTTTAATTTTATGCATATTTCAATTGTAATATTTTTAGAATTTTTGAAAGATGAACCTAAGATATTTTTCAAAAAATATTGGTATTTTTAGAAAAAAATATCAATATTTATATGTTAAATATGATCTTTAAAAAATCATCAAAAATAGTTAAAAATCTTAAATACAGTAAAAGTTGGTATTTTACAGGATTTTAACATAAATATTTTATTAAGCTACTAAAATTGATATTTCAGATATGAAAGATTAAGATTTAATCTATTAGCATATCACATTTGTACTAACATTAGTACATTAACACTACTCAGTAGTATAATAATGATAATATATTCTTCTCAATAAGGGACTTAGTTACATGCTTTTTTATAAGGCCGGACTATATGTTAAAAGGATGACGAGAGATGAATATCAAACTTATTAGAAATAATGAAGCTCATGAAATCAATTATTTTTATAGAGGAATGACGATTGCACCTCCATTTTGTACCCTTTTTGCAGCACAACTTTGTTTATGTTTTTTCTGAAAAATATAAATTATTGACGACATAAGTATTTATACCTTATTTTGCTAGTAATAAAACTCTAAAAGCTATATTTATTATTTATTCAATAAAGTTTTTGTGACTTTAGATCTAGAGAATTTGTATGTTAAGAATAGAAATCTTTTGAATGTAAAATATACAGATAAAAAATAATTTATTATAATTTATTTATTTACTTATGTTGCAATGAATAAGTTGGTGATATAAAATTTTATTAAGCATGATTCAACTAATGAAACAAAGAATCCGGATACATGAAAATCAGATTTACTAGAAATAATGAAGTCAATATGGATTAAATTACTTTAATTTATGTATCATTTATTTATCTGCAGTGTAGTAGTTGGAGATAATTGTAATGAGTCTGATCCAATTTTTATTTTGGTGGAATAAAGAATCAGGAAACATAATTAATTATATCCCAAATTAATTAATAGCACATGGTATTGAAATTCCAATAGTTTTTGACAATTTGGATGTTTTCACAACACTGTTTTGAAGTCCAAAAAGGGAGAAATTATGAACTTGGATAACTAAGAAATCTGGATTTTATATACTGTAGTTATATATGCAAGTTGCAAGATAAGGGTTATTTCCTAAGTGACAGTGTGACACAGCATATTGATTCACAAATAGCATTAAATATATATTTCTCATATTTGCATCTTGGCTCTATACATTATTCTTAAATTTCTTTGCCAAAATCACCCAACTTAATTAAAGGTAAGTGCGAGGATCATATATTAATTTTGGTTTGAAACTTTTGTTAACTGTTCTACAATAGCAAAATATTATATTTCCAAAACGCCAATTTTTAAATTAAAAAACTGTAATTTTCAATGATTTTTGCAATGGTTGAATTAATTTTACCTACACTTTAAACTCTAAAATATGAACATAATAGGATATGTGTAAAACCTTGGGTATATTTGCAAAAGAACCCATAATGTATATAAGTTGATGATTACTCATAACTAATTAACCTTATATATATGTATGTATGTTTTACTGATGAAAGCCTATGCACCAACCCTATATACCTAGGTTCCATTATTCAATTTTTATTTATTCATTTAGACCCTTCCTTTCTTATTTATGTGCGTACTTTTAATAGCTAGTTGAAAGTACTTTAGCATGATAATGGTCAACTATCACATTTCTTATTGGTATTGCTCAATATATGGAAGACAACTAATATAGTCATGATATGGGGAAGATGCCTTGTGATGTGATTTATTGATTATTGGTAATTTGGTTTTTTGGAACAACATGCATGATATGCGTATACGAATCAAATCTCTCCAATGTCGCTGTTATAATTGCAATTAGTATGATATGGAATTTGAATTGCCCAACCCCAATTTTATATATTTGAATTTTGAAAAATAATATATATCATAGCTGAACTGCACATTATATTGAACAAAAAAAAAAGAAAAGGTGCAATGTTTTTTTGAAAAAAATACGGACCTCAATTTGATGTACTTGGTATCACTATATAATATTTATCAAACAATTTTTTTTGATATAGAGATATGATCTAACTCATTCAAATTTAAATATTTATAAAAGATCCTCCATCAGAATCTCGAATCTACAATTTCTCAAAGGAAGACATTATTTTTATCACTAGATCAAAAAAAAATACTAGCTCTCAATTACAAATAAAAAAAAATAGTTTCAGATGTGGTCTTTAGCATTTATATTTATATCAGACGAATGCTAAAATTTAAAGGTTTAATTTTAATGATTTTTTTTTTATAACCGATCAAATGCTTTAAATCGGATTGACCAAAATCGCTGCTAATTCTAAATGATAAAAAAAAATACATTTTCAATTTTATTTTTTTGGTTTGGATAATATTCAAGAATATCTTTATAAAAGTAAATGAATATATCATAAAATTGAATTATATTAACTTTACCTTAAAATTAACAAATAAAGTATATAACCATTCTAAGGCAAAAGATAAAGTATAAAAAAAAATCAGAATAATCCACCTATGCATGAAAAATCTATTAGGTGACCATAGAATTCACATTCGCTGCCATATTTTATTCTATGACACAAATGTATCATAATTTTTTTGAGTCTATAATATGTGAGGCCTACTAAAATGAAAAAAAAATAATACTCTCATTAGTCAAATCTGAACCGTTTAAATCAAATCAATCGGACGGTTTAAGTTCTGTGATAGTCAATGTGTCATAAATTTTATGATAACAGATACATACTCGGTGACCATCCCAGCTACTATCACTGCTAATTAGAGTTTAAATAATAAATCTTAATTAAAAAATAAAAATATTGACTAGGATAGATAACATGTCCTTATATTTCGGCTAACTAATTAACTAGGAAACTTGGACATTTGTTTGATAGTTATTTCATCATTTATTAATTTAACTATTACGACTAGGTCTTATCACAAAACCATTGGTCCATAGCAAACTAATCTTTTGTCTTTTCTCTTTGCCACGCAATTTAATTTCAGGAAATATTTTCTCTGTAATTAACAATTTTAATAGATATATTTGACACGATTCAATTTGGAGATGCCACTAGTTATACTCTTGTTTATATATATATATATATATATATTTTTTTTTTTTCTCTTTTGTACTTACTATAAATTATAAATTGTACTTTTTGACAAATTCTAACATTTTTAACCGCCGCACATGTACATGTTGTCATTTCTTGTGACAGATATGCCATTGTTAATTAATTAATTTCCTTGTCATGTGTGGTGATTGACACCATTATTAATTATGTAATTAGTCATCTAATAAGTGATTATGGACGGTTGTTTGAAGCTAATTAATCAACATTTTTTTTTCCTTTCCCTATAAACAAAATAAACATCTCCTAAACCTATATAAATCACTTTATTCCAAAGCATCTCCCTGTATATTAAAAATAAACAATTTTTTTTCCCTTTCCCTTTCATAAAATATGCCAAATACTCTCTTTCATAAGAAAAATACTAATAGATTGAATTAGTAATAATTCCTACATAATTTCACCGTAAAAGAAATCCCATTTCCCATTTTGTCATAAAAAAATGGGAAATGGTATGAGGTTAGCTAGAAGATTCATAACTTTAATAACATGAAGATTGATTAACAATTAATAGAAGGATAGAAGCGAAATAGTGTTCAAATTTATCACATGTTGTGAATATGATAATGGGATATAATATAATACAACGGTAGTAATATTTTCACTTGGAAGTAAGATCTTATGACTCATATTCAATGCATCATTATTCCTTAAGATTTCGTTTGGAAACAAAATAATTTGGAGATAATTAGAAAATAAAATTATTTTCTGTGAGAGATGATGATAGTTTTATTCTCTAGTTATCTCTCTCCTAAACATAACCTAAAAGAGCCATACGTAAGTAATATGATGCAACATTGTAGTGTGATATGATATTTTTTATTTGATTAAATAAAAACAAAAAAATGAAGAGCTAATTTAAAACTATTATCTCAAATGTGTATGCCCAATTTTGTAAATTGCATGGATTATTTAAATTATAAAAACACATAAGGTGTCTCAAACTTATTATCTCTTAATTATTCGTACAATCACTAACAAAATGACATCCAATAAAAAGTTTGATTGCATGAGATTTGCACATAATAACAGTTAATGAAATAATGAGATAATATTTAAGATATTATAAAAATCAACATTTGATTTAATGATAAAGACAATGTTTTTTACATATTGTAAAAGATTGTGAAATCAAAGTTTAAATAAAAAAAAAATCTTATGAGTACTTAAAAATTGAATTATTTCTCTCACTTTTATCTAAAAAATAAACCTGAGGTGTTGTACACAACCAACAATTTGGATAGATGCAAAGAACATTTCTACTTTATCCTTTTTATCCTCTATAAAGGCTTCTCTTTATATAACAATCTTCAATAAAAGATTTGCTAGCTAAAAGGTGTGGCGCTTTTTGAGTGCAAATCAAACATATTTAATAAAAACTTGTTAAATGTTTAAATCTAGATGAGAACAAAAAGACGAACAAATGACAGAAATGAAAAGGACAAAGTGCACTAGAGCCCACAAACAATATACTAATGGTGAACTAATTACTTAATTAGTAATAATTTGGGAAAAGTTGGGTTCTTTTAACAAAAATGACAGGAGAAATTTGCATCCATGCCCTCTAAAAATTTGAACTATTTTGTGTATATATATCAAGTATAGATGTTAGTATTTCTCCAGTTCATTTGTTTTATATTTATTGAAAGGAATTAGTAAAAGAATATATAAATGAACTATTTTAAAATTTATGGCTGACAAAAAAGAAATCACAATAAATGATTGGACTTTGTAGTGAATATACTATGAAGATTGGAGATCATAGAAGTTTTATTAATATATACGGGTCTGTAGTGGCAAGAAGCTTTTTTTTTTTTTTGATAGAAATCCAAGAAGCTTTTTAATTCTTTCTTCAATGATGATCAAACACATGCTTTACAGAGATCGATCTTTGGTCTAATATTTAAGATAATATTTTATGTGTGAGAGATTTTATATTTGAAACTCGATTGAGGTATTTTTTTTTAAATATTCAAAATTGAGATTTGATGCGCCATGAAGAACCAATTTTCTTAAACTTCAAAAATGAAACTATTAGTTTAGAGGAATCATATTTATATCAATAGAAGAAGTTAATACATTGAAAATTTGAAAGAATAAAAAAATTTTTATTATTCATAGATGGAACAGAAACTATAAGTTAAAGTTTTTAGACCTTTCTTTTTGTTAGAGTTTCTAGACTTTTTTAATATCAATATTTGTGTCTACTAAAAAAAGAAATACAGAAATCATAAATATATTTTTTCCTACCAAAATTTTTTTGATACATACATCTCATTGAAATATATGTATGTATATATATATATATATAGATGATTTGGATCAGAGACCAACTACCTGAAAAAGCTAACTACATTTAATGCAGAACCATCTGAAAATAATGAATTAGTCATTCAGCCCAAAAATAACGAAACAAAGATTCAATCAGAAGGTCAATAACTAATCCTGATTGGTGGTGAGTCAATTGAAAAAGTATCTCAGTCAACATGAAAAACCAACACCATGATGACAAGAACTTAAAGCAGGTACTGGTAGAAATCAAATCAAGACTCAGAACTCAGAACTGAGAACTGAGAAGAGTTTGTTAAAAGGTTAAAAAGTAGGCTGGAAATGGAAAAGGAAACAGGGTCAAAGATCTCTTTTCTGACAGTTGAGTTAATTTACCAGAGGAAAGTGCAACTGCTTCTGTCAGTATGTACATTTAACTTCTTGTCAAAATTTTAATAATTTAAAAGAACCACATCTAATATATATAGTTGGATATGATATTATCCTATGGATAGAAGATCATATATTCAAGTTCAATTTTGTATTGAAATTACATAAGATTTTTTATCCTCATTTTATGCTAAAAAGAGTTTTCACAATCAAATTTTAGTTTAGAATTTCTATAATCATTATGGTGTAGCTTATATGAATTCTGTATTCTCTGCTACACTATACTGTATAGCGCAGTGTGTTGTCTGTTCGATTGCATTGAGATTTGTATACTATAAATTTCAAAAAACAAATCCTGAGAAAATGTTGTCTGATTGCATTGATATCCGTACGATTACGGTGCAACGCGTGCTATGTAGCAGAAGATAAAAATCCAGCTTTACATGGTTGAAGAGCTGTGAAATGTTGGTGTTGATGATGGTAGTATTATTCTACTACTACTGATACCAATAACAACAATAATGATAAAAATAATAATAATAATAATTGTGAAGATTCAAGAACCGACAATTTGGTTTGTTAGCAAAAGTACTATTTTTCATGTGATAGATCACATTTTCAGAATATAAATGAGAGGTTCTTTATAAATATTTAAAATTGAATAATTTGATTCCATCTTTATTTCAAAAAATAATTGCGAAGATTCAAAGCAAAATTCTAATGGATAAAGCTAAATTGTAGGTACAAGTCTGCGATAATATTATAAAATTAATTAACTATTTGCTACTAATAATCCCAAAATTTGATGCTAAAGAGAATCAATCAATCAGGTGGTTAATTTGGCTTGAGGAATAAAACTTTAGCACTTTTTTTATACAAGTCCAACATAAAAGTTCAAGTCAATAATGATTGCTCAGAGATATCTGCAAAAAGGGCAGCCTAACATCCAATAATGATCAATTAATTAATAGCTAATTAAATTAAATTAAATGAATGACCAGATAGAAATTATTGTAATTCAATGTAGCATTAATGGCTATTTAATTTTTCAATTATGCACCTCCTCCTTTTCTTCTTCAATCTTTTTTGTTTGCCTCAAATTTATTGTAACAGGACACATGAACATCTTCAAAGCAATAAAAACATCTAAGATATATATTATATATATTAATTATTTAATTATTTTCTAACTAAAGATTTGTTAAATATTCTAATTAGTTGGCATGCATAGAAACATTTTTAAGACATATGCTATTGGAATATTTTATTGCATATGTTTTTGTATATACTTATTGTACTTTATGCTGACAGATTGCATCCGTATTACAATGCATAAACAACATTGAAGTTGAGTAGTTTTAACTCTTATCTTATCTAAAATAAAAAAAAAGATTTCAACAGTATTTTATACATAGTTTTTCTCCCCTTAAGCTGCCACTAAAAAAATGATTATTTTTTTCTTAATTTCATTATGGTAGACAATTACATCTTACACATACAAATTTTTAACTAAAAAAATAAAATAAAAGAATTGTCACAGAAAACATCAGTTTCAGTACCAATTAAGAAAGCTATATAGCAAACAAGTGATGATTGGAGAACGAAATAGTAAAGAGATTTAAATTTAAACAAGAACAAGCTCATAAATGGGGGAGTGGGGGACAATTAATCCAAGATGGAAGGTCTTAATTGCAAACAACTGCCATAAGGGTCCATGCTAAAACCAGCACAAATTCAACCAAGAAAGCAGCTCATGACCAGTCCTTGATTGAAATTAAGTGCAAATGAGGACTTTATTGTATAGGTTCTAGACTGATTAGTTGAGTATCATAATAGATATTCACTTCCATCAAAATTAAATAGGTTTGTTAATATACAAATATTATCATTAATATCATATTCGATATCGACTTTATTATACAGGTTAAATGAGTTATTATTCATATTATCAATCTTATTAT
Organism: x Bolboschoenoplectus mariqueter; assembly: GCA_037678475.1. Taxonomy (NCBI): domain Eukaryota; kingdom Viridiplantae; phylum Streptophyta; class Magnoliopsida; order Poales; family Cyperaceae; genus x Bolboschoenoplectus; species x Bolboschoenoplectus mariqueter. The sequence continues at coordinate 3,117,713 of CM075251.1, forward strand.
TCAACTTATTTTGTATGATACTTTATTATTCAAATTAGTAATATTTAAATGAACATAAAATATTGTACAAAATGAGTTATATTCATTATTTTGAATAATAACTCATTTAATCTGAATAATGATGTCGCTATTAGAAAATAAAATAGAATAATGGAATAAATATCAATAAGTAATTTTCTTAATCTTGTTGTTTCAAGAAGTTAAATATCATTTTTTGTACTAAAATACTCCTTTATCAAATTAAGAAAAACTAGTCTAGGGACAAAGTTTAGATTGCTTTATTCAAAGCAAAATTAATCCAAAACAAATTGTAACATGTGCAAAATAGTATTTTCAATATTTTCAAAACAATGCATGCAATTAGTTATACAAAAAGCAACAGGCAAAAATAAAGGAGAATTTAATTTCACTAATTAATTTGTACAAGTGGATCAAGTAATACCTGGACCTGATCTTTCTTTCCCCAAGCCAAACAAGTATCAAAAATAAACTAATAATACCAAGCATTTCATTAAAAGGAAATGATATTGTGGCCAAAACAAACACCTCTTAGGCGGCGTCAGTGAATGTACCTTGATTTTTAGTAGAATATTTAAGTACAATAATTACTCTGATATGTGTACTATAATTTCATTTTTTTTATTCAGGATACTATTGTACCATGTTAATTAAATACATGTTACCTATGGCTTACATTGATTCACTCTTTCAAATGACGCAAACAAAAGACCTTTAGGGTGAGAAATTTTTTTCAATAAACAATATTAATTATTTGGACAATTTTGATTCAGCTTCTTTTTCGGCTAAAATATTAGACATCTCCTTTATAGTCAATAGAGTATATATTAAAAATGTGTATTAATTTGGGCCAACTTAAAAATTGTTTAGTTTATATCATACAGTATTTAAAAATTTAAGAGTTAAGTTTTAACTGCTTTTTACTGGATGTCCAATTGAATTACAAATTGACTCAAAATTTTATGCATGTATTATCTAAATGATGGAAAACACAACAACAGTTTGATTTTTTTTTATTTCAATAATGTTTTTTAAGATATCACATAGATTCATCATAATAATTACATATACATCGGAAATTTATTTTTCTCAATTTTTTTATAACCATCTGTTCTTCTTTCTACCTCAAAAGAATCTGTTCTCTTTTGAAATAGATAGCATGCATCTATTAGTAACACAACTGTTATTTAATGCCAGTAAAATTTGGACTCTCCTCTTTTATGTTTTTATTTTTCACAACATAGGGAATGAACTTGACTTTCTCTCAAAATATCCCAAGCAATGTGCCAAGATTCCTATATACTTTGAACCACTAGGATAACCCCCCCCCCCCCCCCCCCCCCCCCCCCCCCCCCCCAAATCATCTCTCTGCCCAATCTATCTACCAATTGGTGGTCCCCACAGAATTGCATATGCATGAATCCAACCCAGGATATGATGTTATATAATAACATCTATGTAAAGCACATCTAGCTCTTTTCCTTGCTCTTCTCTCTCAATAAACCATCTGCCCTTCTATCAAAACAACCATGGCTCATAATCAAAGAGAAGAGGTGAGTTTCCAATTTCCAAATCTAGTTTACAAGGAAACTACTCTTAATTATTAGATTTGCTTTATTAGCTCATGTATCCAATAAATTGTTTCACGTAGGTGATTTGGCCGAGATTGGTGGCAAATAAGCTCTTCAAGAGACCTATGAGTGACAATTCCTTTGCCGCTGACTTCCCGAGTTGTGACGAAGTTATAGCCGCCTTTTCAAGCATCTGTGATGATCAGCAAATACTCAAGAAGCCTCTAGACAGCAAAAGAGATCCCCTTACATACAAGTAATTAAGTTCATCAATTCTTTTGTCTTTCAATACTATCTATACGGAGTTTTTGTAACCATAGTAAGTAAAAATAAAAAAGTTAGTAATTATATTTGTTCTAAATTTTTTTGGGTTTTACAAAGAAACTATGTTTTATATATGTAACAAAGCAATAGGTAATTTTTTTTAGCAATACAAGGTCTCAACTCTGAACCAATCAAACCTTTTTGGGCACAATTTTTTTCTATAGTTCTTAAAAGGTCCTTACATGCATCAAAAATTTTAATTTTTTTTCTTTCAACTTCATTAATCCTTTTACAAATTCTATATGAAAGGGTATTTGCAAGTACATGGAATGTAGGAGGTGTCATCCCGCCAGATGATTTAAATTTGGAAGATTGGCTGGATACAAGAAATAACTCCCATGACATCTATGTTTTAGGGTAATTAATTATCTTTATCATATGTTTTAATTTACCCCAACATGATTTCTGAAATAACTATGTCTAATTTTTTGTTCCATTATAATATCACCATTAAGAGCCCTAAATATTATGCTTGCTGAGTCCAAACAATTACATGATATATTATTAATTCCAAACCCACACGCGCACACACTCAAAAAAGAAAAAGAAAAAGCAAATATCTGATCACATACTTGCTAAATAGGCTAAATTATATCTCATGAATGAGAAAGGCAGGTAAAGAGTTGCTTTTAATGAAAAAAATAGAAAGTAGGTTAATGAGAGAACTTTTATTTTGCAAAATAATTTGATGGTCTTGCAATAATACAGATGAAAAGAGTTGCTTTTAATCAAGAGAAAAAAAAAGGAAAACTGATATTTCATGTGTGATATATTGATATAGTTTTCAAGAAATTGTGCCCCTTAGTGCCAAAAACATCCTTGGACCTGAGAAAAGCAAGATAACCATGAAATGGAACTCCCTTATCAGAGCAACACTCAATAAATCTCTCTCCAACCCTCCAAAGGAGCAAGAAACCAAAGGAGCAGAGAGACAAAAAGTGTACCCGGTGAAGCAGGCCAGTTCATCAAGCTTTGTGCAAGATTTCCAATGCATCGTCAGCAAGCAGATGGTTGGTATACTGGTATCAGTTTGGGTTCGTGGCGATCTCCGAAGGTATATTCACCGGACGAGTGTTTCATGTGTCGGTTGTGGTATCATGGGCTGCCTAGGAAACAAGGTACATATATATCTTTATTTTTATTTTATTTTTTTAAAATTTTTATAATGACAACAGAGAAAATAAAACAGTATATACTTGACAATAAAATGCAAATCGGAAAAAGACATACTTATTTATTTAGTTTGGCTATATCAGAGGATCTGATATTGTTAGTTAGCGGTACCAGTAAAGCATGATTATGGTATGGTGATGATCAAATAGAACTATCGAAGTTATGAAACACTACCATTGCCAAAAAATCATCAACGATCTGACAACCAATACTTGATGTACATTTGCAACACAAATGTACACTATGTAGTACATCACTCTAAGTACCTTGAAAGCAGAAACAGATATATAAACAAATGATACATAAATAGAATAACACTATGTTTGTCGGGACCAACAGTCGACAGGTTGTGGTTCATGATTGCAATTACAAAAATTAATTGTGCTTTGCTTTGCCTTCAGACCCTCTCCGAATTTCAGTTTCACAATTATTAATAGTTCATCTAATCTGATCACATCCAATTTTTGACACCCCAAAACCACAAATCCTACGTGCACAAACAGGGTGCAATCTCAGTAAGGTTTTGGCTGCATGAGACTAGCTTTTGCTTTGTGTGTTGCCACTTGGCTTCAGGAGGGAGAGAAGGGGATGAAGTTTGTAGGAACTCAGATGCCATGGAAATTCTCTCTAGAACAACCTTCCCACAAGGCCACTTTCTCAACTTGCCACAGAAGATCCTTGATCATGAGTGAGTATTGCGAATCATCTTTTTTTTTTTTTTTGAAATAAGGGGTTCCTGTTAACTCTGACATTTATTTCTTATCAAATGTCTTTTGCGGAAATTGAACCCGCATCTCTCTGTGAAGAGACAAAAGTTATCATCATTATGTTGGCTTGTGATTCATTTCTAACCATCCCTATTAATTATGTTTTTTTTTAATTTTTGAAATAGCCCTAATGAGCATTACCAGCATGTGTCCAGGTCCATAGTGTACAACTGGTATACAAAGTAGAAAATATTTAAATACCAAGTTTTAACTAGCATATGCTGGTATAAATATTTTAGTTTAAACCAACCAATACAATTTTTAAAATCATGCTAATGTGTTATTTCTTGGTCCTTGATTGAATGATATTAAGTGCCCTGATTCATGCGATGGTGATACGAGTTGAATGACCACAAAATTACAAATTTGTCTTCTAGCATCTGATTCATATACTTGCTTCTTTAATTAAATCAGCACAGCTCTATAAAATATATCATTTGCAAATATACACCTGTACTGTACCAAAGTATTTGGAAAGATTATGCATGTATACAAGTATCTTTGAGGATCCATTTATAACGTAAATATGAAATATCTATGTTCAAAACTGAGAAGAAATTTATCTATGAAAATCAGAATAAGAAATCACTAACAATACAGAAGGTCATATTCACATGCATCCTTCTTAAAAATGATGAGCATACAAGGTGGGATGTTGATTGGCTTGTGCAAAACATTCGGATGTAAAAATTTGATACACAGATGCTGAAATGCATGATAATAAAGTTCAAAAATGTTACTTCATGATTAGTGAACAATTGATTAATAGCCTTGAACTTTTGGAAAATTCATCTATCAATAGTGTAAATTATGTATTTTCATTTTTATGTATGCAGCCGGGTAGTATTACTTGGAGATTTGAACTACAGGATATCGTTGCCGGAGTCAAGAACAAGATCACTTGTAGAACAAAAAGATTGGAAAACATTGCTAGAAAATGATCAGGTAATCAACACTTCTTATCCCTAAATCAAAATTAATCAGAGATACAAAAGTAAAAAAAAGAAGAAAAGAAATACATAGACAAATGGATATATTAAATAGGTTAAGAAAGTTTATATAAGATGAAAAAAATTTCCAGGAAAGGTAAAAATACAAAAGAAAAATTAAAGAAAATAGAAGGAAAACAGAGCTTTCTGGCAATACTAACTTACTGAGTTTCTGATGCAGTTGCGAGGACAGTTCACTTCCGGCGAGGCTTTTGAAGGATGGCAAGAGGGAACAATAACATTCTTCCCAACTTATAAATATTTTCCGAACTCCGACTCCTATTATGACTGCATCCAAGGCAAAAAGGGGAAAAAGAAGAGAGCTCCTGCATGGTAAGTCAAAAATGCATGCAACTTAACAAACCGTTAGTGCTTGTATTAAATATTTATTGCCTTTTTAAAGATATTGCATATAAAATTTCTTTATTTTTTTTTATCTTAAAGCAAGTTTCTTCACAATATTTTACATCCTTCTTTTTAAAAGAAAAAAAAAGAAAAAGAAGCATAAATTGTCTATCATTAATTTTAATTCCTAATGTATAATAACAAGTATCTGAAGCCAATAGAAAGAATGATGAATTTTTACCTTATCATGATGCTTTCAAGTTGATAATACATGTAACAACAGCATATGTCATAAGCTTATAATGTGACATTAAATATATAGTCATAATTGAAATAACAAAAATATGATTGTATTTTGATAAGGTGTGACCGGATTCTCTGGACTGGAAGAGGATTTAAGCAAATTTACTATGACCGGTGTGAATCCAAGTTGTCTGATCACCGAGCTGTCAGAGCTCTCTTTTCTGTGGATGTCGATGCTCTAAGAAACTTGAATTCTTTGAGAAGTTTCTTCTTGTCTGATAGATATGAGAAATTCGTGATCAGCCATGGTGAGGTGCTTACAAGAGATGATGAGAAAAGAAGTGCGAGATATGGAGAAAGCATTTCATAATCTCCAATCAGGATAGGTACATAAATTGTTAGTTTTGAGAATTGTATGTAAGATTTGTCGTTCATACAAGTCCGACAAACTTCTTCACACTGCATATTCTACGTGCATCGATCATTTTCCTGTATAGGCAGGAAAATTAGAATTTATATACAATAAGATGATGTAAATTGTTCATAGGATGGGTCATTCAGTATATATATGTATATATAGGAGCACAAACTGATAGCCGATTGAAAATTTTGAGAATGCAAGTTAAGTCTGTATCCTACAATAAGTTCAATCAAGGACTGTATACTGTATTTTTCATAGAAAAAAATCCCATAACAAGGATGTAATAAGGAGCATTTCATCTATCCAGATTTGATTTTTTGCTCTTCATAAAAAAAAAGCAACTTGTATATCATAAATATCTATTGTTCTTGTGGTCTCTGATGACAGATTAAAATTTTATTCAAGTCTGACGAGGCATGTGATATCACTAGTTGGTATGTTTGGTAAGTGGACATATAAAATTAAAATAGATTAAAGGCCTAATATTATATATCGATCCGTCATTATGCAGTACAATAATACGATAATTAACTATTTATATATAGGTCACATGGTCCAAATCTCCGTCCAACCAATCATAACAAGTACTGATATTACCAGTTACCAGTAGAAATTAGGAAAAAAAAGACAAATGTGCTTTTCATTGCGCACCGTCTTTTGACTTGATTGGATAATTATATGTGGAAAGATATATATTGCTGCCTCCAATTAAGAAACAGCCTAAAGATCTGATTAGTGAGGTAATTGCTTCTCTAACTTGTCTAATTTAGTAAAGCAAACTGATCACGTGCTTACGGGTGTTCATGATTTTTCTTTTTTAGTTTTCATTTAAAAACAATTTAGGATATGGACTAACATTTTCTTTTTAGGGAGCTGATATGCAGATACTGTTATTGATACCATCATCGATACCAATATTATTATTTATATTAACGACTTTATTATACAACTTATTTATATAATATTTTTGTTATTTAACTTAAATGAGTTATTATTTAGATTAGTGATATTTGAGTTGAATAATAAAATAATGTATAAAATAAGTTACATCCTAAAGTTATTAACATAAATAATAACTCATTTTATATAATTGATAAAGTCGATATCAATTACGGTATCAATGATAGTATCTCCCAAACATTTTTCTTTCACTTTTTGATTGAACTTCTGTATAAAAAATAGATAAAATATTTATATCCCTAAAACTTCATCCCCTAGATTCGTCCCCTACACGTTTTTAACTCCATTTGGCCCACATGACTTTTGTCAGGAAGTTTTTATCTCCAAATAAATTTCGCTATTTAATTATATAAACACCCGAGTCTAATATGTAAACACCAGAGTAACCCACATAACTTATTATCCACACGTTTTTATTTCCTGAAACTCTCTTTCTCTCTCTTCTCTCATGCATTTTTATTTTCTTAAGACTCTTCTTTTTTCTTTCTCTTTCATTTCTTCTACCACTGTTTTTGACTTTTTCTCTAATGTGTTTTTGTTCTCCGAAGCTCTTTTTCTCTCTATTGTTGTTTTTTTTTTGACGATTTATATAAAAACCTGAGTCTTATATATAAACATCTGAGTTAGAGATATAAACATTTAAGTCACTAATATAAATACCTGAGTACATAATGCAAGCACTTGAGTTGGACTTAAATATATGAGAGTATCTGAACGTACTTTTTTTTTCTAAAAATATAAAGTGCACGTGGATGTATTTGTTTTTTGTCAAAAATAAAAAAAATTAATTAGAAAGATTTTTTTGAAGATTTAACTTAAGATACTATTAATTACATTAAAAAAAAATAATAATCTACTTGAAGGAAAGAGATCAGATCCTCCGAGGCTCCAACAGCTTCCACATAAATTTTAGCAGGCTCGACAGGGTTGGGATTGTTAACAGTACTGTTCTCATCACGCCAAACCCATTTTTTTAAAATTATCTTCCCTCCAATTTAAAATTTTATTTTGAACAATTATGCTCAGGTTCTAATCTTCTGTTGTGCAGTATAATATATCGATGAATGAATTATAGGATTTTCTTTTTTTTGAGATTTATTTTGTATGAATTTTAACGCAATCGGATAAATAACACGTCATATTGTAAGGTGCAATGCAGCAGATAATACGGATCCATTCTGCTCACACCAAGCACATCATCAGCTCTTCCATCAATTTTATTTTTCCTTTCACTTCCCAACCAATTTTGTAATTTCTATTGCTACAGCCACCCGAAAGCAGTATCAGCCAGTTTTAAAACTGGTAAACCTCTCTCTCTCTCTCTCTGCGCACCTCTTCTCCAGGAGGCATTTCTCAACTCTCAAGGCTCAAAATTCGACTGGCACAACAATGCAGCTAAGATGTTTGTCAAAATGCCTCTGAGAAATTGTGCTTTTGAAGCTGTATGGCAACGCGCTGAACTGAAACTTGGCGCGAATATTTCATGTGAAGATATTCCTTCAATGTCTAATATTGTTTTAACTATTTTCTAGGAGGAAACAGAAAAAGAAAAAAAAAAAGGGATACAGAAATTTTGCCATGTTAAAGTATACAAAGAGATCGTACGACTAACGACTGCTGCTCTTTATTTGTGTTTTACAAAAAGATTTCGGTCCAAGAAACGGCCCAGATTCATTTGACGGGAAAGAGAATTCTAAATTTTTTTTTTCCGATTTTAGCCCATCTCATGGGTATATTGATATTTTTCTTAGTGAAGATATGTTGATATTTTTACTGGAGAATTCAAAGGAGTGGTAGTTGTATTCTTATTTGCAATTTAAATATATTTATATTTTTTTCAAAAAATATTTATATTTAATAATAATAATATTTATATCTTATATAACTAATCTTATAAGTTTTACAAGCTGTATTTTTACTTGTACAATAAAAAATTTTGTCTTTAATTTTTTTATAATTATTCATGAAAAAAAATAATAAATATTTTTTATACTAATTAAAAATATTTTTAAATTCAGATATAAATAAATTATAAAGGACGCAAAATATAAAATATAAAAATAATTTCTCTTTTACTATTTTAAATTTTAAATTTCTTAAAATAAAATTAACACTTTTTTTTTCAACTTTGGACTGATCACGAATTTCTTTGAGCAACTTTGGATTGAGTTCATTTCAAGTCAGCATCATCTCACGACTCACATTCTCACTCGACAGCATATCAACCATTCGATTAACGCATCACCTCTATAAGGAAGCGGAGGTGTTTTAATGCTTATCGGACCGTATTTTAATTTGATGGACAAAATTACTATTAAATTTGATAATTCATACGATTATTGAAATATAAAAATAAAATTTTTATGTTATTGAATCATTTTTTTACCAATCGACTCAAATTTTAATCTAATAGCTCCGCTTCCCCCGTATAGACGGGAAGTGAAGTCGGAATATATTAGGCTTGCTAGGTTCAAAAATTTTAATTTGGTCATTCAAATTGAAAAAACAAAAACAAAAGAAAGCAACGAAAGAAGGTACCTCAAAAGTCAAAAATCAAAAGCCTTTCCCGCCAAAAGAGGGGGAGAGCAAGGGAAAGATTGAGAGAGAGAGAGAGAGAGAGAGATGGAGGAGATGGCGACTCGCAGCTTGAGAAGGCGCTTGTTAGAATTTCACTTGCAAGCTTCTCAAGTAAGTTTTTCCTTTCCCAATTACCCCTGAAATCTGAACTTTTAGCTCAAAATTAAGCCCTGGATTCTGAAATCAGAATTGAACTCGCTCAATGCAAAATTGTATATCTGCCCCTGAAAAAACCGATTGAATTCCTTTGATGCATTACAACACGAGCCTTGAAGAACTTATTTTATTTTTTGAATTGAGAGACGCTTTACGTTTTATAGAGAAGGTTCAAATCATAAGAATCCATGATATTGATTCTTTTTCTTCAAATTTCAGATTCTACTTTTTGAATCAGTACCTCTTATTTTTGGCATGGGCATTGATCTTTGTCCCCTTTTAGATATATGCTTTGAATTGAGAATTGCTAATTTGTGAGGTATAACCAATTTTATTGGGTGTTGTTAACCTTACATTTAATCGGAGTAATACATATGCAAATTTTACAAATGGTTAACCGATTTGAAGGAGCGGACATGAGAAGGTACAATCCTTGATACATTTTTTTCTCTCCTTTGCTTTCAAAACAGCATCTCCAACTAAGGCCAATGGTCAAGTACACTTCTCTCTCCTTCTTTCTGGACCGATTTATGCCATCTCTACGAAGGTAACTTTGTTTAGTCTAATAATTATTGAGATCATTGTCATCATTTCATGTAATTGATACCTTTGTTAACAACCAATCATGGTGTTATTCTCCAAACTTTGTTCAATAATACAAATATTGTAGACCAAGGGACTTTTTTGCAACTTTTGCTTTTGTTAACTTGATGATTAGACATGGTTTTTGCTATGTAATGTTGTTGCAGGGGGGGTGATACCGGAAAATTTCAAGGGGAAACTGGGAAAAGCTGGTTACTTGAGCACTTGAGAGAGAGCAATTTACAGCTTTTTGTTCTCATCTCGATTTGGATCTCTAGTAAGGTAAAAGAGTTGAGTTTATGGTGGCATGTTGCTATTACAGTTTCTTTATTTTCGTGCAAAGAAACTGGAAAAGTTTAATTACCGTATTATGCACAATTATTTTTGTGCTGCATTCCTGCACAACCGTTTATTCTTGTCTATCCTTTCAAGCATTTTTTAAAGTAATTTGTGTTCGATAACAGAAATTTATTGTTTGAACTGCTTGATTTCATAGATTCATGATTCACAGCCTCTATCAGTTAGGAGTCTCAAATCATTGTCTGACAAGCTTATTTCTGACCAACACTTCACATCTCGGGATTTCAGTGATGCTGTATGTGTTTTATTTTGGCATTTTAATTATCTTAGTTTTCTAGGAATTGTACAAGCATAAGTTTTTAATTTGTTTATATATATATATATATATATGCAGGAGCTGGTGTTTTTGGAGGCATGAGACGCTGCTTCTTTTCGTTTTTATTTATTAACTGCGACATTCGGGATATTATTACGTTATTTCATGTTTCAAAGTTGCAGCTGTTTTTTGGTTTCCAATACATGAACATCTATACTTTGTAGGTAATGGGATATGATATAGGCACATCCAAAATTGCATTCCTCTTTTTGGAAAATCTTTTTCTCCAGCTCAGGTTCTTTTCTATCATATTTTTCATTTTTTGTTTAACAATTATGACTGGAAATGTATTAGTCTATACTTTTAGTGAACTTTGCAAATTGCAATGTCTAAATTCTAGTTAGTTGTCTCAGGGAATTATCAAAGCTTGGAGAAACAATTGAAATGGAGACATGCATGGAGATTATGGATCTACTTTATGAAGAAGACGCCATTTCTCCTCTTTTTGCTACCTCCTCAGATTCTCTTGCTGCTTCCATACTGGTATAATTCCACTTGGGCTGGCAAATATTGACTGAGACCCAACCCGTCCTGTTTGGCATTTACATTTTGTGGTTAACTAAAATGTCCAATCTCTCCACATCTCTATTCAACATAAAAAGAAAAGTTCGCTGATACCAGTATGTACTGAGAAACTACTGAGCTCCATGCTTGAGTTTTTCGAGTACCAACTGTTGTAGTCAACCTGCGACTTGATTTATCCTCACTTGACGGTTTAATGGGTCTGGATTTCATGTCCTGCTGGTGGTTCAGATTGCGATTGACCTGATTTATATTTTAATTAACAATCTGCCGACCTGACCGGATCTAATATTTTAATTAAAAATCTGCTGACCTGGCCTGATTCATATCACCTCTGTAGTTTGTATAAGGCGAACAATGTCTGGTTTCTGTACCGAATCATAATATTATGCTTATAGTTATATGTAATTTAGTTGGGTCACCTGCGCTAAAACTAAAACTTTACAATAGTTTGCCTGCCTAGACTAATCTTTATCTCTCTGTCATGTTTAATTATTCTTTTGCTGAATATGATATTTTTCTAATATGAAGTTTTTAGGTGTGTGCCTATTTGATCTCAGTCCCAAAACAGCTGTGGGAGTTCCCTCTTCTTCCCTGGGGTTATTAATCTCTCTTATCATCATCATCATCATCATCATTACAATTAGTTTTATGACTGGTTTTCCATACTAGTAAAAAGTTAATATCTTATGTTTCTATCAGACTTGTGTTGGTCCGGCATGTGTGCATATGGTATTGGACCATACTAATTTTTCTCCTTGCTTAGGGACCAACATATGGCCAGATAAAAAACAGTCAAGTCTATACAATTAATACCATACTGGTGAAGTCAAATTAATTTTATCCTCTCCTAGATTTCCTTTTTTTTCTTCTTCTTTGGACAGTGAAATCCATCACCTCACATGAAGAGGAAGATATAATGCGCCTTGTTGTCTGCATCCTTTCACATGTCCTGAAACCTGAAGAGATCAGGCACCAGAATTAGATGTCCGACTTCTTCAAATTTGGTTTACATATAACTAATATTCTGGTAAAATCGACTCATTATTGGAATGAGATACCTCACCTGTGTAGAATAACATACAGTAAAAAAGAAAGAAGGTAAACTACTGTATGTAGGAAACAGTGATAAACGAATTTTACAATATATAGGAAAAATATACTTTACATATATTCTGTTCAAGCATTGTCTAAAGCTGAAGTTTTGAGTTTCAGTTGATAATTTCTTTCTTGTCTTTTTTGAGTGCTGAATCGACAATTTTACCAGTGGGCACGACCCATCATTCCAAACAATGCATCTAATCTATGTATGGAATGGAACAGACAATGCATTAATCCGATTCAAAATATCATAAAACTGCTAAAAATCCAACCAAAAAATGGCTTAAACAAGATTCTTTTTCTTTTTAAAACTGATCTTATTTTGCCGCCTCAACATTTTTTAAATCGTTTGGTCAACCTGTCAGTTTGGCAACCTTACCAGAATCAATTATCAGGTTTGTTGCACTGAATCTTTCTCTTTTTAAATATTTTTCTTAACAAGATTGCACAAACTTTTTGTTGTTAAATAAAAGATCAAAGTAGGCTTTCTTTCTCCCACTTAAAAAAAAGAAATAAAGGGAAAAAAACAAGTTTGCACAACTGGTATATGATAAAATGCTCTATAAAATCCCTAAAAACAATTCCAGAGTTTGTGCCTACTACCTGGTTGCTCAAGTGTCAATATTGGTTCTGTTATCCTCTTGATGGATGACAGTAAGATGTAATATTCCATGAAATTAGAATCATATAAATGAGGAATCTATGGATGTGACCAGTCACCAAAATGAAATTATCTTTTAGAAATTATATTAATTACTTGTAGTGTTCGTGCCACAATCAATACTTCTTGATTTGCAATTCAACTATCTGCAATTTTTCTTTGTATTTTTATTTTATTTTTTGGGAACCATATTGGGTCGTTACACTGTGATTGTCTGAATCATTTTTTTTCTTTTTCTTTTTTTAAGGTTTCATTGGCCTGTTTTTGTATATCTACTAGGATCTTATGCAAACTCTTAACCTAAATGTCTAAAGAACTACAAACTCAACACAGTGATAATATATTTTATTTCTTTACGGAGAAACACATGTTAAAACGTTACAAAAAAAATGTTTAAAAATAAATAAATATCGGAATTAACGAAAACCCTTATTTCAAAGAAAAATAATAATAAATACCTAAAATCATGACCCGAGAAGAGGGTTGAAAAATAAATTTAAAATTGCATGGTGTGAAATTTTTGTTGAATTTCAGGAGAATGCTTATCTTAGCCAATGGCTAATTTAATTTAGTGCAATTGTCTTTGAGAAATCCAGCTTGTAAGGTAGTTGGGATTTCAAGATATGGGTCAGGGTTTGAGTTTGAGTGTGCCAATTTCCTTTTCGCACTATACCTATCAGATTCCGACAACAACTAACCCTAAACAAAATTTTTAAATTTAAATTTAGTTAAATAATTGAACAAGCATATTCTTAAGCTTTTTATCCATATTGTCTATACTTTGTCTTTTAGAAAAAAGGGGGAAAGAAAATTCCTATGTCTGCATAAGTATAGCTATCAGTGAGGAGATCACTTAACAATTATTTATTTTAACGATATTATTAATTTTTGAAAATAAAGTTTAAATTTGAATTTAGTAATATAGGCATGATTTATATAATTTGTATATCATGTCTATAAAATACGATGAGATTTCATACTTTTTTTTTTATTGTACATCAAGTGATTTGTAATTTCAGTAGTCCAAAGTTAAAGATATTTGATGCATCATCTAACAATCTTTAAATTGTATGAAATTTTATATGTTTCGTAACTTATTATTTTGTTTTAAAATTTATTATCAAGATTGTCAAGTGCTCCACTTTTTTTCATGTGCTAAAAAGTCTTTTTATTAGTTCCAGTATCATCATTCTTTGAGATTAATTTGTGGGTAATTCTAACAAACATCATTTTTTTTTATAATATAGCTATTTAATATCATGTTGAGACCATAACTTTATTTTTGTTATTTTCCAACATGAGATAAAATCAAAGTGCTCATACTAAATTTGAACCCTAAATACCTTCACAACTTAATTAATTGTACTAAGTCTAATTCTTAAAACATATTGGTCTGAACTCTTTTAATATCCATCTTATCTTTTTTCATTTCTAAGTTTTAAAGTGAGAAATTAACAAAAATAAACTAAAATTATGACAAATAATGATGTGATAGGAAGATAATATATCAATATACATACATATATAACATACCTTTTCTATGGATATATACCAGACTGGTTGCTGTGAGGTCACCTCTGATCCAAACTGGTGGCTAAAGGCATGGAATTATTTAACAGACATTACATGGCCATATGTATATATGTTAATGTTAGCTTTGGTGAACAAGGATTAGTTGTGTCATGTACATAGTACAACAGTATGCAAGATAATCTAAATGAAGGCAAAGATAATATTTTTTGTACGAGAGGTCGCAAGTTCGAAGTATGAATGAGAGATTTTTTTTTGAATATTTAAAATTAAGTGATTTTAATCGTCATTTTTATATGAAAAAACAGTATGCATGTACATTAAAAAAGTACGTCTACGCGACATTTAAAAAAATAATAGTAATAATTAGATAAAATTTGATAACAGTATAATTAATTAGAAGTATATACTTTGTTTTGTAGAAAAGAATTTTCTAATACAAGATAGAGTTAGAATTGAAAGTTGAAACATGTATGGTTAGAACATATATTTAGATAATCTTGCACATGATGCATGTGTTGTAAAAATTTTAAAATAAGAAATATTAGTATTAATCTTTTAAAAAAAATAGGATAGATAAATGAATAGATGTATATACTCATATTATTAGTTTTGAAATATTTTTTGTTCATGATTAACTTCAAAAATGTAAGATTGACTTTGAACAACTCGTTTAAACCGTAAATCTAGAATTATATAATGCTAACATAATATACTTATTAATTTGGGACAATTTTATAAAACATGGAATTATGATATTCTTCCTAAACTTAGATAAAAATTAACTTAGATATTTATAATTGTTTCTTAATTACCTCATATCAAAACCAATTACTCCTTTAATTTGTCATCATTAGTTGCTACAAGATTTTTTTAATAAATTATTATCCTTTTTTTTTAAAAAAAAAATGAGTCATGGATACAATTTGGTACACACATATATAGCCATAGAGCAATTATATTCTTCCTACAAGATTGGGACCACATGTTCATGCATTGATGCATGTTTTCTTTCTGAATTTGTGGATATGCTCTATCATATTTTATATTTTAAAGTACATTGATGGGGTCCAATTTCCAAACAAAAATTTCCTCAAGGATTCTCTCTTGAACTAATAATAATTTGACTATCAATTCTCAATCTCCAGATCTTTTGTGGCAGTGCACCAACCAGCAATTAATGTCGCACACAGGAGTTTCCTCAAAATAATTAGACCAATTAAATGCCAAGATGAAGTTGTTGATCATGAACAGCAAGTACACTACTTATATAACATATAGTTGTCATTAATTTATTGAAAATAAATCAGATTTTATTGATGCATAAAAGTTGTTTGAAAAGCATTTTGCGCAGATCATGAATAATAGTAGTCATTAATTTTTAAGAAAATTTCAGTTCTAATTCATGGTTAATAATAAAGGTACATCAAATATCAAATGCACAAAATTAATTACCAAGTTCTTTCTTATAATCAAAATTTAGCTCAAAAGTATTGTGAATTACATTTACAATAACATTAATGCGTATACCAATATGTTAATTTAATATGTTTATCATGTCTCAATATATTTCATACATTGTATAAGTTCATAATTTTTTTTTCTTGAAATACCATTAACAACATCACAAAATATAATTCTCACTAATTGATAATTTAATACTAGAAAACTTATAACTTTTCATTTTATGACAAATTTTGTATTCTAGTTGGAGTTCTTAAATTAATTCCTAGAAAAATCCATGTTAACAATTGATAGCTTCATGAGCATATAATACCTTTTATTATACTAATTACTTTTCATTAAATAAAATTTGGGGGAAAATATTGGAAATCTAACTTATAGCATGTTATATATTAGACTAGTTAAATTCGCGGCATTATTTAATTCGGACATTCTTTTCAAACTAATTTAATCTAATACAAAAAATGATGTAGTAGCACACTATATATTTTAATTCGAATTTCAATAATTATGATAAAAGATGAGGGTAATTATAATATAAATTACTGACATTCGTGATATTTTAATTTTTAAATTTTTTAATGAAATCGCTTATGCGTCCGGCTCAATATATTTATTATAGAAAATTAATTCTAACTATGTCTAATGTCTGCATGTCATTTTTCAGTCTGTGATAGACACGAATGAAGTAAAAAAATTTGAATAGGAATCAAATACTAAGAGTAAAATTAGAGTGCTCATAGGAGCATCAAATTTCTCGGTGCTCTTAACTCAAAATCCATCGAAACGATTTCAAATGATAAATCAAAATTGCTCAATAAATTCTTTATATTAATATCTTATAACATATCAAAAAAAAAAAGAACAACAAGTACATGTATAAATATAAAATGAAGTACAATTGACTCCATTTTTGTTTACTAAATGTAACTATGACAGTACACCAAATTAATTTATTCAAAGACCAACAAAGGAGAAAACATGCCTCAGCGGTTCTTGTGCAATTGACACACAAATGGATGTAGAAAAGATGACACAAAAGATCCCATCTTGTATGTTCACATGTTACTATTCTATAAAATAATTTCTTAAACAATAGTCAAAATGTAAATTAATCTGTCACGATCAAACGCCTAATTAATATCGGAGGGCTGACAACAACGCTATGGTTTTATTGTCAAATAATCTCTTAGATGTCGATTTAAATATTTTGGCATAAATTAAACATTCTCATAGAATGAATTACGAATGCTTTGTAACTTTATTTTTTTTTTGTCTATCTTAATTAATTAATTAGAGCTAGTAATAAGGCGTTTTATGTTTCGACAAAAATATGATGGATGGTATTCATTGATGATGATTAATTTAACAATCTTAAGTTAATGGTTTTTCAAACAAATTAAAAAAATTAAAGAATATTATTATAGACATATTCTTAAATTTATAAATAAATTAATTATATTTTAAATTTTATATAATTTACATAAAAAATCATTAAAATTGTCTGAAATTTGTAAAGGTTCAAATTGAATGGTCTTAGATGAAATATCAAATGACATTTATATCGTATGAAGTTTAAAATCCAATCAATTTACAAGTTCAAAATATATCTATAATATTTTTTATAATTTTTTTAAATTTATTTGAAAAATTATTATCAAAATTATCAAGTTAAAAATTACAATGAATCGTCTTCCAAAATAAAATTTAGAGAATTAAGGGAAAAATAAAGTATAGATAGATAGATGGATTCAACAATTATAGGATTTGGTACAAGGTCCATTATGTCTCAACCTACGAAGACTAACAACTATGCAAATAAATATGATAATATTCAACTAACCAACACATATATATTTCTTAATTAATTCATGCCAATGTTGCACAAGAAGAGTAAAGCTTTAGCAAAATGTGAGCATTTAATTCTCTCGGATCAGCCCTTTAATTAAATGTGTCATGATATATATAGTTGACTATGTTTTTTTTCCCTTTATTATTATTATTTTTAAGTATTTGTGCACATATATATATATATGAAAACGATATGCAATTGTTCCAATCTTAATTGAATTTCATACCGTTTTCAAAGAATGAAAAGAGATTTGTACTCCTTTTTCTTTCCAATTTATTAAGAAAGTGACACCTTAACCATCTCTATAGAGAAATTTGCATTTAAGCCCCTACCTTTCTTATAATTATTTTGGGAATATGTTGGGTGTTTAGTATTGTTTATTTTAAGTTGTTGTAGCTAGATGTTTTAGTTCTTGTATTTGTTTATTATTTTTAAAAATATATATTGATTAATGTTTCAAATTAAGACCACTAATTGCGAAGATAATATAAACATATTTACAACATATTTTATCTTCTTTTTAGCATGAGATAGATATAAAAAAAATTTAAATTACTCTAATTTCGGACAATGAATTTCTAACATGTAACCTTTCCACGGGGCGAACAACCAACCAATTTTAAATATTATAATTAAACAATTTAAACATAAGAATAAATGAAAAATTAACAAAGTATATATTTTTCTAATACTTCACTTGGACTTTAACAAGGTCCGTTATTTCACTCACTATATTTCATGCTAAAGTTTAGTAAAAGTTTATTTAATTAATTCACCAAACTCAATTATGTATAAACATATCATTTTTAGTGATTGCTAAAAATGTATACAATGTAGGTTTTCAATGAGTAATCACAATAATATTTGTGGTAGTTAACAAAAACAATCATAAAAATATAAATGCATGATTGTCTCCTTGAAGGAGAAGGTTCAACTAATATAAATAAATATAGATAATAACAATAATGTTCATTTAAATAGCCAATTAAAGCTGTCATAGGAATAAGATACAACCCTAAATATCCATATCATTTAAACATACATATATCCAATTTGAAAAAGATAGACAATATTTTTAGAGCATTTATTCCCGGAACAATTTAATTAGGAGAAATTATTTGATAGAAGTAAATTGCACCTAAAAAGAAAATAATACAAAATTATATATGTATATGAGCATGTACATATAAAGCTTATAATCTATCAAATAAAAATGATATGCAAGAAGCAGTCCAGGATCTGAGTTCGTACCAGTGATATTACAAAATATATTTTAGCTTAATAAGATGTAAAAAATATTATGAAATTGCATACTTCTTTTGTTTTGCAAAAGCCATTTATAATAAGCTTTGGGATATAGTACTCAAAATAATTCTAATTTTAGTAAGAAATTGGTGGTTTAAACCACTTTTTCAAAAAATAAATAAAATAATGGTAAGTGTAGACATATCACTAAGTACTAATTATGTTTATTAATTATATATAAGTGTGAATCACATATGTATAATTTAATTTATTTTTGAGACGACGCATATAACGACATATCATTAATAGATAGAGTTGGAAAGAAACACAAGTCGACAAGCAAAATCAATCATCTATCAATTAGATAAAAAAAAAATTAATTGTTTCGCCTTTTTTTATGAAGAAAAGATTAATTATATGATGTACAATCTGTCCAAGTATCTAACGACGAAGAAAAGATATAAAAAATTAATCTAGACTCCATTAAAGAATGCAGAAGAAGCTTCTTATCTGTTTTTTCTTTTTTTGTCGCCTTTAATTTAATTTAATGTACATCAACTGAGGGAAAGATAAATTAATTTAACAAGGAAAACCATAACAGCAACTGTTGCATTTTTTTTAAGGAAAATGTTTGGGAGATACCATCGTTATACTGTTGTCGATACTGATTTTATTATTCATGTTAATAACTTTATTATATAATTTATTTTGTGCGGTATTTTATTATTCAACTCAAATACCACTAATCAGATAATAATTTACTCAAATTGAATAATAAAAATAATGTATAAATAAGTTATATAATAAAACCACTAATATGAATAATAACTTATTTAATCTGAATAATAAAGTTGATATTAACGATGATATTAATAAAAATATCTGTATATCAGCTTTTTTTTTTTTTTTAAATACAAGTCTGGTACTAGAAGTTTTATGATAAGCATGAACTTTTCCATCTCTGCCCTTGTAATTACAGAAATTATAACTTGGTAGTCCAAGCACATAAAATTTTTCTTATAACCGTTTGGTTAGCATATGTGTTAAGCAAGATTAATTATATTTTATATGGATTAAGTTAAATTAGTTATTTATCCATTTGAAAATTGTCTGTACCTTAGGTTCCAAAAATTATAGCTTGAGCAGATTGGTCTTTTGTACTCACATCCTTCTAAATTATTCATATTACATGAAGCGCAGGATCTCTTGACAACTATTATTTTGACAATGAATTTTCAAATAATTTCAAAAAAAATTAAAAATAGAAAAAAAAATTATAAACGTATTTTTTAACTTATAGATCGATTGTATTTCAAATTTCATATAATTTAAGTATTATTTGATACTCCACCAAAGACGATCAAAATTACATGTCATTTACAATGGTTCATATTTAACGGTTTTTGATAGAATATCAAAGACCCTTAACTTATATGAAATTTGAAACACAATTAATCTATAAGTTAAAAAAATATGTTTGTCAACTTTTTTCTATTTTTGAAAATTTCTAAAAATCATTTCAAAATTATTTAACAATTGGTTGTCAAGGTTGTCAAAATAATAGTTTTCAACGAATCTCCTCCTTTACATGAATAGTCCAACTGATTAAGTGTTTCCAAGCTTAGTCCTAAAAAGCCAAACAATTATTTTGTTATTGGAATAATTTATTGACAACAAAATTATTTTTCAATCATAACAACCAACCTAACGGTTATCAAAATAAAAAAAAAAGTTTTAGATATGTTTAGTATGATCTAGATAGGTTTATCAAATTTGGTATAATTGGAGAACTGATTGGTTATCCAATAAACTATTAAAAAAGTTCATGATTGAGTTTTATACAATTAATCAGTGATAAAATGTTTTCTGAATTTCAGAGTTGATATATGGTCTATTTACATCATAGAGAATATATATTCATAATTTTATTCTTTACTTTTGATAATTGTTAAATGAGTTTGCCATTTAATATATGCTTTTTTTTTATTATTAAGGTCAGGTTTAGTATGATATTCTTCATTTATTTATTTTCTGAAAACAAAAGAGGTGAATTTTTTGGTTTATATAAATAAGTATACATTAACACTTCTATTTCCATTAATTTTCCATTAGCACTCAAGTGTTTGTTATGTATACATTTTATGAATTTTTGGCAAAAATCCCACAAACTATGGGTGTCTTTGGAAGGAGAAATTTATGTTTGGGTCCTAAAAAATTTCAAAAATAGAATATTCAAGCTCGCTTATAAATTTTCAGTTGCATCAAATTAGTCTTTAAAAAAATATTATGTTTGGTATTCCCAAGCTTTCCAAAAAGAAGAATATCCAAGTTGACTCTGAAATTTTTAATTGCACTAAATTTATCTTTAATTAAATTAAAAGTAACTTGTTTCATAACTTCGAAAAAAAATTAATTAACAAAGTTTGTCTTTAAATATTCATTTGCACCGAATTAATTATTAATATTTTAAAAAAAAATCAAGTTAGTCCTTAAACTGCTTCTGAATAAACCAAATTACCTTATTGGAAGATTCTAAAAACTAATTTAGTTTAAACCAAAGTCTTTAGTTAATAGACCAATTTCATACATTTCCTTTTCTTCTCTTTTGAAAAATAATAATTACCAAAAAAAAAATCTTACCTTTTTCCTTTGCAAAAAAAGAAAAAGAAAAGAAAAGTACGGAAAAAGTTTGATCATAGGTTGTAATTGTAACTTCTGTTGTTTGCTTTATCTCCTATTATTATTCCCACTCTGAGAATATTAGGTAATTAGGTGCAAGCAACAATAGTATTATACCATCATTTGATACATTATTTTCAATTATTTTTCTGGTGTTAACTGTTAACTTATGTGCACTATGGTTTACAACAAATGATGAGAAAAATATTTTTAATTTGGTGATATTATTTGGATACAATGGATATCTATGCTTTTAACAAAAAACTGTGTACCATCTAAAAGAAAAGTTGGAAGACACTAATAAAGACTACTGCTTTATTTATTTGTGTCCTTGTTTTTGTCTCAGCAAAAAAGAGACGTTAGGTAGAAAACAGTGCTTGCAAACCACAAAGAAGAAAACACAAGGAAAGAAAGCTCAAGAATTTTTTGAGTTAGCAAAAGATTTCAGAATTTTGCTTTTTTTTTTTCATACAGACCAAAATTTAGAGAATAATTTTACTATCTTTTATTTATATTCTAGATATATTTATATTTATTTTTGAAAGTATTTATATCTAATGATAAAAGTGTTTATAACTTATATTTTTTTATATAAAGACTTTGTTAATCCAGATATTTATATATTTTATATTATTAGAATTAAAAGTTACATAAGTTGTATTTATATTTGTGCGACAAAATTTTTAACTTTAATTTTTTTATAATCATCTAGGAAAGAAAAATACTTTCCATGCTAACTATAAATAATTATAAATTTAGATATAAATAAATTATCTATTTAGTATAAATATTTTTGATGTGCAGATAAGGGGTACAAAATATGGAGTGCAAGAATGATTTCTCCAAAATTTATCTAATTAATTAAAGAGAAATTATTTCTTCATTTCATGTTTTGCACTCCTTTTCTGCACAAAAAAATTTATACTTAATGAATAATTTATTTATATCTATATTTATAAGTGTTTATAGTTAATATAGAAAGTATTTTTCATTATTCATTCTTGAATAATTATAGAAAATGTCAAGTTAAAAAAATTTATTGCACAAATAAAAAATATAAATTGCAAAACTTTTAATTATAATAACATAAGATATAAATACTTTTAAAATTAAATATAAATATTTTTTAAAAGAGGTATAAAATACTTCTTATTTACACTTTGCAGATAAATGATGTAATTATCACTCATCTTAATTAAAATCTAAATCTTTCATAGAGTATTAAAAATTTAACTAATTGAACTAAACACCATACTCAAAGTCCTAAAGTTTTATTTTTTTTTCCCAACTGAACAAATAGTACATGATTAATTTACAAAGATGTTAATTGAAGAGTGGATGTAAAATTAAATGCAAGTTCCTCTGGATTTCATTTGGGGTAAATTTCTATGAGGATCACCTCAGCTGTTATATATTATTGTACTGACAATTATAAGTCATAATTTGGTCATGACAGTCCAATTTATCAAACGCTTAATATCACATAACTTTATATTTTTGTGAGTTGAATAATGCTCATCCGATAATTTGATTTTAAGCAAGTAACTCATGTTCTGTAAGTACAGTATGTTGTCACCACTTTCATGACAATAAATACATATTTTATTAACATAACTTTATATTCACTGCCAATGACAATGGATTTGTCATTATTGAAGTTGTATGATAGAAATTGGAAGATTTAGATCAAATTCAAAAATCTCTCTCTTGCATAGTAAAATATATATATATTTTTTTTACTATTCAATTTTGATTAGACGACTCATCTAAAAAAAATATGTCAATTGTCATTACAGATTCATAACTATGAGTTTATGACAATGAATATAGTAGAATTCATAACTATGTCAATCGTCTCCGATTTCAAATTTTAAGAATATTTATAATGATTGTCAAAATAATTATAATACATGACTACCATGTGATCCTTTTCTTAAAGGAGAATTGAAGAAAATAAGATCCAAATATCATTTCAACGAACAAAGTAACAATAGCATTGATCATTTTTAAATAGTTTCAAGTTACATTACTAAACCTCAACTCACAATATGAACTTTTTTTTTTTTGATATAAGGGCTCACATTAATTTCAACATTTATTTCTTTTCAAATGTCTTTTATAGAATATGAACTTGCATCTCTCCGTAGAAAGACGAGACCTATCATCACTATATTAGACCTACGGTTCAACTCACAATTTGTCTTAATTGGTATCTTTTGGAAGATGTTGAATATAAAAATCCATTTAAGAACCGCAACTCTAGTACAGTTGTGATATGTCTCATCTTTTTACGGAGTGACGTCGATTCAAGTTCCACAAAAAAACATTTAAGAAGAAAAAATATCGGGACTAACGGAAACACTTATTTAAAAAAAACAAAAAAAAATCCATTGAACTTTGTACACACAATTTGCAAAATATATTTAAGTGATAATTCTCCTGCCCGATATCTCCAAAATAATAAAAAAATAAATAAAAAACCCTGCCCGGCACACCTGCCCGCCCACAAACGCACACTATACGCGCACGAAATTCCTTCCCTCCTCTCTTCGACTGCGATGTCGCTTTCTCTCAACACTATAACAACCTCAAATTCGAACCAAATTCTACCAAACGCTCTCTCTCTAAATGGAAGCAAAACACCTTCTCTAAGTCTCTCTAATTGGAAAAAAAAGAAGCAAGCATTTCTGTTTCCTAGTCGCCTTCTTTCGTTGATTTCTATCCCTTCTTCTTTCTAGCTAAGCCATCTCTTGGCTTAGAAGATACTTACCAGAGATTTCGATACTTCTCTCTAACGCACTTCTCTGAGGTCTTCTGGTACCTGGAGAGCAAGAGAAGCAATAGGTGAATCGATTGGAGCTAATCTTACAATGGAGACTCCTTGTGCTACTCTGCTCAGAGAACTTGAGGTCTCTTTCTCTTCATTTTTTATATGATTGAGATGAAAATAATCTTTTCAGACATTAGAAAAATGTATTTTTGAAAGGATATTCTATAGAAAGTAAAATAGAATACAAGTAATTTAGTCTGGTCGGATGGCGACGGCTGTAAGTGTATTTATATTACGCATTGAAAAACATTTGGGATTAAATATTTCCATGACCCTGTTTTGGTTGATACTGTTTTTAATTTATTCTTATTAGAGTGTTTATATGAACTATCAAACTTTCATTACTCATAAACTAAATAGCCAGCATGTGTTATAATATGTTGTTAAAATAATCGTAGTTCAGTTAGCATTCACATGTCATTAT
The DNA here is from genome assembly GCA_037678475.1 of x Bolboschoenoplectus mariqueter. Lineage (NCBI taxonomy): Eukaryota > Viridiplantae > Streptophyta > Magnoliopsida > Poales > Cyperaceae > x Bolboschoenoplectus > x Bolboschoenoplectus mariqueter. The sequence goes on from CM075251.1 coordinate 3,142,823, forward strand.
TTATTGTACAATTTCTGTTTTAGCAAATAGAAAAAGAGCGTGGTCTGAAATGAAATCAGAGGCCAATTTTTAGACATGAATGTTTCTTTTGTTACATGCTGAGAAATAATAAATGCCTTTTTTTTAGTTAATGAAAGCGTTCAATCCCCCCATTTTTAATACCCGATCAAAATCACGTAGCATGCTTATGTATCTTCCACATGAATGGAGGTATATTGAAATTTTCTATTTTCTAGTTGCATTAAGAATCATTCAAGGGAAATTTTTCCAGGAACAAGGAAATTTGGAGCAAAAGCCATTTTAACAGTATGAATGTTTTCATGTGTGTGTGTGTGTGTGGAATTAATTTTATATCTATGCTGTTATGAAGAGGTAATACAAAGCTTCGTAAGGTTCATAACCAACAGATACAATTTCCTTTTTTAAAAATGGAAGTAACTAAGCAACCAAATATCCTAATTTTTTCCGTTGAACTAAGAAGACTCACAAGTCCCACATTCAAACATCCAAAACTCTCATTGTAGTTTCTTTTTTGGATGTTTTGAATTTAGCTAATATGGAGAGAGATTGGAGAAAAAGAGGAAGAGAAAGAGAGGATGCTAATGGAGATGGAAATGGAATGCACGAAAGTCTATAGAAGAAGAGTCGACGAATCAAGTAAAGAGCGTGCCCGCCTCCACCAACTACTAGCTGCCAGTGAGGCAGAGCTTTCCGCGCTGATGGCCTGCTTAGCAGAAAATGATTTACCACTTAAGGTAAGTAGCTTACCTCATTTGTTCGAGCTATTCTTATTTTTAGAAAATGGTTGAGTTTATCAGCCCGGAATTTTGGTGGTGTAATTTTTAATATTTGACATTGAATCATCAAGGGTAAAAACATTAAAAAAGAAGGTTTCGTAGCTGTCTGGTTGAAAAGACTTCAGTTCATGTTGCGTACAACATTTCTTAATGTCATGTTTGCCCCTACAAATCATGAAATAGAATCCTTGCCACCAGTATCTTCCTCAGTCTCCAAACCCTGTCCAAAAAAACCTTTTGTTCCTATTTATTGCAATATTTGATGAAAAAGAATAGATAACTTCAGGTACTCTTGAAGAAGTTAGAAGAAATATGCTATATGCCATTGTTCTCCTCTTCTAGGATCTAACTTGTAGGGTCCTAGATAACAAATTTGAAAATAGCACATAAAAATCTTTCTCTTTCTCAGAGTTAAAGAAGCTTTGTCTTATCATATACAAACAATTTTCTTTGTAGCTGAATAAACATGACACCTCTTTGAGGGCAAAAGTTGCAAATGTCAACCTTTTGTTGGAGAAACTACGAGTAAAGAAAGAGGAGAGAGTAAGGAAGTTTACTGATATAAGATCACAAATCGAGCAAATAAGAGCTGAGATATCAGGGAGCAGTTGTCAGTCTGATGGATTGGTTGAGAAAGAAGACCATGATCTCTCCTTGAGGAGGCTCGAGGAGTTTCAAGCTCAGCTAAATTACCTACAAAGGGAAAAGGTTTTTCAATTTTTTGACCAGAAAAAAATCTTTATCTGCACTTTATAGAAATATATGTACAATATATGCCAAGTAGCATCATTCTTCTGGCAGATACTGCTAAACGGTTCTTTTAATATCACAAAATTAACTTGGTGAAAGATACGTGGAAGAAATTTACATTCAATCACTGCCTGAATGGTACTGCACTATACCAGTACCAGGCATTAGTATTAGATATCAGCGTCCAGTCTGTCAATCTGTAATTAAAGTCAAACTTCACATTATTAATTATTATAACAATTTATTCTTCATGAAAGATCTTAATCCTTAAGTGTTCCTAATTTGACCCTTACATTTATTTGCAGTCAGAGAGGCTGAAAAAAGTTCTTCAATATGTAGATGAAATACATGCTTTATGTAGTGTTCTGGGACATGACTTTGCCGAAGTCGTAGATGGGGCCCACCCCGGTTTATATGTACAGAGTCCTGAGAAATCTACAAATATAAGTGACAAGACCCTAGATAGCCTCTCTTTAGCAGTACAAACTTTGCGAGCAGAGAAGAAGACCACACTACAGAAGGTAATTTTTCCATAATAACCCAGGAATCAGTGCACTGGGTCAGAGTTACCAGTGGTCTAATTGTGTACTACAATAAACATCTACTCAAAAATAGGAAATCCAATAGCAAAATAAAGTGGCTGGAAATCTGAAAACTATGCACCAAAAAGGAACCATGTTCTGTACCATTTCAGAACCGTCTATGACCATTAGGAGTCCATCACAGAATTCTATACTTGTATTATATTGTTTACTATTATGAAGGGATATTACAAAGTTGGAGATTTGAGATTTCACATAGGATATTTAAGCATAGTCAGACATTTAGATCACATTGGAAGGCTTGGACAAATCCCAAATTTGGAGTTTCGGAGACAATAGAGGGTTGGTGCTTTGCAAAGTACCATATCCCATCTTGGTTTGTGGATGTACGCATATCAGAAAATTCACTTTTTATTTCTTAGTTTGATGTGCATTTTTCCTTTCAGTTGAGGATAACAGTGGAAAACCTTGTCAAGCTGTGGGACCTGATGGAGACATCAGAAAAAGAGAAGGCCCAATTTGCAAAGGTGGCAAGTGTTTTTGGTTCCCTAGAGGAAGAGATTGTTTCTCCTGGCTTGCTGTCTCTTGAAACTCTTAAAAAGGTTTATTTGTTTTTCTACTATTTCCCGTGGTTGTTAATTGTCAGGATAGTTTTGTTATTTTCCAAGCACCAGGTTAGTCCTAGTTGGAATTGAAACTTCCTTTTTTATTTTTTTAATTTTGTTTTCCTGGCCTAAGGGTTTATTAGTTAAAATTACACTAGATTGAGGCTTAACCTCTTTATTTAAAATTGCGCTAGACTAAGGGTTTTTTTGCTGCACTATTTATAGTATTAATGTAACATTGATTATGCTCAAATTATAGTTGCAGTTAGACTCAATCAAGACTTATTATGAAAAATCACAAAATTAGAAACATCTAACTGATCATGATGGTTACTGTTAGTTGGCAACCAGTGGCAGAAAGTACAAAGAAGAATTATAATTCACAGCAGTGCTCCAAATCCCAAATTGAGAAATTTCACTGTCTATGTATTTGCTGAAAAATAAGAAACATTCTTTTTTAAGATAAAATGAAAGGTCAAGCCTTTCCCAACTCTAAATATCCACAAGGATCTTCCAATCAGGTTTAGAAACTACTACCTCCTATGCAGAGGACATTGCTTTAGTCACTAAACAAAGACTAATTCTCAAAATAAAAGAAGTATTCCGCACTGGGTTTTATTTTTTTTAGGCGATCAAAACTGCTGGGCCTGGGAATTAGTTGTGCAACTTAAAAAATTGAACTTTATTATGCTCATGAGAAGAACAAATGTCTCTTTAGGCTGAAGCTGAGGTAGATAGGCTAAAGAAGGTCAAAGCTAGCCGCATGAAAGAGATAGTGCTAAAGAGAAGAATAGAGTTGGAAGAAATTTGTAAAACTGCACATATTGATCCTGATATTAGCACTGCACCAGACAAGGCTATTGCTTTAATAGATTCAGGTACTATCATTCTATTTCTTTGTGGAATTTTTTATCGTGTGCATCTGCAAAATGTCACAATTCACTGACACTACTGAAAAACAAGAAATATAGAACAAATAGCTACAAGATATATGAAAAGTCCTCCATCCTTCACATTAGGCTGTAAAAGATCCCGAATAATACTTTCTTAATTAGCTTATCACCATATGACAAAAAAGGGTAAAAGAAACAACATATCGGTCCAATTAAGAAAATAAGGATAGGTTCACACATATTGTATTTTCACATTTCAGAGGGGCTATTAGAATATTTTTAGTTAAGAATCACTTTGTTTATGGATGCTAGAAACCTATATATAGCATTATTATTCTTTTTTCATTTTTTTTTTCTTTTCCCTGTAAATTTCTCTTCCTAAAACTAGTATTCAATCACTTAAGAGTTCTCTATTCTCCTACAGAAGCCACAATAACTTAGTCCAAGTGTAAGACCAATTTGAGGTCAATTTTACAACTAAACCGAAATTTAACTGTCTAACATTGTGATATTTTTGTAATTTTAACTTAATGTTTTCCAGTTTAAAAAACCAAAACCAAATGAGACATCATGCAAATCACTCTCAAATGAGATATCAAACTTAATCCAAGTATTGTTGTAAAATTGCAAATAATTAATAATTTAGGGAAACTTTTGGGAAAGGCACAGAAGAGGAGTGATTTGCAGAATTCCATTGGTGTACAGTTATTTATAACTTGATTAAAATATTAGGCCTCGTGGACCCCTCAGAGCTTGTAGCCAACATAGAGAAACAGATAGAGAAGGCAAAGGAGGAGTGTTTCTCGAGAAGAGAAATATCAGATCGAATCACAAAATGGATTGCGGCTTTGGATGAGGAAAATTGGCTCGAAGCATATAACCAGGTAGACATATTCCCATATTTTGTTTAGGTACAGTATCAATCAGATCCATTGCCAATATGTACAAGTCATTCTTGAACTCAGATCAGTCAGAGCTCAGAATTTTTTATAATTTTGCAAAAATTATACATTCAGCCAAAATTGGCTGGTTGGCTCTTAGTTTACCCTCACTGGTATGGTCTGTACCAGTTTGTCAGTTTCGTTTACTATTGTCATTTAGCAGTCTATTGATGTCAAAAAATAAGTTCATCACTAAACTAGCCTTAATAAAGTGTTGAAATTGAATCACATGTCTAGCACAGTAGTGATAGGTATCACCTCTTTAGGGGAGATGCATGTTTAAGTCTCACAAAAGACATTTGAAAAAAAATAAATGTTAAAGTTAATGGGATCCTTTATATCAAAAAAAATAAAATAAAGTGTTGAAATTTGGCAAATAAGTATAATGCTAAGAACAATCCTGGTTAAAAGAGATCAAGAGAGCTGTACAATGTAGAAAGCAATTTGGACCAAAAGTTTGCACTGCAAACTCAAAATTAAGTTCTTTTAAACTAAATTGATGACTTGGAAGTATTGATTGGTCCATAACCAAGGCTCTAGCAGTATAAGTTGATTTGCCATTTCTTACCCTTCTTTAAATGGCGCAGGATCAAAATAGGTACAGTTCTGGGAGGGGGGCACATTTGAACCTAAAACGAGCAGAGAAAGCAAGAATACTAGTTGCTAAAATTCCAGGTACCTTTCTGCATATTCCTGATTTTTCTCAAAATCATGATAAAGATTCAAGAATATAATGGTTAACTTTATTTTCCTTAATTTGACCAGCTATGGTAGATGGCTTAATAAAAAAATCTCTGGCGTGGGAGCACGAAAGAAACAAGTCATTTATATATGATGGGGTGAGATTATTCACATGTTTCATTTTTTGTTCATAGTATAGTAACACTTGATTTCTTTGTGACCCAATAAATTTCCCTTTTTCTTCAATTTAGGTGCGTTTGGTCACTTTATTGGAAGATTACAAGCTGGGAAGACTACAAAAGGAAGAAGAGAAAAGGAGATACCGGGTACTAATAAAAAAACATGATCCATACCGTATTATTTATGGTTCTATGATTCTAGCACACTTAGATTGGGGACAATTTGATTTACCATTTTACAATTATCGTTCTATGATTCTATCAGACCTACATTTGGACCAATTTGATTTACCATTTTACAACTATCAGCCGGATTGCTCTCCTGGCATTTCATGCAAAGACCAGACTATAGCAGTTCTTAAAAGTTCTCTTAATTCTTTTTTCTCCAAAAGGTTCCTCACATAATTGTTCCGAATTCAAAATGAAATTTGGGGCCTAACAATGCACAGATAGTTATGAATTTCCTCATAATTGTGGTTCTAAACATACATATGCAACTGCTGCTGCAGGACCAAAAGAAATTACAAAACCTACTGACAGATAGGGAGCTTCTCTACAATCCTAAACCAAGCAATAGAAGTGTCAACAACTTGAGAAAGACAATTGGTTATGGTCCCAGCCATAACAGATCTGGGTTCACCACTCCATCCTTTTCTGGTCGGATCTCTGCTGGAGGGGGTTGTACGCCTGAGCTCCTGACACCACGCTCCTACTCGGGCCATTCCCACACCTATTTCTCAGGACGAGCCTCCCAACTTTCAGCAAAACAGCTGGATGTCTCTTTCATGTCCACTCAGGCAGATAGCATGTCTTTCACGTCCATTAGTGGATCTGAACTGGGATCACCACGCCTCTACGGAGCTTGTTGATGAAGGTTTGTGTGCTTTCTATTTGACATATAATTTTTGTAAGAAACAAGGATTACCACCTCTTATGGTACCAGACTACCAGTTGCCATAAATGCACTGATAATGTGCCTGTACTATATCTACAGCTATCAAATATTTTTGCAAAACTGTACATATTCAGCATGGTATCTTAAGTTAATCCTGCTGTTGTGCTAAAAAAATTAAATTTATTTTTTAATTTCACCTTTCTTTTTCAGCTTTATGGAGGAGACAGCCCAGTTGCTTTACTTTTTCCTCCTTTTCTTGGTGCTGCAGCTTGCAAATATGAAGGGTACACCAGTAACTCTGCAAAATCTCAATTCCTTGTTTGCCTTTGTTTGGTAATTAGTTTGAGACAGTATGTGTAGGTGGATCTAGAGTGCTTTTCTTTTAAGTTTGTGATATTCAAAATCTCATAAGTCTCCTTTTAAATTTGAACATAGTTCTTTGTAACTTGAAAGAAAAATTCAGAAATCAATAAATGCCACTAATATATTACATAGGTAAAACTAATTACCATGTCCCAGAAGATTGTTTTTATGAAACCCTCAATCATTACATTATACACATATTCTTTTATGATACTAAAACTCTGTAACACAATATCTTGATGAAATGAAAACTTTCATCTTACTCTACAAATTACACAAGAAAATGGGCCAAACTAGAACAGAACAGACAAATCTTGAGAGAACATGAACCAGCAGTGTTGATACTCTTTTGGAGTTTGCCTAGAGAAAAATCTAGTCTTCCGACAAACAACAGAATATTCCTGAAAAATATAAAAGAAAGGAACCCAGTCAACTTCATTTTGTCTCATGAATATTATGAATTTGCTCATAGAAAAATACAAGTATAATAAGCACTCACAAAAATCGGCAGAATTACAAGATCAAAATGTAGGATTGCCATGCTTCTGTGCAACAGTATAATCTAGTGTGATACTTGATTTATCTTATGCTCAATATAATTGAAATCCAGAGCACATTTTGTACAGCATTATTCAAGGTCCAAAAATCAACAGTTCTGCTGCAATTAATTTGTCCCATTGCATTAGTTATTCCAGAACACAAATTTTAGAATTTTTAAAATGAATTCTTTACTTGAGATGTATAACCAATTTCAGTGATTTCGCTTTTTGACGTCAGCAAGTCAGATTTGCTAAGCTGAAGTGAAAAGTAAATATCATGTATTGATATGGCATAAAATAAGTAGGTAGGTATCAGCCGTCTCAATTTCTATTTCTAAAATCAAATGAAAACTCCATTGACAATGGAACACAAATCATTTTGGTCCTTTTTGATGATACAGTACAGATGTCATCATAATCGATATGAGAATGCTTGGAGAAGTTTTATCCTCCTGAAACTTTTCTTAAAGCTGAAATCATTCAGAACTTCAAAAGCAATGATCTTATTCATAAAATCACCACATGGTATTGAACCCCCAATGCATTCAAGGTAGATTTGATCCAGTTAGGATGGAATAGGAAGAACATTGAGGTAGATCAGAGGGCTTATTGGATAGTGTTTAATAGTTGAATGTAGAAAGAACATTGCAACCGATAAGTGGATATTTATGAAATTACATGGAAGACATCAGCACTCTGGAAAAAGAAAATTCCGACAGATGTAAAAAGAAAGTTCACATCATGCAATTCACGGGGAAGAGCTTGTGACGGTCACAATGCCACAACTCTATCAAGAGACAAAAGGCACTGTTTCAATTTCTTACCCAAAGCTCAACTGAGGAATAATCACATTGTTTTCTTGCTCAGCCATTTACTTCAACTCATCGAATCCTTTCGAGTTTGTTTGGTGAAATGCACATGAGATTTAAGGAAGTTGAGAAATCAGAAAGTAGAGATGCACTGAAAAAGGCTAAAAAGCAGAGAGATTGGGAAAGAGAAAAGGGATCAGAAGGAGACTAACGATCGAAAAATGAATAGAAGCCCGGTCTGTGCACAGGTTCACAATTTTAAGTTCCAGTCTCATCAAATTTAAGGTTCCGCATTCCCCTAAAATATTAAATTCAATGTACCACTCACAAACCAAGAACAATATCACGAGGAAATCTATTTCACGCCTAAGACTATCAAGACTAGCAGTAAATATATCAAAGTGGACCGCAATATTACTTGTATGCATAATTATTAATGGTAATACAAGGACAACAGAAAATAATATTAAGTAGGATCCATCAAAACTTCACTTATGCACTTAAACTTGAATTATTATTTTTATAAGCTCATCCTTCTATTACATTATTTTGATCAGTCACCCACATATTTCAGTTCAAATTGTACTGCAATGACCCCCCCCCCCCCCCTAAAATTAGCATTTTGGATATTGTTGGTGACAAACTAATTGACACACCTCGTAACACATGACATAACCAAAACAAAATTTTGTTGATCAAAGGGACAACCTAAATAAAGCAACAAAAGTCTAGTACCTTTGTTTTTCCATTCTACTTCACAAATCAAATCCTTTAAGATAATTCGGATCCTTTCTAGCTCTCTCCTGAAACTTCCTAAACCACCGATCGAGTATATCAGCTGGTACGACTATATTACCACCTCCATCAGCGCCGCAGAACGATTGCATGTAATTGAACAAGCTCTCTCCCACTTTAAGCGCCATCCTTTCCCCTCTCCTCCCTTCTCCTTCGTCCTTGATCGGAGGCAATACTGTCAAATCCTCCACGCACACCCCAATCTTGGCACCTATATTCGACTTCTCGGCCTCGCTGTCAGCAGGCCAGGGGAGGGTGAGGATTGCTGAAGGTCGATCTGGTGTGAGAGCTCCGCAAAAGAGAAACGGCGGCGTGTGTGTAGGAGAAGGCTGGAAGTAGACGGAGAGCGCTTGATTTGGCGGGAGAGAGGTGGGAGAGAGCAGAAAGACACAGACCTGGTGGAGAGGAGGAGAGGCAAAAGGGGAGAGGTCCAGTAACCAGTGAGTCGGATCTATTTGAGTCAACGATGTGGGATCCATTGGGTAAGTTCGCTCTGGGAAGAGGAGACCGAACATGGCTGTAAGGAGAGATCACGGAGAAAGAGATTGAACGATGGAGTTCGAGCTACCAGAGAGGCGCGGAAAGACCGAGAGAGAGAGAGAGAGAGGCTCGAGGTGGGAATTTCTGAAAGGTTTTGGGGGTCCCGAGCAGAAAATTCTAGAAGATGCCTGAAAAATAAGGAGAGACTCGGATCTTTATCTTATGTTGCGCATGCGCTCTACACGGCGATCGAACGGATTTTAACGTGATCGTGATCGGATAATTTTTTATAATATATTTTTTAAAATTTATAATGTATGAATTTCAATATAATTAGATAGATAATATGATGTGTTGTATTGGATGCGAATTTAGAAAGACTCGGAAAAATAATAAATGTTGAATAGAAATTTAAATAAAGGAAAAAGTTGACATATTAATTTGAAGTGAAATATGAGTCGTAATTAATTAATTTAACTTTAAAAATACATATAAATAATAAATAAATATATCAACACGTTTATGTGTGAATTTTAATAACAATTCAATAAGAAAAAAAATTAAATTAATTAAAAACATATATAAATATGTTCAGAAGTATTTTAAATCTATTTTAATGCAATTTGAGATGAAATATAGCGTCATAACTAATCAATTTAGCTCCAAAAATATATAAAAAATAATAAATAAAAATATCCAACAACTTATGAGTGATTTTTTTATGATAATTCGATCAGAAATGAGGTCAAATTGATTAATATATATAAACATGTTGAAAAAAGTTTTAAATATATTTTAATACAATTTGAGATGAAATACGAGTCATAACTAATCCACTTAGCTCCAAAAATATATATAAATAATAAATAAACATATTAAATAGTTTATGTGTGAATTTTGATGATATTTCAATAAGAAATGAGGCCAAATTGATTAAAAACGTGTATAAATATGTTCAAAAGCATTTGAAATGAATTTTAATGCAATTTATGGTGAAATGTTCAATTTAGCTCTGAAAATACTTATAAATAACAAACATATTCAGTAGCTTGTGTGTGAATTTTGATAATATTTCAATAAGAAATGAGGCCAAAATTAATTAAAAACGTTTATAAAAATGTTCAATAGCGTTTTAAATACATTTTAATATAATTTGATGTGAAATATATGTCATAACTAATCAATTACATTCCAAAAAATACATATAAACAATAAATAAACTTATTTAGTAGCTTATATGCAAATTTTGATAATATTTTAATCAGAAATGATTTCAAATTGATTAAAAAAATGTGTATAAACATATTCAAAAGTCTTTGAAATACATTTTAATGCAATTTGAGGTGAAATACGGATCATAAATAATTAATTTAGCTTCAAAAATATATATAAACAATAAATAAACATATCCATCGACTTATGTGTGAATTTTGATGATATTTCAATCAAAAAATGAGGTCAAATTGAATAAAAACGTTTATAAATATTTTCAAAATTATTTTAAATGTATTTTAATGCAATTTGAAGTGAAATATGTTACTAATGAATTTAGCTCCGAAAATATATATAAATAATAAATAAACATATACAGCAACTCATGTGAGAATTTTGATGATATTTCAATCAGAAATTAAATCAAATTTGATTAAAAACGTGTATAAATATGTTCAAAAACGTTTGAAATATATTTTAATACAATTTGAGGTGAAATATGAACATAACTAATTAATTTAGCTCCAAAAATACTTATAAATAATAAATATATTTAGTAACTTATGTGTAAATTTTGATGATATTTCAATCAGAAATGAGATCAAATTAATTAAAAATATTTATAAATAGATTCAATGATATTCTAAATATAATTTAATATAATTTTAAAATAAAATATGTATCATAACTAATTATAAATTATTTTACGATCTTTTGCTTTATTGCGAACGCATCAGAACACATTATACATGAGGTCATGTGTGATCACTTCATCAATCAATCACATATTCGTACTCCTTCTGTTTTTGTGTTTTTGTTTTTCGTTCAAACTTGTTGTCTTTGTTTCTGGTTCAAACAAAATTTAGCACAGCTGCACCGCCTGACATGTTTCCAATGTTGACAATTTACACATTCTTTTTGTACACAATATTTTTTTACAAAAAAACAATTATCCAGACGAGCTCATTTCTTTTTTGTCACCATGAATTCTTTGGTTTTGTTTTTTTGGCATGAAATTAATATAATAAAATATCAGATGATAAATTGCTGAATATGTATTTTCAAAGGAAAATTATTTCTTCATTTTTTAGTGTGTATCCGAATCTCAAGTTCTTGATCAAATGATGCAACAAACAAATAAGCAGATTTCCTCGAACAATTGTTTTTCTCATCGAATTTTGTATTGGAAGAACATATGATAAATTGACATCTCCTAATGCATACTCATTAAAAAAAATAATTGAGAAATTATTTTTTTTTCACTCCAAATTGATTAAAATTAATCTGGAGTTAGGGGAAAATTATCTATTTAACATCTTTTTAAAAAGAAGATTCACAGATGCTTTTCAGAGACTTTAAATAAAAATTAAATCATTCATTTATGAATAGAAAATTTATCTTTAATTTAGTGATAAAAATAATTATTGGTTGTGAAAAGTCATATGTTCGAAATTATAATATAAATTTTCTTATAGATATTTAAATTTAAATGATTTAATATATTGAGAAATGATTCAATGTCAATGATTATTGGTGTCAACTATATTTTTATACTTAAATTTATAAATTTAAATCATTAGATATGTTATATATTATTTCAATAATATGTATATAAAAATCATAAAATTTTAATTTTATTTCAATAACCATTAAGAGATGGGATTAAATTATCAAAATTTAGACTGTTAATTTTATTAGTTTTTGATACATATTCAAACCTTGTATATAGTTGATATAAAATATATCTAACGGTTTAAATTTATAAATTTATAAATTTAAGTACAAAAATATAATTAATACCGTTTAACACCAATAACTATTGACATTAAATCGTTTCTCATAAATTAATTATAAATTAATTAGCACAAAAAAAAGAAACAATACAAGCGGTCCCTACTTAGTTGTAAACTGTAGTTTTCCATGTGTTTGAATTTGATGCATGTGAAAACTGGCTGTCAAAGTAGCAACAGTCAAAAAGGAATTTAAGTGTGGTTTAATTTAATATATATATATATGTATACAGATGCCAAGATAATTATTGTTTAATGCACACAGATATCAATAGAGCATTAATTAATTAAACAAGTAATGCTCTTTCATATTCTGTTTCTTACTCACACGTTTCATTGCCTTGCTTACAAGTTACAAGTGATATACAAGGGGGGTTGTATAGGAAAGGGAAATAGGAAATTTCACATATCATATTAATTTACATATTACCATTATATTGCTATGAAATTGACAAAGAAGGTGGAAGGATTTTATGAATCCTGAAATTGGTGTTGTCTATATATTCTCATTTTAAGAGGTCGGTTTTGAAATTGCTATTGTATTTTATTAGCTGATATTGTTTCTAAAATATGAAAATAATGTATTATGAGGAGGTTTCAATGTCTTCATTTTTTTATATCTCTATCATGCTTTCATTTGTTTATTTTTTGATAATAGAAATTTTAAAATCAAAGTATCAAAATAAAATCTTTAGATACAATCTATTTTATTTTATTTTCTTCATGCATATTAAAAATTTATTGATCTTTTAACTTTTATTTTATATGAACCGATAAGTTACAAAATCAATGTTAAAAAATGATCCATACCAATGTATTTCTTATAAGCTCTTGTTGTCAAACTACCATGCAAAATTTAGTGAAAACGTTATGCACTTGCATAACTTTATAGAACACCTCCCAAAGTCCCCCCCCCCCTTTTTTTTTTGAGAACATCTGAGAGATACCATTATTGTTGATATTATTATCGACATAGATTTTATTATTTATATAAAATGAGTTATTATTTATATTAACGATTTTATTATATAATTTATTTTGAACAATATGTTATTATTTATCTCAAATATCACTAATCTGAATAATAACTCACTTAAATTAAATAATAAAAATATTATATAAATAAGTTACATAATAAAATCGCTAATATAAATAAAAAAATCCGTATCAATAACGATATCAATGGTAACATCTATATATATCATCTCCCTTTTTCTTTTCCTTTCCATCACTGGGCCCTGACAGTCTGGCACTCTACAGGTAGTTCACAGATCGGTAGCATCCGAAAGGCACAAACAATCTCAGCTAAACAAAAAATATAGATACACACACACTCTCACTTCATTTATTAAAAAAAAAAACCCTAATATGTTTCTAACTTTCTATATAGAATATAAAAAACAAACAAAAAAAAAGCGTATCCATCCATCCACATCCATCTCTCCTCTCTGCCTCTCTCTATCTCTCTCTCTTTCTCTCTCCGCGTCCCAGTCCATCCAGCAAAGAACCCTAGAGCAGTCCCCCTCAAGGTAAACTCCCCTTTTCTCTCTCTCTCTCTCTCTCTCTTTCTCTATTCTCTCTACTCTCTCTCTCTCTCTCTCTCTCTCTCTCCGGATGGAAATAATAATAAAGTCACACTGTTCACTAGCTACTCTAAAAACCTTTTTTCTGTTCTACATTTCTTTGTTAAATCTCCTCACAATGTCAAATCTACGCGCCCCGTACTTGTTAAAACGAGCAAAGACAGAGGCATTGCTGTCGAAATTGTTTAAATCGCTAGAATCTTTGCTGATCTGGTGTTTCGTGACCTAGGGTTTCGCCAAAGATGGATTCATTGAGCGGCTTCTCTCGTTTATTTCTCTATTTCGTCTCGTTTTTAACAGATTGTTGTAACATTTTCTCAATGTCGATTTTGTAAGAACCGTTTGGGAACCTCAATTCGTGCCTTGGGGTGATTCGAAACGAGCTCTGGACCTAGATCCTGATTTCTCAGTTTCTTTCTTACTTTATCCCAAAGAGAAATCCGGAATCAGCTAGGTCCTGTCTTAAATCTGTAAAGAACATTCAATTCTAAATCTCAGTTCATCTGTTTTTCTCTGTTTCAGTGACAAATGGATGATGATGGTGGATTGGGGATCCGCAATTGGGGCTATTATGATCCCCATCCTCAAATTAAGGGCAATTTGGGCCTCCAGCTCATGTCTTCGGTTACCTCCGATAGAGACACCAAAACATTCCTCCCTAGCAATAGCTTCTCGTCTTTCCTGAATAGGCTGCAGGAGCCATCTCATGCACCGATGTCCTTCCTGCGCACTGATGCGTGGGCCCAGAACCACAACTCTCATGCAAATAGAGAGAATGCCGGCAACAAAATGGTCCGGTCAATGCCTGTGGCTAACACGCACTACCACACACCCCACACACACAACACCAATTTTTCGCTTATTACACAAAATGCTCTCCACATGTTACCTCATCAGCCCCCTCACACTCCCCCACCTCCACCTGCACCCGAACTTCCAAAAAATGACGAAATTGTCCCAATGGGTTCAGAACCAAGCCCAAAAGTCTCTACCCCTCTGAAGAAGCGGTCTCAAACCCAAACCAGGGCTCCCAAAAACCCCAAACCTAAAAAGCCCAAGAAAACTAATGAATCATCCAATGGTGGTGCTCCACGTGGTGCAAAAAAGGATACAGGCGTGGTAATTAATGGTATAGACCTTGATTTGTCACGAATTCCAACTCCTGTCTGTTCTTGTACTGGTACACCTCAGCAATGTTATAGGTGGGGAATTGGGGGATGGCAGTCAGCATGCTGTACCACTAACATGTCAGTATACCCATTACCGATGAGCACCAAAAGGCGGGGAGCCCGCATTGCAGGTAGGAAGATGTCTCAAGGAGCCTTCAAGAAGGTTCTAGAGAAGTTAGCCGGGGAGGGGTACAATTTAGCTAACCCAATTGATCTCAGGGGGTTTTGGGCTAAGCATGGTACCAACAAGTTTGTAACTATAAAGTAGAGAAAGAAGTTAGTTCTATGCCTTTGGGGTAGGTGATTTAGGGAGAGAGATGTTTTGGGTTTTGATGTTTGGTCTGTCGTGTGAATAAAGAGTAGTAGGTTTTAGGAGAGTTTAAGCATGATGGGTCTCTCTCACTCTGGTTAGAAATTTATTGGTTCCGTTGGGTTATGATATGGATATGTTAATGTACCTTTCTAGTTTCTTCTTTAACCTTTGACATGTAGTTGTATGACATGTTGAGAAAAAAAGAATTGTAGGTTGCAGTTATAGAGGAAGCAGGTATGTCAAATTTAATGCTTTGAAATTTAATACAAGTTCTTTGCTCTGCATGGCTGTTTTTATTTTCTTATTTTATGATTTCATATACACTTAACTCGACATACTTTAGTTTTCTATAAACACTTTTTTTGTAATAGATTCTTTACTATTTACTAGTGACTTTTTTTAGAGACTAGAGCTTATT
The DNA here is from genome assembly GCA_037678475.1 of x Bolboschoenoplectus mariqueter. Taxonomy (NCBI): domain Eukaryota; kingdom Viridiplantae; phylum Streptophyta; class Magnoliopsida; order Poales; family Cyperaceae; genus x Bolboschoenoplectus; species x Bolboschoenoplectus mariqueter. The sequence continues at coordinate 3,158,577 of CM075251.1, forward strand.
GTAAGGCTGAATCATGGTCCCATCTCGGACACAATGTTTACTGTACCACTAAATGCTGATCACAATTTTGGAATGAATTGCTTGACAGGATATGCTGTAAGATATCCAGTATAGAAAGATGCATATAATCCCTGATAGTAGCAAGTCCTGAAAATGTGTAAGCAGTATACAGTGTGGTCATGATGGATAGTGATAATCTGTTACACGCTCGAACAAACCAGCCAATTTCATATGTATGTACTGTTTACTTAATGTCCCTACTGGTATGTGTCAACCATGCAGCAAATTTGGTTGATACCTAATTTGATTCTTTACCAGACAGTGTCAAGTAAGGTTTGCTTAGTTAATTTTGTCACTCACGGAGTATCTGTACTGGCTTGTATGTTTAGTTGAGTCCTGAATTGCATGTGCCTTCATAGCTTGAGAGATGTTTAACAGAAATTTTGAATCCTTGTACTATATATGATTTTGCTATCTTGCCTGTTGGTGTATTTGGGAAGAGATTTATGTAGGGAATTTTTTCACTACACTAGATTCGTCTGCTTGGTACCTGACCGGTATGGTTAATTTGTGACAATCGAGATAAAACAATCTGACAAGCTTGTGCATCGACTAGTACTGGTGTATTGCAATGCATATTTTGCTATGCAAGCTTTTGATTGTGGTAAGACTGCAACTATGTCATGTATTCTAAACTTCTAATTAAATAAGCAATGAGAACAAGTATGGATGGTTTGAGAATGGGTATTCACAGCAGGAAGGAACGGATTTAAACCTTTCGTTTTCAATTTTAGTTTGCATTATACAATTATTTATTTTCACCTGTGCATGTCGATTCTGACACAAGCAATGTATAATTAAAATAAAATAACCATGAGGTCCATGACAATACGAGATGGTGACAATTATTTACTTTTGGGGTTATTATGGGTACTCTAATATGGGCAGATGGTGACAATACGAGAGATTGCAAAGCTCAGTTTTGTTAATTAATGAGCGTATTATACTGCATATACCTACTCAACTACATATACAAATATAATTATTGCGTATGCTTGCTTAAGTACATATATAAACTGTCAATACCATCAACAAATAACAAACATTGAGCCTTACTAATTACGATTGAATTTGGTTGAGGTTAGCATCATGTATTGGGCCTATTTGTAGAAGGAGAGATTTTTTTGTAAAACCAGTCATTAAATTGGATTTTCCGGGCTACAGTTTGTACTTAATTAAGGTGAGTTTGTTAAGCCTGGGTTGGTGTGGTTCCCAAATCATTGTTCGGCTGTTCAAAATATTTACTAGATATAACAAAAGCACCTTAATTAAAAAATGTGGTCCATTTTCTTGGGTTAAGTCTTGGCCCCCTTGATCAATTAGGTCTAGTTCCAAACTTCCAAATACATTTTATTGACCATGATGTTGAACTTTCTTTTCATATAAAAATGAACTGCAAATTAACTTATTTTCAAGTTGAATAATAGCATTTCATACTTATTAAATGTTCATTGATTTGAATTAGACTAATGACAAATAGACGACATTTTTGCTTGGAAGTAGGAAGGTACACTAGTTTGGTTCAACAAATATTTTATTGACTAGAATAGCAAGATATTTAATTAAAAAAAACATTTATATATGTTCAAATACAATGAACTGAAATTTACTCCTCTGTGATCAAATACAATGAATTATGAATGTACATACCATATGTCAATATGTTATGAAAAGGACTAATCATAATATGCATTTTCAACTGCCATTTTGCAATAGACTTGTTATGCTGACGGTGTGGAGCTAAAAGCAAAGGGACACATGACAAAATACCAAATATTAATGCCAATATAAGTAGACCTTAATTTTTGGACTATGTAATTATCAACAGACAAACGGGGGCTCACAAGCTTAAAAACATATGTTTGTAATTTTTCTTAGTCCTAAAATTTCATTTTCCCAATGTCCCTTCAAATCACCAAAGATGTATTTTAGTTCTTTGTATTATAGTACCATAAGTGCATTGAATCTAAGATGAGTAGATGGCATTCTTTTTCCTGCTTATTAATTTATTTTTAAATAAATTATTGCAACTTACAAATAATAAATATCAGCAAATGAAAAGTTTAATTCAATTAAAAATGTGATTTCGATAAAAACTTACTTTGAGGCCCCAGAAGAAGTACATTATAAGTTACATTGGAACCGGCATAATAATTACTTTTCTGAAGAGAAAAATTATGTAAGGCAGATTGTGGGGACTATCCACGTTGCACATGAAACAAAAATAGGTCCCCTTCTCTCACGGTGTAAGGCTTCAAGTCATATTGGATAAAGGGTAAAGTTTAAAAAGAGAAAAAGCAATAGAATTTGAAAACATGAAGATCAGAACTTTTTACATTTTTATATAGGAGGGGATTTTTTGACGACTATATACTTTGACAATTTTAATAACGGTTTTTTTCTCAAATAATTTTAAAAAAATTTTAAAATTAGAAAAAAAGTTATAAACATATTCTTTAATTTATAGATCAATTGTGTTTCAAATTTCATATAATTTAAGTATTATTTGATGGAATATCATATGACGCTTAAATCACATGAAATTTGAAACACAATCAATCTATTAGTTAAAAATTATATTTGTCATTTTCTTTTTCTATTTTTGAGAATTTCTAAAAATTATTTCAAAATTATTTAAAAATTAATTATCAAGATTGTTAAGATAGTTGTCAAGAGATCCCTTCTATTTTATATATCCCCTCCTATCTGAAATGATATTAAATATTTAGGATTAAACAAAAGGATGTTGTATTATGAATGTCCAAATTGTATGGAGTTTTTTTTCACTCCATTTATGAAGGTATATAGGTAAAGAAACATTGACAAATCTGAAATATAATTTGACAGTAGTTATTTTTTTATAATACATAGATTATATTAACATTCTGAAAATTTAAGAAAGAAGAACACATTTGACGAATAGTTCTAAAATACTCAGAAATTTATTTAAAAATGTGTTGAAAACAAATAATTCAAAATTTTTATTAATATGGTTATAGCATAATATCATTAAAAATTATTTACATTCAAAATTTGATTGATACAAAAATTATTTTACAAAAACTATTTTTTCCATTGTATATATCTAACATTTTTTTATTTAATATCCAATTTTTTTGGGGACCAAATGGCAAATGCCGAGGGACAAATTCAGAGCTTATCAATGAGTTAGAGGTGAGGCAAGCAAAAGCTACATACCGTTGCAAAGCAAAGCAAAGCACTTACAAGAAGCAGCAAAAAGGGGAGATGAAACAAAAACTCGCTTTCTTCAGCACACTACTGACAGTTGGGGTTCTGATCTTGTACTAATGTGTAGCACTGCGTTATATAACATATGAACGGATGGATTGTAGAACAACTTTTTTTGAGATTTATTTTGCACGAATCTTAACATAATCGGACAGATAATACGTTGTGTTGTATGATGTAATGTAGCAGAGGATATGAATTTCTGACAGTTTGAGACTTGAGATCTTGATTATCCAGTCAAAAGTGCAGAAAAAAAAAAGCTTGATTTTGACCCCAACATACGAATTCAAAGAGAGAATAAAAAGAGTGATACAAGCAATGATCATCAGCGTGGTGTATATTCTTTCAATGCATCTCTTCCTTTTTCTCCTTTTCGGTAGAGTAAAATTAGCTTTTAGTTTGACCCCCCTTTGACCCTATTATTATTATTATTATTATTATTATTATTTTATACTGCATAAAAAATAAAATAAAATATTTAGAGGAAGTGTTTTTTTGTTAATCATGGGAGAATTATAATAATGCGACAAAATTATTTGTTATCGTAATAATACGAAAACTACTCAAATCTTTCAATTTAATACATGGGTATTGGATCAATTAATCATCCGTATTTGAATCATATCGTTTCTTTTTGTTGTATAGTTTTGTTTTATATATAGCATATAATAAACAAAGCTAGTGTATTTCTAAGAGTACGGAGCTTTTAAGTAAAAAATATATTAAATTGATTTTAAATAAAAAATTTAAATTGTTCAATAAATTCTTCATATCAAAATATTGTAGAAACCAAAATTTTCTATTTTTAGGAACTTCTTACTATTTGTTTTGGATTTTTTAAGATGATTATAATAATAATAATAAAATAATAATAAATTTTTGTATATAAAAATAGAGTTTTGCTAATGTGTTATCATTAACATTTCGACCGAAATGCTAACGATTCAAATTTTAAATTTTGATGTTTGAAATTTTGATTTAAATAGCTAAATAAATTCTTCATATCAAAATCTTATAAAATAACAAAATTAACTATTTTTCTTTCAAATTTTCAAAAATGACTTTATTTGGCGCAAAAATAAATAAAAATAAAAAATATTTATATGCCAATTAAGGTCATCTTTGAAAATTCCAAAAAAAAATGGTTAAAAACTCTAAAAATGATAAATTTTGGTATTGTACGAGATTTTGATATAAAAAATTTATTGAGCTACTTAAATCAAAATTTTAATCACGAAAACTTAAAATTTGAACCGTTAGCGTTTCGGCCAAAACATTAATGATAACACATTAACAAAACTCTATAAAAATAAATTATTTTCAAAAATATGAAATAAAAAAGTTAGAAAATCTTAAAAATAAAAAATTTCGATATCCTATGAGATTTTAATATGAAAAATTTATTGAACAACTTGAATTTTTCATTTAAAATCAATTAGATAAATTTTTGAGTTAGGAATAACGAGAGATTTCGTACTCTTAAAAATACGCTAACTTTATTCGTGAATAAATATAATTGTTAATACAATGGAGGCAAGAATAGAAAATGTCTCGCAAGATTCCCTGACTAAAAAGCTCTCTGCTCTTTTAAATGCCAAACCTTGCATCTATTTTTTTTTTTCCTTTTTTTTAATATTATCATTGTAAAGCGCCTTTGGCTATGGCGTTTCCGAGAGAGAACATGTAAAAGAAAAAAGAGAGAATTTTTTTTGATATATGAGCTTCCTTAATTTTAATTCTGATATTTATTTTTTTAATATTTTTTTATAAAATTTAAATTTATATTTTTTTATATAAAGATAAAATTTATTATCACTGTTCTAAATATGCACGAAATTTATCATCACTGTTCTAAATATGCAGTTCTTATGTATTTTCAATTAAAGAGGCCAATCTTCATGCGCAGTCAATGAACTGGTAAAACTATTTTCTATGTACACTTCTTATGTACTTTTCAATTGAGAATTAATTATTTCCTGCAATTGATTCCGTGTTTGCTTGACTGAAAAATAAATTCACTAGTTTTCATTGAAAATAAGAAAACAAATATTAATTAAATTGACCCTATGTATAAATATACAAAAATAGAGTGGAGGCAATTTGCAACCGTCTATTTTCAAATCAAAATAGACACCAATTCTAAAAATTTAACAGAATCAATTCTGAATTTTCAAGAAGAAATTGACATGTCATGATAACTCTCTATCAGTGATTTATCACTTTCATTTCTTTTTATGTACAAATTTGTACATGACGATAACCATTTTTTGGTTTAATAAGTAAGACAAATATTCTTTAGAGAAATTATTTTTGCGTCCCATATTTTATCTTTTATCTGCATATCAAAAGTATTTATACTAAATTGATAATTTATTTATATCTAAATTTATAAATATTTATAGTTAGTATAGACAATACTTATTACTTTTTCTTTCTTAGATGATTATAGAAAAATTAAAGTTAAAAATTTTATTACACAAGTATAAATATAACTTACATAACTTTTAATCATAATAATGTAAGGTATAAATAATTTTTCAAACTCAAATTGTATTTTGCTGCTACTAATTTAGATGATATAAAGTCTAGATATTCTGCACTTTCATGTTGCACAATTATGGACACTTGACACTTTTAGACAATATTTTTTTATGATTATAGAGACGACACGTTGGTAGACATGACAACTAATAATGTGAATATTATAATTTACTTGAAAGGAAGGAATGTTTGTTCAACTCTAACACCATGAATAAGGCTCAACATCAAACATGCTATATCACATAAAACTATAATAAATCGGCCACATAAAAACAAACAAAAATTTAATTAGGAATACTATATTATAAGAATTATTTTTTTAATATGTGAAAACATCCAAAATTCTCAAATCTTCTCCCCTCAGAATTTACCTTTTGCTAGAACTATTTTTTTTTAAATGTGAGAAGAGCCAATAATAAATCGGCATCCATCTTTTGGTTGGTTTTTTTTTTGGGTTTTTTTTTTTGGTTGGGGGGGGGGGGGGTGTTTCTTTTTCATAAAATAAATCCAGCAGGTTTCTAAAACTGGAGCGCATGTGGTATGGCACTTTGCAAATACACATGCAAGGAACTTAATTGAAGATTTATTTTAATCATGAAGAACATGCATGGTGACATCTTTCTTTTGCAGTTTAAATTAAATTAAATAAAGAGAACTTATTTGTAATCCAATGTATTAAAGCTCTCTCTGTTTCTTCAACCAACATGCCTCTTCTTTCCTTAATTTTCCTAATTATGCTAGGTGCATGCTTATTTGAGTTCAATAACTTTAGTAATCCATCAACAAATTAAATTATAATTTTGACAAAAAGAAGATTCAAATGTTCTCATTTTTTATGATTCCACTTTTTGGTTTTTTTAATAACAAAAATTTTGAAACTAAAATGTTAAAATAAAATCATTAGATATGTGATGTATATTATTTTCACTTTACATACATAAAAAAATTAGTTTTAAAAATGGAGGCATAATTTTATAGCATAATTTTGACAATATTTTCTTCATGATTTTCATACTTATTCCATCAAATTGTACAATTAATTCTGAATTGGGTAGACCATGGAGCACACAATTTTAGAGACATTGTATCTTTACACATTTAATAAACAAATTAAAGGTTTAGTTAATAATTCAGGAGAAATGATTGCCTCATGTGTGAAGAACTTTCCATTATCCAACCGGGCTCTTCCTTTGGATCTTTTTTATATATAATATATAAATAAAAGCTGAGGGGCTCTTTAGCATAAAAAAATTATATAACAATACTGAAACGATCTAATTAGTACTTAAATCTAAAGTAATCAAACATCTTCAATTTCTAATATCAGAAGTAAAGGCCAGAGGAAGTTACAATTAGCAAATTCATGTCTAACCCACCTTATGAAATTAAAATTTCACTAATTAATTAAGTTTAGATACCATAGTACAGAAATTAAACTTACCATGTATGGGTCTGTTTAGGGGTGGATGTAGAATTAGGTCAATTTTGGCTCATGAAAAAATTATCCCTAATTTGACTGTAAAATTTTAATCTAGTTCAACTATTTCACTTTTCAATAATTCTATTTAATGTCATCCCATTCCCTATTCTGATACAGTTCACAGCAATTTCTCAATTATTTTTTTCCAGAACAGGCTGTATTAGAATAATCTATCCAATCATTAGTATATTTTAGTTTGATTTTGTCCTTTAGCATTTGAATCAAATGCTAATGTTAGTAATTAAATAATACATTAATCTTAGCATTTCATCCATGTACTAAAGGTCCAAAATAATTTCATTTTTTTTTTCAAGTTTGAACATTCATTTTAACTCATTTAATATGATCCACACATCAAAATCTAATAGGATACCAAAATTCATTATTTTTTAAAAATTTCGAAAATATTAATTAGGATTTTTTTACTATTTAATGACGTTTTTAAAAAATTTAAAAACAAAAAGTTTTTTAAAATAAATATCAAGTGAGATCTTGATTGTCTTTTCGGACATGAAAAAACATGATTGTAGTACTAGTATTTCGAATAAAACCCTGACATTATTATATTAATCTAACTCTTACTACTAAATTAATTACAAAAATTATACCTAATTGAAGTTACAATGAGGTTATCATTATAAAAACATATATGTTTTATAAAAAATATTAAAATTAAATATCTATTCTTAATTTATTATATCAAACATAATTTTTTTTTCCCACCCTCCCTCCTCCCCCCTCACCTAAAAAAAAAAACCAAGAAGAAAAACCAACAATGAATTAAATTTAACCTCCACCAACCTCCTTTTTAACTTTTCACTAGCTAGTGGTACCCCTTCTTTATATACCTCCTCTTGCCTAGCTTCCAAAGCTAAGACATAACCTCCACACAAAGAGAGACACACAGAGAAAGAAAGAAAGAGAGAGACAGATGCTAGCTTCACCTTCTCCGAATACAGTCTTCAAAAGACAAGAGAGCACCTCATCCCTCACAACGAAGAAGAAACGGAGACCGGCCGGTACTCCAGGTACGTACGTACTAATTAATAAGTAATCCTTAATTCTAGCTAGCTAGGATTATATGTATTAGATGATTAAGCAGTCATGAAAGTAATCTGTATTGTTTCTACGTACATGAACATGACATTTGCTAAATGTAATTTTTAGCAATGCCGAGAAACTGTATTATTCGTGCATATCAAGCACAAATTACCAAATGAGATTGATCTGTTTCGTCCGTTCGAAAAGTTCTCTTTATTGTTTATCAATGATCTAATTTTGGTAATTACTTGTGGGTATTTTAACGCAAGACCGAAAAGTAAATTTTTTTTTTGTATGAGAAAAACTTTTGGTTAACGGATATTATTTGCTTAAAAGAAAGTGTAAGGTATTGATGATGGTGGTATCTTCCAAATATTTTTCATTGTAATTATCCAAATCCAATTAATCCAACACACTATACAAAAAAAAAATGTCAAGTAGTAAGACCGCTTTTGGTGTCTAGGGAATAGTAGGCAATGTGTTATTTTGACACGTCATGTCTAAGATTTATTTTTGAATTAAGCATATATATAAGAAAGAAAATTTTTGAGAAGACCGGTTGCCAAGTAACCTAATTCCATTTTATTGGTATTTAGAAAATATAGGTAATATCCTATCTAAAAATAAGCATCAATTTAGAATTATTATCCACATTAATTAAAAAGTATGGAAAATACCAAAGCTATTCAATATGAACTATAGGAGAATGAAATATAAAATAGCCAAGAACAAAGATCAAGTTAAACACTACTGGTAATTAAAAAGCAAAAAGGTGGCATTATTCATGTTAATTACTTTAAATCTGATTGTACAGTCTGTGTCAAAGTAAATTTTGCAAAATAAACCAGATACTTGCGTCACACCTACCAATTAATTAACCTGAACTGATAATTTATCCTATCAGATCCGGATGCTGAGGTGGTGTCTCTATCTCCCAAAACTCTTCTCGAATCTGATCGTTATGTGTGTGAGATCTGCAACCAAGGATTCCGCCGGGACCAAAACCTCCAAATGCACCGGCGACGCCATAAGGTACCGTGGAAGCTCCTGAAGAAGGAAAAAGCTGCCGCAGCAGCAGTCACAAGGAAACGGGTGTATGTCTGCCCAGAGCCAAGCTGCTTACATCACAACCCAGCGCACGCTCTCGGGGACTTGGTCGGGATAAAAAAACATTATAGGAGGAAGCACGGAGGCCAGCGCCAGTGGGTCTGCTCCCGCTGCTCCAAGGGCTATGCTGTGCAGTCTGACTATAAGGCCCATGTTAAGACTTGCGGTACACGTGGGCACACCTGCGACTGCGGTCGAGTTTTCTCAAGGTATGATTTGTTGGGAGCTGGCTGGGGTTTGAAATTTGGCTTGATAAGGCAGGGAAATGGTACTGGTATAATTTGGTACTGGTTTTGTTATGGCCTGTAGTTAATTTTTTAATGCTTATGCATTTTGGATTTAATTAATTATTTTTAAGCAACTAACTGTATAGGTCACTTGAGGCTGTTGGGTGTTGATCACTGAATACAATCAAATAACTTACTGCTTATTATTTGAATGGAATAAAAAATTTTATAAGGTTCTTATAATATGAGCCCTTGCCAAATTTGGTTTACCTTAGTACCAAATTTGGTTATGAATGAACATGCACATGCTCCTTAATTAGTTTATATTCAAAGTCTCTAATTGTTTTTGTAGGGTTGAGAGCTTTATAGAGCACCAGGATTCTTGTCAAGCCGGCCGGCCATTGGCCATCAAACCACCGCTCCAAATCCTCGAGCTCCAGCTCTTACCTGAACCCGCCAGCTCTCTCTCTTCCACACTTTCCCACTCCATGCAAGATCCCCCAGTTAACATTGTCACCAAGTTGTGCCTATCCCTCGGCCCCATCACAGATTGTTCTCTTCAAGCACGCACCGGCATCGATGAGCAGCTGTGGCAGATTACAGAGGAAAAGGTGATGGCTGATAAAGAGAGAGAAAGTGCAAGAAAAGATGTCGAGGCAGCCGAGAGAGAGCTGATTGAAGCCAGAAAGATGCGCGAGCGGGCCCAGATGGAGCTTCGGAATGCATTGGCATTTAGAGAGGCAACGATCAAGATGCTTGTGCACATCACTTGTCATTCGTGTCGTAAGAGCTTTAGGATGGTGACGAGTTTCTTGGGAGATGACAAGTAGTTGATGTAAAATTGTGCTTCAATTTGATTAAGGTTGAATCAAGATTAATTTATGTGAACACTTTTGCTTATCTACCTTGTACAGTATTATCAGATCAATGTCAAAGTTTAGATGGTGAACTGTGACCAGTATTTAGGATTCAAAAGATGACCATCTTATAGTGTCATGTTATCATTCAATCTCTTTTAATTCTTACAAAGGTTGAAGGAATATGAGTACACAGATGACAGGATAGACCAAGTTAAATTTTAAAAAAATTTCTTATCAAACTTTTTCTTTTTTCAGCCCCAAATGCTCAAGAATAGGTATGATTTTACTAGAAAATTAAGTAGGTAGGAGGGTGAATTGTTCAAAATTGCTACTGTTTGGAAACCAGAGGCATATGACCCCCTCGATGCATCAAAGGCGCTCGATAAATTGTCCCAAAGAGTCTTATCATCCGGTTAATTGACCTCCATGGTTACCACGTACAACCTCCACCGCCATGACTCGTCAGCCCCACGGTCTTTAATTAGGCAAGGCTCAACGGTGCACCTGCAGGCTTGCAGCCTTGAGTTTCATTTTCTCTTTTTTCTTTTTTCATGTTATAGCGCCAACATAACATTAAGAGTTAGATTTTTGAATTGAGATGGACTCATAGACCCAGACCATTAGTCGGTTATAGTTGAGCTTATATCAATGATGAGTCATACATGAGGCCCGCCGAATTCATGATTAAAAAATAGATAATTTGGACCAAACCGTCAAGTGGAATATCGAAACGAGCTAGCCTTCTTTCCCATTATATTCTTTAAATCCTCATTTGATATTTTAATTTAGTTTTTTGATGGTATTTCTATCTGATATTTTAAGAAAAATTTGTTCAGACTAAAAATTGAAGTCGTAGACATGATCTTTATAATTTATGTAAGGTTTGAATTAAGTTTGAACCAAACATTTTTAAATTTCTAGAGTATATTTTTAGTGGTTTTCTTTTAAGGATGTTCAATCAAATTTTAAATTGACTAAAACTAATTAACGTGGAAGCACGAGATCTGATAATGTAGATGTATTTTCATAACCAAAATGACTTAAAAAAATTATAATTGAAGGATGAATTCAATAGAAATGTTTGGAATCCTTCATAGAATTTGCAAGAATATGCATTCGATAGAAACTCAAATAGTGCACCAGTGATACATAGATTAGAGTTTTTTTTTTTTTGAAGGTTAGTTGGTGAATTGCCAACTAACAATTTGTATTAAAAGAAATTAAAAGGTTTTCCAGTTACAATAGCTGGTACAATGAAATAAACTGACACAATACTATTTTGTAGTGCACATACAAGCTCAAAAAACACTAAACATTTTGCAGCCAAAGCTGCACCTCAGAAACTGTATCCTGTACCAGAATTGGTACAGTCTTTACTTGTGCAAATAGATGCCTATTTTGTTCTCGCCAGAGTGCCCAACATCCTCCAGCCCACACTGCATCACATAAAGTGATACATAGATTAGAGTGATGCAGAAAATGAAGACATTATGTGATACATAGATTAGAGTTGAAAAATATAATAGAGAAACCTAAGCATCCAAAATAAATGACATGATTAATGGATACTGTATTTGAGAGTGGCAATTACAAATTTTAAACTAATAAAATCAGCAGAAGTTTTGGAAAAAAGATTCAAGATAAGTATGGAATTCCAAATTTGTAAGATAAAACATATTACAAAAAAAATATATATATCATTGGCAAAGTACGCACAATATGCACCCATTTCAGTCCCTTGCTTGATGTTGAGATGTACAAATGTAATCAAATAATTGACCCCAAAAAAAAAAGATCATACTCAATTACTTGTGCATACATCAAGAAACAGATACCAAACATTAAAGAAAAGCTGCAAAAACATTATTTTCTATAAACACCAACCCGGATCGAATAATATAACTTGACAGGAAGATTGCCAATTATATACATGAACAACATCTTATTTGAATTGACTCAAGATGAATATCTATCTAATCAGTCAATAACGGATTCAGCAATCATCCCAAAAAGATCACAACCCCGGTGGTATCCTCCCGAATCAAGAAGAGGAAGGGGTGGTCCGCCACAAAATCTATAGGTATCTTAGTTGATGGCGCTGCACCTCCCCTCTAAGAATTACTGCAGATGCTGAAGCTGCCTCAGTTCCATCCTCATTTACTCCCAGAAAACTTTTATGTACAATTTCTGACACTTAGTATCGTCTAGCCTCAAGTAATTCGACCACCTCCGAAAAATCTCCGGTCATTGTGAAGGGCAGTACAAGCCCTTGATTTTGTAATATCTCAGCAAATTTAATTTCCATGGAGATCTTGAACTTTGGGATACGGAAACTCCCCACTCGAACCTTTGTCGTTGGTATGTGGCGATTTAAGAAATCAGGTTCAAAACTCAATCTCTTCGATAGATTAAGCAGCCCGTTGGATGTATCCGGGAGAAAAATATAGAAAGATAATTGCCTCCAATCTTGTCCTTGTTTGTATGGCAATTTCAGAACCTTAAATTCATCGTAGATTTATATGAATTGCTTATTTCCACTGGCCATGAAGGGGGTTTCGATCTAATGTCCATTTGTTAAATGAAAAATGTCAGTTTTGGTGTAGAACGGATCGAACTTTTCATCCCATGTGCCGTTGAAATACAATGTATTGCCCAAAAGTAATAGTGTATCAGCGGTGATCAATTCGGGTTTAAGCAAGTTTTTGATGCATCGAGCGGTCATTTGTTCGACCCGTTTGTTTATTTGTGTTATGCACTCTTCAGGATGCCAAAAGAAATGATTATGATTAATGGGATAGCAGTCAAAGAAAACAATGAATGATATTATTATGTTACCAAAAATCACCACATTTGAAATTGGCTATTTGACGAGGATAACTACTCCGGCGACAGAATATATGCAAAACTGATCATATTATTTGGCCAAAAATATCCAAAAACTTAAATCCAAACTTAATATATAATCTGACAAATTAACAATGAAACTATCGATCAGTCAATAGTAAAATATCACCATGGAATGAAAAGGAATAGGACGTGCCTCGGCTTTGTACACTGACCCCCCAATATCTCTAAATGACTTCTTCAAGTTTGTACCGTCATCCACCCACATGCCACATGCATACCGGAGGCAGGGACCACCGGCAGCTGAACCATCAGCAAGAAGGACATTTGATATATGGGAGTGTAAAATTGACATATCAGAGGCAACATTGGAGCCTAGGAAGTAGGGGTGTAAACCGATCGGATATTATCTGATTTTATCCGGATCCGTATACGAAAAATAGTGAATTCGGATATTCAAATACGAATATTATCATATATGGACATGGATTCCGATAATTATCCGCATCCAGATTTTTTTGAAATTCAGATATCTGTTTTAAAATCTCATTATATGTCTTTCAATTGAATTTTGGACGTAGATTACAAATCTAATTAATTTTAGACCTAATTTGGGCTCATGTTTTATTTTTTTTATAAATTTTGGGTACAATTTAACTAATAATATAATGATAATTAGTGGTTAGTTTTTATAAATTAATATTTAATTTTTCTAAGTAGTGACTCTATTATGAAAAATATTATGCAATTATTTTTTAATGATATATGTGATATTATTATTTAATATCCAATCAGTATCCATATCTATATTCGTTTAATATCCAATCAATATCCGTATCCGAGACTATTTGTATCCGAAAATTTGAAAGCGAAAAGGATACGGTTTGACTATTATCCATAGCTATCCGATCCGTTTACACCTCTTCTAGGAAGGATAGGAGTTGCTGGCATGGGGGGCCGGTGGTGCCAGTAGTCAGGAGGCCAAGAACTGAGTGGAGGGGGAGGGGTGAAAAGACGACGTTGGAGCCGCAAAAGCCAGGAACAGTGATGAGGTGTGTTTATAGGTGGAGGGAGAAGGATGTTTGGGATTTGATCGCCTTTCTCAGTCTCAGATCCATTGTTGGAGTAGAGGGAAACGGTGTTTTGTGTTGTTTTTGACTTTTTGGTGGCAGTTGGTTTTTGCTCTATATGTGATGTAAGGCCCATAGGTAACATGTTGAAGGGATGTGAAGTCAACAGCGATAGATGGGCTAGCAAGCAGCTGGGAAGCAATTAAAACCCATGGTTTTCAAAACGTGACTTCATCAAAAAAATATATCAAGTACTTGACCTCCTCACGTACAACGCTACAAGCTGAAGCAATTAATGGCGATATTCTGGAAGGGCTGAAGTCTTTGGCTGATAGCTAGGGGAGAACAGAATGCATGGAAGGTTATTGGAATACAACTGGAGCTAGCAAGAGTCAGGACTACAATGGAGATAAAGATCAAGAAGATTAACAAGACTAGTTAGGAGTAACATACAATTAGTTAGGTGATTAACCATAGTTAGTTGAGCTATAGAGTAGATTAATAAATAATGTTGTAATCTGATTGAGAAAGTTTAATGAAAAAACCATTCCACAAATTCTCTTTCTTGCTAAACCATATAGGGCACACTTTTCTGATAGGGAGCACTTGCCAGCAGATATATAGGGCACACTTTTCTGATAGGGAGCTGACATGCAGATATCGTCATTGATACCATTATCGATACCGATTTTGTTGTTAAGATTAAATGTGTTATTATTCATATTAGAGAATTTATTATGCAACTTATTTGTATAATATTTTTATTATTCAATTTAAGTGAATTATTATTCAGATTAATAGTATTTAAGTTGAATTATAAAGTGTTGTACAAAATAAGTTACATGATAAATTAATTGACATAAATAATAATTTATTTTATATGAATAATAAAGTCGATATCGATAATAATATCTCTCAAACATTTTTCTTTCTGTTATTTTTAGAGCTTGATGCATGTTAAGGAATGATTCTAAGCCTACGGGCAGTCAAAAAAAAAAGGCAAGAGCAAAATTATTGCTCATATTTTTCATGTTGCCAACAGACCATTAATAATTATAATGTCGAAAGGTTAAATTCAATGTTAAAAAGAGACTGATTATATCCTCGAGCAATCCTAATTGGTTCATCCAGAAAACACTCTTATTCCATAGTCTTCAGCATTCATGTTTTCATAGATATACAAATTAAAAGTGCACACTGAAAGATATGAGGAAGAGAAAATTGTAATATAACTCACCAAATTTGTATAGAAGTAAAAAAAAAAAATTGATACAACATATTTAAGGAAATAAGAGGAGAATAAATATAGAATAACCGAACAGTATAATAGGACATTTTCTGGCAGATGGAATTATAATCTTTATCTGTTACTTTCCCTTATGCAATAGGAGAAAGTATTAATTAAAAAAAAATAGGAAAAAAATACATTTTGTGAAACGAAGAGAGACTAAAGCGCAAAAAAGATGACTGAAGAGTTTAACTACAAATTTTAATTTCAATTCCATGTTTAAACTTTCCCACCATGTCATCCAATTTTTTTTTTTTTGATATAAAGACTTCTATTAAACCCGACATTTATTAAATGTCATCCAATTCTAATAATCCCATTTTGCATCTATTCCAACATGCCTTCACCAAAGTATCATAATTCATCTAATATTGTTCTTGAGATAACGACCGAAATATATATAAAAACTAAAAAATAAGTTTTAAGCGCAACATACTTGAATTAATTAGCCCATTCCTGATTAGATCAAGCTGGGTTAACTGGACCTCTAGTATTAGCGGGAAATGGTTACTGTTGCCTATAGTATCAAATAAACAGCAATCTCTGCTCTTATATATTTCAAAAAAATATAAGCTATCTAAATCAAGATATTTCAAAAGCTCCACAATCGATAGAACGAGTATGAAGTCTCCAAAATCCTTACTTTCTCTTCTATGAGATGCGTATGGTGTATTAAAAATATAAGATATTTTTTCCATAGGTTTTTTTTAAGAGTTGAGTTGCCTGGTTTGTTAACAAATTCAACAAACTCAACATTTGTATATATATTTCTTTTAATTTTGCATTTATATATGTTTCTGCTTTTTCTTAGACTATTGTACTTTTGATCACTATTTAGTGATCTTCATTAATGAAATTTGAGGACTTGATTCTCATTTTTTTCTAACAAAAAATATTGAGTCGGAGGAATACAATACATAACAGTCTAAATCAATCTGCACTAAGAATTTCTTGTGCAAGAGGATAAAAAAAAACAAATCTTCATATTTTACTGCTAAGAGTTTGAGTCAAAATATGTTAGAATGAGATCTATACATGTGAGAATTACATGGTTGTTGTTGTTTCTTTTTTTTTTTTTTTTGTGCTTTGGGAGGCAAAGTACTTATCTTGTCATCACTAGCCTATGTCCCCAGGTAAACAATATGATAAAAATATGTAGGCCTAAATAATTTCAAAAAAATTATAATTATAGAGTCATAATTAAGAAAACTGTAATTGTACAAACAAAAATGTATGTAAAAAATTCAGCCGAAACTACATATATATATCTTATAATATACTCTAAAATTGACAGAATTTACTGATAAGACTTCAACCACATATGAAGTTTGCATATGTCACTATATTAGTGAATCAGTCGTTAATCGATTTATTGACAAAAAAATAATATTTTTTGTATAAAACATTATATATTGAAAATTTAATTGAGGCTTTTTTTATGAGTATATGAAAATTAGTGATTTAGCTCTTTCCTTTATCTAAGAAAAATGTACTAGATCAATTTGCTTATCTCATATAAGCTAGATCTTTTCAATGATGTCATGTTCACATCAATCTGATACATTGGTTGGATTGGACAGTCTCAATTTTTTTTTCATTTTTTTTAAAAAAAAAACAAACTACAATCCTAGTTGGAAATAACAATGAAAAAATACTCAAATGCACCTCTAACCACATTCACACACACACACTGTATCTAAGCAGAAACATAGAATATTATACATATAAGTTCACAATAAATAAAGCTCTCAAACAAACAGATCTTTGGCAAAAGGTTTTTTAAGGACAAAGTGGATGGATGATCAGTCGTCAGTGCAAGTGACACCTTTATCATTTTGCATCATTAATAATTATATCAAAGGTAAAAGCCAGTTAAAGCATTTTAGGTTTTAATAGCTACTCAGAGAGGAAGAAATGATAAAAGGCATGTTTTGGGATTGGAACCGAGAAGGAATGAAGGATGGTAGCATTCTTCTCCTTTTGCATGCGCAAAGGTTGCTCATTACTGAGAAGCCCCCACATTTTTATACTTTATCTTTTCTTTTGAAAAAAAAAATGATCCTAGAATGCAGATTGTTTGGTCATTTCACCTTTTACTTATCCCAAGATGTTGAGATGGTAATAAATATTGAATGTTTAGAATGTATATTTTTTGAAATAAATTGTTTTGAATGTTTATGTTGAAGAGTGATAACTGTACGTCTGCATCTTTTAATCGTACCTCTGATGTATTTATATTTTATTTAAATATTTATATATAATGACAAAGTTATTTATATCTAATAATAAAAGTATTTATTTTTTAAATATTGTCCGTTGTAAATTTTATGTAATTTTAAATGGTTTATGAATTTATATATGAGAACTATCAAATAATACTTAAATTGCATAAAATTTGAAACACAATTAACCTATAAATTCAAGAATGTCTATAATTTTTTTTTGGAGAATTTTTTGAGAATTTATTTAAAAATTCATTGTCAGAATTATCAAAATAACCTATTGTCATGTGATCCTCCCTTTTGATTGATATTTTTTTTTTGAGAGACCAACTAATTATCCACTTACATAACATAACCTAACAAGTAGCTTGATTAGGTGCATAATAGAAACCGGAGTTTTTTTTAAGATAAAAATAAAGATTAAAATCAGTCAACTTTAAATATTTATAAAGAACTCTTCTCTGATTGTTCTATGCATCTTCCTCGATTGACAAGACTCGCAGTTCGCAAATTATTCTTTTTTTTTATACCAATAACAAAGATAATTACTATGAGACTGGAAAAATACTGGCAAAAATTTATTGCAACTAATGCTTCCTCACAGGCACATTCGATCCCAAAAATTTTGGGATTGAAATATGGGGAACAACATATGATATTTAAATCCAATCGATTTAATCTTTATTGTGCAACAGGATTATGAGTGGAGATCCGTATCTAAATTTTTTTAAATTATAATCAAAATCATTCTTTATTTGATGTGCATGTCCTTCTATAGTAAGCAAAGTTCTTCAATGGTAGTATGGTACATAGTTTAGCGAGTCATTATCTAAATAGTAATACTCATAATAAATGTTCGTAAGTCGGCATTAATATAGTAAATTTCGTAATTAGAATATATATATAGCAAGTATAATTCATACGTGATTCATTACTTTTATAATAGAAAAAAGTACCGAAATAAGCAAATTCGTAATCTTCACGAATATATAAAATAACAAAAGTGTTAGGGAAATATCATCGTCAATAATGATTTTATTGTTCAAATTAAATAAATTATTATTTATGTTAAAACTTATTTTGTACAATATTTTTGTTATTCAACTTAAATGTTACTAATCTTAATAATAACTCACTTAAATTGAAGAATAAAAATATTGTACAAAATAAGTTGCATAATAAAGTTATTAACATGAATAATAAAATTTGCATAAATGACAGCATCAATGATGATGTTTGTATATCAGCTCCCATAAAATAAATAGTTCATCAATATAAAAGAAATTTTGAAAAATGCCAAAAAAACATGTTATTAACCATGTTTAATTTCTGTCATTTCCATGTGATGAATCCCAAAAATCAACAAGTAGCCGCATATTTTACCCCTAAGAACTACACCACAAAAGGTTATGATTCTCTTAATTAACGGAATAATGATGATTGCACGTGCAATAATCATTTTCTATCAACCCCCAAAATACTTATCATGAGTCATGAGGAATATATATGATCCTTAATTTGGACTAATTAATTGCTTGAGGCGTCACACATCATAAGTGCCAACGAGGATCCTACTATTTTTAACATTAATTAATACCCATAAAATCAATGGCCTATGCATGCGCCTATATGTTTGCTTTTTTTTTTTTATATTCATGATCCTTTTTGGGAAACTTTGGATGACCCCTTTCAATCCAATTCACCGTTTGTAATGAGTTTTTTTGATTAAAAAGAATTAATAAGATCTGAAGTTAGTAATTTGAATGTAATATCAATATAAATAATTGTAAATAATATGGTATTGTAATATTTTAAAAAGTTATAAAAATTATAAATAATGTGAGATGAATATTATTTCGTACAATTCTTCCAATCAAAAAAATATTGGAAAAGTTATTCAGATGTAATATGATATTTTTCAAACAAACACTCACCTATTTTAATTTAAAACGGTCATTGATAGCTATATTTAGCTTCTAAATTAATATAAAAGATTTTTTAAATCTCCATGGAAAAAAAATACTCACTTAAATTGGATGAATACTTGTCTATTTCAATATAAAGAGAAAAATATTTAGGAGATGAAGATTCTAAGATAAGTATAATATATGTAAAGTCAGGATGAGTTTAAATTCACTAAGTTTTTCAGGGAATTTAATTCAAAAATATATCGAAACGATTTGGAACGATAAATTCGAGTAGCTTAATAAATTCTTCATATCAAAATCTTATAGAATACCGAAAGTTTCTATTTTTTTAATTTTTTTAATATTTTTTTCGATTTTTTTAAGAATGACCTATTTTTATATGCAAAAATTCATTATTTTATTATTATTATTATTAGAGTTATCTTAGAAAATTAAAAAAATAGTTACAGAATCCTAAAAATAAAAAATTTTGGTATCTTATGAGATTTTGATATGAAGAATTTATCGAGTAACTTGGATTTATCGTTTGAAATCGATTTGATAGGATTTTGAGTTAAGTTCATAAATGAATTTGGTGAGCTTAACTCGTATAATACTACTTACATATATAACTTCAAGATTCATGTTTCTTTTCTTGTTTTTTAGCTTCAACTTAAAAGTTTAATTATTTATACTTCTTTGATTTTTTTTTTATGATTCAAATTTTTTCGGTTGGATGGATTTTTTTTTATAAAAAAGAAACAGAGGTTAATGCCTCTATTTTCTTATATTTTTTTTCTTAATGAATAAAGGAAATTTCAAAAGTGTTCAAAAAGAAAATGAAAAGGAATTGGACACAAATATTTATTAATAATAAATTATAATCAATCAAAGCAATTAGAGAACTCCGATACTATCAATTTTGTAAACCAACCCATTAATTAGTTGGGACCAATGTACATTTATAATTTTGCATAATTATCCCAGAATTATTGATAAAGAAATAAAGATGTTCTCTTAGTGGGTTACATTGTAACCTTTATATTTATTTCACTTTTTTAGAGAAATCTTAATGGAAGCTGTTTCTTATCTTTGAAGATAAACTTCTTAAAAAAATTAAATTAGTTTAAAATGCATTAGTCATAAACGAATACTATTCCTAGGTCTACTTTAATCTTGCAGTATAATTAGATGCTAAGTAGATATCAAATGTTTTCTCAAGTTCTTTTATCTATTTGATGCTAAATAGACATTAAAAATTATGTAATTTACAATGGTCCCGATTTAATGATTTTGGATAAAATATTAAATAATATTTAAATTGTATTAAATTTGAAATATATTCAATCTATAAATTCAATAATATGTCTATATTTGTTTTCCTATTTTTAATATTTTTTTTGAATTTATTTGAAATTTCATTATCAAAATAACTATTATCAGAGTAATCCCTCCCCTTAAAATTATATGTTTACTTTTGCACAAAAAAAGCAGAAGAATTTACTTTAAATTTTTGGGGGGGTTTAAACTGAAATTGCAAGGAATTTGAGGATTGTTTAAGCTCCACAAAATTCAACCTTGCACTTGCTCAGCGTCAAGCAAAGCAAATCCCCTAATGCAATCAAACAACAAGTTGCCTATTTTTTTCTTTACTTAATTTCTTGTGTCAATCGTCAAATTCCACTGATGTCATAATAACTGAACTTCCACTGACATCAACAAATAGTTAATTAATGACAACAAATGATCAGGATCTTCTGTGATGATGATGGTATGGTAATTGGTAATGCTTTTCATCTCCGGAGTTATGCTTGAGCGAAGAGAGTAAATATTTTTAGGATGAGATCCTCAACAAACAAATATTTTGACAACAACTGCAATGCTTTTCAAATAATTAAAAATAGGAAAAAATCATAGAAATAATATCGTTTTTCACATAGATAGGTTGTGTATTGAATTTTATGTAATTTAATTATCATTTGATGTTTATCAAATATCGTTAAATATAAATCATTATAAATTTCATATAATTTAATGAAAAATTTCATCATTTTTCATATAAATAACATACATAAAGTAGAGTCTATATTTTATTTATCAAATTCCAAAAATATAAATGCTCCTTTTATGAACAGATGAATATTTTCAATATAAATCCATTTGTCTATCGTGCATGCATTGCGCAGTATACAAACCGATAAATTTATACATAAACTCTTTTTTTTTTTATTTAATTTATACGAATCTTTTCAAATAGACAGGATACATACCCTGCTGCCCGATATCATACGGTCAGTTGAGCTGATTCCCAAAACATTGAAGGATATATCCATCAAAGTTGCCAAGAAAACGAACTTCAAAATAAAGACCTATGGAATATTCCAGAAATAGGAGCTTTTGTAATCTGTACTTTTTTGAACTTGCGCGAGAATTTCGGTCGGTCTCTGCTCGGTTGAACTAGTCTCTCTCAGTATACTGCTACTGCTGGTCCCTGGAAATTCAAAAGAAGTGTTGCTCTCATCTCTTCTTTCGCATAGGTGATGATGCCTCTCGTGTCGCCTTGACATCTTTTCTCTCTAGCTTGCTAGGGCCATCACTGACCGATCACATTCTTTTTTCATTTTGTTTATTACTCTCTCTCTCTCTCTCTCTATATATATATATAAAAGGTTTGTTTAAGAACTCTAATCACTTTCATTGGTAGTGTTTTCATCCATCTGTGTGGTCCTCACTCATCTCTCTTTCTCTCTCTCTCTCTGCTAGGTAGCTGCTCAATTTATAGCTTGTTTGTTATTTAGTAGTCTATCTAGACTCTATATTGAATTGGAGTTGATATATAGTTATTGTAATATTAATTTTATTATTTGAATTAAATGAATTATTTGTTTATATTATTAACGATTTTATTATATAATTTATTTATATGATATTTTTATTATTCAATTTAAATGAGTTATTATTCAGATTAGTAATATTTGAGTTAAATAATAAAATATTATATAAAATACATTATATAATAAAATCATTAACATAAATAATAATTTATTTTATATAAATAATAAAATCGATATCGACAATGGTATCGGCAACCTATCTCCCAAACATTTTCCTATATTGAATTGAACATGCAGTGTATACTTAAACGAGTGATAAAAAGGAAATGAATCCTAGCTAGCTAGCTCCTCACCTCGTGCCCAATATACAAACTCTCCTTAATTTGCTTTCCTTCTTTCCCTTTTAGCTTTCCCTCCACCTTTTTCATAATCGTACCCACGCACCTCTCCTTTAATTTTGCCTAAAAACCACCTTATTCCCTCCCTCTTTCTGATCCATCTCTCTCTACCTACACCAAAAAATGGAGAAACAACATCTCCTCGTCGTGCTCTTCTTCATTCTCATCTTGCTACCTTCTACAAGTCACCAGCAACAAGCAGCTACCTCTCTTTCCACCTCGACGAGTGACCTAAATGCCCTCCTCCTCTTCAAGAAATCCATTAAACATGACCCAAATGGAGCTCTCTTGAATTGGCATGAAGGTGACTCAAGTCCATGCTACTGGTACGGTGTGTCATGCACGAACGCTAGTTCCGGAGCAAGAGTGTCTCGTCTCAACCTTAGCAATTGCAATCTCTCAGGCAATCTCTCTCTATCTCCTCTTTCCTCTCTTGACATGTTGCAAGTACTGAATCTCTCTAGCAACTCGTTTTACATCAACTCCAGTCACCTTTTTCAACTCCCACATGCAATCACACAGCTTGATCTCTCTGCTTCCGGTCTCACCGGACTGCTGCCTGACAATTTTCTATTGTACTACCCATATCTCAATCTGGTCAATTTTGCACACAATAATTTGACTGGATATTTCCCCTACATGTTCATATCAAATTCTACCTTGCAGATCCTTGATCTCTCTTTTAATAATTTTTCTGGTGAAATCTATGGTCTACAGGTCCAAAATCCATGCAAGAGCTTGATCCATTTAGACCTCTCAGGGAATTACTTTACCGGTACTCTACCGGCATCTATTTCCAGTTGTAGTAGCCTAAAAAACCTGAATTTTTCTTATAATGCATTTAGTGGTGAAATACCAGATTTGTTTGGAAATTTAACAAGTCTAGAAAAACTAGACCTCTCCTCAAACCATTTAATGGGTACGATCACTTACGAGCTAGGAAATACATGTACATCTCTCAAAATTTTGAAATTGTCAAACAACAATATTTCGGGAGGTTTACCAGATTCCTTCGCCTCTTGTTCTTCCCTTCAGTTGCTTGATCTAGCCAACAACAACATTTCTGGTTCATTGCCAGAAAGCGTAATCGGCAACTTTGTTTCACTTGAGACATTGTTGATGAGCAATAATTTTGTCTCGGGTTCGATACCAAATTCAATGTCATCTTGCAAAAATCTGAAAATTGCTGATTTTAGCTCTAACAAGCTAAGTGGTGTCATCCCAAATATTTGTACAAGCAGTTCATTACTTGAGGAGTTGAGACTTCCTGATAATTTGTTGACCGGTAAAATCCCTCCAAATCTCTCAAATTGTTCGCATCTTCGAGTTATCGACTTTAGCATCAATTATCTCGAAGGCCCAATTCCAAATGAACTCGGTCAACTTTCACAATTGGAGCACTTAATTGTCTGGTTCAATGGCTTACAAGGTCAAATCCCTGCCGAATTGGGACAATGCTCTGGCTTGAGAACACTAATTCTGAACAACAACTATATTCAAGGAGATATCCCAATTGAATTGTTCCATTGCACCAATCTCGAATGGATTTCTCTCACAAGCAATCAAATTACTGGTAAAATTCAACCCCAATTTGGCCTTCTTTCCCGTTTAGCGGTGTTACAATTGGCCAATAATAGCCTTTCAGGCAAGATACCGACTGAACTTGGGAATTGCACAAGTCTGATGTGGTTGGATATAAATAGCAACAACTTAACAGGTCCCATCCCAATACGGCTAGGCCGCCAGTTGGGTTCACAACCATTGAGTGGGATACTTTCTAGTAACACCCTTGCATTTGTCCGAAATGTCGGTAATGCGTGCAAAGGGGTTGGTGGGTTGTTGGAATTTGCAGGAATCCGACCAGAACGGCTGCTTCAGGTGCCGAATTTGAAAACTTGTGACTTCACTCGATTATATTCGGGTGCAGTGTTAAGTCTTTGGACAAGGTATCAAACGCTAGAATATCTTGATTTATCTTACAATGACTTGACCGGGGCCATACCAGATGAATTTGGAGAAATGGTTGTGTTGCAAGTTCTTGATTTGGCACACAATAGGTTAACTGGAGAGATACCGGCCTCGCTAGGCCAGTTACGCAATCTCGGTGTGTTTGATGCTTCACACAACAAGTTACAAGGTGGTATACCTGATTCATTCTCAAACCTTTCCTTTCTGGTACAAATTGATCTCTCAGATAACAATTTAACAGGTCCAATTCCCTCTAGAGGGCAATTAAGTACCCTACCCGCAAGCCAGTATTCAAACAACCCAGGTCTGTGTGGGGTCCCACTACCGCCTTGCCCTGCACCGAATGGAGTCCTACCAACTGCAACTGGGTCTGGTTTTTCTGGTTCTGGCAAAGGACCCAATAATCCACATTTTTGGGCCAATGGTGTGGTTCTTAGCGTGCTTGTTTCAGCAGTTTCTCTTTGTGCGATAGTTATCTCAGGATTTATAATTAAGGCCAGAAGGAAAGAGGTTAAAGAGGCTAAGATGTTGAGTAGCTTACAAGCTGATCATGCGGCAACTACATGGAAAATTGGTAAGGACAAGGAGGCTCTGAGTATAAATGTTGCCACCTTTCAGAGGCAACTGAGAAGATTGACATTTTCTCAGCTCATTGAGGCGACTAATGGGTTCTCTATGGCTAGTCTTATCGGATCAGGTGGTTTTGGAGAGGTATTTAAAGCGACACTCAAGGATGGATCTTGTGTTGCTATTAAGAAGTTGATCCATTTGAGCTACCAGGGGGACAGGTATTGCTAAACAAAAATTATGCAATTTTCAAATTTTCAATTCTTATGCAAAGCTTGATTCTGTTTCTGATAACAGTGATCTTTCTATCAATTTTGCTTTATGCATGATTGATTGAAGCTTATGCAAGAAATAGGTGTCTTAATTGTCTGGTTCCTGGTTAATAAACAAAAATAAAAAAAAAATCTCAAAATTGGTACAGCACAAGTACATGCCACAACTGTTAATCCATTCTGTTCCAGGATTTATGTAATTAAATCCTTTCTAGTTTTGGCTTAGGAATGTTTTCAACGACAAACAGAAAAAGGGAAAAAAAAAGGCTATATTTCCTTTTTAGTTAGTTGTTCTATTGTTTTTTCAGGCTAACTTATAATTTTTTCATACAATTATACTTCCTCTGCAGAGAATTCACTGCCGAGATGGAAACCCTTGGCAAAATCAAGCACCATAACCTCGTGCCGCTTCTCGGCTATTGCAAAATTGGAGAAGAAAGACTCTTAGTTTATGAATACATGCAACATGGAAGCCTAGAGGACATGCTTCATGGCATGAAGAAGGAAAATGAAAAAATTTTAAGTTGGATGGAGAGAAAGAAGATAGCTCGAGGTGCAGCAAAGGGGTTGTGCTTTCTACACCACAATTGCATACCTCATATAATACATAGAGACATGAAATCTAGCAATGTGCTTTTGGATGGAGATATGGAAGCTAGAGTTTCTGATTTTGGCATGGCAAGGCTTATTAGCGCACTTGATACGCATTTAAGTGTTAGTACTCTCGCTGGTACCCCCGGGTATGTAATAACTTTTCGTTTCAATATGTTTTTCTCTAACTGTGGTACTTAGTTATATGCCAAAAATCATCAAAAGACGTTGACAAAATTAGTCCTTCTCTGAATGTTTCCATTATCTTACTTATTTGAAAGTAATTTGTAACTCAAGAAGTAATTATTGAAGTCTCTGTTTCCCAAAATTTTGTAATGCTTGATTATAATAGCAAAATCTATGTTTTTCCTGTTGGATGCAACAAATCAGGTATGTACCGCCAGAATATTACCAGAGTTTCCGTTGTACATCGAAGGGTGATATATACTCTTTTGGGGTCGTAATGCTGGAGCTGATTACCGGGAAGCGCCCAACGGATAAGGATGATTTTGGTGACACAAATCTGGTCGGATGGGTCAAGATGAAGGCTGCGGAGGGGAAAAGCCGAGAGGTTTTAGATGCAAATCTCGCAAGAAAAGATGAAAATGATGGGGATGAAGAGAAAGAAATGATGAGATTTTTGGAGATAACTTTGAAATGTGTAGATGATTTCCCTTCTAAGAGGCCTAACATGTTGCAAGTTGTGGCTATGTTAAGGGAGCTTGAAAATGGTCAAAATGGTGTAAATGAAGGATGAGGATTTTGTAAAATTAGTTTTTTCTTTTACTGTTATAAGTAATTAATTAAAATGTGGGTGAATTTTCCTATTTTGTTTCATTTGTTGCTCTTTCCTTTTCTATTCATTTTCCTGTGTCTTGTGTATTTGCTGGTCTGAAGAATTTTTCAGCAAAGAGGTTGATTTGTATATATGGTTGATGCTAATCATATATACGACACGATTTCTTCTAGGAAATCTTTCAAGAGAAAATCTTTAACTCGGATTACTCATACGGTTAAAATTGATAATGTCTGACAGATCCAAAAAGATTTGTAGTAGTCAGTTAAGCAAGTAGCTTCTGCATCAAACAAAATAAGTATATAAAAATAAGAGATATCATAGGTAAATCTTGTTTGACTAACTCAATTAATTAATATAGGTAAAAATTCATCTTTTTACACACTGCAAATACTTCTTTTTTTCTGAAAACATTCACCCCATCTTTCATCAATTCATCATCATCAACTTTCAAACCACTTCTTCTCTGAAGTTTTATGGTTCAGATTTCCGCAATGCAAAACATCAAGGCCTTCCATTATGTTGTCATTTGGGGTTACTGAGAAATAGAGGTCCTTTGGATTTAAGCTCAGAGGCCAACAGCCTGATACTAGAAGTTAGTCTGTAGTTTGATCCAAGACTGCTCGGCGACATCTGAAATGGGCTCTCACTGGCCCCAATAAGAGATTTAATCTATGGACACCTACTTTGTTATAATCAACTTTTCATGTGAATCGGTACCAGTATCCTGGATCCTTAATTCCTTATCGTCTGCTGCGCAACAGCGCACTGTAGCACAATCGAATGGATATCTTATAACGGGGATTTTTTAAGATTTATATTATATGAATCTCAATACAATCGGACAGATCACACACCATACAAATTCCAATATCCCCTGCATGCAACATCTGACCAGTCGAGGGAAGCATCTCAACCCTTCGCTTGTATACGTTTTGCGATTCTTGAACTTTTTGGGGATTAAATTTAACACTCACATTTTAAAATATGCTTTTAAGTTTTGACAGATTCCTTCAAATCTCATTTTCGCGTTTAAAGAAACGACTGATGATGATGAAAGGTTGAAAGAGAAATAATTATTGTTTGCAGATGTTTGCTTTCCTGGTGACATCGGAGAGACGGAGACCATTAAACTTTGAATTAATTTGTATATCATTCTTCGCACGTTTGAGTTACTGAATTAATTAAGGAGAAATTTGGCTACCAAAGAACAGCTACCAGGGACTTATTTACAAGGACAACATCTCTCATTAGTCTCTCATCTTAGATACAATTGGTTGTTAGGTTGATTTAATTTTGAGTAATTCTAGTTTACCATCAAATTTTAACGTACATCTAACTTTTACGGTATATATTTTTGAGAAATATTGATCAAAGAAAAAGAAACTAAAATTATAAATGTGTTTTTAATTATTTGAATAGAATATGTATCAAATTTGAATCAATTTGAAAGATATTTTGTCTTCCATCAAGTAATTTTAAAATTTTAATGGCAGAGTTTTAATAACTTTGTAATGAATAATCAATTAAATTTTTTAAATTGACTCAAAATTATTATACATTTTAGCTAAATAATTAGGAACACGCTTACAATTTTATTTTTTTAGTTTGAACAATATTTTTCAAAAACCGTAAGTATTAAATGGACCATAAAAGTTGGGTGTACGCTAAAATTACTCTTAGACTTTTAATTTCTGCATAATGACAAGCATATTAAAAAATTCTGAAAATTAAATTTATCCTTTCTTAGGTTAATTACGTAGCAAAATGCCAGTTTATCATCTGCAAATAATAGATAATATATTTATGAAATGTACTTTGTGTTGTTGGGGTGGGGGGGGGGGGGGGGGGTGGTTTGCAAATATGTTATTTTGGGGCCTCCACATGATAATCAGAGTTCTTCACTTCTTCTGGACTCTGAAATAGACATGATGTAATATTAAAATTGTACAAGGGTTCACATGTAAGTTTCCCCAATTATGTGGTGGAGTTTCATCCCAGTGGCACAACTAAACTAATAGCGTGATGCACTCACTCAGTGAGTGCTCTTACAAAAAATTAGTCGACTACTACTAGTCTATAGCCTAATTGACCTAACGCTGGTTTGAAATAGACGAATGTGGAAAATTTACCATATAATTAATTTGACTATTAAACTATTTGTATGAGTAGTGAGTCAGGACGATTATAATATTATTGAGCGTTGAGAAGAATTTATTTTTTTATTATCTATTTATCTATTTAGTATTAATTATATATCTATTAAATATAAATATATTATTATTAACTAATAAAATTTAATTATTTTATATATAAAAAATATATAAATATATATGTTGTATATATTAAATAATTAATTATATGTTGTATATATGAAATGATTAAATTTTATTAGTTAATAATAATATATTTGTAATTAATATATATATATATAATTAATATTAATAAATAAAAAATAAACAGACGGACCAATAATAAAAAAATAGATACTAAACATTTTTTAATATTATAATGTAATCTATTGACTATTGACAAGACCCTCTACCATAAAATTGGAGAGCTGCATAGATGCCACTTGTCATATGATAGTTATTTTCTAAAAAGAAAATATGCGCACGTTATCATTATCATTGAGTCATACAAGGTCCTAATAAACAAAGGCTCTATGAGAATGGATCAATTGATACTCATTTATTTTCAAAATTAAATTAAAATTTTTTTTTTCGTATTTTGTTATAAAATGTGAAGAAAAATTATTTTTGACCCCAATACTTTTAATAACAATTGCTCATTATGACCCTCATTTTTTGTAAAGCAAATAGATAAAATATAAAATTATTATGTGTGATTTATAAAATGAATTGTTGACCCCCATTCAAAATTTCTTTGCCTTCGCCCAATAAATAAATTGAATTTCAAATTGCTAGATTAAGCTGAATTATGGTAAGAGCACGTTAGATTTATTTAATTAATAAATACTATTAAGCTGAATTATGAATGTACCTAAACCTTCTTCCAAAACCGAAGGAAAATGAGGTGCTCATCCCGTGTCAATTATTGAATTTTTATTTTAATTTTGGAGAATTAGAGTAAGTAATAGTCAAATTATTTTTATTTTTTGAGAATTAAGTTAACAAAGCTTAGTTCATTTAAACAAAAGATGGAGAACAAATATGAACTGTTATTTTGTTTAAACCAGATAGTATGAAAGATTATTCATTTTGGAGGGCAAAAGAAAAAAGATATTAAAATTGATAGATGAATATCAAATTAAAATATTTTCATGGATATAGGAGCAATTATTTTAATAAGAAATTATTTTTACATCTCATATTTTATATTTTTTATCTGTACATTAAAATATTTATACTAAATAAATAATTTATTTATATATAAATTTGTAAGTATTTATAATTAGTATAGAAAGTGTTTATTATTTTTTTCTTTTCTAAATGATAACATAAAAAATTAAAGTTAAAAATTTTATTACACAAATATAGATATTAACTTACATAATTTTTTAATTCTAATAATATAAAATATAAATACTCTTATCATTAAATATAAATATTTTCTAAAATAAATATATATATTTAAAATACAAATAAAATATATAATTAAAGATATAATTATCAGTCCTCGATTTTAATTTAGAAAATTTATTGTTTATGACCTCCACCCTTCTAGGAAATATCTCACACACACCTACACACTACGCATTGAGCTCCTCTCCAATTATACGGATTTATTGGAGGATCCTATATATCTTAGATTTTGACACGTGGACTATAATTGTATCCAATGGGTGTGTTTTGTAAATTAAGTGCTTTAAAACGCTTTAATATATCAAACGAAGGTGATTTAAAATGGAGTAAATTAAAGTACTTATAGATAGAGTAAAATTAAGTCATTAAATTTTATAATTTTTAATATATTTTACTTTCATTACTTCATATACTTATTTCATTATTATTAAACATCAATATTTTAAAATAATTTAATTCATACTCGGTTTTAATTTTATTTTATTTATTAAACGGAGCGAATGGCTCTGTAAGAAAGCATCTCAATGAAAGTAATTTTTTATTATTTTGTATGCACCTATGAAAGTTGAGAAAGATACTCAAAAGTTTTATTATACAAACTTTATATTTTTATAGCTTTCAGTTTACAGGAAAAAAATATTTTTGTTCTTAAATATATTGTTTTTATTTCTTTTTTTTGACATAAAAGAATATTCTTATCTCTTGAAAAATAATTAAGAAAGATAATTTTTTTTCGTTGTTCTAGATTCAAATAATTATTTTTGAGTTATAGAAGAAGCACTTGTACATTTCCACAAAAGTAAGAACTGCATTAAGAAAGTACTAACAAGTTTTCATAAATGGATTATATTATTTCTGCCAAAATAAAAAAATAGAGAAAAATAAAGAGAAGAAAACAAAAAAATATTGAATATATGTTCCATGACATCTTGTTAAAATTCCTGATTTTTTTCAAGTTATTTTATCAAAACCCTTAAAAAAAATTACTGACTTATTCAAATTATTCTATCAAATATAGATAGATAAAAAAATATCTATTAAAAAGTTAATATAGGAAAACGTAAATAAAAAAATATTATAATTTTCTGAAGAGATGTTGGGACGGATAACTTTGTTATTTATAGAATTTTTAATATCAATATTATGTGAATATCTCTCATCTATATCGTATACCGTGATCATTACATCACTGGAGAGACGAAAAAGTTGTTTAACTTTTCTATACTTAAAAGTACATCGTTGAATAAAATTTTTGCCGCATATTATCCTCTACAACGCAGCAGCGTGAATCCATCGAATAAATATTTTATAAAAAAAAATTTTAATTTATATTATATAAATTTTAACGCAATCAGACAGATTATATATTATGTTATATTATACAACGTAATAGAGGATAATAATTTATCTAAAAGATATGAGGATCCTCCAATGATTCCGTAGCATTGGAGAGGAGCTCGACTCCGGATCCTCGTCCTCTACAACGCAATAACGCGATACAGCGTACTACACGCTCATCGAACGGATATTTTATAGAGAAATTTTTTTAATATTTATATTATAAAAATCTTAATGTAATCGGATAAATCGTACGTTACGGTATAATATAATAGAGGATAAAGAATTCATCACCCCCACACGATAAATCCCACCCCTCCTTTCTCCCCCCTTCTTTTTTTCTCTTTTTTTTTTCATTTCATTTTCAGCCCGTGATAATAAAAGACCAACACTGGCAAGCAACTTTCGTCAGCTTCTTAGAAAATTATTTTCTTTCGGTGACCTTATTTCCATAGAAGTTGGGTAAAAATAAATAAATAAAATAGACTCGCCATATTAAACCTTACCTAACGAATAAAGAGAGAGATAGAGTTTAATGGAGGATAGCGAAGAGAGACTGCTGGTATTAGAAGAGCAAACCCTTTCTGAGGTCTCTCCTTTTCCCTCCTTGAATAGCGTATTTGCACCTTAATCCTTCTATTTATCTGTAATAGTCTCTCTTTTCCATAGCTCCAATTGTGAGGATTGGTTGGAAGTTTAGATTTAGCTACCAGAATGCATTTATTTTGGGTTCATATTTCACCCTTGTGTATTAGTTTCTGTTTCTCTTTCTATTGTTTAGTCATCAAATGCTGGTCACATCATTCATTTTCTTATCTTTGTTAAAGTCTCTGATTCCCGATGTGAAAATTGACCTAAACAAAATAAACAAATCTAATTTAATTTTTCTGTTACTTTTGGTTTCTTGAAAATTGCAATGAAAATTTCAATAACTGATCGGTCTTTGCCTTCCAACTCCCCAGGCCCCCTTCCCAATCTCTGGAGTCTTGAACCTTGCAAGGGTACAAGTTATAGATTATTGTTCTTTGTTTCTGTTATGTATTATTTTTCATTAATGGAAAAGGCTCACAAGTCGATTGTCATTAATGTCTCCATGAGGTTCAAACCCGTAACCTTATGAAAGTCGTCCTAGTTATTAGCATTTAGAGGCCAAGGCATTTTGAACCTTTTTTTTATTTTGTTTTAATTTTTTTTGGACTTGCCTATGTGGCATTATTTTATCCTTTTCCTTGTTACCTTGCTGGAAAGTGTCTACTTTCCAATAGTACCCTTTTAAATATTGAGTTTACTTAACTTTTCTTTCTTTTCTTTGAGGTCTCTTTATTGGTACATCTACTATCTGAGATTTCCATTTTAAAGGTTAAATCTTTTCATCAACTGTAAAAAAAGGAACTCATGCTTTAGTACACATGCATGGTGTCATTAATAATATCTTCTGGTTGAATTCTGTCAGAGCTCGGTACACATGTATTCAGTTTAGTTTCATTAATTATAGAATATTTAATCAATTTGTGCTAAAACATCAGTACATGTACAAGTTCCCTATAGTATTGGTGTTATATTGATCAACCCCAGGAATGCATGTTGCAGATATTATGGAAAAGTAAACAGTGTCCATGTAAACATCTCAGTAGATCTGCATTTTTATATATTTGTAAATTTTATTCATGCTTTTCTGGTGCAGAATGGTTTGCACTGGTACAAACTTGGTGTTTCTGGGATCAGTATTTTCTGGTATTTGTACCCTTATTTCATAGCCCATGCTACTAAACCCAAAGAAAAGGCTAAAAATTGATCAAATTTTGAAACATGGTCATGATGGCCAGTGCATACTAGTAGATAACATCACCGGGCCTTACCAATATGGTATGGAAATATGAGATTAATGAACCATTGGTAAGAATAGTATGGCTGAACTGATTGACATCTTAGCTTTTATAATGTTTAATTTATGTCCTGATCTGGTTGATGCAGGATGTAGGATTATGTACCGGAGATGGATCAGTGGATAAAAATGGGAACCCAGTATTGAAGCACAACTCAGGAAATTGGAGAGCATGTTCCTTTATACTATGTTAGTAATACATCTTCCTTTGTCACGAATTTTTTTACAACAAAAGAAAAGAATGCTTGCCGCTTGTTGTCCTTTTAGGGTGGGCACAAGGTAAGTATAATAGGTCTGTGTAACTAAGAGAAATGGTTTGCAACTTCGGAAGTATATATTCGTTATTTAGTTTCGGTATATATTATATACACTAGTCACTGCTTTTCTGGCTTAAAAATCTTCTATTTGAGATCAAAACTGTGCTATTACCGGAGAATCTATTGGCCATCT
Organism: x Bolboschoenoplectus mariqueter; assembly: GCA_037678475.1. NCBI lineage: Eukaryota > Viridiplantae > Streptophyta > Magnoliopsida > Poales > Cyperaceae > x Bolboschoenoplectus > x Bolboschoenoplectus mariqueter. The sequence continues at coordinate 3,193,117 of CM075251.1, forward strand.
GAAATGAGAAATGATTGGCATCGTAAAATGTAGGGACAGAGTGTTGTGAGAGATTTGCCTACTACGGCATTTCAAAAAGCCTGGTGACCTATCTGAAAACAAGGCTACACCAGGGAAATGCCACAGCTGCATGGAATTTCACCACATGGCAGGGCACCTGTTACCTCACACCACTTGTCGGTGCGGTATTGGCTGACTCCTGCTGGGGCCGTTATCGCACAATTGCCATTTTCTCTACTATTTATCTAATAGTAAGCATGCTTTACATTTTGCATACGGTGCAGTAATGGTTTCACCAGATTGTTTATCCTAACTTTTCTGAAGGTAACCCATATTTTGCTTCAACCTGTCTTCAATTGTTCAATTTTACACCTTGATTAAGCTGTTATTTAAGCCAATTTCGCATCACTTGACCTCAAACGTGCAGATCTACCTTGAGATGTAACCCAATATCACCCTCTTAATTCTTGTCTGCGCAATATAAGCTTCAACAGATCTTCAGTTTTCCCAGATGTGCACTTAAACCTCCCATTAACATCAGTAGTGCAACCAAGCACCAAGAAAATTAGTGCAATAATAACATACAAATCAAAGATAATTACAATATCATCTTTCTCAAGTTGCTAATATGCTCTTTTATCATACTTTGAAGGGCATGGCAATACTGACAATATCATCATCACTTTCCTCCCTCCAACCTTCACCCCAGTTAAATGCTATTTCCCCACAATCAAATCTCTATCAATACATCTTCTTCTTCTCTTCTCTCTACATGATTGCTGTCGGAGCTGGGGGCATCAAGCCGTGTGTCTCGGCATTTGGGGCCGACCAGTTTGATGAAACTGATCCAATAGAGAGATCCAGTAAGGGATCCTTCTTCAATTGGTTTTACTTTTGCATAAATCTTGGCTCGCTTGCCTCAGGTACTGTGCTTGTGTACTTGCAGCAGCATTATGGTTGGGGCCTTGGATACGGTGTGCCTACTCTGTTTATGGGTCTGGCGATCGCCAGTTTTTTTATTGGAACAAAGATCTACCGGTTTCAAAAGCCTGGTGGAAGCCCAATAACCCGGGTTTGTCAAGTGGTGGTGGCGTCTGTTAGGAAATGGAGGGTCCAGTTGCCAGTTGATGATTGTTGTCTTTATGAGCTTCCTGGGAAAAGTTCAGCTATTGAAGGGAGCCGTAAGCTAGCGCATACTGATCAACTAAGGTATCTGTCTTAACTTTCCCGTTCTTCTCGAAGAAGGCTTAGTCCAATATTTTAGTCTTTTCTAGGATTTGAACATGTCTCTGAGCTACAGTGGTTTGTATATTCCTTTTCCTAATGTCTTGAATACTTATATGGGGGTATATTGGTCTGAAACTTGTAATGCTCCTTCTATCTTTGTAATATTAAGTTGTAGCTCTCTTGGCCGGTTGATAGAACTGCTACTGATTTTATGAACTCTTCTGAAGCTCTGATATATTCACGACCAAAAGAACAAAAGGGTAAAAGATGAAGACCCAATGGAATAAAAATATAATTTTTGTGCAAGTTCTAACAAAATAAAATTGGAGTGAGTGTAAAATCAGTAAAAGTTTTTAAGAATTCACATGATTTTAGAATTATACTCCCATATTTTCTTTTGTTATTCCTTGTGCCATTTGAAGTGATTTCTATCATCTATCCGTAGGTTTCTTGACAAGGCTGCAGTAGTAACTAAAACTGATTCGAAGCACGGTAATTTTTCAAAGCCGTGGAAGCTTTGTACAGTAACACAAGTAGAAGAATTAAAGCTACTTCTAAGGATGTTTCCTATTTGGTCCACCGGCATAATTTTCTTCATGGTTTGTGCTCAGGACTCCTCTTCTTTCATTGAACAAGGCATGGTTTTAAAGAAACAGATTGGATCCTTCACCATCCCACCTGCTTCGCTATCTACCTTTGAAGTACTAACTTTCATTGCTTTTGTGCCGATCTATGACAAAATCATTGTACCTGCTGCTAGGCGATTCACAGGGAAGGTGAGAGGCTTCACTGAACTACAAAGGATGGGTACTGGTCTCTTCTTGTCTGTCCTTGCTATGGTATCAGCAGCTTTGGTTGAGACAAAGCGGTTACAAACTGCCCGAGAAATGGGCTTAGTACATGAAAAGGTCGAGGTACCAATGAGTATTCTCTGGTTAGTACCACAGTACATGTTAATCGGTCTTGCCGAGGTTTTCACATCAATTGGTCAAATCGAGTTTTTCTACGACCAATCACCCGATGCCATGAGAAGTGTTTGTACAGCATTTGCACTTGTCACGGTTTCACTGGGGAGTTATATGAGCTCATTTGTTCTGACTCTGGTTTCATATTTTACTACTCGTGGAGGAAAGCCAGGGTGGATTCCTGATAACTTAAATGAGGGTCGTCTTGATTTGTTTTTCTGGCTTATATCTGCACTTAGTTTGCTGAATTTATTAGTTTTCATGTTCTGTGCATCAAGATATAGATACAAGAGAGCTCCATGAGTCTCTGATTACTTGAGATTTGCAGTTGCAGCTGTATCATATATATATATGTGTGTGTATTTGTGTACATTATATATCATATTTCGAATAATTGTATTACCGAGTATAATCAGTTTGATAAGGATTTTCTAGCATATGTACAATACAATTAGCACTGAGCTTTTATCGAAATTAGACTTGGTTCTTGATCTTGTATCAAATTCACACCAAAATATTTTATTTGTTATGCTAAATGATATGTCAGCACTGGTTCATTTCTTTTGGTTAATTTATTTTATAGATTAGTCAAAAGCATTTATGTCGGGATAAATATTTATTGCATCTCATGAATTAATTAATTTGTTGTGCTAAATGATCTTTTAGTTCATTTTTTTTTTGTTACCATGTCGAGATAAATTTTCTAGACAACAGAAATGACATGTATAGAATATCACGTAAATCTTGGCAATAGTTTTATGAGAGTTGTCTCATAAGACCAACAATATTTTTGTTAACTCTTTAATTTTGTAATTTTTATATTTAATCTTAAAAAAATATATCGAGTTTATTAAATTTAATGCACTATTAATGAATCCGAACCCTTCTATGATTAGTTAATTCTGTTATGTTAGTTGGGCTTGGGCCTCTTTTCAATTTTGTTTAGGAGGACTTGTTGGTGTCTGATCCACAGAGAGAACAATATAAACTCATAAAGAGAGCAGAGCACCTTCAAAAGAAAAGAGCATGACTAAGAAAATGATGTTCTTATTAGCAAATTTTCTTGCTAATTAATCTGCAATTTATAAAGCAATTTCATTTTACAATTTAATTTCTTCCTCTTCAATTCTGTTCTATTGTTTTTCTTTACCGCCACAGCTTTATTTTCTTTTTATAACCATAGTAATCCATTTCTCCCCTTGTTTCTCTTCCACTGTCCCATTATTTATTTGAACTAGCAAAAATAATGCTCATATCCTACTAAATGAACAACATTCAAGTATCTAACATGAAATTAACATCAAGCCAGACATTCAAGTATCATATAGTATGTCAGACACTATAACATAACAAAATTTTCAAGAGGCTGAATGCTCGAATTGACCAATTTAGCGTAGAAATTGAATCAATTGCACCAATAAAAAAAATCACAGAAATTCATCCTAACAGTATATAATACCTCTTGCTTTTGGCTGATTCTCTAATACTTAATTTTCCAGAACATTGACGAATGAGAGTCATCAACAGCATACCGTAGGCGATATGATGTGCGAGCCCATATGTCATACTTCTCAATATTGCCCCTCAACAGAAGCAGCAAATCCTTGTGCCGTGACTGTTTCTTTTTCAATATGCGGTAAAAAGCAAATAAACCCAGCCAGATTACTTCCTTCATCTTCAAACAAAGTACTGCACGTATGCTGAAGCACATCTCAGCATCTCTTACCCGTTTGCATATCAGATTGTACATGTACCTTCTCAACAGAAATAATATGTTATCAGAAAATCAATGATCATTGTGGAGGATTTCTGTATGTTTGGAATATCAAATAATTAACATGACTACATATACCATAGGCATGCTACTGTACATATGCATCAATATAACAAATCTTGAAACTTCTTTCTTTTACGATGTTTGATGATCCATGGTACATCAAATGCATTGTTGAACAAATGGTGATTACTGAGGCAAACTGGATTAAAACTGAGGTTCAACAGGAGAAATAAAGGTTAACAGTGGCCCGATCAATGTTTTACAAACAGTAGTGAAGTTACAGGTACCATAACCCAAATATGGCTATTAGTTATCTTTCTAATCATACTTGCCTATTTTAGACACTCATATTGCACACACGTGCACACAAAAACAAAAACAGAGGCATGTACCTGCATGTTTTTTTAATTATCTTCAGTAATTGATCTGGATTTGGTACTGAAGAATGGATTTCACAAATGTAACAGTGGAACTTCATCGCACATAGTAGAAAGGCCTGGTACACATTTAACCTGACTGTTGCAGGGAAGTTGATGTGGGAGTCATATAGTATTACATAGCTCTTTGGAAGCATGTAGCTAAAGAGTTTGCTTTGGAGAAGATCACCTGGGTTATTGCTTTTGTGCACTGTGATTGTAGATCTGATGTCGACATCCCAATACCTACCCAGAAAAAGAATCATGTCGGATTAGGGAAAATTATAGCACTGGTGTATACAACCTAACAATCTCATTGGAAAGGTTTTGACCAATATCACCTTGATGTAGGTACACTGGTACTAGACTGGTTGATATGTGCCTAAATTAATGCTAAGTAACTTTTTAAATGGTTAGTGTAACTTCCATTTTCCTTGACTGTCATTAAAATCTGAAATTTCTGCAAACAATTAGAAATCAACTAACAATTACCGAGTATAATCAGCTTGTATTTCCAGAGTAATACAGTTCACCAATAATCCACTCCAAGGTAGAAATGGGATGCCATCCTCCCCTACATATCTTGTATTAGTGAAGTTGCCCCTCTCAATTTCAAAATTAAGACCGAATTTCTTGCAATTCATATAACAGTTGTAATCCCTAAAGCCCCTTCTCAGCCTCTCTAAAAACCCAATAGCCTGCTTCTGTGATGTAGAAACAAAGATAAAATCATCCAAATACCGCATCAACAAGCTTTGTCGAGCCTGCTTCTTCCCCGTTTCTTCTAATTTTTCAAGATAAGGCTGTAATACTGTTTCCTCCAAATGGCCCAGATAAAAGGAGCAGAGGAGGGAAGATATGATGCTTCCTTGAGCAATACCCACCTTCTGCTCATATAAATCATGACCAATTTTTACAATGTTGTGTTTTACATGTTCAGTCAGAAGATTGTGAAGATCATATTTCCTTCTTTTCTTGTGAGCAGCCTGGTTTGAGGTCACCAAAAAAAAAAAAAAGATCAAACGTGTATGGCTCAAAATGAATTTAATTTGTAGCTAGGGTGTAGAATTATCTTCATTTTCACTTTTGTTAATTGTAAACCATGGACACTAAACCTTTGCAATATCCATTACTTAATCCTCGGTTTCAAACTTTCAATCATATACCATCTGGGATGCACTGAAAATACTACGACAATATTTCATTCTTAAATAAGGTAAGCTTATCTTCAAAAGCAATTTCACTCTTACAATAGGTAGACAATGAATCATTTATGCTTCAGTTTTATATGCTGCCTCAAAAACTACTTTTTCTTAGGGAACACTTGTTACAAGGATAAATTTGAAAAGTACTACAGTATAAGACAGTTTGCTGGTACTGTACCAGTGTCGGTACCAGTTCATGCCCGCACAAGGAATGCATTAATGGAAGTTCCTCAACTTTGGCCTTACATGGAGTTTGTAACAAAAATCAAATAAGCACGAAGGGTAATTAATAATTAATAAAAACTATGAACTTTAGTCAAAACCAGACCAGCAGGCCTTACTGCTTGTGCATTGGCAGAGCTTGACAAAAAACACATACCTGAGCAACAAACAAACCAGAGCTTGATGAAAATTGCACCAATGTATTTGATGCGTAGTTCCCTTCATTATGCCAGCTAATAGAACCAAGTGTTGGAATTTTATAAACAGGGCAAACGTTATTCTTTCTACTCAGAACTTTTCTGTAGTTCCCCACAATATATTCATCATTTTGTATTATTCCTTCCATGATTTTCACTAACTTGTTTTGGTCAATGGAGTCAAATGCTTTTGACACATCAGCAACTACAATGAATACCTCAGGCATAGAGACTGTACCATCCTTCAACTTGGAAATGAAACCATGGAGCTTCTGATACACATCGTTATAGTCGAAAACTGATGAACCTAACAAATTTGGGTTTTGAACCTTGATTGTTTTCAAAATTACATGCAATTCATTCAGTGAAGAATTCACTGATTTGTAATCCTTGTTGAGAAATGGCAATCTTGATGGTTTATTGAGGCTTGCTAAAGGTCTTAGGCAGTCCCCCTTAGGTAGAAACCTAAACCTGGAAAAACCAAAACATCTACTATCATTGAAAATGTTTCTCACAGAGTCAAAATCCATGGGACAAAAACTTTGCATTTTCAAGTTTTCTATACAACCCTTAACTGCAGTCCCCCAGATCGGCTTCTTGTAATAGAAAACCTCATATCTCCTCGACTCTTTCTCAGTTGCATAGAAGTTGGAGCTGATTATGGGAATGATGATATGTGAAAACAACCAATGAACCCAAGTAGACAATAACTTCTTTATCGGAATTATCTGCTTTCCACCACCATCACAAGAGCATGATTTTTCAAGATTTGAGAAAAATTCAAAATTTGAAACTTCCAACCCCTCCAGACAATCTCCTAGAAAAAACTTCTCGTGCCTCCGCAATCGCACAAATTTATAGATGTTCCTTCTCAACACTCTCCAACTTCTTTTATTTCCCAAAAGTGGAGGAGGCACTATTCTTCTAAGTGAGGCAAAAATAAAGGATACAACTTCATGGTATTTGGAAAAAGATTGCAGTGAGAAGGCACTTGCATTTGACTTGGAATTTTCAAAGGTTGATTCAATGGTTTGGTCTTTGTTTGTGATATATAAATTGGTTGTGTTCTTATTTTGGTGCATCTTAGATGTAGGCAACCCTTGCTTTTCTACCTGTGATCAACACAAAGTTTACTGCAATATTAGAAAGAGTCTATAAATTGGCTTTAGACTAGCCAACTTGGTAAGTAACATTCAGTTAGGTAGAGCGAGTAGAAGCTTCAAAGTTTAGTTTTGTGTCCAATTTTATCAGTTGCTTTTAGCAGAACTCTTGAGGAAAATTTCAGGCTGTATATTAGATTAAATTAAACTAAATCTCAATTTCAGTGTTGGGGAATAATTCAATCTAAAAATATGAGGCTTAATAAGAAAAAAGTAAGGTTGAATGAGCTAGACTTGGCTAAAGTTTGGGCTTATTTGTGATCAACTGCATTTAATTATGATAGGACCTGTACCATCTTATGCTGTACTGAAGGACAGTGTACAAACCTTGTGACCAAACTGACCATCTTTATTGAGAGAATTCACATAGCAATGCTTGTACAGTAACATTCTGTGCCTGCATCGTTGGGCATCTCTTATAAGGGATTTGAACAAGCCCAGAGACAAATGGTACCTTCAAAAATAGTTTTAAGAAGTGATAATAAGAGCTCAAAATCAGTCAGATCTCGGTCACATCAGTACCACAGCTCCCTTCAAATAGACCTTAAATACCCTTAAGCCCTTAAGAAGGAAGATATAGAGCCCTAAACTAAGATTCCTTATGAGTTAATCCTCAAATTATACATAAAAGCATAAATGTCTTGTAAAAAGACAGCAAAAGTAACTTACAAGCACTTTGATCTGGATCGGGCATTATGACCACAACGAGTACATTGCATAAAGTTGGGCTTGGCATTTCCAAAGATATTCTTAATTAAAGAAAAAGCGCCATGATCATTGGGTTTCAACAGATTTAGTATATCTAAGAACCATGGAATAAGGAAGGAGAAACTGGAGAACAAAACTTAGTTTATAGAACGGTAATAATAAACTGAATAACTGATTTAGGACATACTCACATTACATTAAAGCATTTTACACAACAAAGGGTTACATCGGGTTCAAATTGCTTGTGGCTGATAGAAATAAGACTATGCTACAATGCAAGGGAAATTAAGGTGAACATCAAATTAATGATTAGTTACAAAATTGAGAATCAAGGCAAGCCCAATTGTGGTTATTGAGTCCTTTGTTGTGTCTTTCTTTGTAATAATTACATCAAGCCTTAATGATGAACTAAGGGTCAAAAAAGGGGTGATTGAAGTTAATTGGGCAAAATTGTAATCCAGTACTCTGTACCAAACTACCAATTATTGAGATAGAAAAAGGATACGTTTCTTGGGGAAGAGAGCTGGAGATGACCATCGGTTATAGAAAACATATTGTCTCTTGATCAGTACATCAGCTGGTAAATTATGTGCAGAGTGTAACATAAAGCAACGGAAGCAAGGTGTGCTGTCCTGTTATTTGGAACAGCTTGGTATTAGTAATCTTCTAGCTTTTACCAGTAAGGTACATAAAGTATTGATTTGATCCATTGGTAAGACAGCAACATATGTTTTTTATTATAACTGTCCAGGTTAGGTTGGCATTTTAAGTACCCCTTACCATCCTACAGCGCCGCAATAACTCTTCAATGTATAGAAATTGTACTTGAAAAATCATTTTTCTTTAATTTTCCATGCTTATATGGTTTCCAAGAATAACTTGAGATTCAGATCAGGCTGGTATTGGAAATTGCCAACAATGCTGCATAATAGTCAGAAATAATTTTACCTTTCCTTTTACATTTTGACTGCATGCTTTATTTTGATTATTCAACTTATGCTGCTTCTTGCGCTGCCATCTGTGCAATCTTTTTCTCTTGTGCAGCTTGCAATCACTAGATTGTGAGCTTGCTTCTTCTGCAACTTCATTCCTTTTCCTTTTCAAATGATCTTTTGAATTAACCTGCCCAGCCCGTTGACATTTTTAAAAATGGAGGATGAGACTGAAGTTAATGAACAGAAAAATCTACAGAAATATATATTAGTACCACCTCTGATCATTGCAATAAGCTTGGTACAGAATCAACATAGCACAATGATTAGCTTAAGCCCTTGTTTGACCATATTAGGCCGCAAACCAGTCGTTTCTTTGAAAGTAAGTCATAACTCAAACCACTTCAAATCAATTTATCTCATTTGCGGAATGAAAAATAAAAAACTGAAAGTAGCCAAAAACAGAAAAGAAAAGGGTCTAGGATTCATACAAAAAAACTGGCCCAAACAGTAATATTAAAAAAAAATGCAATACAAATGTGCAAAAAAATAACTGACATGAGAAACTATTAAACGAGAAAATGTACATACATAAGATAGGGTTTGGGTGCATCCTGATTGCGGAGGTGCCAATACATGTGGCGATGTTGAAAGAGCATGCGAAGGTTTTGTCATGTCAAGAGATGTCAGTGGAATTCCAGTTACTTGGATAAATCCCTTGATGCTCCTTCCATTTGGTACAAATATCGAACAATGCCTCAGAAGATACTCCATCAACAAATCTCCAATCTGAAGAAAATTGATAGTAGTAGTACAAGTACATCCATACAAACTTCATAAAATTTTAACTTTAAACATAATAATACATAACACATAAGATCAAATCTTACCCTGTCCAAGAGGAGAGACCAATCTGATGAAGAGAGTAGTTCAACTGAGAGACTAGTACGGGAATGCTGAGATAAAAAATTATGAGTATTAAAATTCTTAAATCGAATAAACATTTAGTTAAGAGCAAATAAGCAAAGTTTGAGCATAAAGGTCAACGAGATATGAGGCTTCTGAAAGAAGCAGCAGTTGATTTCGTTTCGGACCCTACTGTCCCCTAAATTTTGCTACTCAAAAGTAAGTTGTAATCCCTGGTTTCAACTCCAAATTTAAATATCTCCCTTTACATAACTTATGCTCACACCGGCTTTGTTAATAAAAGTCGGTCATTTGTAAAGAACAATTACTTCAGGAGAAATGTGTGGCAACATAAAACTTAAGCTTGTTTTTTTTTTTTCATACCGTATCATAATTCTTGCAGAGCAAATTATTGTTGGAAGACCTGTTTCTTCTCATCAGCTCCTCCATTGTATTCCTCACAATCTGAAAATTTGGATGCAAATTCATATTTGAAAATAGCATCATATTGTTAGTTAAACAGGTACAACAAAACATGACAGCTTTTTTTTTTCATTTACTATGTCTGATTTTTTTTTTACCAAACAAATACTATGACTAGATTCAACCTTGCTTTTGAATATTCCCGCGTCATTGTTGGGCCCGTGTCAATTTGTTAAATCTTAATTTTCATGGGGGACAAAAATTAAAGGAAAAAAAAACATTCAAACTGAAAAAGAATTTTAAAAAATAAAAATGTTGTACATGAGACTATGAGAGCAGGTTAGATAATTTTCGAAATTAATTAGGCGGGAGAGAACTGGATTACATGCTTTCAAAGGTGTTGGTAAATTTTTCAATACAAAAACCAAAAGCTCAACCAAAGAACAAGAAAAACAGCAAAACAAGTACAAAGAGAACCCCCGATCGCCACCTGGCGTTGCGACAGCTGTCGGACTGAGTTAATGACGGGTGGGACCGGGGCATCAGAGGAGAGAGCACACTGTGCGTAGGTCATGAGGTGGCGGTAGGTGGTGGGGTCGTCTTGACAGAGGAGGTAGTCAGCGCCACGGCAGCGCAAGCACCCGAAGCAGCCAGAGTGACAGCTATCAGGTGGCGGAGGCGGAGGGAGGAGAGAGAGTACGGTGTCCTTGAGGTTCCGAGCGCGATCGCCGTACGCAGTGCACAGTATCGGGTGTACGGAGCCCTTGTTTCGCCTCCTCTTTCGTCTCGCCATTAATGTCGGAGTCTCGGAGACGGAGAGATGGAGGGAGGAGTGGAGTGGTATATAAAAGCGAGTGGAGACTGGAGAGAAAGTAGCGAAAGTGCTTCCTTGTTCGCTACTTACATAACACTTAATTCTAATAATATCAAATATAAATATCTTTATCATTAAATATAAGTATTTTCTAAAAAAAATATAAATATATCTAAATTGTAAATAAAAAATATAATTATCACTCAAAAATAAAATATTATTATTGCCTTACCTTAACGAATAAAACGAATTCCGGGACCCACTTTCTTGGAAGGAGGCTTCACAAGAAACACATCCACATCGGAAAGGGACAATATTTTATTTAAATCCAGTTCTGCTTGCTGAGACTGACAAATGGGGTCCACTTTGTCGGGTAAAAGAATCAGATAAAAAGACCAAATGCAGATAATCTGATGTTTACACTCGGAGTAAATCCTCAAGCACCGATTCTTATTCACTGAAAGTGGGGTCCGTAGTTCAGTTCTACAATTTATGGATCAGGTATCAATCAGGTTGAACTTGTTCGATTCTCTCCTGTTATTGGATTTGGGAAATCGCGCGTATTAAATTTGTTTTCTCGAGGAGTTGGGACAAGTTCAGATTTAATTTTTGATCTGTTGTAAGTTGAATTCAAATTTTTCATTTTAATAATCACTCATTAAACAATGTACTAAGTGATACTAATTTTGTAACAGTTAATTTGCTACATTCTAACTATTTAGTTGGTAAAATGTTTTTGATAAATTTATCTTTGTTTAAATATTCTTTATAATTCATAATACTATGTAATTTTCAATGTCAACTTTAAAATAATAATAATTTCTTAAATCAATATAATTGTTTTTTTTCAAGTATAAAAAATAGTTATATTGATTTTAATTATTTATGAAACTAGATCTTTCCTATAAAAATAAAATAAAGCATACAAAACCAAAAATGAAACAACAAATAATTCATGTGTTATGAATATTTCATTTTTTTATTTTTGAAATTGTAATAAAAGTTCCATATTCCGTCATTCCGACAATCGAATTACACCTTTAATTTCTACTTCAATCTACCTAAGAAATTTAAGCCTTCTATTTCTGAAATTTGGAATGTACATTTTTTTAGCACAGACACCAGCACATTCATCATAAGTTGAAACTTGAAAATCAAAATCACTGATTATGAGCAACAAAGAAATTTTTTTCGACAAGTCAGTTTTAGAGCAGAACTGCCTCGTCTCATTTCCTCCCCATTTGGTGGTATCTGTACAAATTTAGCACTTCTCCAGTATTATGACTGAAAACAAGGTGATCTTTTAATATAGTAAAAGTAGCATTACATTATTTAATACTACATAGCAGCAAAAGACCAGTAAACACTGAGCAGTTTAATTAGCTCTTTGCACAGAGCACTCATAATCTTTTTCGACCAAATGTATTGTTATTGTAACTGAAACTGTAATTGAAAGGGTAGTACTGTAATTGCCTGTTTTATTTCTCAAATATAGGTGCAAGTTTAGCTCTTTGCACAGTGCACTCATAATCGGTGGATTTTGCACCCTTTATTGTTGAATTTGAGAAATTATTATTTCACCTATATTTTGTACCTCTTATATGTACATCACAAATATTTATACTAAATAAATAAATTATTTATATTTATATTTATAAGTGTTTATAGTTAGTGTAGGAAATATTTATTACTTTTTCATTCATCAAAAATATACAAAAATTTAAGTTAAAAATTTTGTTTCATAAGTAAAAATAAAACGTGCAAAACTTTTAATTCTAGTAATATAAAGTATAAATATTTTTATCATTATATATAAATATTTTTTAAAAGAAATATAAATATATGAGGTGCAGATAAAAGATGTAATTAAAAAATATAATTATCACTCCTCATTAAATTTACCTCGCAATTCTGGTACAGTAAGAGAGAGTAGTTCAAGACTCTCTCAAGAGAAGTAAGAGTATAGTTCACCGGGTTAAGCTTCTCACAAATTATGTGGAATTCATTCAAAATGCATGCATTTTCACGTTACATGACATATTAAAAACAAGTTCAGAGGAGCCGAAAATGTTTAGATAGGAAGCCAAGGTGTAACAGCTGACTGCTTGTTAGGAGAATAGTAGAAGATAGAAGAAGAAAAAGAAATTTCAGGGCCCATTTTATTTTAACTTTCTATGAAACAAAGTGTCACAGCTCACACAAAAAAATAATACAGGCATGGAATAAACAATGTAAATTGGAGGAAAAAAAAATAACATCGAGCTGTAAGTAATATACTCTTTAAAAACAATCAGAAAGAAATTAAAGAAATCCTCCTACGAAGGCAAAAGTAGGCAAGGAGACGGTACACCAAAGCCATGGAAGCTAGAATCAAGGCCTCTTTCATCCCTCCATCCAACTCGATAGTGTCGAAGGAAGGAGAAGATTGCAAGCTTTGGCAACCCTGTTTCATCTGACAATTGAACGTCAGGTTTCCGCTGTACTGCACCTTCAGCAAGAGCCTGAATCCGTAGTGCATGAACGAGATGTACTTCAACCATCTCATGAACTCGGGTATATGCTGCAGGTTTGTATAGTAACATCATATTATTGTATCATGTAATTTGAAATTATGTTACCTTTATTTCTAGTTTTGCATGTGAAAGAAAAGTGTCTGTTGAGGTCAGAACTGAACTATAAATTAAGGGGCAGAGATAGGAACTTTGCATAATATAATTTGCTTTCTTTTTATATACAATAAAGTAGCAACATTTATGTATGCAAAGTTTATTATGAAGTAAAAATAAGGGAAGCGGACAGAATTTGACATTTCAGTCATTCATTAAGAAACTGTGTTTGTTCGCTTTCAATTCATTGGGAGCACAAAGCAATGCAAATGCATCAAGTATATCGGGTGGCTATGAAAAACAAGAAGAAAGGAAGAAAACCTTTGAGAAAAAAGAGGCATCAGTACCTGAACATAATAGCCTCCAGTTAGGAGAAAAAGCATTAGAACAAGAGATGCCATGGTTCCAGCCCTTTTCACACTTAGAATTGCTGCTCCAAGTAGCTCCCCTGTACCCTGAATAAAGATAAAATTTGTTAATTTTAATTAACAGAATTCCCTGGTTATTAATGGTATATGGCAGTTTGATAGATGTGGATTGTAAATAACCTGACTTGTGATGACAATCAACTCGACAGCAACAAGGGTAAGGAAGAAGGAAGCAACTGTCTTTCTGAGGTGTGCCATGAAATACAAGATAGCCATGAAAATAACAGGATACATGACATGGGCTACCATGTCACACAATGTGCTACTTATGTAGTATGCACTTAACCGATACATGTCAGCTTTCCTTTCCTTGACCAGATACAACTTCTCAAATGGGAACACATATACAGCTCCAAACAATGATGATGACGTCCAAAATATGCAGATATAGAATATCAGCCCAATCTACATTCACAAAAGGTAAAGGAAAAATATAAAATATAACCAACCAGATAAATTAAAAATATTAGCACTAAATAAATTTGGATTTTCTTAATTCTTAACAAAAAAACATATACAACCTGATACCAGTATCATCATCAATGATAGCCAGCATCAGTGAGAACCTGTATCTAGTATTAGCTTGATTGTACAGGTTGAAGTTTGACCACCTATTAACCATCTATCTTTTTTCCTTTTCACTTATTTCTTTCACAGTGCTTAATTTTGCAGTTAAAGTTATGGAAGTATTAAGTTCAATTCAATTTATTTGCCTCTTTCTTAATCTATGCAAAGGATTAGGTGCACTTATAACCTGATCACGTAGCTGAGCTTCAGTCTCAATCTGAGAGTCCCACCAAAGTAGGCCAAGCAATGCTGCCACACCAACTGCTTGCAAAATCCTCAGCTTGTCAAGGTAGTCACCACTTCTTTCTCTAAAAGACCTCTTTGAGAGGATCATGAATTGGTCAAACCAATTCATGGTCCAGTCTTTCTTCATACGAAGATCTGGGCTTTGTTGCTCCGGTGTCTCCATGGCTGCTCGGCTGTTCTCTTGCTTATCTCTTGGTTCAAGTTCGGTCTTGCACTTCCATTGGAGAAACTAGAAAGAGTGTAGTTGTTAAGAAATAAAGCTCAGTAATAGAGAAGCTTGTTGAAAAAAAAATATATAAGATGGTTTCCAGCCCCAATACTCCAATGTCGTTCAATATGTGCATGCTAGTAAAAATTTATTAAAGAATCCAATACTGCTTTTGAGGATCTGTATTGGCATGATACCAGTAGGCAAGCAACAGTGCAAATATGTGTCATGTACAAAGACAATTGATGGGGGACATAAATGGCAAAGAAGGAAAGTAAGTTTTTAATCTCCAGGTCATATGAAGAAAGTGAAAAGAGACAAAGAAAAGAAAACCTTACTTTGATGACATGTGATCTAAATTCTTCAGGCGATGACTCCCGCAATACTTCAGGCACAAATATATCCTCAACATTGCCAGTTGCCAGGTCAAGCAGCAACTCAGCTGGGTTCATGGCAATTTCTGGAACAAATCCCAGAGATGAGAAATATGGCACAGCTTCACAGGCCTTGCCATGATATATCGGAAGCCCTTCAGAGATTAGAAGTAGCTTGTCGAACATGCAAAACATCCGACTTGATGGCTGGTGGATTGTCACAATGATGGTCCTTCCTGTCTGCATAATTTTATATTTTAGTATATAAACCAGGATCAATTTACACAGGGCTCTGGACCTTGTGGGCTGTTGGATTTGAGGTACAGTATGATAAATCATTTTTCTTATTGATCGGAAGGTATTAAAAACCAATATATTATTCCTTGAAAAGAAGGGCTAAGTTTGTTGATTGTTACCTTTGCAAGACGTTGAAGGATGACTAGGAGTTTCCCTGCTGATGTGGAGTCTAAACCTGAAGTAGGTTCATCGAGCAGTAGTAAAGAGGGGTCCACAAGGATTTCATAGCCAATGCTAGTTCTTTTCCTCTCTCCGCCTGACAGGCCCTTTACAAATCCTCCACCAACTTTTGTGTGACGGCACCTGCACCATAGTGACTTTATTAACATTAACAGTTCTCTTTTAAACCCTGATTTATGATAGTACCCAAGGTACTTGCATATAAAATAAGCATTTCAAATTAAATATCAAGTAGATTTTGAGATATCATGTCAAGTATAATGGAAGTATGATATCTGGTATTTTGCAAAGTTAACACCTTTCTAAGTTGAGCTCATGTATGGTGGCATCAACCCGACCAAGCTTTTGTTGCCTTGACATGCTTGCTGGAAGCCTCAATAAAGCAGCAAAAACCAGAGTCTCTTGAACCGTTAGCTGTGGAAATAACACATCGTCTTGTGTCACAAATCCTATCCTGAAAATCAAACAATCCTATTTCTTAGTCATGCATTGCAAAGAGCCTGTTGATTAACCCAAACACAGTGAATAGCTTTTTTTTTCTTTTGATTTTCTTTTTTGGATAAAGCATGATATTATTGGTTATATATGAAGTAAACATCAAATAGTTGTGAAAAAACAGAAAGGTCGAATTATAAAACTCAATAGGTAGTCCAAACAAAATTATGTTTCAAAAGTGACCAATATGAAAAGTATCCACAAATATTACCAATTGTTTTAATTCATACCTGACAACTGAAATGTGTTCCTATGTGCTCAACGATAAAAATAAAAAATAAAATTAGTTTCACTCTTTTAAATATATTTTCTACTGTTTGATTTATGAACCTTAGACTGAATTAAATGCTCGATCCTGAAGATCTAGACTATATTACCCTTGAAAAAGTACAACACTGCATGTCAAATACCGCGACGAACTGGTCTAGTATTGGCTTGTTTAAACTGAAATTTGTCAAACTTACCTCCTCTTGAGAGAGGGACCATAAGGTATATCATTGTATCTTATGTGCCCTTTAATTACACCATTTTGCATCCTTCCACCAAGTATCTTTAACAGAGTTGTCTTCCCACTACCCGAGGGGCCCATAAGTGCTAAGATCTCACCAGATTCGACATTTCCTGAGATGCCTCTGAGGATTTTCTTGTATTGCCCTTGTTCCATGCCCATATGTGCAATTGTAGCCTTGAGAGGGTTTTTCTGTAGCTTGACCTTGTACTCCACATCTTCAAACTACAAACAAATAATCTTTTTGGGCTTAGCACCAACTTTTTATCAACTATTTTTTTATAATTTGTGATATGTAATTACCATATTGGTCAGAAAAGTTGGGGTCTAATGGTTTCAAGCTATTCAGAAGAAGAGGTGGTTTTATTTCTTTTTTCACTTATGGGAGTTTATTTTTGTTTTCGATATTCTCGTGGTTAAATTCAGTGTGGACAGAATCTTGAATTTAACAGATTATAATTTAGAAAATTCCTTTGTTATTTCATTATTCTAGTAGGTAAACCTTCCATCAGTATGATATAAAATAGATTCAATACTTGATAAATCAATCTGAATCTAAAAATCCAATCATTGTATACAAATTATATATGTATATATGTGGTGAATTAAAATTTCAAAATGGAAGAAATGTGAATTCTGAGATGCTGATATATGGCAAAAATTCCTTGTTAAGATAGCTACCCATTTGGAATTTAAGTGAGATGTTCAGAATTTAGATTTTATACTCAAAACGAAAGTACACTTGAGATGCAACCAAAATCAGAACCACGGATAGCCTTATTGTCATAACATCAGTTCCCTAACCTTGATTCTAGCAATAGTGCTAAATTCAAACAACCGGTCTGCTAGTCGTAAGTATTGACTGAAGCACAGTTGTCATGACTAGTATTCTTCCAAATATTCAAATCATTTACATAAACAAATGATCCAAATAGAAAACTTGTTAAGTGTTATTCAGAAAAAATGAGAAGACAGTACTAGTCCTGGCAGACATGCTCAACATTAAAAAGGAAAATATAAAGGATGGAATATGTTTTCCTCTCTGATACTTGTACTGTGTGAGTTGTGAGAAAGAGAGAGAGACCTTGAGAAAGATTGGAACTGGACCATCTTTTGGCTGGTTGTTTGCTTCAATCTTGACAGCTAAGGAGGGCTCCCTTGCTTCTATTTCCATGGCATGGATCTTTTTTTGTATAGGGGTGGTGGATTTGAAGAGAAACTTAGAATTTTTTTGGATGGCTAGATGCTCTTCTATAGCAAGGGATGGTTTGCATGTATAGTCATGGTCAACTAAAAGCGACCAATATTTTGCCTAAAATTCTCCCATTATCCCCATCCTCATGTAATTTTGGTAGCTCACAACCTTTCTATGAAGCACTTGATTTGAGGAACCTTCCAAAACAACAACAATATAAAATACCTAAATGCAAGCTCTGGTGCCATTTTATATGTCAGGTTTTGTTTTTTTTTTTCTGGAAAGCAACCTTCTCGACCTTTCGCAAAGCACGGAGTTCCAACTTATAAAGATATATCACAAAATCTTAAAACTAATCAGAAAATGCCTGTGTACTATTTATCAAGTAGAAATGCACAAAAAGTGAATTTAAACAAAACACAAAGAACAAAGCACCTATCATACTGAGCACTTTTCAAAAA
Organism: x Bolboschoenoplectus mariqueter; assembly: GCA_037678475.1. Taxonomy (NCBI): domain Eukaryota; kingdom Viridiplantae; phylum Streptophyta; class Magnoliopsida; order Poales; family Cyperaceae; genus x Bolboschoenoplectus; species x Bolboschoenoplectus mariqueter. Next base: position 3,211,634 of record CM075251.1, read on the forward strand.
GAAACAAAATCTCAATAGAAGCATCCTTTGACTAAACTAAGCTCGCATTATAAGAGTACAAAGATGCCAGAGAGTTCTTTATTTTGTAACAGAAACTCAACAACTGCCAACAAAATAATGCAAACCCCTAACTTTGAGAAACAGCCTCTGGTTGTGCTCGTTTTTTGTTCATCCAATAAAATAGATCCAATACATCAGCATTGTTCCTCACACTTCCTGGCGATTTAGACAGAAGATCTTGTGCAACATCACCCCTTCCTTCTTGAAACAGAGCCTCAAAAAGGCGCAAATAAACCCTTCTAGAAGGAAAATCCTGCACAGTCATGGCCTTAAGCAGACCTACTGCATCATCAACAGAACCCTTCTTGGCAATATACTCCACTAACGGGTCAATAAAGGGAGGGAACCCATCATTCTTCATCAAGGGCAAAACAACAAAAGCCTCTTTCAACCTCCCTTGACGCACCAACTTCTCGATTAAGTACCTATAAGTCCTATGCATGGGTTTAACCGCCTTATCTTTTACCATCTCTTTCAAAACCTTGTGAGCTCTCAGAGTTTGCTTCCGGGTGCAAAACCCGGTAACAATCTTGTCCAAAAGGAGTCCGGTATCCAGGCTATACCTGGATTCTTCAACCTCAGTTAGGTACTGCACCGCTTTTTCTAACTTACCAGCATCGCATAATCCAAGAACAACCTTGGTATGCACTGCACTATCAGGTTTGAACCCACCTCTCTCCATGGCCTTTAGAACCTTGTCACATTCCTCCAATCTCCCAACACTAATTAAAGATTTCAATATTCCATCAAAAATTGAAGGATTCTCAATGGAATCTCCATCTTTCAAATATGAACTAACCACCTTGGAGACCAATTCCACATCAAACTCTTTACCTGACACGATCTTCTTTAGTAAAAGCAATAAATCTCTATGGGAAGGACAAAATTGAAAAAGCTCCACAGCTGCTGAAATCATTCTATTTTCTATGAGTCTTCGCATGACTTTAACATAGGTGTCAGTTTCCAATTTCATACCAGCATCTTTCATCTTTTGCAATATCCCAGAGAATTCTTCTGTATACCCCTCCTTTGCCAAAACCCTAATCATTGTACTGTAAACAGTATCCGTAATTTCAAATGATGGACTTTTATGCTCCAACCAGTTGAAGAAGAAAAGGGCCCTTTTAGGAGAAGACTCCATTTTTTCCAAAACAGAAATAACCAAACCAGAGGACACAACAGACTCTGTGCCTAATTCGTCTAATTTCTTAAATACCTCACCTTCATCAGCACCGGATCTCAAAATTCCACAAACCCGGCTCACCGCATTCTCATAAACCCCCTTCAAGTTTTTGAAATCTTCACTCAACCCCTTCTTTTCGAAGCTCTCAGAAACTCGCAAGAAGGTTTCTTTATCAATACCATATCCTTTCTCCTTTCTCATTGTACCAACCACGCCCCAGAAATGGTCGGTACGGCCGTGCATACCGAGAACCTGAAGAACCGAGTTGTAGCATTTCGAGTTGGGTTGGAATTTCTCCTTCTCCACGACCCAATTGAAGAAATGGTAACAAGCATCTGGTGTCGACTTCAGATCCGAAATCAAGGAATTTACAGAATCAGGTGTGAATGTGAGGTTGAGCGCGCCAATCTTCGAGCCGATCTCATCTGTCTGGGTCACGGGTCCCGAGAAAAGCTGTGCCAGGACTGGTGCAGGTGCGGAGGAGAAAAGGCGGGGAGTGGAGAGGTTTGAGAAGAAATGGATGGGCTTCTTGCGAATGTAGGGGCGCAGCATCGTCTCTCCTCGAGCGCGTGAGAGAGCTCAAGCAGAGGGGGAATGCCAAGAGAGAACTGGGAAGAGAGACGACAGAGAGAGAGAGAGAGAGAGAGATGGTAATTGTTAGGGTTTTGGAAAGGATTTAGAGTTTACGGGCTTATTTCTACAAGGCCTATTTTTAACATAGGTTCGACCTATGGCCTCATAAATTTGCATTGGCTAAAAGGTTCTGGGGAATTTTTTTTCGTGAGGGGATGCTTCGACAACAATAAATTTGATAAACTTGAAAAATGAATTTTTAAATAATTCTGAAAAAAAAATCTTAAAAATAAAAATATTATAAATATATTTTTCACCTTATATATTGATTATATTTCAAATTTCATATAATTTAAGTATCAATTAATATTTCATCAAAGACCGTTAAATATGGACTGTTATAAATATCATGTGATTTTGATAATCTTTGATGGAATATCAAATGATACTTAAACTATATGAACTTTGAAACATAATCAATCTATAAGTTCAAAATTATATATATAATTTTTTTTTAATTTTGTAAATATTATTTGAAAATTTGTTGTCAAGTTAAGTAGTTGTTAAGAAATCCCTACTCTTTTTTCACATAAAAAAGAACTGTTTTCCCTTTTTTTTTTCTGGAGAATGATTTCACACATAGTAGTTCTCATCAAGTAGTTTCAGTTGATGGGGTAAGCTAGAGTTACATCAGGCTGGATTGCTATCAGCTGTCTGATCAGGTTAGGCAGTAGGTCGTATTGGTCGGGCCAAAACCGTCATATGGACTGTCTAGTCATGCACGGATTGCAATTGGATGTCTCGACGTGCACTGCACTCTGCATTAGGAAACTTGGCTTACATAAAAACCGAATAACATACCCAGAATCAAATGTAACATCCACCAAACATTAAAAGCTCCTTCAGATGTCCTGAATGTTGGATCAAAAGTATCTGTAACACAGATTAGTAATGGCGTCTCAAGATATATCGCACTATTGAAGTTTTTCATTCTTTACTGCATTGGATACTGTAGAGAAATATCTAAAAAAGTTTGCTTTATGTTGTGTTTTACCAGTACAAAATGTTCCTTTAGTGTTCCAAGAAAAAATATATAGTAGAAACAGAATTTAATACGATATATAATAGAAACGTAAAATTCATCATAAAAATAAAACAATGAAAAGACTAACTTTATAGGCCTTGCAAGTCCTCCCATATATATAATATAATCCTGCACTAAAATCTTAAGTTTTCTTTGCTACCCCCCTCCCCCCCAAAAACAAAAAAAAAACAAAAATTTTGCAATGATATCTCAATCTATATTTTCTCTCTCTATTCACACTTGATAGACTTGTAGATGTGACGAACAAAGAGGAGAGAAGCACGGAAACCAATCATGCCAAGCAACAGAAAGAAGGCATAGCAGATACATGACATGTAGCCAAAGAAAAATGAGGTTTGCATGAAACCTGACATATCGGATCGAGCATAGTAGTAGTACAAGCAGTACCCATAGACGAAGAACCCAGTTGAACCACCACACAGATAAGCCCTACAGTTTTTGACACATTGAAAAAACATTATGGTCTATTATGAGCAAAATCTAAGATACCCCTAGATAAAATGTCAGAGGTCTATTATTAGCTTTCCTTGCCCCATTTATCCAAAAGGTAAAGGAGATGATACTTTAACTACAAAATGATGAGAAATACTTTGGCTGCAACCTAATAAAAACTTAGTAGAAGCAGCATATGTAACATCACCAATGTTTTATAGAGGCATGGCATAAGAAAACGACATAAATGGCAACTTGAGAAAAACATGAAATGTTAATAGTATATAAGAAGCCTACCTCCACCACCACTCATGATCCTCAGCTGCAAGTTGGAAGTATGTCAAAGCCACGGTAATAAAAGCAGTGACAATCAGCAAGATGATAAAGACAATAAACAAGATACTGTAAATGGTATAAATCCTGTGGCCCCACACACTTGCGAAAATGTAATACAGCTCAATATAGATAGCACTGAAGGGAAGGAATCCAGCCATGGCCATTTGTGGAATGGAGTGGCGGTACCAAGGCATGGGTGGCACCTCACGCGGGTACTTTGTAGTACGGCACGGGGCCTGGAACTCAGCCTTGCTGTTCTTACCAGCCACCCCACCTAGGACTAGCAGTGGGAAGGTGACAAGTGTCCAAATCAGGAGGATGACAAGGATTGTGCCAAAGGGGAGTGCTGCAGTCGCACTGTAGGCAATTGCCACAGTGTTAAGGAAGCAGAATGTCAGGAATAAGGGTCCACAGAAAAGGCATCCTGTTAGGAGAAGGTTCCTCACCTGAAAATGAGAAGTTCATGACATTTAATGACTTCATGATCTTCTATTTTTTTTTCAATTTCTCCTTGTATTTAGGGAACATGGTTAACTTAAGTTGTACCCTGTATGTAATGTGATTACAGATAATCGAATATGTATACACCTACTAAACATCTAGGAAACAAAGAGGACTTTGCGCCCTAGATCTCAAGCTGTTATCATATTTTTTTCTCATGGTTTCATGGTAATTTGGCTTTTTGGGATTCTATTTCTCGAGGTTTCATTTGAGCCAGGGTTAGTTGAACTTTGAATTGCTGACATTTCAGAAAATCTGGCATTCCCTGGTAAAACATAAACAATCCAGCACAAAAGGTATGAAAACTGTAATAAAAGAATATGACCAATATAAGCCTAAAGATATCTTTTACTAAAATGCTACACAATTATGTTAATCTGAACTGTAAGCATAATAGGAAGCAAGAAGGCCGGATCAAGAATTAATTTGATAATAAAGGAGAAAAAAAACATACCCAGTTGGTACCCTCAAGTTGCATATAGAAAGAAGTAGCAGTGTAGCCAGCAATGCCAGAGGTGAGGGCATAAATGACAACAAATGCAGTAAAAAGGGCTCCTCTATTGTATGGGTAGAAAACACCCACAAGAGCCAGAATAAATATGAAGATTGTCCTACATTTGATACAGAAAGGTATTTGAGTAAAACAATAATTAAAGCAGAAGCGACGGTAAAAGCAATAGTAGAAGTAACACAATTAATGCATAATAATCTCAGTTTCTGGTGTTGTACAATGAATGCCAAAAAAAAAGAACTATCAGATTTCAGATTTTGTAATCATAACCACAAGGTTCTGCACCAGATTAAGTATACCAGCATCGAACTGAGCACTGGCTTGCCCACTTTTAATCAGTGGCCTAGATGCTAGGCTAAACTCTGCGTTAATTGCAATCTGGAAACAATCAATATGGTGCTAAAAATCTGGCCAAGCCAGGTACAGGGCTGATAATTTTATTGTCGGTCAAAATTACTTGTTAGATACATGACAACCTCAACAAAAGACAATCTAAGAAGAAAAAATGGAAGGGGTAAAACAGTAAAATTACTTACAAAGCAAAGAGCTGAGTGCCAGTTCCAAGGCAAGCAGCAAACAATGACTTGTGTTTAGGAAACCGGAACACATCACCATGAATGTACTTCCAACCAGACTCTTCTTGGTCTTCAGCTGACTCCTCATCATGTGCATACCTTTTTAATTATTTAAAAAAATAAAATAGATGATCTTTAAAAAAGATCTATTAATAACTAACCTACAATATAAAATTAGCATTAATCATGTAGATCCACAAGAACATATGGTCTTACAGTCATAATAAACAACCCCTCCTTGCACACTTTTTCTCCCATATTGGGAATCCATAAAGTTCCTCACTGGGGGAACAATTGATGTTGCCAAAAGGAAAAACAATAAATGTTAACACTAGAGTCCTTGCAATCACCATCAGTGAGTTCAAAGGAGGGTTACATTTAAGAAGAGCTATTGCAGAAATCTCAAGATATAACTAGGAGCCTGTGCTGATAATTTAAAAGGAAAAAAGAAAAAGAAGAAAGGAATATACTTGGTGAAATCATTCTTAAGTACGCGCATGAGAATGGTGGCTAAGAAGCCAGTGAGCAGTAGGACTGTCACACATGAGTTGATTATAGAAAACCAATGAACTTCCAAATGGTGTGGCAGAGATGACAACTTGGAGTACTTCTCCATGCGCCGCTCAAAGGGGATCGTAGTCTCTTTCCACTTGGTTGAGTAAAAGAACTCCACTTCCACATCACGATCTTCTGTGACATCGACTACAGCAGTTGGATCTGTCTGCACGCTGATCTCTATAACCCGGTCATTGTTATACAGCACTTCAAAGATGATATGTCTGTCAATTTGTTATTGCAGAGCACCAATTCAAGTTAGTGCAACAAAGATCAACATGCTTGATTTAAGAACAAGTTCACTTTATGGTATATGCTTGAATTTTAATGCACAATTAATGTGGATTAGATGAGGTTGACTTTGACCATCCCTTTTTCCAAGATAATTTTTAGGTGGGTTGAATCAATTGAAATGTAATTCAAAGAGGTTCCCATTGCAGGATAACACTGGGACACACGATTAATTCCATAACTAGACATTACTTTTGAGAATACTAATAGCATTTTAGTCGGGACTGCTGCAGATGATTACCAAATAGTAGCATAACTAATAGAATTCTGCCAAAATCTAATACCATTTTTGGGATATCTGATATCACAGAGAAACCTAGCAAAATCTAATATTTATTACAGGCAAGTATTGGTATAGTTTTTGGTCAACCAGCTGGATTTCAATCCAAGTGAACATGCGATGGCCAACTAGAGGCATCCTATTTTCATCCCAAAAAACTCCATGTAATTGCACAAATACAATACTGCACCTGTAAAGAAAATATTTGTACTCACTGGGGTCACTCTTTCCATCCTTATCAGCATTCCCAATGAAGCCCCATAGAGGGAGGTCATCAAAGTACATCTGGAAATAGTAATCTTTGGCAACAGCACCTTTAAACTTGGCAACATCTTCTTTTGACAGCTCCTTTCTGCACACAGATTTTGAGTCATGGTCTACACGAAATTCAAGCTTGTATGGCGCCTCAACCAAGCGGTCCCCATTCAAGACCTCGCCGAGCGCTTCTCGTTTTTCCTTCACATGCTCTATTCACAGCAGTTAAAATTTTAAAAAATAATTAGTAACCTATAAAACAGAGTACTTCACAAAGATGCAATGCAAGTAATAAACAATGACATGCTAGTTTCTTTTCATTTTTTTTATCACTTTTATTTTGCAGGGGATATTTCTAATTAAACTATCACTTCTATCTGCTGCTTCAATTTTCCTCTTGCACATCTTTTGACCAATTGAGTGATTTAGAAGCCAATGGTATTAAGTGGTGTACCATCAGTTAAAAAGTCAATCTTGTGCAATATTTCAACTACATGGTGTGCATCAGATTTTCCATTTGCATGTTATATTTGTTATTTCAAAGAGCAAATTCAAAAATTATGCATGTATTTCTTTAAAGCAATGCACAAAAAAGCTGAATGATGAACTGCTCTTGAATTATAGGAATAGGGATGATGACCTGGAGTACAGAAGGGAAGATCAAAGTACCGATACGTCTCGCTGAAACAGAAGAAGTTTAATAAGTAAGAGAGGTGATAATTTTAAGGAAAAGAAAAGAAATCACTGTTTCGCAATGAGAAACTATACACAAATTTCTCATCTGACACAACTCGAATGATTCTGACAGTAGCATTATATTAGACAGTACCAGACCTACCATATACCAGCCAGATCTCAAACTGATACACTTATGTTCTACTTCTCTATTTAGATTACTTCTTATTGATAATGGTTATTTCATGGGTCAAGACTTAATTGGAGGATATGTTTCAGATGCCATAGCAAGCTAGAACCGCAATGGAATCAATCAGCCGACCTATACTGAAATAGACACACTTCATCAGATAGCTTGTCAGATAAAGAAACCAGAATCCTGATAACATCATTCCTATTTACAAATAATTGGAAGACCAAAATTCTTAGAACTACAACGGTAATTATCCGAAACTCCTTAAACGGACCAAAATCTATCAATACATCTCGCAATTCGCATCTCCCATATCATATCCACATACACGCGCAACAAAGAGAAGGAGCAAGATCCGCATTCTCACCTAGGGTTATGGAACGGCCCGATTTTGTTCACATACAGCGGCACCGTCTCATCAGGCTTGTAGCGGTGATCGCTAGCGCCAGATTTAACTCTAGTCACGCCAAGACAGAGAAGAAGAAGAAGCACCACTGACATTGTCAGATCTATAATTCTACAGCCCATCTATCTCTCAGTCTGTACCTTCTTTCTTTCTCTTTTTATCTCCCTTCGATCGATGCATTGATAAGAGAAATATATAGGGTCCTCGGGATGGAAGAGGTTTTGAGATTTAAACAGGGAGAAGTGCGCTGATTGGAAATTAAGAAAGAATCGGGTGCATTTGGAACTGTGGACTATGGTTAAATGGGTCCCACCATTCATTGAAATGAATAAAAGGTACTTTCCATAAATTGGGTCCCACTGTCGGAACTATCATACTTGCTGTTGTAGACCTTTATGGTGCACCATGTCCACTCTTCCAGTAGAACCAACAGAACTCGAGTGGAAATGTATCCGATTTTGGTCGATGGGATTTGTCAAAAGTTCGATTCCATGTGGCAATATTCAAGTAGTACATAATGGTGCGGGTTACTGAAAGTATGAACCTATATGTTAATAACTCACCATACAGTGTGACATCCTTACTTAGCACAGAGGATGTATCCGGACTTGTTCGGACTGGCCAAGCTTATTAATTTGTCGAAACGGAGACATTGCTTACCGAACAATAATTGATGAACTACCTTTAAGTAGATGGGAGGCCACTAATTTCTCACGAACTTCGCATTCAAACATATTTTCTTCTGGAACGAAATCACCTATTACAAAAGTTTATTAATTTAATTTGAGTCTTTGAATTAAAATAAATCAAACAAATTTGTTTAAAAAAATCTCTTAAATTTTAAATAAAACCAATTCGATATGTCCATTTTTTTCGATTTAAATTAAAATAATAAAATCCTTTAATCCTCTCACGATGGTAACACATACATACGAATCCATTTTCTTCTACCAAAGCAAAGCATCATCGATCCATGCTCATGAATTAAAAACAAAACAAAGATGTTGACCCATACCTATGTCTGTGTATTTGCACCAAATTTGGGCCCTAAAATTAGATCTCACAGTTATGAACTTTTTAGTCAACAATGGGGGATCGAAAATTTGTGTTTTTCTTTTTGTACAAAATTTGACAAAACCATAAGGTGAGTGAGCAGTCCTGTAGTTATGAAAATTAAATTATTCTTTATGTCCTTGAACTAAACTAGCGAGAGAAATCGGCGTACATAGCATGCAAAAATTGTTTTGCCACTGTTTCGGTTGAATTAGGAACCATTAATTTGTCATGGTGCAGCTAAGGGAAAAGAAAACTGCCACGTGCTGGTTATTTTATCCTAATATTTATAGTAGAGGAAGGATCACTTACAAATATCTATTTTGACAATCTTAACAAGAGATTTCATATAAATTTAAAAAAATTAAAAAAATTATAAAAATATTATGAATTTATAGATTGAATGAGATTCAATAAATTACATTTGATATTTTATCAAAAATAATTAAATATTTTAATATTTTAGTAAATTGTAAAAATTTTAATGGCCTCTAATGAACTGCTAAACAAATTCAAATTTTCACCTTTTATGGACGAAAGAGTTCAAGTTTGCTTAAAAGTTGTATGTATTTTTAATATATTCTATACACTTTTAACTATTTATGAATATATTTTTGTGTGGCTTTTTTTCACGACTCATGCGCGAGGTATCAGTGTCCTTATTCACAAGGAAAGAAGGCGCAAATACTCCATGCACGTGAGTATGTGCTCGAGGATTCATTATTTGAGTAATTATGGGAAGTTCTATTTTCCAACGGACGCAAGGCCCACCGTTAATTATCTCAGCTCTCGTCTCGGAAACCTCTAATTTAAGAGTTAGAAAAAGTAAATATATATGCTAGTTTTATTATTCTCCCTTCAAATATAAAATGTCATGTATGCATATATAAAATTTATTTATTTGAGAATGAAAAAGAAAGATATTATTTTGTTATTTCTTATTCATGATCAAGTATATTTATTTGTTTTATGTTTATTATTTGTATTTATTTTATTTATACACATTATTATAACAATTATTTATTTATTTATTTGAATCATTCTATCATATTTAGAAGATCCGGGCAACCAAAATATATGATTCTCATTGATAATTTATTAGACTAAAGATGTATAATTTAAAATCAAAGAGATATATGATCTCTCAAAAATCAAAGATTGAGGATATGTAATTCTATTAATCTCACGAAGTTCAAATATAAAACGCATTGCCAATTCGACACTCAAAAAACTAGAGACGTATAATCTCTACAGATGTTCGCGTCAAAGATAGTAATGTATTATCCTGAATAGTCTATTAACCTTTCAAATCCTAAATCAGAAGCGCTATATCAATTCAAAATCTGAGAAATTGGAGAAATTGGGAGTGTATAACTATTTTCAGAAATTAGGAACATTAAATATGGAGTATACTGCTAATTTAATGTTCTTAGAATTTGTTTGGATATGATTTGGGATGCTGGTTTATTTGACTTCCCAAGAGCATCTTGGGGACTTTTGGTCACTTTTTTAACCATCCTGAGACATTTCAAAGGCAATTTGATCATTTTGTCTCGTATTTGACCGTCATGAGACATTCAGGAATATTTTAGTAATTTTGATTAGAGGGGGAAATGTGAGTCATAATTAATTTATTTAGATCCAAAAACAGTTATAAACCATTAATAAATATATCCGGTAGCCCTTGTGTGTGAATTTTTATAGTCTCTCAATCAGAAATGAGACCAAATTGATTAAAAACATATAGAGCCATGTTCAAAAGCGTTTTGAATATATATTTTAATGCAATTAGAGGTGAAAAACAGGTCATAACTAATCAATTTAGATCTAAAAATATTTACAAATCATAAATAAATATATCCGGGAGCTCTTGTGTGAATTTTGATAGTGTTTCTATAAAAAATGAGAACAAATTGATTAAAAACATGTCCAGACCTGTTCAAAAGCGTTTGGAATGTGTTTTAATGCAATTAGAGGTGAAATACATGTCATAATTAATCAATTTAGATCCAAAAACATTTATAAACCATATACGGCACCTCTTGTGTGAATTTTGATAGTATTTCCATTAAAAATGAGACCAAATTGATTAAAACATGTACAGACCTGTTCAAAAAAGTTTGGAATGTATTTTAAGACGATTTAAGGAGAAATATAGGTCATAACTAACTAATTAATATTGAAAAACAGTTATAAACCATAAACAAATATATCTGGGAGCTCTCGTGAGAATTTTCATAGTATTTCAATCAGAAATGAGGACAAAATGATTAAAAACGTGGATAGACATGTTCAAAAGCGTTTGGAATGTATTTTAATGCAAATATAGGTGAAATATAGGTCATAACTAATCGATTAATATTCAAAAATAGTTATAGATCATAAATAAACATATTCGGGAGCTCTTGTATGAATTCTGACAGTATTTCAAGCAGAAAATAGACCAAACTGATTAACAATCTACATAGACATGTTTGAAAGCGTTTTGAATGTATTTTAATGCTGTTAGAGCTGAAATACAGGTCATGACTAATCAATTTAGATCCAAAAACTGTTAGAAACCATCAATAAATATGTAGATTGTTAATCAGTTTGGTCTTCTGTGAACTCTTCTGTGAACTTTTATGATATTTCAATCATAAATGAGATCAAATTGATTAAAAACTTGCACAAACTTACTCAAAAGCGTTTTAAACGTATTTTCATGCACTTTGAGGTAAAATGTAGGTGATAACTAATCAACTTTGATCCAAAAACAGTTATAAATCATAAATAAATATATCCAGAAGCTCTTTTGTGAATTTCCACAGTATTGCAATCAGAAATGAGACCCAACTGATTAAAATATATGTAGAGATATGTTCAAAAGCGTTTTGAATTTATTTTAATGCAATTAGAGTGAAATACATGTCATAATTAATCAATTTAGATCCAAAAATATTTATAAACCATAAACCATAAATAAATATATACTGCAGCTCTTCTGTGAATTTTGATGGTATTTTCATCAGAAATGAGTCCAATTGATTAAAAACATGGACATTCAAAAGCATTTGGAATGTATTTTAAGATGATTTAAGCTGAAATAACTAATTAATTAATATTCAAAAACAGTTATGAACCGTAAATAAATATATCCAGGAGCTCTTGTGAGAATTTTGATAATATTTCAATCAGAAATGAGACCAAAATAATTAAAGGTGTGGATAGACATGTTCAAAAGCGTTTGGAATGTATTTTAATGCAATTATAGGTGAAATATAGATCATAACTAATTAGTTTAGATCCAAAAACATTAAGTAACCATAAATAAATATATCCGGCAGCTCTTGTGTGAATTTTAATAGTATTTCAATCAGAAATGAGATCAAACTGATTAAAAACTTGTTTAGAAATGTTCCAAAGTGTTTGGAATATATTTTGATGCAATTTGTGGTGAAATATAGGTGATTAGCAATCAATTTAGATAAAAAACAGTTAGAAACCATAAATAAAAATATACGGCAGCTCTACTGTGATTTTTTATAGTTTTTCAATCTTATTGATCATAAACATGTATACACATGCTTAAAAGAATTTGTAATGTATTTTCATGCAATTTGTGGTTAAAGGTAGGTGATAACTTATTAATTTAGATCCAAAAACAGTTAGAAACCATAAATATACATATCCGGCAGCTCTTTTGTGAAGTTTGTAGTATTTTGATCAGAAATGAGAGTAAACCGATTAAAAACGTTATAGACATGCAAAAGCATTTTGCTTGTATTTTAATGTAATTTGAGGTGAAATATAGATCATAAATATTCAATTTTAGATCCAAAAACAGTTACAAACCATATAGATCATAAATATCAGCAGCTCTTGTTTGAATATTGCTCGTATTTAAAGTCAGAAATGAGATCAAATTTATTAAAAACGTTATAGACATGTTCAAAAACGTTTTGAATGTATTTTAATGGAATTTGAGGTGAAATGTAAGTCATAACTAGTCAATTCAGATCCAAAAATAGATTTGAACCATAAATAAATAAATATATCCAGCAGCCAATATGTGAATTTTAACGATATTTCAATCGGAAATATGGCCAAATTGGTTAGAAACGTTTGAAATACATTTTGATGCAATTTGAGGCGGAATATCGGTCATAACTCATCAACTTATCTCCAATAATACATATAAGCAATAAATAAACATATCCTACAGCTTATGTGTGATTTTTTATGATATTTCAATCAGAAATGAGGCCAATTTGATTAGAAATTTATATAAACATGTTCTGAAACGTTTGAGATGTATTTTAATGCAATTTTTGGTGAAATATAGGTCATAACTAATCAATTTAGCTCCATAAACACATATAAACAATAAAAAAAAAATTTCTAGCAGCTCTTGTGTGAATATTGATGATATTCCAATTAGAAATAAGGCCAAATTGATTAGAAATTTGTATAAATATGTTCAAAAACGTTACTCATGCATTTTATTGCATTTGAGGTTAAAGTTAATCAATTTAGCTTCAAAAACACAAACGAACTACGAACAAAAATACCCAACAGCTCTTGAGTGAACTTTCACGGTATTTCGATAAGAAATTAGGTAAAATTTATTAAAAACGTGTATAAACATGTTGATAAACGCTTTGAATGTATTTTAATGTTATTTGAGGTAAAATATACATCATAACTAATCAATTTTTTTTCGGAAAACAGATATAAAAAATAAATAAACTTATCTGGTAGTTCTTGCTTGAATTTTGATGATATTTTAATCAGAAATGAGGCCAAATTGATTTGAAATGTGTATAAATATGTTGAAAAGCATTTTAAATGTATTTGAATGCAATTTTGGGTGAAATATCCGTCGTAACTAATCAATTTAGCTCGAAAAATACATACAAACAATAAATAAATATATCCAGTTCCTTATGTTTGAATTTTGATGATATTTAATCAGAAATGAGGCCAAATTGATTAACAATTGTATAAATTGATTCAAAAGGTTTTGAATGTATTTTAATGCAATGTGAGGTGAAATATATGTCATAACATCAATTTAGCTCCAAAAAGACATACAATCAATGAATAAACATATCCACTTGCTTATTTGTGAATTTTGATGATATTTCAATTAGAAAGGAGCCCAAATTGGTTATCAACTTGTATGAATATGTTCAAAATAGTTTTAAATGCATTTTAATGCAATTTGAGGTGAAATACAGGTTAAGACTAATCAATCTAGCTCCAAAAACTCATATACAGAGTAAATAATCATATTCAACAGCTTTTATGTGAATTTCCATGATCTTTCAATCAGAAATTAGACTAAATTGATTAGAAATGTGTACATAAATGTGCAAAAGAGTTTTAAATGCATTTTAATGCAATTTGAGATGAAATGTAGGTCACAAGTAATCAATTTAGCTACAAAAACACATTTCACCGTAAATAGACATATTGAACAGTTTATGTGTGAGTTTTAATGATATTTCAATAAGAAATTAGGCCAAATTGATTAAAAACGTGTATAGACATATTCAAAAGTGTTTTGAATGTATTTGATTGCAGTTTGAGTTTAAATATAGGTCATAACTAATCAATTTAGATCCAAAAACATTTAGAAACCATAAATAAATATATCCGGCAGCTCTTGTATGAATTTTGATAGTATTTCAATCAGAAGAAACCATAAATAAATATATCCGGCAGCTCTTATATGAATTTTGATAGTATTTCAATCAGAAATGAGACCAGATTGATTAAAAACTATCATAGATATGTTCAAAAGCGTTTTGAATGTATTTTAATGCAATTTGAGGTGAAATGTAGGTGATAACTAATCGATTTAGATCCAAAAACAGTTATAAACCATAAATAAATATATCCGGGATCTCTTGTGTGAATTTCTATAGTATTTCAATCAGAAATGAGACCAAATTGATTAAAAACATGTATATGACATGTTCAAAAGCATTTTGAATGCATTTTAATCCAATCTGAGATGAAATAGGTCAAACTAATTGATTAATAGTCAAAAACAGTTATAAACCATAAATAAACATATTCAGGGGCTCTTGTATAAATTCTGACAGCATTTCAAGCAGAAAAAGACCAAACTGATTAAAAACGTGGATAGACATATCCAAAAGCGTTTGGAATATATTTTAATGCAATTATAGGTGAAATATAGGTTATAACTAATTGATTAATATTCAAAAACAGTTATAAACCATAATAAACATATTCAGGAGATCTTGTATGAATTCTGACAGTATTTCAAGCAAAAAAGAGACCACACTGATTAAAAACTTGTGTAGACATGTTGAAAAGCGTTTTGAATGTATTTTAATGCAATTTGAGGTCAAATATAAATCATAAATCGACAATTTATCGAAAAACAGTTAGAGACCGTCAATAAATATATCCAGGAGCTCTTCTGTGAATTTTTATAATATTTCAATCATAAACGAGACCAAATTGATTAAAAACATGCATAGACATATTTCAAAAGCGTTTTGAATAGATTTTCATGCACCTTGAGGAAAAATACAGGTGATAACTAATCAACTTAGATCCAAAAAACAGTTATAAACCATAAATAAATATATCCAGGAGCTCTTGTGTGAATTTCCATAGTATTTCAATCAGAAATGACCAAATTGATTAAAAACATGTAGAGACATATTCAAACGTGTTTTGAATGTATTTTAATGCAATTAGAGGTGAGATATAGGTCATAACTAATTAATTTAGATCCAAAAACATTTATAAACCATAAATAAACATATACGGCAGCTCTTCTGTGAATTTTGATAGTATTTTCCATAAAAAATGAGACCAAATTGATTAAAAATATGTACAGACCTGCTCAACAGCGTTTGGAATGTATTTTAAAACAATTTTAAGGTGAAATATATGTCATAACTAATTAATTAGATCCGAAAACATCAAGCAACTGTAAATAAATATATCCGGGAGCTCTTGTGTGAATTTTTGATAGTATTTCAATCGGAAATGAGGTCAAAATGATTAAAAACGTATATAGACATATTCAAAAGGGTGTGGAATATATTTGAAGACAATTTCAGGTAAAATATAAATCATAACCAATCAATTAATATTCCAAAACAGTTATAAACCATAAATAATCTTATTCCGGAGCTCTTGTGTGAATTTTGATAGTATTTCAATCAGAAATGAGATTAAACTCTTTAAAAATGTGTATAGACAAGTTGAAAATCGTTTTGAATGTATTTTAATATAAGTAGAGGAGAAATGTAGGTCGTAATTAATCAATTTAGGTCCTAAAATATTTATATACCATAAATAAATATATCTAGCAGCTCTTGTGTGAATTTTCATAGTATTTTAATTAGAAATGAGGTTAAAATGATTAAAAGTATATATAGATACGTTCAAAAGCATTTAAATATAGGTCATAAGTAATTTAGTTAATCAATTTGGTAGATTGAAATACCATTAAAATTTTGTTTTTGCAGCTATTAATTAGTTATGACCAATGTTTTATTTCAAATTACATTACAATGCTTTAAAACTGATTTGCAGATGTTTATTCACATTTTTAATCAATTTGATCTCATTTTTTATTGAAATATTATTTCTCTAGCTGCTGAATATGTTTATTTATATAGTTTATATGTGTTTTTTTAATCTAAATTGATTAGTTTTGACCTATATTTCACTTAAATTGCATTGAAATGCAGTCAAAATACTTTTGAACATATATACACGTTTTTAATTAATTTGGACTGATTTCTTATGGAAATATTATCAAAATTTACACATAAGCCATTGGATATGTTATTAGTTGTCTGTATTTTTGGAGCTAAATCGATTAGTTATAACCTATTTCATCTCTAACTATATTGAAATGTGCTCAAAACACTTTTGATCATGTTTATCCGCATTTATAATTAATTTAGCCTTATTTTTTATTGAAATATCATCAAAATTCACACCAATAGATGTTGGATATGTTTATTTTTATTTATATGTGTTTTTGGAATTAAATTAATGAGTTATGTATATATTTCATCTGAAATTGTATTAAAATACATTTAAAATTTTTATGACATTTTAAATAGTCCGTATTTAACGATTTTCAATGAAATATTAAATGATTCTTAAATTATATAAAATTTGAAATACAATTAATTTTGTAAATTAAAAAAATATATCCGTTAATTTTTGAAAATTTTGCAAATTTATTTAAAAATTGATCGTTAAAATAAGATAATGAAGATAATGGTTGTCAATCATCCCTCCCTCGTTTAAATTATCGGATGCTTGTTTCCGGGTCCGAATTCTATTCTCTGAAGATCCGATTCAATCTATATTAGTCGAACTCGAACCCTAGCTGATGTTGCCCAAAATTCTTAATCAAACCCCAAAACCCCATCTTAGCGCGCTTTTTTTCTAATCTCCTTCCTCTCCCCATCTCTCTCTCGGCCCTATTCCACCCTTTCATTCTCGCCCCAGCAAAAGAGAGAGAGAGAGAGAGAGAGAGAGAGAGAGAGAGAGAGGCGTCGTAGACTACTAGCCATGAGGGAAGAGGAGCTGGAGAGGTTGCGATCGATCGTCAGAGATTGCGTCGGGAGGCACGAGTATGCATCGGCCATGTTCTACGCTGGCCGCGTGGCGTTAGCCACGGGAGATCCGATGGATATCTACATGGAGGCTCAGGCGCTCCTGTTGGCGGGTCACCATCGCCGTGCGCTGCATCTCCTCACCTCTTCACCTCCTCTGTTGCGAGACCTACGATTCAGATGCCTCGCTGCTAAGTGCCTTGTAAGCGACTGTTTCCAATCTATCGGATCCTTTCTTCTTCCCCTCTTTTGCAATAAAAAGTGTAGATATCTTATGGGATCAGCACACGACAGCTACCTTTCTTGTATCTGCAGTTTAAAGCTGTAATTTTTGACAAATGCATATTCCTTTATGTCAACAAATTTACCCTCAAGTTCAGTTCAGGTAAGACATTCTTCTGACCAACAGACACGGAGGAAAAATAAAAATAAAGATACTTGCAATTGTCCACTGTCTTTATATTTATATTTATTATTGTTATGCTGTTTAGTTCTTGTTCATTTTCCTGCATCCTGTGTTCAATATAGGATATCTTTTTCCTGCTTTCAAGTTTGCAGCTTGATCGAGCAAACAAGAGTAATTTCACGTTAGTTTGGTTAGTTTAAGGTTAAAGTGCAGAATTAAGAGTAAATTAAGATTGCATTCTGCATTTTCTTTTTCTGAAGTAACTATATCTGGTAAGATTGGAGCTCAAATGCATTACTGTGGGAACATTTTTTTTTTTGAAATAAGTGGACTGTGCCACCTGTTTCCATTAATAGAAACAAAACTGTACATAACGCTGTACATTCCACAAACAAAGGAATACTGTGGGAACATCACACATGGTGGTGTACTAAGCAGGTTCTATGCTTGTAAATGCAAAGCAAAATGCTTGATTCGTCCTGCACATTCTTGCAATTTTCTGGAGTAGTCTGCATTAATTTGAAGTTACAGGGACATAAAATGCAACTATCAAGTTTGGTTTTTTTTTTGGAGGCTTGAATTTGATAATTCATTACCCAAGTCACTCAAGAAAATGTTAATCATATCTATAATTATGTTCTTCAAGGAAACTTGTATCTATTTTTATTTCTTTAAATCAATTTCTTTTTGCAAACAAGGAGGAGTTGAAGGAATGGCATGATTGTCTGACGATGCTCGGCGAAGCTAAAGTGGATGAGGATGGAAATGTAATTTCACAGAAGGATAGCAACATGATGAACTTGGATAAAGAATCTGATGATCACGAAATTAATGTAGGAAAATTTTTCATGTTTCGCAGAAAACTTGATTTATCATATGATAGATCTGTATGGTTTGTGAAAAGAGATTGTCTGCACCAAACAAGAAATGCCTAATAATTGTATTGTATTCGCAATTAATATCCAACTTTTGTTATTATTTTTTTTAAATCGCCCATCATTTTGAGATTTTCACTATCAGTAATCAAAATCCAACGCACTGTGGTGAGATATTGGAACTTTCATTAGTTCCTCGTAACTTTGCTAAGCTGCCTTCTTTTTATCTATATGATCCCATTACATTGAAATAAAATCAGGAAAATAAAACATAGACATTTATGAGCTTGTAATAAATAGATTTTGGTTGAGATAAGATGATTTTTTACCAGCATTTGCTTGACTTAAAACTAGCTTCAGTTATTGGTTGTTAATTCCAGGTAACCTAGAAAAAGGTAATTGTTAATTGTACGTATGAAAAATGCTGGATGCAATTTGCAAAACACCTCAAAAGCCTACTAATTCTGTGTGTGTGTGTTTTCAATTCTTAAACCAGATCTTATCAGCTATATGTCTTCTTCGAGCCAAGGCTTATCAAGCACTAGACAATCGTGACATAGCTAAACAATGGTTACTTTGTCTATCTATTTATTTTTCAATTTTGGATGGTCATCCAACTGTTCAGACTGGAAGTTGACTGATGCTTGTTTGTTTGTATGACTAAGGTTTAAGGCAGCAGTGAAAGCAGATCCCATGTGTTATGAGGTAAGCCACAGATAGTATTAGAGTTTAATGAATAGATAAATATATTCTCATTATTCTTTTACTTTTCTGAAACATGATTCAGGCTATGGAATGCTTGGTTGACAACTACATGCTGACATGCGAAGAAGGTATTCCCTAACTTTGTAGTAATGTTCCTCTTCCTTGAGTATTAAAATTACTATTGTATAATTTGCTTATTTCCTGTCGTTTCTCATTGCAAAAATTGATTTCATTCTTGGTTTCTAATAAAAAATAAAATGGAAGTAATACCTTGTTTTTCCTTCTTTATTTTTCTTGTACAGAAAAAAAATTATTGTCTTCCCTAAATTTTAGGAAAGAAGACCAATGGCTACATGCACACTACTCATGTATGATAAGTAAGGTAACTTCTGATTTTTAATTTGTTTCTGTTCTTCCTGGCATCTAATTACACCAATTAGACCTGGCCAAACTACTTATTCATTGCATCAAGATTATACTTGAAACAAAATAGAAGGAAGAACAGTGCCCATGGGTCTGCTACTGAGCTGGCATGCACAATGGAGTCTGGTACCAGTACTGGATCTGGTGTGCACATTTTCTGATTTGTTAACTCTGTTCTTTGACAAAGATTTTCAAAACCCAGCAGGCTCAGTTGGATAATTTTTCTGTATTCCACTTGAAAGTGAAAATGTTTGATCCAACCCTGGAAAACATGTGAATATCCTGTGCCCCTACAGACAAGACAAAATATCCATCTTCTTCATTCTCATTTGCTTCAGAGAATAGGGAGCATCTCTCCTCGTTTCTTATTCCACACTCAAGTATAAAACAAGTTACAAATTGCATATATTTCCTGTCTTGTAGGGCGTAAGGAATATTTCCAATTTTGATGGTCTACGTGGTTTCTTGACCTTCCCGGGAGGTCAAATCAAAATCTTTCTCACATTTACTGTACAATATTTTAAGCAATGTTTGTTCTCATCTTTTTTAGCATGAAAAGTCGGGCATTTTGGAGGCCAAATTTAGAGACCTAGAGGAAGGAACAAGCGGTCTTTCTTTTTCAAATTCTTCTTTGAATAAAACTCCAAAATACAATGCTGATCTGATGGCCTGTAAAGCCGAATATTACTACCAGTGTGGGGAGTACCAAAAATGTTTTGACCTCACATCAGCGTAAGTTGATGAATTCTTACATGCCTTTTTGTTTTCTTTTCTTAATTGAAGCTTGCTATAACCTGCAAAAGGCATTGAAGAAATATTTTGAATATCCAAAATAAAGCACAAATCTCATTATTCATGCCAATTAGTACTGCCCATGTTTGTAAACATAAACACTTCTTTGCATATCGTATGCCATCAGTGGACACGCTGCTTCTGTATATCGTGTATAGGCTATGTGTTCTGTAAATGACACTCCTATTTCTTAACTTGCTTCAATATTTACTCCTCAGGATACTTGAAAAGGATCCTTTCCATCTAAAATGTGACTTGTATTATCTGGTGGCTGCAGTGGAGCTTAATCGACCAAACGACATTTATGTGATGGCTGACAGCCTGGTCAAAAACTATCCTAACAAGTATGTGTGTTTATTATTCTTAAAAAAGTATATGAGAAAAATAAGAATTTTGTTTATTACATGCATGTGAATTTGGTTACAGAACTGGAAGCATTTTCAGTTCCTTCTTGCAAAGGACTTCAATTTTGCTGAGTACCAGGCATATATTCCTGGCATGACTTGTTAGAATGGTGGTACAACCCCAAATTTGTGATGAACCCAATTGGGCCTTTGTATTGTGCAATGAAGTAACTGTTGGTTGCTCCTATGGGTAGCGAACAGTTGGTGTTCAAGATTTGGAATCTCTCAGTTTCTTGATAGGTATAGAAAACTAAATTTTCTTGTTGAAAAATTTCAGGGCTGTATCATGGTTTGCTGTTGGTTGCTACTACTATTGTATAAAAAAGTATTCTCAAGCAAGACAACATTTCAGGTGAGTTCTCTGTTAATTGGGTTTCAAGAATGGAACTAATAATTCTTTAACGGGGACGTATGAGTAGAGTGGGAGACAAAAAAAAGTTCTTAGAATATCTTATCCCTGTGGTGGAAGATCCTTTCTCCCACAAGAAAAACAAAGTTCTTCAATCTTCTATTACAAAACTACCTCTTTCTTCCTTCCCATTATCTAATTATGTCTTCGATTATAATTGCTCTTCTACTCCTAAACATTCTGATATTCACTGTCAGAAAATTTGGAATAGAGGGGAAGAAGACTTTTAGAATGAGTATCTTCTACTCTATTCCTGAAGAAATGTGCGATACCAGAAGGGATAAATTTTTCATGCAGTGGATTAAAACAGTAAAATCTTCTTGCCTTTTCCAATTTCTAATAATACGCAAAGAACATCTAGAGTTTCGAATATCAGTGCTAAAACCAACATTCTTTGAGAAATTTTTCTGATAACAGTAACACCCATGTTGTATTAGGTAAGTTTGATGTAAAAAATATATGCTAAACTTGGACAATTTTCATTTCGGTTCCTCCCCCTTAAGAGTTGATTCATCCAAACTGCATCTCGATGTTTTTGTGTAGTCCATATAATCCAACATTGGGCTTTTGATATATGAATATAAAGAGCAATTTAAGTCGAATAAATATTTATATATCCGGAAGTTATATGTTAATAACTTAAGAATGTGTAGTGTCAGCTGCAATGGAATGTTGGCAATTTGGTCCTGCTCCAAATAATCCTTAAATAATTGAGTCTCCAATGTTTTCTTTTGAGAGCTTGTTGAGGTTCTGATGTAGTCTGATTTCATAACTGGTGAAACTGGTAACATACTAGCTTGTTACAATTACTACAAATCTGAATTAAAGTTTCTGTGGTGGCTGGCAATTGGTTGAGCAATGACATCTAGAGTTTTTCATATGCCCCTCAGTCATTGAAGCTGGAAAGCATAATGGCTAACTTTCTCTCATAATATTTTTTTGAAGAAATCGATTTATCTGTTTGTCTCACTTGGTTATGAAGAGAAAGCGATAAACAATGTTGAAGGGTAGTCTGGACATTTTTAAAGTAAATGAACAGCAAAAGGGGAAGAAGGGTCTTTCTTTTATTAAGTGTATGCCCAGTTTATCTTCTTAGGATTGTTCCTGAACTTCCATAATATTAAAGGGTCAAGGCTGTTTAGGTGAATTTTACCTAAATGTTATACCGAACCCCCCACTAATAACTAATACATAATACATTTTGACCAACTGCAATTTTTATTGTTTTGAATATTGCTGTTACTGCATACTAATTTTTATTAATTTATTGTGACATTTAGCAAGGCAACGAGTATAGAGGGGACATATGCACCAGCATGGATAGCCACTTGTAACACTTATGCTGCACAACAGGAGAATGACCATGCCCTGACGGCTTACCGTACCACAGCTCGTCTCTTTCCTGGGTAAGCACTGTTATGCTATATTACCAGTTCATTCAGAACTCTTAAGCGTTAGAGTTATTACTCCACTATTTGCTTAAAACCTTGATTAAACATAACAGAAAAGTCAATCTGGTTGAATACTCACACCTAATGTAGAACTAAAATTGGTAAAATTGGCCCGCTAAAGGTCAGATATATGTTTTTCTTCTCTGTACTGTTACTGCATCTGTATCAGCACCATGTCACACCTGAAGCACACCTTCACTCATATCTGATTGCTGCATTATCTTTATTGCATTCATTTATATATGGAAACATTTGTATTTTGGTCATGAATCCACCCAATGTGATCTGTATATAAATCTTGTAGGAAACCAAGTTATACTATTAAAAGACGGGCTCTATTTGATATGCAAATATTTGTATTCTTTACTAGGGTCATTTTTTAAAAACCTGAAAAGAATAGGTGAAGTATTCTAAAAGTAGTAAAAATTTTGTATCCTAAAAGGATTTTGACTGTAGATCACATTAAGCGCTTCAGTCGACCATTCACACGTGAAAAAGATTATTTGTATTTTAGTCGACATAAAACATTTTAGCAATAGCATCACTTTTTATATTTGCTTATTTCTTAATTTTTTAACTTATATTGCTATTTATATCAGCTGTCATTTACCAATGTTGTATATCGGAATGGAGTCCATGAGAACTCGGAATTTTAAGCTAGCCGAACAGGTAACTTTTCTACTCTTGGACTTGATGGTACTTGTATTGCATTGATTTTAGATCAATTCCAAGGTTCTAAGAAAATACAGATTGAACAGAACAATCATGGTGTCCAATAGTTCTTGAGTCCATTACCTTCTACACATGCACTCATTTTACCAGTACAGAATTGTAATGGCATCAAGCCCCGCTTTGTCGGGCCGGGGGGTGGTTGTCTGGGATCAATTTTCCTTTGAAGGGGTTTGGGTGGGGATGGTAGGACCTCTGAAGAAAACATTCTCATTACTAATACCTTATCTCTTGATTATGCAGTATCTTTTGGAGGCGAAAAAAAAGTGTCCTTCTGATCCACTTGTGTACAATGAACTCGGAGTTGTTGCATACCACATGAAGGAGTAAGAAAAGTATTTCTTTATTTATTCATGCTTAGGTTAACCGGCTTGCTTGCATCGCTCTTAAATGAAAAAAAAAAGCCAAACTACTCATGGAATATCAGAGAAATTTGTTTGTTTTAAATAAAAATAGTAATGATGCTGATATCGTCAATGATAATTCTAATACAACATTTTTTTCAAAAAAATTTAGTTATGAAAAAGCAGCACAATGGCTTGAGTTGGCACTAGATAATGTTGCATTTCCTCTGAGCGAGCTATGGGAACCTACACTTGTCAATCTTGGACATTCCTTAAGGAAACTCAAGTAAGTGTTCCTTTTCTCTTATTTTATGAAAGAAAATAGAAAACAAAGTTGATTTCATAAATAATTTTGTTTTGAACGTTTAGAATGGTATTGCAGACGTCACCTTAAACATACTTCCTTTCTGTAACTGCAATTTGGTAGCTGGAATTTAAGATTTGTTCCTGGGTATATGGAAGGTTTGCCAAGCTTTTGTTTGAAATATCACTGTAATATATTAGTCAGGGCATTGTAACAGTGGGTATTTGCACTTACACAAGGGGATGATAACAACTGGTAGATTTCACCAAGCTCAGGCAGTTACTTACAGTGAAATTCTTGACCACAAAGAAAAGTTAAAGAATATTAGTAATATTAAAATAAAAGAGAGAAAAATACACAGAAAAAGAAGAAACAGAACGAGCAACAGATTGAATTTTTTATTGATTGTTTTATGTAAAAAACTAATTATCTGCTCAATTGAACTTATTAACAGGAGATACATTAAAGCAATTACATATTATGAAAAAGCCCTTGCTCTCTCAACTCGAAGTTTAAGTGCATTTGCTGGTCTTGCATATACCTATCACCTTATGGTAACCTGCTTCCCCCACCCCCGCCTTCCTCTCACTCTCTTTCTCTCCACTTGCTATTTTCTGTTTTTAGGTGTAACTTGCAAAATTTCCTAAATATTTTTGGTATTATTTTCTAACTGGGTATATTGCATTTGTAGGATAAGTACGATGAAGCAATTACATATTATCACCAGGTAAAAGCAAAATAGAATTTAGGAAGGTTTTGTTTATCATTAATATAAGCAATGCTTTGTTAATGGTTGGGGATATTTTTACCTTATTATTACTAGTTGATGAAAGAATCATAATAGTCTGTATTTGGCTGTTACCAGTTTGATGTGCATAGCATATGTCCTTTGGTGCTTTTTTTTCCCTGGGGGTTCAGTGCTGAAAACCAACCTACACAGACTTCTCTGTACCAGTTCCCTTGTGAACTAGATGACATTGCAGTCCTCGATAGGCAGGTTGTTTTGGCCTTGGGTTTTGCACAGCTTAGCACACAAACATAATCAATATGGACTGACTTGTGACTGGTTGGGGCATTATTGACTTGTGCCATCAGTATGTACTGGGACGGTGCTGAAATGCAGTAGCCTGTGGAGGTTCCATGGAATATTTATATATCATGTTAGTTAACACTTAACAATCTCTCTCTAGGCATTGTGGTTGAAACCAGATGATCAGTTCTGTACAGATATGCTTAACCTTGCAATTGAGGATGACGCTCAGACAAGGAAAGATTTTCTATGATAATCACAGATATGGTCATATCGCAACATCTTTGATAAACTAGCTATGATCCAGTTTCATAATGTGCTTAAATTATTTGATTTTAGAGATGTGTAACATGCTGACATGCCCTAGTTTTCCAGCTTATTATTATTATTATCATTATTTTTTTCTTAGGTGTTGAATTGTTGATGATTGTCCA
Source organism: x Bolboschoenoplectus mariqueter (assembly GCA_037678475.1). Taxonomy (NCBI): domain Eukaryota; kingdom Viridiplantae; phylum Streptophyta; class Magnoliopsida; order Poales; family Cyperaceae; genus x Bolboschoenoplectus; species x Bolboschoenoplectus mariqueter. The sequence continues at coordinate 3,237,527 of CM075251.1, forward strand.
ATCCTTTGTGATGTTATCATTGCTGTCTTAATAGTTTTCAAATAATATTTGACAAGTAGTTGAACGGTTCTCTTGAAATGGCACTGAACAGAAGGGGGGGGGGGGTCTTGTACATACCCCCTTTCATTCATTAATGATGATAATTGCTCACCAAGAGTGAGCCGATGAAGGTACATGAATTTTACATCATAAAAAGTGGTTAAAATGAAGATATATATATAGAAAAAGACAGAAAATAAGTTGACTACAGTATTCTAACTTAAATACTGCCTTAAGGTGTGTTTAATTGGGTAAGTATCCATTGTCATAGTTTTTTATAACACATTTATTATTATTGATTTTAAATGATTTGATTTAGATAGATTAGATTTAATTATAAAGGATGTTTTTTTATTTATATTTTTATTAGATCCCATTTACTATAGAGAGAAAGTTATGGCTGCGGATGTGAATTCTGTTTAGTTGATTGTTCAGTTCTTGATTTTAACTCTGCTGATTGTTTGCGTTTAATCTACAACTCGCTGCAGAGTTCGCCATTTTCTTTTTTCGTTTTTCTTCGAAAACTCTGTTGGAGCGCTCTTTTGATATGCAAAACCGTGTATTTAGTAATGCCAATCTCAATTACATTCCTTGTCTGATCCATAGCAATTATTTTTCTGGATGTCCTGGCATTCATAGATTTTTCTTCCATTCTTCATTTTGTGACCCACATATTGGCCATTACCATGCTTTGGACGAATGTCTCGATGAAGAATTATAAGAGGGGGAGAAAGAAGGAAAGAAAAATAAAGAATTGTAAATCGATGTGACTACATTTAAATAAACAGATGCGCCTTATTTGAAATTAATGGTAGTTGCTTAACAAAAAAAAAAAAAAATAGCAGATGCGCCCCGTCAGCCAGTGATCTACTGGTTAACCCCGCCTAAGCTTGTTATCGGAGGGGTGTTATCGTAAATTTATTGTCCAGGAAAGAATCAAGAATTGACCAAGAATGGGCATTCTTGGCATTTCACGTCGAGATTTTTCTCTTTTGTCTGATATCAAGATTTTGTCTCAACGGCGGTAACAAACCGTACGGACGCAACTGCCAGATCCAACATGTAGGTATTTCTGCGAACAATTACTGCAGGCATTTGTGTGTTTACCCATAAGTACAAGGTCTAGACCGAAGTACACACAAAAATATAAACAATCTGACGCAGAGGATCCACATACGGAGCATCACCTTCTTCTGATATAAACCCCTCATCTCATCTCTCACTCGATCTGGAACCTTCACCCTCTCATTCTCTCAGTACTATTTCTCGATCTAGTTGCCATGGCGATCTCTCTATTCTTCCTAATCCTCTTCTCCATTCCCTTCCCCATTGTCACCTCCTCTACATTGCCACCTACGCCGCAAGATCCATTGCCACCACATCAAGTTCTCCAGCTCCCACCCATCCTCTCATCCCTCGGCTACATCACCCTCTCCAGTGCGCTCCCCTCGCTCTCCTCTCCAATTCTCTCATCCTGGAAAGGCCCTGTTACCATCTTCGCTCCATCAGATTCCTCCCTCCATTCTTGCCTCCAGTCGTCTTGCACACCTCTACGCCTCTTGAGGGACCACATCGTACCAGGGCTCTTCCCTCTACAATCTCTCCTTTCCCTCCCCTTCTCTTCGAAGCTCGCCACCGCGTCCCCTGGCCGGTGCCTAACCCTAACCTCCACCTCGGTTCTCAACTCCTCAAACCCTAACCCCAAGCTCTTCGTCAATGGCTTGGAGATTACCAAACCTGATCTGTTCAACAACGGGCAGGTTGTTATCCATGGGATTGAGGGTTTCATTGCTCCCCTCTCTCCTTTCTCCTGCCTACACCATATACCACCTCCTAGACGTGTACCTGGCTTGGTTAACGGATCTGTTGTGCCTCTGATGCTAGAGGATGCAATCTCAAGATTGCACAAGAACGGGTACGGGTTTGTGGCCCTGGCAATGAGGGTCAAGTACCCGGAGCTTGTCTCTCTGAACAACATGACGATCTTTGCATTGACTGACGGTGCGATCTTCACTGGGGCCCAAGAGTATGTGACTGAGGTGAGGTTCCATATCGTACCAGATCGGCTTATGTCGCATGAAGATTTGATCAAGTTGCCAACCGGTACGGTGTTGCCTACTCTTGTGCAAGGGCAGCACCTGATAGTGACTCATGGTTTGGGACCAGGTTCGGTTGGAGCTTTCGGGACTAGTCTGTTCAGCATCAATTATGTGCCAGTTAAGGACCCGGATGTGGTGATCAACTCCCGTGTGGCAGTACACGGTCTGATAGTACCCTTTCCCAGACTGTACCTTGCTGATGCAATGGCTAATGGACTGGAGATAATGCGTGGTGGTGAGTCTGAGGAGAAGTGCCGTACAGGGTCGGGTAATGGTCGGTGTAATGACATGGCAGTGGCTGCTGCTCCGGTGGGCCCAGCCACAGCTCCAGCTGAGGCAGGGGCCACAGCTAGTGTAAGGCTGATGAGATTCGGAGATGACGGGCTTTAGATCTGTTGTGATTTAGTTCAATTGAAAGTCTGAGGCGATGGTTTTTTAAAATTGTAGTAGTTGTCTTTTGCTTTCTTTGAGATTCAGGTTTTGTTTGGTAGAAATAGCGGGAACATCAATTGATGTTAAGAAATGGTTATAGTGTGGTAGTATACTGTGTATAAAAGAGTTTGTTTGTGCCTAATGAGAGATATTGCAGTGAATTGTTGTCAATTAGTAGAAATTTCCATTAATTTTGTCGTTTAAGTTCTTTCTCATCTTGCCTTCTTGTTTTTCTCTCTCTCTTTTCTCTTTTCATTAATTTTGTCGTTTAAGTTCTTTCTTAGTTCGCCGGGCATTTTTAATCTGTATTTGAAAAATTATCTGTTGAATTTAATCTGCTGATATCAAAATTACGTCTGGAGGCCCAATAACTGGTATCAAAATTGGGCCGATTGATCGCTTGATTCCCCGTGAGTAGGTAATTGGTGCTCGGTTGTTTTAGGGAATTGTTAGTTACTTTACGAACTTGAACGAAAAAAAATTACAATAAATTACGATCATCAATACTATATCATAGATGAACTATGTAGGTGATCCAAATAAACTTTTAACTCCCCAAGACCCAAAGCATCATAAGTGCATCACAAGAGCTCAAAATCTTTGAAACAATAATTGTCTTACATTATAGCACTAAATGGCCTCAAACTATGATCACTGAAGAAAGATGAACGAATATTCAGCCACATACTGATGACTCAGACTTTAAATAACTAAATTTGTCCTTCTGGAAACCAGAAAATTTGACAGGACCAAAATTTCTTATGTTGAAAAAATGTTCATGTAAATAGCCTTGGGTGTCGCCTGCCATCTGAAATAACTTGCAACTAAGATATGTATATAAAAAATGAGTTGAAAAAATAATCACTTTATTTGTGCGTACGCCGTATAATTTGTATATACATTCAATTACATAGACCTGTTATTTCAAAATTTGTATTTTTCTATGACGATATTTTCTATTATTATAGCCGTTTGATTGTTTATATGTAAAATTTGAAACTTTAATTGACAAATAGGGCTGGTAATGGATTGGATTCGGATCGGATCTAGTATGATCTACATGTAGATTCATTAAAAATTTATAAGATTTATATGTGAATCTATATTCAATTAGAATTTGAGGATCTAAATGTGAATTTATATTCATTTTTTTAGCGGATATCAGATCGGATTTGGATCATAATCGAATTTTTTTATTTAAATATTTAAAATAATGAAATACATATTTAACATGAATAAATATATATAATTTTACATTATAAAAATATAAATTAAGATATAACTCTAATTTAATTAAATTTTATGACTTAAAAAATATTCATGGATAGTCCTATTGACAAGACATAATAGTCAATGTAACATTTGATTCTAATTTCTTTCCACGTTTGTCAAAAAGGGAAACATCATAGCCAAATTCTTGGAATTTTACCGAACACATTAGTCAAACTGAGTCCTTTGATGACGTTGAAAAAAGTCACAGTTGAAATTGACGGGCAAACCAATATGGAACTCGTGTTGATTTCTTGCAGAGAAAGATGATACTTTTCCATCCCCAAACGTTGGATTCAAACACTGGATCCCATTCCCACATGTCACATGTGCAGTGGCTCAGGCACGACACAGACCCCTCTCGTCGAACCACTTTCTGTTGCATCTTTTTTAAGAAGGAAAATGTTATAGAGATAGTACTAGTATGTCAATTTTTTATTTGATTTTAAATAATTCGAGAGAAAATGGATTGAATATGGGTCAATAATGTTTGATATGTCTCGGATGGGGTCGGTCCGAATGATTGTATTTTTTAAATTTAATTTTAAAAATTTACACTAATTAAGATTAATTATATACTAATTAAAATTAAATTGTATAAAAATAATTATTAAATGCTTTATCAATTTATTCAGGTTGGGTCGGGTCAACTCGTGTCCCAAATGGGTCGGATATGGGTTAAAGAATTTTGACCCGAGTTAAATCGGGAGGGTCAGGTCGGGTAAAAAATAATAATAAAATAATTCCGACCCGATCCGACCGGACCCATTGACACCCCTAAAAGATATCATTATTGATACTATTATCGATACAAATTTTATCATACATGTTAAATGAATTATTATATATATTAACGACTTTATTTTGTACAATATTTTTATTATTTAATTTAAATACCACTAATATGCATAACAATTTATTTAAGTTGAATAATAATAATATTGTACAAAATGAGTTTGTATAATAAAATTATTGACATGTATAATAACTCATTTAACGTGAATAATAAAATTTTTATCGATAACGATATCAATAAGTGTATCAACAAGCTGTTAAAAATTCTTTCGTTTTTAGGAATTGGCGGGACGACCAGCTATGCATCACCTACATATATTAAAAAATTGCATTAATTGCAATTGAGATATTTCTCAGTGAAAAGAATTCCCCTTTCTTTCTTTCTTTCTTTGTTTCTTCCTTCCTCCTCTTGTCTCTGCATCGTTCTACCATCTATTTGATTCCTTCAATGATTTGTAAAATTCAGTCAGTAAATCACTGAATCGCATATTGGTGATATCGCATATATATAGCATGTGTTCCTAGTACAGCTAATTGGTGGTTAATTTTATCTTATGGACCTCATTTCTTATTCATCAATTTAATTAATACTTGATGCTATTAGAGGATACAATTGTTTCTTATTTAAAGTTTCTTGTCAACTTTGGTTCTCTCTCTCTCTCTCTCTCTCTCTCTCAATATTGCAGGCTCATCCGATCTTTATATCTCACACACTAAAGAAACATAGAACAACGAATGAATCGTGCACAGACAAACACGCTCGCCATTATCCCCAAACAAATCCCCAAACATGCTCTCTATTCGTGCTTGCATGGATTTAAGCTCAGACTAAAAAGATTGGATTTAGTTTGTGGGGGGGTTTGTTGGGTAAGTGAGAAGATCTGAATTCGGTTTCTCTCTCAAGTCTAGAAGAAACGACGAAGGAATTGGTTGCATGGTGGTGACGGATAGATGAACCGGACAGCAATTGAATCCGTTTAGTATACTTTTGCTTTTGTATTTTTTTTACTAGCATTCTTTTTCTTTTTTTTTTTGTGAAGCAGGATTAGTCAAAAGCAGGAAATCATGTTTTTTTTACTAACACGTGGACCAAGACTAAGACCAAGACTGAAAGCCTTTTTTTGATTAGGTAAAATATCGCTTTTCAGCAATGGTTTTGAGAATCCGTCAAATCTTAGAAACCATAATTAATTTCCGTTAAAGATTTTCAAGGTAGGTGGATCTGTATCTGGCTGAGATCATGGGGGAATTAGATGAGTTTAAAAGACTGTTCTTTTTTAGGAGAATATTAGAAAGATATTTTTTATTAATATAGTTATTGATATTGATTTTATTATTGAGGAGGGGTAATTATATCATTTAACTGAATTCTTATTTGTACTGTAGGTAGATTTATATTTCTTTCAGAAAATATTTATATTTAATGATAAAAATGTTTATATCTTTTATTATTCAGATTAAAAGTTATATGAATTGTATTTATACTTATACAACAAAATTTTTAATTTCGATTTTTTTATAATTATCTAGAAAAAATTGATAAATATTTTCTATACCGACTATAAATAAATTATCTATTTAGTATAAATACTTTTGGTGTACAGATAAAAGATGCAAAATGTGGGGTGCAAAAATAATTTCTCTTTATTATTTATGTTACATATATTTTGTAGAATAAAGTCTATCAAATCAACTTCAAATGATAAATTCAATTTGCTCAATAAATTTTTTATATCAAAATCTTGTCAAATAATTTTTTTTTCTGTTTTTAGAGTTTTTAAATATTTTTTTCAGATTTTTTTTTAAAATCTCTATTCTCATGGGCAAATATTCATTCTTTTATTATTATTTAAGAGTTATCTTAAAAAAAATTAAAAAAATAGTTAGAAAACTCTAAAAATAGAAAATTCTAATATCCTATATGATTTTGATATGAATTTATTGTTTGAAGTCGATTTGATGAGCTTTTGAATTAAGTTCACCAATAGCCTTGGTGAACTTAAGTTTACCCTAACTTTACTCTATTTTATATATTATTATATTAATGATTTTATTATGTAACTTATTTTATGTAATATTTTTGTTATTTAACTTAAGTGTGTTATTATTTAGATTAATAATACTTACATTGAATAATAAAAAAAATGTACAAAATAAATTACATAAAAAATCATTAATATTAATAATATATAACTTATTTAATATGAATAATAAAATTAATATTATATATCGGCTCCCTTTTCTTTAATCCCTATCGTCCAATAAAATCAACAATCCAGATCGCTTAGCTCCATCTCCTTATTTTTTTTTTTTGTTGCTGTTCACCTTTTGCTCACGATCTTTTTCTCTATTCCTACTTTTCGTAGAACTAAAATTTATTCAAATAATGAGACTGGAAAATCGTTTTGTCCATTTCAATTTGCCACTGCAATGCAGTCCTCACAAATATCCCACCTTTTGATACAAACTGATATAAATTACAATCAGCAGCAACGGTTATTAAAAAAACAGTGGTTGTAAGGGATTTAATGATTAAAAAAACAGAAATTTGGCATCGATTATTATCAAATAACCGTTGTCAAAGGATCACTTTCAACACTGGTTGTTTAGTAGAAATCAGTACTGAAAGTTATCCTTTGATAACGGTTATTCGAACGACCGTTGCTAACTTTCAACGACCCTTTCATTGACACTGGTTTCATAACCGACGCTGAATGCATTATATAACCGTCGCCAAAACTTTTTTTCTCATAGTGACTGGTGCGACGGTTTCTATAAACTTCAAAGTTCATGAGCAAATTACAGAGGAATTCAAAATCGAAAAACAAAAAGTATATTATTCTCAGTAGAATGCTAGATTTAAATTAACCAAGTAAGATATTAGCCACTTTCATTCATCCAGTCTCTCATGTAATTCACCAAGTTCGTATTCATGTCATAGCACGCTAATTTCAAACAGCATTCGTTTCCAGCTCAGATACAAGAAGAGAATGTGTATCAATTAATCAATCAACAAGATTTTTCACGCCAAAAAAGCACCAACAGCTATCGTATCCTAAGTATATATATCCTTCCTTTTTCTGATGCACCTTTTTAGATAGGCTCCATGTTTCTTTTTTTAGTAGAGCGCTGCCAAACTGAAAATGGGGGAAAAACAACTTGGTAGACTTGTAAATTTGAAGAAAATTTGGTTTTGCCACACAGAGAGAGAGAGAGAGAGAGAGAGAGGTGGAAAAGATCACGGGCATGCAATGATAAAAAATAATAATAATAGAAAATAGAGAGCTAAATAATATAGAGAGTTGATTATATTGAGAGTGATAATTATATCATTTATTTATATTTATATTTTAAGTATCGAAAATTATTTAATATAACTTTTAAGTTAAATTTTGAAATATATATATATATATTTTAAAAATATTTATATTTTTGATATTGGGTGTAGATAAGAAATGTAAAATTTAAAATATAAAAATAATTTTTCGATTTTATTGGGTAAGAGAAATAAAAAAAAAGTAGACTATATTCGATATTGGGTGTAGATAAAAAAATATTAAATTTAAAATATAAGAATAATTTTTCGATTTTATTGGATAAGAGAAATAAAAAAAAAGTAGACTATACTTGGATGTAGATAAGAAATATAGAATTTAAAATATAAAAATAATTTCTCGATTTTATTGGATAAGAGAAATAAAAAAAAGTCTACTTTCTTTTATTTGAAGAAAAAAAGTAGGTTCCTCCCAATTTCCTTAGAAGTAGATAAAGATCTCTAGATAGGTAGGATATGTTGAGTTCCCGCTTATCTCATTTATAGTAATTTAAGTATTAACAAAATTATTTAACACGTGCATGATATGATTTATACGTATACGGACACAAACAAAATATAACACGTGCTTATATATATCATATTTATATATTACGTATTATATCTTTATAAAAATTATATTAAACGATATATATATTGAACACAATATGATACATTCAAATATTTAACTAATATATAATACAAATAGATATATTTAAATACATGTTAACACGTCCGATCCCAATCTCACCTCTCTCTCTCTCTCTCTCTGACTGAACCAAGAGAGGATTTTTTTTTTTTAGATGAGGAGGAATTGTTGATCATGACTAAGGTCAGGAGTGCATTTTTTAATGTTATTAATATAAAAAAATCAAAATTAAAAAGTACTTTTTAAAAAATTCTCTATTGTTGAAGTTTTTCCTCCATTATATGAAAATTTTCTCATGTTTTTAATTTTAAAATAATATTATTAACAATTAAAATTTGAATTAAAAAAATTAAAATATATATAAACACATGCATATACGGCGTGCCGACCCATACCGTGTTATTATAAATGATATTTTTTAACATTTTTTATAAAAAAACGACACATACTCGCCATTATACATACCTACACAGCACACAGATATCAGACGAATTAATAATACAAACAAAACAGGACATGTTCGTTGAATACTACTCACTAGTTTAAAAACAATATTATTTTTTCCATGCTTCTGGAACCAGCCCCCATGTGGCCATATAAAGGTATTGAAATATTGTCAAGATTTTCTTAGTTTGACGAATGTATGACTGCTGTTTATAATTTTAAATTTAAATGACCGTTTCCTAACCCGCATAAATTTCTCCCTTATTTCCTAATCCGCTCCATGTGATTTTTGAAGTTTTGAAATTCCATATTCTAATATGCGTGTTATGTATTTAGTTATGGGTGTTAATATATAGATATTGTTTTTAATATTATTATTGATATTGATTTTGTTATTCAGATTAAATGAGTTATTATTCATATTAACGATTTTACTATGTAATTAATTTGTATAATATTTTTATTATTTAGTTTAAGTGAGTAAATTATTATTCATATTAATGATATTTGAATTGAATAATAAAAGTACTGTACAAAATAAATTGTATAATAAAGATGTTAATATGAATAATGATTCATTTTATATTAATAATAAAATTAGTATCGATAATGATATTAACAATGATATCTCACAAAATTTTTTCTTTCCGTATATATTTCTTAATCCGCTCCACGTGAATTTTTAATTTTGAAATTCCATATCTTAACCCATGTCATGTATTTCCTTGTCTTGATTTAATTCAATATGCTGCTTATTTGTCCATCTTATAAATTACAGGTTTAATTATCATATTAATTTTGTTAGTACGGTGTTAATTAAGTTGGAATTTGGATGCATGATTTTAAAAATCGTGTTCTATAATTATACATTTTAAATAATATAAATACTTATTTCACTAATATAAACACTAACATTAATAGTACATATAAACACTAGTTATAATTCTATAAACATTTAGTTTAAAAAATTATAAACACCAACTCAAGTTATTGAAGAAATTAATTTTATATTTTCAAACTTTTATTGATATAAACACCTATTTTCAAAATATAAATACTAACTTTCAAGTCTTTGGAGGTGCATGCATTTTTATTCTGGATATTAGAATCAATCAAAGCATGTGGCAGTGGCGTAATCAGAAAGATTCATCTTAGTGGTTTGAATTGGTATAATTATAATCAAAATCAAATTTATTGATTGGAAAAAAACAAAAGAGTAAATTGGTTGAAGATTCAAGACATTAATGGGGTCAGTAGTAAGAAACTAATAAAGTTTTTAATGGGTTCAAATAAATAATAAAATAAACCATATAATTATAAGACCATTGTAATTTTAATTTTAAGAGAGGTTTAAAAATTTTGTAAAATCTAACGGAGTCATTTGACCCAAATATCATTCGCTTAGATCCGACGCAATGATGTGGGTGACGTGTGTAGTGCGTGGTAGGCCTTCTTAATAGAAAAATATTATGGAGATATCATTATTGATACCGTCATCGATACGGACTTATTTATATACATTAAATGAATTATTATGCATATTAATGATTTTATTATATATTATATTTTTATTATTTAACTTAAATACTATTAATATGCACAATAATTTATTTAAGTTATATAATGATAATACTGTACAAAATGAATTTATATAATAAAATCATTAATATGCATTATAATTCATTTAAGTTACATAATAATAATATTGTATAAAATGAATTTACATAATAAAATCATTAATATGCATAAATAACTCATTTAATGTGTATAATTAAATCCGTATCGATAACGGTATCGATAAGCGTATCTGTATATCAGCTCCCTTCTTAATAAAGAATGCTTAAATTTATTCTTTCCATTTTTAGTAATTATTGATTCATTGAATTCTCATTTTCAGTGCAATTAGTTAGGGGACATTAGTGGGGACGGAGTTGCGAGTCCTATTAGCAAATCTCTCTTGTTTTTATTATCATTATCAGGTCATGTTGCATCATTGTCAAAGCTAAGCCATGTGGTGTTTATTCTCTCTCCTCTTCATCTCTATATATATGCTCTCGTTGGTATGTTGGTAATACTTATTTGGTAAGTTCTCCTTCTCCTTCAATTTAATCAGCAATGATGCGAGCGGTGCAGTACTCCAGCTACGGTGGTGGATCGGCAGCACTCAAGGTATATATATAATGCGCTAGCTCTCACTGAGTTTTTGTACTTTGGTTAATAACAAAGATTATATTCCATTTATAATATAAGGGGCAGTGATATAGTGTTGTTTGTTATTATATTTCTCCATCTTTTCCGCTGTCAGTATATTTGGATCCACGTACTGATATTTTTTAAAACGTTTTGTTTATCGATGATAATTGAGACAAGAATTAATGGGATGGAGTGCGGAAGCGAAATATATTTTTCTTTAAGATATATGCTATAGTCCATGTGGATCATAAAAGACCAAAAGTTGCTTGGAAAAGCTCACCATCTGAATACTATATTAAGATTTGCAACTAATATAATATATATATATATGTCCTTCATTTTTTCTTTAATATATTTTATATGCTATTAAACTCTATAGATTCTTTCGTTTGTTAATCAACTTTTCAATATATCTTTTATAATCTTTAACTTTTAAAATTCTTTTATATTTATCTATCACTTTTTAATTATATCTTACATATATGAGTAAATCTAGAGTGTTCCTAAAAACATAAAGCTTCTCGATACTATTAACTAAAAAATTTATGAAATCAATTTCAAACTAAAAATCTAAATTGCTTAATAAATTATTCATATCAAAACCTTACAGAATACTGAAATTTTCTATTTTTACTATTTTCTAACTTTTTTTTTGAATTTTTTAAAATGACTCTAATAATAATAATAAAAATAATGAATTTTTGCATATAAAAATAGATCATTTTAAAAAATATGAAATAAATAATTACAAAACTCTAAAAATAGAAAATTTTAGTATCCTATAAGATTTTAAAATAAAGAATTTATTGAGCACTTGGATTTATTATTTCAAATCGATTTGACAGATTTTGAGTTAAAAATACCGAGAGATTTGGTGCTTCTAGAAGCACACTAGATTTACTTCTTACATATCCTTCAACACTATAAACTTTTCATATTTGTCTCTACAATTAAATTGATATATTAATTGTAGTTAATATACTTCGAACTCAAAGTTTATGTCTAGTTTAAAAATATATCATCATCATCATCATCATCATCATTCTTTCTCTAAACTAAGGTTGCAAAACAGCCGAGCTTGAGTAACCTGGGCCTACTTGAACTCGGCTTACATTTATAATGAGTCGAGCCAGCTCGAAATTGAATGTGATTTTGAGCTACAAGCCTTCGCTCAAGCTTGGCTCGTTATAAATCGAGCCAGCTATAACTTGCTCATTACCAACTCATTTGTGTAAAGCATTAAAATCAATGTTATTTATTAGCTTGTTAATTCAAGATTCTGGATCGTTTTCAAACTTTAGCTTGTGAAATTAAGTACAAACAAATACAAGCAAATCAGAAATTACCAACCAACAAAATAAAATTAATACATCAAGAATTCATATGGTTCATATCAGCTCGTTATTGAACCGAACTAGAACAAGCCGAGCTAAGGCAAGCTCAAACTCAGCTCATTAGTAGCTTGAGTTTGAATTGAGTGAGCTAATCATAAGTTTTTTTGAGCATATCGAGTGAGTCATGAGTTACAATTTTTTCTTACAACTCTACTCTAAAAGTCTAAACAAAGAAAATCTTTTCTAAAAGTTTTTATTTTATCTTTCGAAAAATAATTTTTTTTCTTGCCTAATACTCTTTTATTGAAAAAGATTTCTATGGAGATATTAAAAGAATAGAAAAAATAGATTTTATAGAAGGATAATTATGTTGATTCAATTATATGATATTAATCTTTCAACAAATGGGCAATTCAAAGAGAACGAAAATAATTTTTGAAGAAGATAAATAAAATTGTTTTTATAAAAAAATAGTTCTGCTTAATAAGAAAGGAGAATAATAATATAAATTCATTTTTGAAGCACACACAAACTATAGATTTGATAGATATTTACTAACTAGAGTTAATATATCATGTTAACTTTTTGGGTAATTGTAAATATAATTAAAGAGTTAATGGGTATACAAGATATATTGAAAAGTTGAGGCGAAAGTGCATGTTCCATTGTTTGATTTGACAACAGATCATGCAGCTCCCTAAACCTTTCTCTGCATGTCAAATGGATAACATTGATTTCTTATGCACAACACTCTCTATCATATCTTGAAAAAATTTGGACCAAACAAAGCACCCTTTGTGAATCATAAATGCATTGATCATAAAACTGGATATCACAATCAAATAAGTTGGGCCATTAGGTCAATTCAAGTTGCATTATTTCTGGCCTTGAATCATTCTGGTTCGAGTAGTCTGTAGCTTGGCATATCTTAATTTTTTAGATAAAAATAGGAGTTAAAATTACTTAATTTGAATGTTTATAAAAGATTTTTTATTTGAGTTGCAAACTTCAGAACTTGTAACCTTCAACATAAAAAAATTATTTTTTCCACTAGATTAAAAGTTGGTCGTCTGTGCATGTCAGTTTTTGATTGTTGAGATTTAGAATTTCAGATCATCTCAAGTTCATGCCATTTTGTTTCGTACCAAAAGCAGGTTTGAGTTTTGAATGAATCGACTCAGAGACAATTACTTTGAATTATCCTCACAGAAATTGATTATGAAATAAATGTCAAACTTATTTTGGTTTGAACTGTATAGTAAATCGAGTGAGCTAGCCGGGTTGTCTTGTCAGAAAGTTTGGATCTGGTTCTAGTTGTATTCAAATCCGCTCTGATTTTGCATCAGCTCAGATTTGAACCAGTACAGGTTTTGGACTGATCAGATTTGAATCATATTGGATTTAGATCATTGACTTCCAAAATTTGAATTGGGTTAAGACCAAATAGCAAACAACAGAATTGGAACTCTATCCACAAACCTGAAATGTATTCATCCATGATATACATAATTGATTGCAGAATTCGGAGGTACCAGTTCCAAGACCCAAGGAGGATGAGGTACTGATAAAGGTTGAAGCAGCAGGCTTAAATCCAATTGACTGGAGGATACAAGAAGGCAAACTACGCCCAATTTTGCCTCCAAAATTGCATTCAATTTTGCCACTACCTATTCCTTTTGTTGATTGCAAGTTTCCTTTCATACCAGGTACTGTTAATTTTTTTTAATTTTGTCAGCTAGTATTATCTTTACTGAGGACTTTACTGCAAAGTATATGTATAAATCTTTTTTCTATTTTAATAGTCTTCTACGAAATATCAAATGACATTTAAAATTGTATGAAAGTTGAACATAATTGATCTATAAATTGAAAAAAATATGTGTATAAATTTTTTTCTATTTTTAATTTATTTGAAAAATGATTATCAAGATTGTCAATAAATCCCCCCTCTTATATAATATATATATACACTACACGATAAAAAAAAAATAAAGAATATACATTGCATGCTAGCATCCACATGACTACATGAGGTCACCTAATGTGTATATCAAATCCAATATAAAGTATTATGAAATCTCACTACCAAATGGAACCAAATTACAATAAGAACAGAGATAGAGGCAATAATTACATCTACAATAACCCTTAGAAGCCACTTGATTTGTTAAAGTGACCTAAATTTCAAACTTACATGATATTATTGATACACTATGGGTTATTATTAAGAGATAGAGTATGTTTCCTTTTCAATCTTTGCGTCATTCTTTTTTCTTTTTCTTTGGAAACAATCAAAGTCCGTCCCATTCTTGATTCAAGTAGTTGCTTCTATTAACACAACAGGAGTTGAGGTAGCAGGAGAAGTGACAGAGATAGGAGCAAATGTTAAAACACTCAAGAAGGGCGACAAGGTCGTCTCGCAGCTCAGCTATCTTGTAAGCACATACTGATGCCTTATTTAAGCATATGCCTGTAACCAAACCATGCATCATTGCAAAACAAAAACATCATATTTGTGAAGAATGAAAAAATGTCATGTATGCTTCATAACCATGAAGATACTTAATACAGTACATTATTGATTTATTTATTTTTTTACATATATTTTTTCATGCTTCTTCACAGAATGGAGGTGGCCTGGCCCAGTTTGTGGTAGCTCAAGAGAGCCTCACGGCTGTCAGACCGATCGGATCCTGTGTGGCCGAATATGCAGCCCTCCCTGTGGGCGGGTTAACGGCATTGCAGATTCTAAAATCCATTGGAGCCAAGTTTCATGGTGCAAGCCATAAATGCAATATCCTCATAACAGCAGCTTCAGGAGGTGTTGGCCATTACCTTGTCCAGTTGGCACGTTTAGCTGGCTTTCATGTGACGGCCACATGTGGGGCCCGCAATATTGACCTCATCAGAAGTCTAGGGGCAAATGATGTCCTTGACTACAAAACCCCAGAGGGACAACAGCTGGCTAGTCCTTCTGGAAAGCTCTATGACTATGTGATCAATTGCGTGCCTAACACCGAATGGTCTAATGCACTTGATGCTAATTTAACAAGTGACGGGAAGGTGATTGAGGTAACTCCAACACCAGCGACAATGGCTAGGTATTGGGTGAAAAAGTTGGTTAAGTCTACAAAGAAGTTGGAGGTGTTTATGTTGGAACAAAACAGGGAGGATTTGCAGTTCATGATCAGTTTAGTAAACAAAGGGTTAATTAAGACAGTTTTGGACTCCAAATATTCTCTAAACAACGCCCAAGAAGCATGGGATAGGTGCATGGGAGGCCATGCAACTGGAAAAATTGTTGTGGAAATGTGAGGATTATTCTATCATCAGTGAGTTTTTGAAGTGATTGAAGAAAGGGAAGAAAAATACACAGCCTATTATTGTCAATAGCAAACATGCAATTAAGGTGAATGATCATTTACTTAAATAAAAAGAAAAAAAAATAATACATGCTTTTATTTTTATTTTTATGTATTTCTTTATTTGTAAGAAGCCCATTAGTGGTTTGCTTTGTAATAGCCTTCCAATATTTCTAGTTTAATCATATATTTGAATAAAGGGTCCTGATGATATCTGAATGTCATTTCAAAACTAATGATCTTTCGAAAGATATTAACTGAATCATGAAGCACTTTCTCTAAAAAAAATCAATGTGATGGAACTGTTAATCAAAGCAATCCAACCACCAATTTGGGTTTGTATGGTATATGTTGTCTTATAAAACACTATTATTTTTTTCTGGTGGTCAGAACAAACAATACTAACTGGTACCGGCCATTCAATTAGTAGACATACTGTCTTAAATGCCTGGGCACCCTAGAGGAAGCTCAATATCTTAATAGTACAAAGTGTTAGTAACCTGTGATTTAATCTGGAACCTATTCATATAGTTATTGTATTTACTGTTACCTCACTTGTTATACTTTTATCTATCAGACATAAACAAAGGAAAACAACTCAATGAATAACCATCTTATTCTAATTTCCTTACCTAAATAAATCATGTTCCTCTTCTAACAATGGAAGTTTCTTGAAAGCCAGCCATAATTCACATATTCCTTTCCTGACCAATGATACATATTATGCCAAAGTGAGCCCAAATTTAATGAAGGAAACATACAGAACTGAGAAAAAGTTCAGAAAATATAGGAACAAAATAGAATTATAAAGAAGTCGAAGCAAATCGTCATTAGCACAAATACTGACTTCAACTTAAGCATTCTCTACTTCATAGAAGTATAATAAGACAAACAAATAAATGAATCAAAACAATTGAAGTTCTACTGGAGAAGAGTTAATTAAATACACAAAAAAAAATACTAAAATAACAAAGGACGTAAACAAGAAAAAGAATGATTTGAGGCAGCTTTCTTAGAAACTTATTTAAAAAGATGTTTGTGTGTAGATTCCACACAACTTGAAAAATCTCGAAAGTAGAATGTATTAGAAAAATGAAAAGAATGAATGAAGATAGAGGACAAAATGAGAAATGCAAGGAACTCACTGTGTTTCCATTGAAAAGATCGAGAACATCTACAATATTGTTAATGTAACATGATGGCATCCAGAAACAGAACTGGTTTTATCCCATTTCTGACCTTTCCTCATGCACAACTGCCCCATAACTAACTAAAATTTTAATTGTGCAATAAGACTTAAAAACTCAACTTTAGTCATAATTAACCCTAATCTTGTTATTAAGATTCCATACCAAAGTAATCCTAAATAATGCAACAAATACCAAACCCTAAACAAAAAATTGAAATCGAGAAGATCAAGCTCCTTTTTTCCAAACCATGCAATGTGCTACAGGTACTTTTGAGTAGAATCCTCTATATACAATGTAAAAGCTGAAACAAAACTATGTCTATTAATGTAAAATACCTTGAATCACAATCCAAAGGAGAACACAATCGGAACTGCAAAGTCAGAGTTCCATTCCAAACAAGCATTGATACCCTTGACTGCAGTACTGTGCTGGGCATGCATGCTTTTGTTCGATTTATAGGCTGGGGCATTGTTGGAGACAGCATGTCCTCAATTAAGAAAAGACCTGTTGGTTCCACAGAGCATACCAACAACTCGTTCCATTATCAGGTTCAAGTTCATTCAGTGCACACAACAGATCTAACCCGCATTACTTGTTTAATTCTCTCTCTGATCCCCATTTCTATCTTCCTACAAATCTCCTCTGACAAACTGTCTCCCCCCTTGCTCCTCAAAGCGCCGCGTATCAGATTATAGGTAAACTCTCTAGGCACATGACCCCTCTCTACCATCTCCACTAAGAGATCTCTTGCCTCGTTAATCCTACCACTTTCACACAATGAGTGTATAATCGGTGTATAGCTACTTGAACTGGGTTTACCATGCTCTCTCTCCTCCATCTCTCTCATGAATCTCACTGCCCTGTCAGCCTCATTAATCACACTATAATACCTTATGAAAGAGTTGTATGTGATTCGATTGGGGAAAACTCCCTTCACTAGCATTTCATCCAACAACTCGTGTGCACGCCCAATCCGGTAAGTCTTACACAGCCCATTGATCAGACAGTTGTAAGTCACCACATCCGGCACGAACCCATTAAAAACCATTCGCCTAAACATGTGATTCGCCTCCCAAATCCGTCGCCTAATCGCCTTCTTACACCCTGTCTCCAATCCCCCCTTGCAATAGAATGTGATAAATATCGTGTAGGTGTACAAGTCAGGCTTGCACCGGGCCCCAGGAAGCTCCATCTGGTCCAACAAAAACCTAGCCTTCTTAAAATCCCTGTTCCGACAAAGAACCGAAATGAGGGTGTTGTAGCACCGCACATCAGGCTTGCAATGGAACTGCTTCATCCGATAGAACAAATTCAGAGCCGATTTCGGATGACCAGCTTCCCCTAATGCTGCAATCAAGGCAGTGACAGTGGCGGTGGTGACTAAAGCCTCATTCTCTCGAAGAAAGAGCCAGAGAGAAGAGAGCGAGTTGGACTTGGCGAGGAGGCGAGCCATCTGGCGACAAGTCATCTCGTCGTGGGAGAAATGGCAGTGGGATTGAGCCCAGGAGTAGAAGGAGAAAGCTACAGAGGGGAGGGGAGGAGAAGGGAAGAAACGAGGGAGGGAGGAGAGGAGCGACTGGAGGAGGGATGAGGAGAAACCGGGGAAACGAGGGGAGGGGAGAAGAGTGGGGTTGATGGAGAAGTGGCGCTGAATCAGGACGGAGATTAGTTGAGGGAGTATACGGTGTGGAGATGGAAATGACATTTGGATTTCGCGGAGGAGAGTTTGTCAGAGGAAAGACGCAAACTTGAGAATTGATGAGAACTGAAGAATCAATTGGGATTGTGGAGGGAGGGAGATGTCAAGTAAAAAGATACCTGGAGGCTGTGTAGCTTCACCTTCATTGCTGCTATGAGTTACATATCAATGGATTCAGCGGGAAGCAGATTCATATCATAAGATGGAGATCAGACGGTTCGAAACTCTCTAAGGATCTCTTAACAACTATTGTCTTAACGATCTTGACAATAATTTTCAAATAATTTCAAAAAAAATCTTAAAAATAAAAAAAATTATAAATTTATTCTTTAACTTATTGATCAATTATATTTCAAATTTTATATAATTTAAATATTATTTAATACTCCATCAAAAATTATTAAAATTTCATGACATTTACAATGGTCCATATTTAATGATTTTTGATAGAATATCAAATGATCCTTAAATTGTATGAAATTTGAAATATAATCAATCTATAAGTTCAAAAAAAAAATATGTTTATCAATTTTTTTATTTTTGAAAAATTTAAAAATTATTTCAAAATTAATTGTCAAGATGATAGTTGTTAAAACATTCCTCCTCTTTTCCCAATAGTAATGGCATTAATAGTAGTGGAACAATGAAATATCTCCCAATCAACAGGGTCTTCCTTTCAATTATAAATTTCCTGTGTAAAATGTATAAGAGCAAACTTCTTAAAAATCATGATTTATTCGATTGACAAAAATAAGGGAAACAAAGATTACAACTTGACCACTTTCAAAAAAAAAAATACAACTTGAAGAATAGATATAAAATGGTAACAAAATTTCTTCAATCGTAATACATGCAATTAGTTAATTAATTAATTGATCTAATGGACTGATTAACACAATACGTGTTAAAGTAGTTCAATGCAAAAAATTAAGTTCAAACCTCAATACTAAAAATCAAAGATCAATAATGGCATAAACATTACCAAACTTTGAACTTCCTCAATGTTGTATTGATTTTTATGCCACAAATTTTAGTTTTTGACCGTTTCAAGCTTCTTTGCAATGTGACTGTTTGCCAACTCAACGTGGCAATTCGCCACAATGGCAGGTCGCTTATGCGACTTGCCATTAGGAGGCAGAGAATCAAGCTCATGTAGCACCTTTTCAATGTCCAGCACCAGCCGCTCGGCAAGGCCACGGCTGAAATCTTCTCTTACCACGACACGCAACACAGTAACGTGCTGAGCATCTGCTGGCATGGTGTACGCCGGCACAATCCAGCCAAACCGGCGGAGATGGTGAGACAACTCGAATTCATCGTGATGGCTCCGGTCTTTGAGGGAGAAGGCAACAAGCGGGATGCCATTGTCCTTTGAGACTATGGTAAACCGGCCGGTACGCTCAAGTCCCTCTTTTAGGACCATTGCATTATCTTGGCAATTCTCCATTACATTCTTATAGCCCTGCATTTGATATCATGCAATTATAAGGAACTTGAACGAAATCTTTAAAATATGACAAGATTTAAACTTTTTTTTTATTCATAATAATTAACACCGAGATACACATATTTACCTCAAAACCTAAGCGGATAAGCTGATAATACTGGGCAATAACTTGGCTAGAGCCTGATTTGCAAAAAAGAAAAATGACAAAAATCATATTTTACGGGCTAGCTAAGCTAATTTGATACCAGATGATGGTACCACAAGACAGTATTGTTTGTGTGAATATATATTACCTTTCGAAAAATTTAGTGTGAAGGTGGGTTGATCAGTGCCAAGGTAGTTGATGTGAAAAATAAGCTCCTCAGGCAAGTCCTCCTTGCTACGCCAAACGACCCAACCGATGCCGGCATAGACGAGCCCATACTTGTGCCCACTCACATTGATGCTCTTCACCAACGGCAAACGGAAGTCCCACTCAAGCTCCGGGTACAAGAAGGGAGCTATGAATCCCCCGCTAGCCGCATCAACATGGATCGGCACATCCCACCTGCAAGGTTTCATGAATAAAAATGAGACAGAGAAATATGAACTATGGTTATAAGTTCTGTACTAGGAAGTTTTGATTTTGATAAGTTTGATATGGAAATTTTCTGTAATGCCTCTGCATTTATGTGTTACCAATTTCTCCCTTTCTATGGGCTATTTCAATAATAGGCCTCAGTACTAATGGGCCTATAATAATATCTCAGTATCAATATACAAAAGTTGAGGAATTTTCAATTTGGTAGAAGCATGGCATCTGATTATTCTGAATTTATTTTCAATGATCATTCGACAACATTCACGAAAATGTGCAGAAAAATAAGGCAACAAAAACTGACCCTGTTTCTGAATTTTTCTTGATTAGTAAATCATTGAGGAGTTTGACATCCTCGAATTCTCCATTAAGAGTCGAGCCGAGGATTGCGGCGACACAAATCGTGTTCTCGTCCACCAGTTCCACCGCCTTTTCAGGGTCCATGACGTAGTATCCTTCCCGCAACTTCACTTCCTTCAACTCCACTTCAAAATACCTTGCAAACTTCTCCCAACATACCTATAAAATTTGCTTCATGCATTAATTTTATTATTACTAATTAATTTGCTATAGACTAGTTAATTGGCAAGGTAAAACACCCTTATTTAAATACTTTGTTTCTGAATTAGATTTTTGATATTTCCGAAAATAGAGTAATGCTATCAGATTAGAAAACTTTAGAATCATAAATTGGACCAGAAAATATTAACTTTTGTTATTATGTAGACTAAAGTCAGAATTCACACAATTGGAAGATGTGCAACTAGTCCTTTATTCTCAAGTAAAAGATAAGAAATTAAAAAAAAAAAAAGGATTCAAAGAAACTTGATGGTCCCTTACCTTTTGTCATTTAAAGTGAACCTGAATCTTAATAATATGCCCCTTAAAGTTATATTTTTTGGAACCAACAATTGCCCTTATAAACTTCCTTTTTTTTTTTTTTTTGAGGAAATTACGGAAGAATCAAGTTCCTCTTTTTTCAAAAATGTCCTTGCAAAATGTAAACTATTACAATAGGTCACACCATGGTGCTTCAACTGACTGTAAATTTTTTATTTAGAAGGGTGCAACTACAAATAGCAGATACTGTTGGCCTGTTGCTTAATTCTCCCCTTACCTGGACATTTGCACCAGTGACAATATTGGGTTTGTCACAAGGCTTTCCTTCAGCTTTCCTCTTGTTTTGCCACTGCCTCTTGAAGGCCAGTCCGGCCAGCATTATCGCCTCTGACGACCCAACCGTTCCGACTCCGACCGCAGCCTCTGACTCACCCAGCGGAGCATTGAACAGGTGTGCGATCATGTTTACGCACCGGTTCTGCACCAACAAAAAAAAGGGGGGAAATGTATGAGAGACATATTAACGGTCTTATTTTTCTTTTGGTTTATTTAATTTGAGGGATCTCACATTTCAAAATTAATTGCCTTAGTTTAATTTTATTTTTATTCAGACCTTAGTTTAATTTTTAGTGGTGGAAGGTGCATATTGCTTCACAATTGTGATGGATAAATTATAAATTTTCAAAGTTATACCATAGGAACAACAACTGTGCAATTTCCGATATTCATGTATGTCAAATTAGAAATGATAAGAAATGATATAAAGAGAAATTAAAAAGTAGAAAGAAAGACCATAATAAATACTGAAGGGTGCCAAACTAGAAAGCAAAGAATCGCCAAATTAATAAAGAAAGTGGTCAAACTTTCTCTGCTTTTCTTCTTCTTTTTTTAATTTAAGGAAAGTTCGCGAATAATACCGATAAATTTAAAGCTATATGGTTTTAGTAAACTAGAGAACTTTCCCAAAGGAGAATAATAAAAGGGTCATTTGTTACACCTTTAGACAATTTAAAATTGAATTTGCATCTTTTTGTCATGTAGCGCAGCGTATTATCCATTTAATTTTATTGAGATTCGTACAAAATAAATATGAAAAAAAAACTTTTATAATTTATACGTTCGTACGCTGCACAGTAAAATATCATGATCCATTTAAATTCAAACATGATAATTGATTATTTTTGCAAAAATCTTTTTCCATACTTTATTTATCTTTCTCCATATAAGAACTTAAACAATTAAGACTGCACAAAAATTCTAGACTACTTTAAAAAACAAATCTAATTACCCAATAAAAGTTCTCCATAGCACAAAGAGAAGGTACACAAAATGTTCACCAACCTGAAGATCAGTAGTCACCGGGTACTCGTCCATGTCGACGTAGTTTTTGTTAATAGCCGCCATTATGAGCTTGTCGCACTCCGGTTCCATCCATGTTGTCACGAAGGATGCCAGATTGAGCCTAGGGTTTCCATCCAGCATCAGTTCATCGTTAATTATCTGATATGCGGCTTCCTTCGGGATCGAGTTCTCCGGCATGCGGAACCTGATTTGTCGTAATAACACATCGAACAACAGAAATTTAGAAAGAGATTTAAACAATTAAACTGGTCCTGGTGAGTTCAGAAAAGTATGAAATTTAGGATTGCTTGACAGTTTACACTTTCAATATTTGCAATGTTTTAAAGCAAAGGAAAAAAAAAGAGTTTAGAGTCAATTAATATGTAATATTTATTGGGTGTCAAGATGCATGTAAGTAATAATCCGGTAATAACGGGAATGTGCTACACCGGTCTATGAGGTGTTCAAACTACTGTAGACTGGGATATTTGCATTTACGTCCTCCAGAAATGTGTATATTGAAATTTGGATGCACAAGTCTTATGTAATTTTTCTGAGTTAATTGAAAAGCAGGTCAACCCATCGATGGAAATTAAGAATTAGTGAAGTTTGCTGTCCTTAACCTGTATAAAATTTACCTGTAATGATTCTATATAGAAAAAAAAAAAAGGAGAGAAGGGGAAAGACAAATCAAGAAAGATGAAAATATTAGGATGACTATGCAAAAAAGTAGAATAATAAATCCAACTTTTTTTCATTGATGGATGTTAGATTGATTTCACAGGCATTGAAGAGAGTTCATATCAGAATAAATGCATATGGAATCAGTCTATTGATGACTTAATTAGAACAGAGCATGTTCTTCGAAATACGTAATGTTTTTTCAGAGTTCTAACAAATACATAGGATTTAAAACTTATGAACATCGCATGAAGCAATTCTATCTGCGAGCATTGAATTGACATCGAGAATTATTGATGATGATAATAGCTGCAAATAGAAACGAAAATACGATGGATTGATGATGCGTCATCACCTTGGAAGGGAAGATTGTGCATAGCGGGAAGCGAATGTCGAGTGGACCGACACGTCAGTTTGGGAGGGAGTCCTTAATAGTACCATATCTCTAGCAATGGAGAGAGAGAGAGAGAGAGAGAGAGAGAGAGAGAGAGAGAGAGAATTGAATTTAGATTTGTGTCTAGTGTGCTTAGTGAAGGAAGATGATGCAATGGTGGGGGCAGGAGGAGGGAGGTTATTTATAGGGAATTAGAGGGGGAGATGGGGAGAGCAAAAATGCACTAGCTGGAATAATAAATGCAATAATAAGATATTGTGAACACAACGGTTGAAAAACAGTAAGGAAGGAGATGGTCTTTTTCCTCAAGAAAAGAATTGCCCCTTTTTTTCTCTTTTCTTCGTTTTAGAAGTCAAAAAGAGGAATCAGGGATTTAATAGAGTGATGATAAGAAAGATATAGATTTAAATTTTATAAAAAATATTTGAAAAAAATAAATATTAGAGTTAATACGAGTTTTTATTTCAAAAGAAAAAAAAGTCAGAAAAGAGTTAATTTGCTGAATTTGATATTTGAGGAGGGTTCAAATGTTTTTATTTTTTGATGCCTCCATTTTTTTAATTTTTTAATAATAAAAATTTTAAAAGTAAAATGTGAAAACAAAATCATTAAATATAATTTATATTATTTTATCTTCATATACGTAAAAGAAATTGGCTTTTGACCTTTATTTCATATGAATTATTAAATTAGAAAATCAACGTCTAGCAATTATTTACATCAAAGGTATTTCATATAAGTTCTTGATGTCAAATAAAATAACGTTCAAATATCATAATGTTTTACATGTGCATAGAGAAAGTGATATAAAATAAATTTAACGGTTTAGTTTGACATTTAATTTTAAAATTTAAGTTATTAAATTTTTAAAAATGGTGGTATAATGAAGATATTAAAAGTGAAAATATTTAAACATGCTTATTATTATTTACCACGGACCAATGTGAAAATATTTCATGCATGCACACCTAAGACCAATATTACACCCGTTTAGTCATTTACTTTTCCTTTTCGAGAAGGTCCATTTACTTTTCTAAATTGTGTATTTTCAAAAGGAGAATTTTATTGTTGAAAAGTCAAAATTTTTACTTTTTTTAATAATAAATTCCAAGATTACTCACCGATCTTCAAAATTGGAAATTTAATCTCACATGTTTTAAATTTGAATTTTTTTTTCTAATGAAAATATTAACATGAAAATTCACATCTTCATCTCAAAGACAAGTCTATTCGTCTTTGAAATTTGTAATGTATGATTTTAATCAAACTCAACTTCATACATTTCTTCACTTAGCTCTAAATTTAACTTAAATATTCTGCCATCAACAAGAGGAAAAATTCACTTTTTTATTAAAATAAGAATTTTAAAATGAAAAATAAGTGCATTGAGAACCAAAATTAATGTTTTGCAAAACTAATAAGTTCACATATAATGTTTACAAACTATCTTTTTTTTGCATAGGTGGAGCTTAATTGGGGTCAAAGTGGGCAGTGCCCCCCCCCCCCCCCCCCCCCCCCCACCACCAACCCCAATCATTTTTTTGTAAAATTATGAAAATGTGTAGGTTTTCTCTAGCAATATTAGCATTTAGGCATTATCTGGTCCGGCCTCTTCTACCATCGTTAGCAAACAAGAATCTATTATTGCTATTTATTCTTTTTTCATGAGAATTTTGGATTAACTTGGTTTTTGATTAATCATGTCGAATATTTTTATGTGATATTGATATACCCAACATGATTATGGACCAATTATGAATTCAATTTCAAATAAGCAATGCTTCTTAATATCAAAATATATAATTTATAGTATCAGCTTAAATGTAGTATATAATTGTGTTAATAGAAAGCTCCTCCTAAATTTTGATCGCGCCCCGCCCTAAATTTTTATTGGTTTGCGAATTTTGTTTACGAACACGACTACGTAATATTATATATAATTAATGTATAGATTTATAAAATTTGTTCATAAACGATGGATTTAAACCGTAGTTAATTCGTAAATAATATATAAGTTTAAAATTTAAAATTTGTGTTTCATCTTCAAACTTTTTTATTTTTGAATCACCCCAATCAAAAAAATAGAAAAAGTTTAGGGGTTGATCTGAATTTTTTTTAATATTTATATATCATGTCCCACTATTGAACCACACGCAGACATCTCTACACTCCTTCATGGCCTCTATCTCTTCCACAAATTTACGCACTATGTACGCGCTTCTATTATCTGTGCAGACTGGGGAGCCAATTTGGGAGAGATGTATCAACCTCTTTGGCGCTCTTTCAAATAATATTTTTATATTTCTCTGTTATGGACCCAGTTACCTGAAACGCTAAACAACTCCAGTTACTCCACCAATGAACACTTATATTTAAAAATATATATCATTCCAATAAACTATTAGCAGGAAGATGGATCATATATTGGAGACAGAGTTGATTTTTACAACTGTCAACTGTTATACATTGTTAATTAGAAAATCTTATGGGATATACGGTTTTATTATTTTTTTTAAGATTTTTTAATTATTTTTCAGAGTTTTCAAAGATTGACCAATTTGATATATGGATATTTTTTTATTATTTTTGGTCAAATTTTGAAAATTCTGAAAAAATAGTTAAAAAAACTTAAAAAAAGTAAAATTGATACCCTATAAAATTTTGATATATAGAATTAAATTAGCAACTTATTGGATCGAAATTCGAAACATGATAAACATATTTTGAACTATATAACTGCTTATATATGTGTAACTGATTGATGTAAGAGCTGTTGAGTTCAGCTAGAATATATTAAATTGTTGTTACTTATGTATTGAGTACTGATTCATATAATTATAGTGCTAATTCAAATTAACAATTATTCCAAATTGCTATTTCTTATTTGAATGGATATATAGTTATTTCAAATCATTGGAATAGTGAGTTAATTTTGTTATTCTACTATTCCAACTAAACGTCGAGTTAATTACTATTTCAAAACATTAAAATAATCACTAATCTCACTAATCCATTCATTCATCCAAACACACCCTCAAGAATACCATGAAATTATCATTTCTTTGACATTGGTTACTGTTACTTAATCTCAACTCAATAAAAAAGAGAAAGATGGAAATGATTCTCTCTTTTAACTCGTTTTACATGCAATTTATTTCTGCCACGTTGCATATTATTGACATTTTTTTTTCTCTTTGGAGTTTGGTCATTCTAGAAAACGAATTATATTCTTTGAATACTCCACAAGAAAGGCTGAAATTATCTCATGGATTTTTCAAGTCTTATTACCCTTTGGAACTTGAAAGAGAGCAAAATTATGAACCATCTAATTTGTTTTCTTCTTCTTTTTTTTCCATTTCCTCTTTATTTCGTTCAATTTTTAGTTAAAATGATGTATAGATTATGTATCGTATGATACATATGACATCCCTATCTATCAAGGACCTCATGATTTTGTTGACAAGTTTCAATTTATATAGAGTCAATTCAAAATACTAAAACAAAATACATGAAATTAATTTATATAGTACTAGATTATCCGCAACATACCTAATTGTATTTAGGGATGATAAAAATGTCCACGATTTGTCCAGTTCAAATCAGATTCGACTTTAATTTTGATCCGCTCTGTTATAGAGTGATGAATAAAATAGAGTTAAGTCTAAATCAAGATAGGATCGGATATCAATTTAACGGATTGTCTGACTTTATGATCATATCCAATTATCATGTCATATTATATATAATTATATATATTTCTCAAATATTTTGTATATTTGCATTATTATGTTTTGTATAATTTTAATACAATATTGAATTTAAATTAGGTATTAAATTTGTTTGATTGATTTGTTATTTGTTCATAAATTACTTTTAATAAACTAACAATATATATTTACTGAATGCCTTGTTTTGCAAATTGTAGTATAGCTTTATCATTATTCCGAACTGCTTATGACGGCACCAAAATATTTAGATTTGGACGTATAAAGTCGAGCTTTTGTTTTTAGGACTTATGGAAAGCAACCGACCTAAAGATTTAAAACTAAAGTAGGATCGCTATTTGAGTATAAGTCCGATTCTATCCGATCTATTATCATCCCTAATTGTCTTACATTTTACATTTAAAATATATAAGGATAGAGTAAGAAAATTGCATAAGATGAGATAAAATTTCAACTTACGACATATTTTATTACAATATTTTTGAATCATACGCATATTTTTTATAATTTTTTCAAAAAAATCTCATCAAAGGCATATTTTCAGAAAACAAAAAAATTGAGACAAGGAGGTAACCACTTGCTGCCCCCTTGAAAATACATAGTAATTTATTTTGAATTGCAATATATAAAACTGGCATAGTCAAATCATTTTGATTTAGTCTGAGAAAATAATGCAACATTTACATTGTTTTTTCTTAATTTCTTTTACTACCATGCTACTTTTATTATTTATTTATTTATTATTATTATTTGATAAATTATGCAAAAATTTGTCAATTTATACAATCCTGAAATAAAAAAGGAAAAAGAAAGAACACAAAACCCTCTCCAAACTCATATAAAACAAGCTTACCGATCAAACCCTCCCCCTCCTCTCAAAAATACACCAATTTCTATTTCAACATACTGACTGATGAAAAACATCTATAAACAACATAAACTATAAACATACCAAACAAAAAGGCAAAATTAATCCTCATTTTTGTCTCCATTACCAACTCAACGCTCAGCAATATTAGTCTCAACTCTCAATATCATTATGAAACATATGTTGTAAACAACTCCAAGTTCATGTTCAAACATAAAACAAAGAGAAAATACTTGTATAAATAGTTAACATAGCCTGATTAATTTTTACACATGTGGTGGATTTTTATTACATATCAATATAGTATTGGACATAACAATATGATGAAAGCATATTTTTGTTTGTTTGTATGTTTCTTCTAAGAGCTATACTTTGATTTTATGTTTCATTTTGCTTGTAGCAGAAACAAATTTCCTTGGAGAAATTTATTAGCTTATCATATTATCATATATATATATTGCTAGCACTATAACATTTGACCGTTCAATTAATTGTATCTTCTTTTGCCATATAAACAAATTTTATGATTATTGAATACACGACTCAAATTATATAATTAACATCATGTTTTTATATCCTAAAGTATTTTAAACAAAATTGAAAATAACTATAGAAATGTCCTTTGCTAAAAAAGTAGGGTAGATTCAAAAGAAAAGTATATCGAGCCACGTGCATGACATTTTGAAATTTTTGACAAAATTGAAATTTCAGGAACTTTCATGTAACATGATACATTGTTAAATAAGCTGGACGTCATTTCTAGAAGGCGGAATTTCACATATACTCTTCTAAAACTTCAAAATTATATATGTGCTTTTTTAAAATTTATAGTATTATATTTACTCTTTCAAATTATTAAAATTTTCATATTTATCTAATATATTATCTTTTCATTAAAACTGACCTCATACTTATTAATTCCTCATTTATTCTTATTGAAAATAATAATTAATTTTTTTTAAATTGATCTCTCTGTAAATTACTACAAATACAATTATGCATGGAGCATAAATACCAATCATCAAAAATTTCAAATTCTTTGAAATTGAATTTGAATTCTCAGAAAATGAAAAGACGAGAGGTGAAATATATTTGGTACTTGAAAAGTTATTATTGCGACAATATGAATGATAAAAGTCAAAGATATAATAATTATGAAATATATATTAAAATCTTAGATGGAGTTCTAAAACATTTAATGATGTTATTTGGAGTTTTTGGATATATTTGATATATCATACAATTTTGTTGAGTAAATATGAGGGTTTTAAAAGTTCAGAAGGATAAATAACTAATTTAAAATTTTTAGAGGGTAAATATGATATTATGAATTTTAAACTGAGACCTAACTAATTTAAAATTTTACAGGGGTATACATGAAATTAGGCCTTCCTTCAAAAGGAGAATTTATTGCAAAAAACCATGGGAACCAGAAACCGTAGATCAGTGGAAGCAGCGCTTGGCTCTTGGGAGTTGGGATGAATCATCCAGCTACGTCTAGGTCCACTGACGTAGCTTTCGAAAAAGTCCTTTTACGAAAACATAATGCCAAACTCAGAACTCAGAAGGTGGTTTTTAGAAACCGCGTCTCATGGCTCTCGCCTCTCGCCCCCTGACTTGGTACATCAGTACATGATGCTTTGGTTTGGAAGGGTCAGGAATCGGGGCTCGCGGCTCGGCAATGTTTTTTCACGCTATTGGTAATTTTTCGTATATAACCTGATATAGTCTAAAAATTGCAAAACAGGTCGATGGGTAACTTGAATAAAAAAAAGAAAAATTTGTCATGAAAGCAGCAATTGATGGTCGTTGTTATTTTGATAGTTCAGAAGTATAGTTTGCACTCTAATTGTATACTTAATTTCTTAACGGAGACGGATGTATTGTTCATAGAATGGATCAATTGACTCTCTTTTATTTTTTCAAGATTGTTGTAATGATGTGTTAAATTTTAATATATTTTACATAAAAATATTAGATGTACAAGAGAGTTGATCCCATATTTTATAAGAAAATTTTCATGATTGACCCCATATAATTTTCAACTAATAGATAAGACTATTATAATTTATTTAGGTACTTGAATTTTTTTTGAATTTTTTTTCTGTACATTTCAGAGAAGTTTGATTCATTTTCTCTCCACTCTCCACTCTCTTCTCTCTTTTTTCATATTCTTTTTTTCTTTCAAAGAACACAAATATCAAGTTATACATTTGTTTTTCTCTTCTATTCACTTTACTGTCCTAAAATTCTTTTTCCATCTCTCAAATCCTTTTTAAAAATATAGTCCGTTTTGATTTGATATGAATTATTTTAAGAATATGATATTTTATTAATACAATTTAAATCAGGTTGTTAATGAAGTTAAAAGATGGTACAATAACTTTGATATGAATGTTGTGTTTTTTTCCTTTATTGAGACAATTATCAAAATTGACATGGAGCTATCATAAAAAATAAAAATGTGATGAATTGAATTTTTAGATTCAATTGATGATTAAAGAGGCCTTTTTCATGAGAACTAGGTGGAGATCAAAAATTGAGGGAAAGCCAAACTAAATAAAATAGTGTTGCTAAAAAAATATTGGTGTTTTTCCTTTTTTTTTTGTCATTTATTGGCTTCCATTTTTTAATTTCTTTTTGATATAAATTGTTAACGAAAAAAAGCGTGTCATAATAAAACGGCTATGCATTTTCTTATACAGAAAGAGTAATGCATACAATTTTTTTTTATGCTTCATAATGATAACTCGATTACGACCTAATATTATTTGTCAGAAAAATAAATTTCATTTTGTGGCAACTATTTCTTTGATTTTTGTGTTATTGGAAGTACCCATGGACCAGAATAAAAAAAAATGATGTTTAATGGTTTTGCCGGATACTTCAAAATAAACAAAACAAAAAACTAATCACAAAAACTGAAAAAATAAAACTTTGCCCTCCGTTTGATAAGTGAAATAAAATTAAAATGAATCACTTTAAAACATCAAACATTGATGTTTGATGGTAGTGAGTAAGTAGATGAAGTAGTGAGAGTAAAAAATATTAAAAGCTATGAAATTTGATGATTTAATTTTACTTCATCTTTATAGGTATTTTAATTTACTCCATCTTAAATCACTTCTATTTGATACATTAAAGCGATTTAAAGCACTTAAATCACCTCTACTTCGCCTACCGAATAAGGGCTTAGAGATTAAAGAAAAAACTATTTTTGAATTATATTTCTCTTAGCATTATTCTCAGTATTTAATGTCCGTAAATCTCTTTTATATTAATTCTGTAAAAATAAACATAAATAAATAAAGTAAAAAAAATAATATTTCTGAAAAAATAACGAACTATAATAATGGAAAACATCAAATAAAATTCATAAGAAAAACATCATAGCAACACTCTTGGTTGTAACATTAGATAGGTGCTTCTTCTTACAAAATAGACCTTTGTTTATATTTTTAATTATATTTTTTTGGAAGGACACAAACGTATAAACTATAAAGAAAGTTTTTCCTATTTGAAGCAAGAGACGGCTGGATAAATGGGCAGAATTTTATATATGTCCTTCTTAAATTTTAAAATTATATATTATTCTATTTAAAATTCATAATATCATATCTATCCTTTCAAATATAAAAATTCTCATATTTTTCCAATATATAATTTTTTTCATTAGAACTAACTCTATACTTATGAATTTCTCATTTATCTTTATTGAAAATAATAGATAAAGCTTTTTGAAATTGAATTCTCAGTAAATATATTACGTATATAGTCATTAAAGCATGAATACCAATCGCCTAAGATTTCATATTCTTTAAAATTGAAATTAAATTCTTAGTAAATGAAAAAGCACGAGGTAAAATATATTTTGGTCCTTATAGAGTTATTAATGGGATGATATGAATGAGAGAAGTCAAAAATATAATAGCCATGAAATGTATATTAAGATTTTAAATTAAGTTTTAAGACATTTAATGAGATTATTTATAGGTTTTGGATATATTCGACGTATCATTAAATTTTATTGGATAAATATGAAAGTTTTAGTAGTTTAGAAAGGTAAATATGATATTATGAATTTTAAAGAGAGAAATATATAATATTTAATTTTTAGAGGGATATATATGAAATTATGCCAAAGAAATATTAAAGATTGAGAAGTATCGTCTATTATTTAATTATATGATTTGAAGATTGTTGGGTCAGTAACATTATAACAAATTATATTATTTGGTGACATCTACGTGTCATCCACGCCAGTCACGTGCAATTTCTCCATCCTTCAGAAGTTTCACTTTGTTTGATTCATTGATTGTGTCCTTTATTGGGGGTTCGATTATCAATGGGCCAGTTTCTCTCTGTGGGCAACACCGCGCCAGGACACGTTCATCAAAGAGACACACCGAACCAGGACACGTACGTTCTTCAAAGAGACACGCCGAGCCAGGACACGTACGCTCATCAAAGAGACACGCCGAACCATGACACGTACGTTCATCGAAAAGACACGCCGAACCAGGACACGTACGCTCATCAAAGAGACACGCCGAACCAGGACACGGACGCTCATCAAAGAGACACGCCGCACCAGACTAGATATGAGAAGAGACGGTTTCTTCGAAACCACGAATTGCAAAACTTAGGTGGAGTTCGGGTGCAATAATAAACACAGATATTATGAACACAACACAAGGCCCCAGCATAATGGGTTTCAGTTCACACCTGCAGACGTCGGAATTGCAGCCATCACCATTGGTTCAGTTCTGGTACAATAAAGAGAATGGAGAAATAAGGAGATTCAATTTTTAAAGTGGGTGGAATATCACAGTTTCACCCCCTGATTTTTATGAAATTGTGTAGCTGTGAGCTATTCATATAATTAGATACTTCAATGAGATGAAATAGGAATAGGCAAATAGGCCTCAGTATGAAATAAAAGGTTTTGACAGGAAAATTTCATCTCTATTCCGCATTTTTCACTCTGTCATCATCAGACTATTTCATTTCATTTCAAACATATTTGACTACTATTTTATTTAATTCCATCCAATTTCAATGTATTCACAATGTTGAACAAGGCTTATTTTAATTGAACCCTTTGGGTTAGATCAATATTCCACCTTCACAAATCACAATATTAAATTAGGATAATTTTAGCATATATCTAATTTTGATGGTACATCTAAATCAAATGATATGTAGTTTAAGAAATATATTCAACTTAAAAAAATTAAAATTGTGTATTCATAATTATTTAAATATAATATGTATCAAATTTAAATCAATTTGAAATTTAACTAATAGTTCATCATAAAATTATTAAAATTTCATCATTAAATATGACAAAAGGCTTAACATTTTTTAAATTAATCCAAACTGGATGCATGTCCCATTCAAGTATGGAAAAACATTTACAATTTTAACTATTTTTTATTCGAATACTATTTCTTAAACATGTATATCTATATCGAAGATTTGAATGTATCATAAAAATAGTTGGACGTTAAAATTACACATAATATCAGTATCTTGCAACACACTAATGCATGGTAGCAATAGATAGCTGATACAAGACAACTTTTACATATCTTCAAAAAACTACCAACAACTTGACCTATATATCTTTTTCTTTCTCGAAGTAATTTGACATTCTATTATATATATATTATATATTATATATTATGATTTTGCAGTTCACCTAACAGTTAGAGACTCAGAAATATCATCGTTGAGTCCAGCTAAAATTTGGGGGCACGCCTACTGGTTTCTGGGGTTTAGGGTTTATAGCCTACTGGATTGCCTCCATGGAATTATAAGCTATTTGCTAAGGAAAAGAACAAATCTTTTTTTGTCAATTTAGGAGGAATTCTATCAAATTTATTAGCATCCTTCAAGCTATTAATTGGTCTTGTGTTTCCTACAGCTAAAGATGATTTACTAACTAGATAATATAATTTGTCATTTACTCAAAACAAATTATCATAGTCAAGAATCTTGTTAAATGGAAACAAAATGTTTTAACTCGTAGAGTAAATTACACGAATGGTCCATAATATATCACTTATTTATCATTTTGATCTTTAAAGTTTTAAAAATATCAATTTAATTCTTAAAATATCACTTTATTATCATTTTAATCCTTAAAATATCACTAATTTATCATATAACCAATTAGTCATACAAATCTACAATTAATACTTATCAAAAGAAAAAGAAAATTTTATTTTCATGTCCATATCATAATGATATATCTTGTGTATATGATTTTTAATTAATATATAATTATACATAATTGAAGCTACTAATAAATTAAATTAATATTATTTGATGACATGAATAATTATATTTGTTTCCACATTATTTATATTGTTTGATGACTATCATTTTTTTATGATGTGAATAATTATATTTCTTTTCGCAAAATTAAAGTTATTCACACAAAATAATGTCATAACAGGTGAAATTCACATTTCTTTCAATGAATTTTAAATATAGGACTAAATTGGTATAAATTAAAAAAATTTAAGAACTAAAATGATATCTTTAAAACTTTAAGGATCAAACGGTATTAAAGTGATACTTTAAAGATCAAAATATAAACATATAATACTTCAAGGACATTCATATAATTTACTCTAACACGTATGAAAATACTTTCCAATTTAATTTTTTTTTCTTATTTTATTTAAATTAGTCTAGAGAAAAATGCTGAATGAAAATTTCAAATTAGAGGAACTTTCCTGTACTTATATAAAATTTCATTATTTTTATTTGTAGCAGGACAGGTACCACCAGCTAGCATCAGTTGAACCGGTACAAAACTACAAATACAATTATTAGTGTGAACTCCATTAATGAGATGCAATTGAATAGGTAGTGGGCTGTAGGTCCTGAAAAATGACGCTGCCTCTGAACTTTCAGAGCACCAGTGGAGAAACTAAACCGGAACAGTTCTTTATTCAAGTAACCAATATATTAATATCGTAATTGATATTAATTTTATTTTTTATATTAATAATATTTGAATCGAATAATAAAAATATTGTAAAAAAAAACGTTGCATAATAAAACTGTTAATATAAATAATAATTGACTTTACACATATGATAAAGTCGGTATCGACAACAACAAAGATATCCACCCCTTTATTTGATTTATTTATTTCTTTTTGTTTGCATTTGTTTAACCGGAACTCATTCAAATGATTTGACTCCGTCCCGTCGGTCTCAAAGCTTTCAGAAGAAAGATGCGGGAATACGAGGCAGGTCGAGACCGGTGTTCAGTTTTTCCATGTAAAAAAAAAGGCATCAGAAAAGAAGAAGAAAAGCGTAATTAATTGAGATACTTCTTTCTCTCTTTTTTCTTCTCTTGTTTGTTTGGAGGCATGATTGGGGGAGGTGTCGTGCGAGACAGGTAGGTGGTCGGTGGAGGAGTAATAATAATGCAGAGAAAGAGCGTTGTTCTTAGCAGAATTCGCTCTGTATTTGAGTTAATTAATTTATGGTGTTCATCCACAAGCGAAGTAATTTCAAAGGAAGAAAATTAACTGAAGTGGAGTAATAATGTAGAGAAAGAGCGTTGTTTTTAGGAGGATTCGCTCTATATTTGAGTTAATTAATTTATGGTGTTCATTCACAAGCGAAGTAATTTCAAAGAAAGAAAATTAATTGAAGTGGAGTAATAATGTAGAGAAAGAGCATTGTTCTTAGCAGGATTCGCTCTGTATTTGAGTTAATTAATTTATGGTGTTCATCTATAAGAGAAATAATTTCAAAGGAAGAAAATTAATCGAAGATGCAGCTTTTGTTTTGTACTTTTGTTAACACACGGTGTGAGAACGGTTCCGATGAAAATATTTTAATAGTAGATTTGATTTTGACGAATATATTGTGATTGCAAATTACCAACTTCTGCGAGAATTATAACAACGTACTTATATTATTTATGATCTGATACTAGGCTAGCAAGATTGTGATTTATTTTTATAGCAACGCTCAGTCCGGTACTTTGCATTTTATTGAGGATAATTAAGCAATTAATTTAATTTTAATCATACAATCATATATAGGAATAAACAGAAATCGTTTGTTTTGATTTTGAGACCAACTTCTAAATTTTAGTAATAAAATATTCATTGATATACATACATTAGAGCAAATCTATTTTTAAATTTTAGAGCAAATCTACTATAATATGGTATAAATATTCCTTAAAAATTTGGTATCGCTAGAATAATTTTGTTAAAATTTAATTGCTGAAATAAACCGGAAAGACTTTTGAAATAGGTGACATCAGAAAAATGAGGCGAATATTTAATTGTGAAGCGGTATATACGCAATATACTTTTTTATTTCTTTTCTTGTCAAAATGCCAGACAACAAAAAAAATGAAGAATTTTGTTATGCACGTTAGGTTTTCCTTGAATTATTCGTTTCCTTCATTTCTTGGCAAGCATAAATGATGGAATATTACATGGCCACGCTTAGATTATTCTTTTTGAAAAAAACAATTAGATTATTCTACATTATCTTCTATTAGGAGTGTTAATTTTTAATATGATTCCAGAAAAAATGGATTAGGTATGGATCAATAATTTTTTATCCGTCTCGAATCGGGTCAATTCAAAATGACCCGAATAATTATTTTTTTTACGTTTAATTTTGAAAAATTGTACTAATTAAGATTTATTTATATATTAATTTAGATTAATTATATATTAATTAAGATTAAAAATTGTACTAATTAAGATTTATTTATATATTAATTTAGATTAATTATATATTAATTAAGATTAAGTTGTATAAAAATAAAAAAATATTAAATGCTTAGTTAATTTATTCAGGTCGGGTTAGATTGACCTGTAACCCAAATGGGTTAGATACGGGTCAAAGAATTTTGACCTGAGTTAAAACGAGTCAGATCAGGTCAGATAAATAATAATAATAAAATAATGCCGATCCGATCCGACTCAAATTTATTAACAAGCTCGTATTTGATTAAAATCAAATTTATTTTTATATGTATTGATGTTATTTAATGAAAAGTCCACACAAGAGTTCAGGATAAATACAAATATATGTATATATATATATATATGTTTAGTGATGCGTGAATGTCACGGTTAGATTTTAGGCATATTTTTTTTAGAACTTTTTCATAATCATTTACACAAAGCAAAATAATAAATATTTTTTTTATACTAATTATAAATACTTATAAATTTGAATATAAATAAATTGTCAATTTAGTATAAATATTTATGATGTGCAGATAATAGATGCAAGATATGAAATATAAGAATAATTTTTTTAATAATAATCTAGTTAAATATCCAATTGCAAGTATTTTAAAAAATTAGGAATATTTGACAAGTGACAATTTACTGATTCAATATGTTTCAATGCACTAAATGAAAGTAAATTTAAAGTAGAATAAAATTAAAATAACTCATAGATAAAATATAATTTGACCTTTTTTACTCTTACGATTTGCCATTAATAATGGAACTTAAATGCATTGTTGTTTTATGACGTTCGTTTAAAGGGAAATAGAAAGAAATAGAAAATATTTCAAGAGTATGTGTTTAATTAATACTTAGTTAAGAATTAGCATTTGATTCAGTGATAAAGATAATATTTTTCGAGTGAAATATCATATATTTGAAACCCAAAGTATGATCGTTTATGAACATTTAAATTTGGGTGATCTAAATCTCCATCTTTATATAAAAAAACTTATACTTATTTAAAATTGAAATTATCGTGAATT
Source organism: x Bolboschoenoplectus mariqueter (assembly GCA_037678475.1). Taxonomy (NCBI): domain Eukaryota; kingdom Viridiplantae; phylum Streptophyta; class Magnoliopsida; order Poales; family Cyperaceae; genus x Bolboschoenoplectus; species x Bolboschoenoplectus mariqueter. Next base: position 3,275,989 of record CM075251.1, read on the forward strand.
GTTACTTAACAAAAAAAAAAAGAATGAAATTGTCGTAAATTGAGCCTCTTTTTTTTTTTAAACTTTTGGGCCGCATTTTGGTTGCATCATTTGTTTCGTTTACATGAGTAGATTAATTCAACTTCTTATTGGACTCTCCTGCTGGTATATTAAGGGCCCATGAAACAATTGTACCGATTTATTAAAAATCAGTACTTTTTTTTATATAAAAGCTCCCGTTAAATCTGATATTTATTTATTTTTAAATTATTTTTATGTAATTTGAACATATATCTCTCTATAGATAGACAAGACCTATTATTATTATGTTAGATTTACGGTTCTAAATCAATACCTTTTTACGAGCGTAAATTAGAAATATTGTAAAAATAAAGAATTGTCAAGCGATATTCAGATTAATTAATTATCCAATTATTCTGCTTTATTCATATTGATGCTATGATTATTTATTTTAAAATTTAACATTTGCTTAACTTGTATACTCGTTTAATTGAATACAATTATTATGAATATAATTTTAGCAATGCATGTTGCTCCTCCATATATAGAAAATAAAAAATATTATGGAGATATCATTACTGATATCGTTATTAATACTAATTTTATTATATGTTAAATAAGTTTATTATGTACATTAATAACTTTATTTTGTACGATATTTCTATTATTCAACTTAAAAATTATCAATATACATAATAATTTACTTAAATTAAATAATGAAAATATTATACAAAATAATTTTGTTAAATAAAATCATCACTATATATAGGGTTTTATCAATAATAAGCTCTCATATAAAAAATCAAGTCCATATTCATTCCATTTATAGAACCAGTTCCCGGTTTATTCGGGCAGAACCGCCTGAACCGCCTGAACCGGTCCTTTATTATATAACATCGGTTTTTTTCCTTTATTTCACGCCGCCGCGAGAGAGATAGAGAGAGAGAGAGAGACGAGGGTGAGATCAAGACGAGATATTCCGAGCGAGATTCCATCTCTACCGACGAAGCTTGCACGAATCTCAAATTTAGAGTAAAAGATGGTTGGATTTCTACTCTCTCTTTCTTTTCTTGCTTTCTTCGTTATTTCCGCTTCAAGCAAGCTAGCCTGAGAGATTAGTTTTTCCTGTTGCGAATTTGTGTTAAGTTTTCGCTTTATCTGGTCAATAATTTCTGTTTATTTGCGACTTGTTATATGTTTTGTTTGAATATATTCATAGGAAGTTTAGCGTTTAGGGTTTAGGGTTTAGAATATATCAGTCTATGAGAAACACATACATGAATAGTACAACAGCTTTAGGGGATGGATAACTTCCTCTGGAATTAATTCTCATATGGATTTGTCAGTGTTACCATAGATCAGATAAAATCATGTGCAGAATCTGGCGAGGGCTATATTTGTAATGTGAGTGAGCCGGGTCTTGTGCAGAATTTTTATTTCATTTTCCTATGATCTGTGTGATTCTTTTCTATATCAGGTTACATTATACAACAATTTTACATTTGGGCTAAATTTGAACTAATTTTGTTCTCTTATGTTTTGTAGGCTCGCGGTTTAAAGAAGCATTTGAAGAGGCTAAATGCCCCCAAACACTGGATGCTTGATAAACTCGGTGGTGCATTTGTAAGTTTATTCCACAATTTGCATAAAATATTTTTGTCACTACTGAGAGTCTTGCTATAAACTAACCAAAGAAATACCCGTCTGTTCCCTCCTTTACCACTTTGATTCTTAAGATCTTTTTTACCCATTTCCTAAGTGATTGGACCTGCCATAGACCCAAGGCTGTCCTTATAAAAAAAAAACAAAAGACCCCGAACCCATACATAGCCTTGTATTCATCCTGGTGGAAATTGAACCAAGAGAAGAGGTAGACGGAGAGTAAGAAGGGGCAATAAAGGTAAATTTTAGTGCAAATTCCGTGGTTTGTATCGTAGGGCTTCCGGAAGCTAGATAATAGTTTGTCATTCTGAATCATGGCAATTTATCTTCATTCACTATTGTGTCGAACATCTAATCGTAGACTTAAATAGCTTCTTTATTCATTTTATTTGGTACTGAAATGTAGGCCCCAAAGCCATCATCTGGGCCCCACAAGGCCAGGGAGTGCCTTCCCCTGATCCTTATCCTGAGGAACAGGTTGAAGTATGCATTGAACTACCGTGAGGTCATTGCCATTCTCATGCAGCGTCATGTTATGGTTGATGGCAAGGTCAGAACTGACAAGACCTACCCCGCTGGCTTTATGGGTATATATTTCAACGCCCTTTTGGTTTTTTAGTTTACTTAGAAAGTAATCTCTAGTTTTTGTATGATGAAGAATTTTCCTTGTTTCTAAAAAATGTGGTCTTGAGCAGATGTCGTGTCGATCCCGAAGACAAATGAGAACTTCAGGCTGCTGTATGACACCAAGGGCCGCTTCCGTCTGCACTCTTTGAGGGATGATGAGGCCAAGGTATTTTGTTATAATAAATATGGGAACAATTTTTCTTAAGCATGTTTTACCTATTTGCTGCTTTTGGATGCTAAAACCAGGTTTTAATATTTTAAAATTTCCTTCTTTGAGACCATCTCAGATAACACCCAAGTGCTAGGTTGAATTGATTGGAAAATCATATTGAGTTGCCTTTAGTGAGTACTAGTCATATGCCCACGTGTTGCAGTGGGATGATAATATATTATATAATTTGTGATGCATAATATAATATTACTTCACCAAGTTAAAAACTATGTTTCCTTCAACTTCTTAATTACATAATTGAAGTGCCATAAAATAATAGTTCATAAGACAAAATAATGTCATAAAAAGAGTTCTTTACACGAAGACATTCTTTTCCTTTAATGAATGACCTTTTCGTAAATCATTACTCTGATATTATCAAAGTTTATAATCCTACATATTAAACTCAAGCCATAATCGAACTTGATGTCGAATGCCATTTTCCAGCTTTGTAAGCTACCCCATCAATTAATTTAAAAAAGAAACATCAAGATAAATAGTATTGAGCATCTTTTATAGTTATAGTCCATCTAGAAACACATTATTAGAGATCAATAATTTACTCCTCTTTACATAGCTGACCCTTTAAATGAGCGTACTTGTTTAAGTGTTGACATTCAATAATTAACCTATCCCATTTTTCTTTTTCTAGTCATGTGCCCATACTTTACAGTGGAGATTGATTTTATAGATTAATGATAATAAATATTTAGTTGTTATTTTCTCATAACACACTGCAATCACAAAATTTAGAAAAAGAAAATCAAATTTTAGCTATCAATTTTTTTATTAGGCAAAGTTATGAAAATCAAACGAATTTGAACCCATAAAATTTATACAGTACTTTAAAAATGATACTTCTTTTTAAGACTTTTTTCATTCTTCAGAATCCTTAACAAATTTGAACCCATAAAATCCAAACAAATGTCAACTTTTATATATGATTTTTTTACAAGGATTACATATATTAGAAACTTTAAAACACACACACACACACAAAACTACATTGATCATAAGCTTCGGCACAATTTTTTTTCAGAAGTTGCCCAAAATGTTCTTCTTTCACATTGATCCACAAAGCAGGAAAATGTAAAGAAAACTTCTAAATAAATAAAAAAACTTCAGTTGGCACCACTTGCTAAAGCTGGAAACATAACTATCAATTATATACTTCTTGTTTTAAGGTAACATGTTGGAATTCTGAATGATTTAACAAGTTATTTGTGAGATGTGCCTTTCAATATGGATGTGTTTTGATGCATTTTCCATGAAGCCGAAAACACCATGGAACTAGTAAACCTGTTAGTATTGGATCCAGTGCTGGCACCTATACTGGTACAATAATAGATGTACCTAAATACAATACAATCATTTTAACTTGATTGAACTTGACAGCTAAGCACCTTTTTGTGCAGTAAAGAAATACTAAAGGTGTGAGTCTTATTTACTCAAAAAAAATGTGCTGCTCAACGTATAGTTCTACCAAACCATTAAATACGTTCTCTAAGGCAAACCATTTTCTAATATCGATCACTTCTCCAAACAACATCATAAACTTCAATTCATTTCATTTTTGCTGTTAGTGACAAAGTCCAATGGCAAATGAAAATAATATCTATAACAAAGATGGCCCAATCAAAGCTGTCAATAATACAATCAATGCTCTTAAGTCATGATGGAGCCAACAAGTGGCACTGCACGGCGTCATCCGTTGCTGACCTGAATATCTAAACAAGTAAAGGAATAATCTTAATTACTAATTAGTAGTGTCATATTTTCTCATGGTATATTAACTTGAGAGGAACTGATTATATTAAACTTTGTGTACTTTTTAAATTACTAATGCTGCATCAGATAAAACTACAACTGCAAAAGAAGTAACAATGTATAAGCTCTTTGCATTTGTACCTGAAGGTTTAATGCTTTCCTTTTAAGATCCTCAGGCAAGACAGGATTTTCGGAGTGATGTTTTCTAAATATTGCCATCCATCCACATGTTCATGTCAAAAAAGAGAAAGAATAGAATGAAAGAAACAAAGTTAAATATATACTTATAACTAACAAAACGGAAAATACAAAGAAAGGTCAGTCTTTGCACACTAAAGCTATTGCAAAGGAGTCAGCAATTAATGTATCTCTGTCAAATAGCGCAGGGACATATTTGATTGGATTAATTTTTTTCATACTCTGCAATCAGAATTGATAAATGAAAAGTTCTAATTTTTTTCATACCAGATGATTGGCTTTCACTGCTACTTCAAAAAAAAAAAACTAAGAATAATATAGAATGCTTACCAGGGTCATTTTGCTCTTCTTGAAGAAACTTCATCAGTTTATTTAATCGATTGAAGAAACAAAAATATCAAAGCTCAAATTCAGTAGACTTCACAAAGTGTCCCAAATTTACTGCCTCCCCTTTTCCCATGTTAGAAGGACAGAATTCCACCATTTTTGCAAATTCGGCAGTTCTGTAATCTGTTGCAGTAAAAAGGCAACACAAAAGTAATATTTGAAATTTGAGAGCAAGTGATTTTTGATCCACCTGGAAGAGCTCCATCCTCTGTAGGGAACTGAGGATGGAGGACTGAGACGTAGTCCTCGAGCGATAATAATGGCTCAGTGATCAGAGCTAGAGTGAGGCTGGTGCTAGGCAAAGAGGTGGAGTAGGTGGAGGAGAGCCGATGCTTGAGCTCTGGAAAGGAGACGGAGTGGAAGAGAGGTGATGGAAGGAAGCAAAGAGTGAGAGAGAGAAAGAAGATGGAGGCACCAAGGCGGGCTTGGCGGCACAGTGGCAAAGGCAGTGCGAGGGCAAAGACGGAGGTGTGGCTGCTGCAGAGGCAATGGTTGGGTGGAGAAATCCTAAATCTGGTTTCTCCTCCCAAATCTCTCTCTCTCTCTCACACACACACACACAACCTCTCTTTTTCTCTCTCCCCAGCGCTTATTAGTCCCTCTCTAGATAGGAAATTGGAGTCTTGTGGGAATCGAGGCAAAAAAGACAGAAACGGTCCAACTGCTACATTAATTGGTATAGATGAAACAAACGATGGAGATTTCCTGTCACAAGGGGAGAAGATCGAGGTGTCGCCAGGAAGGAAGAGCGGCAGGACACGTGAGGGGAGGAAACCAAAGTGTCGTGAGGGAGGAGAGTTCCTGTCACGAGGAAGTTCTCTGTTGGGAAGAGAGGAGTTTTTTGGGCCAACTGGGCCAACAGAAGTTAAATTAATGAAACAAGTATGTACGGCTCTGCTTTAAAGATGATAATCCATCAACGATCTACAATCATTCTATTGACAGATAAATGATTCAGATCGCAAATCCTTATCTCCTTTTATTAGTAGTAGTGGATATGTTCTAAACTTCAATTCAACATTAATTGAGTCACTAATTCTATAACCATTGCTACTCTAGTTAGTAGTAGTTCTTGAGATTAATGTTAACATTAATTGAGTCACATCTAATCAATTGTAGTTTAATAGTTGGGTGTTTGCTGGAATATGACTGACATGTTAGTTGCAATTATGATATTGTGTGCTCTATTGGAAGTTCACTTATCTGAATAGAATCTTACCCGTATCCTCTTTTTTCTCCTCTTTCAGTTCAAACTGTGCAAAGTGAAGTCTGTTCAGTTTGGTAAGAAGGATATCCCTTACTTGAACACCTATGATGGGCGCACAATTCGTTATCCGGACCCACTTATCAAGGCCAACGACACAATCAAGTTGGACCTAGAGACCAACAAGATTGTTGACTTCATCAAATTTGATGTTGGTAATGTTGTGATGGTCACTGGTGGGCGCAACACGGGTCGGGTTGGAGTCATCAAAAACCGTGAGAAGCATAAGGGAAGCTTTGAGACCATCCATGTCCAGGATGCTACTGGGCATGAGTTTGCAACTCGTATGGGGAATGTGTTCACCATCGGCAAGGGTACCAAGCCATGGGTTTCTCTCCCCAAGGGCAAGGGAATAAAATTGAGCATCATTGAAGAGGCCAGGAAGAGGCTCGCTGCAGCTGCAGTTGCCTCAACTGCAACCGCTTGAGGTTTAGGTTTCTCATGTAGTTTTTGAATGGTTGAGTGAGCTTGTTTTACATTCTGGTTGTTCTTTTTGGATGCTTGTTTCTGTTGTTCATGGATTGTTCTAGTATCAGCTGGAATGATAGAGAATGTTTAGATGGCAATGGTATTTGCATCTATTGTTAACCTTATACTTTAATCCCTCTCTATGATTAGATGAATTACCTCAAATGCGATTATGTGTTTCAGTCTGATTGCATGCACCATAAATAGTACCTGAGCCAGAATATAGGTAACCAGGTAATATTGGCAATATTAAAGTCTGTGGACAGAAATTGTGTTCGAAGTTATTACGGTGCAATTTTCCTTAGGCAAGGTCCGCAAGGAAACTTTCCAGTTGTATATTTGCATTCATTGTGGTGATTAGATATCTGCGACCTCTCGTATTTTCTAGAAATATCATCCATGGCAGTGGCTTAACTATTTCTCAAATGTACAGCTCCACTATATTACAATAATTAAACTACCTCATCTTTTCCTAGAGAAGTGGTGTTATTTAGGCGCCAAAACCGTTTTGATTGGATCAAAGGTGTATTGCTTAGCTTTAATTATCATATGATGTACTTGTAATAGGAAGGTTTGCATTGTTAAGTCTCTATGAATGATTCCGAATTGTTCAAGAAGAGACCATAGTATATGTTCTATTCAATAAAATGAAAAGATGCATGCCTGCATAATTAATTAATTATGAATTGCTTCATTCATTCTTACAAGATTTTATCAAGCATATTATACACCAAGTATTTTAAAATCATGAAATGTTACATCCATAGGGTACAACACATGAACTGGTAAATTAAGCCATGTTACCATCTGGCTATTTCCTCTTGTATCTGTACCTAGAGGCACAATAAGTAAATACAACCAGATTGATCAAGCATAAACCCGCAATCAACCAGAAAAAGCGATCTAGGTGCCCCTCATTTAAGTTGTCTGGTATCCATCCAGTAAACCGATTAACAACTGTTAAAATAAATGAAGTAACATAGCTACCGAGTGTTAGTGTAAGAAGAGCAAGCGCCAGACAAAGACTCCTCATGGAATCTGGTGCTTGGTCATAGAAGAACTCGAGCATGACAATCTGGTTAAGCGCTTCTCCGACACCTACTAAGACGTATTGCGGTATTTGCCAGAGGATACTCATTGAGACAGCAACCTTGTCATGTACAAGACCTTCATCTCTGGCAATCTGTAACCGCTTTGTTTCAACAATTGCGGCTGATGAGATGGCAAAAATAGAAAAGAGCAAACCGCTCCCGGCACGCGGCATGAAGGAGATGCCTCCCTCTCTTTTAGTAAATCTACAAGCTACTGGTACAATTATCTTGTCATATATCAGTGCAAAAACTAAAACAGCAAGCACATTGAAACTTGAAAGTGAGGCCGGTGGGATGGTTAAAGAACCAATGTGTCTGTCCATGACCATCCCTTGTTCTACAAAAACTGACGATTCCTGGGATGAAACTGAGGAAAAGAGAATAAATGTGGCCCAAAGAGGAAGCAACCTAAGTACAGATTTAAACTCTTCTACTTGCGACACGGTGCAAAGATTCCAAGGATTAATGGCACCAGAGCTGAAATCTGAAGTGCTGACAACGGCCGCTTTGTCAAGAAAACTGCAGTAATAGGAGATGCATGTCAGCACAAACTGAAGTTTATATTCTTATATTCAATTTTAATAGCACATATTATTGGAAAGATACAGCTGGCCTTCTTTCCTGTTACATTTTTTGATGAGTGAGACTTATTTGGAGAACAAAAATTTAAAACTTTTGCATGTTTTTATTCTGTTTACAAGAGAAACAAAATATATTAATGGATAAAGAGGATCTAATTTTTTATTTATCTGAGAGCAAAATATATAGTCTGCGTGCAACTAATTTTGTATATATCACAAGCCACAACTAATTTTCTGTCATCATATTGTCAAAATTAAGATAAGAATCAAATGAGATGCCCTTTGTGTGGCAGGGAGATTATAGGTTTGAAACCCGGTTGAGAGATTTCTTATGGATATTTAAAGTTAGGAGATCTAACTCCCCATCTTATCTCATATTAAAAAAATTAATAAGATTTGTAAGAATTACCCAAATTCAGGAAAGAAAACGAATCACCTGAATCCGGGGGTATGTTTCAATGCTTCATTATCTTGGACGATTGCTGAGTTTCCTTTTGCCTGATATAAACGAGAAATGTCTTCTGGCAAATTCAAGTTATTTTTTCTTGAAGCCGCGACAATTACTTGACACACTCTTGTAAAAGGGCTCCCATTGGGTTTGCGGTACCTATAATATCTTGAACCTGCCATGAAACTCATGAAGGCTATGCCTCCTAGCAATGTTGTTATAGTGAATCCGATCGTCCATCCATAGTTATCTTGGATCCATACAATAACAGTACTCGCAATGAGAGCACCAATTTTAATTGAGAGATAATACAAACTAAAGAAAGATGCCTTTGCCCTTGTTTCAGTGTTGTCGAATTGATCTGCACCAAAGGCCGAGAGACTAGGTTGCATGGAGCCAAATCCTAATGAAATCAAGTAAAGGCCCAGAAAGGTAAAGAAAGGAGAGCGCTTCAATATTGCGAGCGATGCTGATAGAGTCAAAATCACCATCCCCTTTGGCAAAAAGAAGAAAAAAGAAAGAAAAACATTGAATATATTATATATCAATTACTTACACTCAAAAGACTAAACCGAATTGTAAGAAATTAAAACATGAGTCAATTACTTACACTAAAAAAAATGATACTGAAACCCATGATAGTTAAATAATTTCCCCAATAAGAATCTGACACATAAGCTCCGATGAGTGAGGTAAGAAAGCAAGTGCCCATCCATGTCGAGGTATGTGTTGCTGCCACAACATTATCTTCAAGTAGTTCTGTTTTCAGATATACCACTAGGTTCTTTGAGATGCCAAAGATGGCAATGCAAAGACATAGCTCAGTAACTGTCATTATTATCAGACATTAAACAATCATGTATTATTATCTTAACTAGTTCTCTTCTATTTTCTCTTGGATGAATTCTCAAATACCATGTTGGACTTTCTACACAATGCCGGTACTAGTTGGTGTGGGCACTAATACTGTTAGCCAATCCAGACCAAACAGACTTTTTTTTTTCTTTTTTTGTAAAAGACCAAACAGAAAGCACAAGTTGAACTTGGTTTCAGTTCAGGCAATCATGTTGGCATGTCCTAAGCAACAGGAGAACCTAATTTGATCTCAACTCAACTCAGAAGGAATCTTTCGTCAGTACTCTTTCCTTTGTAGCTACGTTACTACCAGGTGCGCATTCAACGCCTTTATGCTTACATAGGGAGCTGATTTTCTACTTACACACAATTAAAGAGGAAGCTTTCCAGCCTGCAGCTTGTTGCTTCAAAGCTGAGATGTGTGGATCAATTTCCTACAGTACAGTAGCAAATTGTAAAGAGTGAATCAGTAAAGAGTCCATCATGCCCGGCTTTGTTGCCAAATTTTCTTTCGCTTTGGTTACATTGAAATCGCTCAAACAATTCCATATTCATCTGTTAAAAAACACTAATAGAAGAACTAGTGTAGAAATTCTATGAACCTTAGTTAAAAGATGTGTATGATAAGATTTAACCTAACAATTAATCAAATCCCAATGCTAGAGTTTAAGCTGGGCGGAGCTTAGTAGAGACCGATGGAGGAGAGTTGTAGCCCTTTCAAAAAATTTTAAAAACTAATTAAATATATTAAGGATTTAAGATATATTTTTTAATTATACTATAGTTAGCCTCTCAAAAAATTTGAGATATATAATTATACTAAATTTTAGTTTTCTATTAATTTTAATCAAACTTCATCACTGAGTTTAAGAAACTACAAGTACACAATCAGTGTCTTGTATTTTGCACTTTTTAATTTCCTTTTATTTACGCAGTTTTGTACTCAAGGGATCACCCCTCGTGTATCCCAAGTTTTAATAAAATTCGGAGACTTGATCTCTATCTTTTCATTAAAAAAAGAACAAAAAACAAAATCAGTGTCTGTAATTCCATGCAAGTGATGCAAGTTCAGCAATTCTACACAGGTATAAAATTACCAGAATAAATTTAGCTCATAGGGACCAATTCAAAATTGTAAGGCTTCAGTTACAGTACCTCGTCATGGTTGTCTTCTACTACTAGCAGACTAATTCTCGACTCCTCCAGTATTGAATCCATTTCTTTTTCTCCAATACCAGAAAAAAGTAAAAAGGAACACAATGCTTCAGAACAGACAAAGAAACCTTTATAGGGGACTTAATAGTTTTTATATGTGTAAACGTCATCAGAAAGTGGGGATATATTATATCAAGTGGTTCTTTAACCTAATGGCATTAAGATATCAACCATATACCATGTGACTGTTTGGATCTTATGTGCCAAAGAAAAGACGCAGCCACTCGTAACATTTTACAAAATTTACCTACTTTCTTTTTCTTTTTTTTTTAGGAGCAGGCGAATTGTTTTACATATTAATAAGAAAAAGAAAAAGAGTGTTACATCAAAAAAGAAAGAAAAGGAGAGAGTAAATGACAGACAAGCACATATACCACCTAAAATATCCAATATGAAAAAGATAAAATAAGAAAGAGTTCAGCTCAACCCTCATTTGGAAAGTATATTAGATTAAAAGTGAAGTAATAGTTAATTCATTTGCTTCATTTTAATTTGATAGGATATTTCTATAGCTAATAAATTTTCTAATTAACACCTAGTTAGGTTGTATGCTCACAACCTTATGAAGAAGTAAAGAGGAGTATTGATTCACAAGGACGAGGTAAATTACCGTTTTTTTTTTTATCTTCTGCAACTCTCTTAGTAAGCAAAGTTGAGTTTATAAATTAAAGCTTAAGTAGAAAATTTAAATTAAACCTAAGATTAAAATCAAGTCAAACAAGTTCAATTGAATTAATACTTAGGGTTTTGTCCTTACCATAATACTTATGTTTTAATCAATTATTTTTATTATAATTTTTATCTATCTTAATTTTTTTAGGGTTTTTATTTCTAAGATAGTATTATCGACTCTTATGACTTAATATCTAATTTAATTTATTCAAATATTCACCGTAATGATCATATTACCCTAAATCAAATTCATTTGAGTTCTATGATTAGCTAAAACCTATCCTAAATAATTAAGTTTCATTTCTCAATCTATAACGTAACTATCTAAGTTTGATTTTAGATTCCCTTTAAAGTGTAGACCTATATTGCACGGGTGCAGGTGTGATGATATAGCGATTTTAAAAAAATCTTAGATACGGATGGGCTGTATATAATAAGTTTTTATTTAAAAATAAACCAGTACAATAAATAAGAATTGATAAATAGTACATATTCTTTATATATAATGTATACAATATGAGATCTTATTGTGAGAGTGGTGGTGTGGTGGTCACCCACTTTGATCCTCAAGATTTCCAGCGAATTTTCAGGATCTACTGTGGCTCAGTTGTTTGGCAATGCGTGTAGCTCCATCTGTGCTGTTCGAAATGCATCAGAAACGCACCCGAAACTGTCCAAAACGAATCAGAAATGCAACCAAAACGGCCAAGTGGAGTATCGGGACGTATCAGAGACTGTATCCAAGAGTCAAACTCAATAAAATACTCCGATATGAACCCAAATCGTATCGGACGCGAATCCGTATCGGGCAAGTATCGGAGTAATATGAGGAGTAATATAGGTGTAGACTTTATTTTTCGATATATGATCTAAATCCTAAATTTATCTTATTTTTTTTAGATATTAAAACCTAAGTTCTCTATAATTATTATTCCTAAATTTCTTATGTTCTAATTATCTAGATTTGACCTTCATCTAACTAACTATAACAATTCTGACTAAAATAATAAGTATAGAAATAAATAATTAAGTATACATAAGATAAATTAAAAGAAAAAAAAGAGGAATACAAATTACAAGTAAACTTAATTAATTAAATCACAAATACTGGGTTACATGATTTTAGCTCTAGGATAAAAACTCTAATATAGTAAAGACAAAATAAAATAATAAAAATAATGATGCATAACATAAATGAATAAAAGAAAAACAACAAAGGAAGGAATGACTCTATTACTTCATTGCCGATCTTCAACTCGTATGTAACACAATAATTTTCAGTCTTGCTAGCACTAACTCCAACTCACCTTTAGCTACGTGATAGTGATCGCTTGAATTCTCACGGCTTTTATAGTCATTCTCCTGCAATAGAGAGAAAAAAAGAGAGTTGGAGTGAGGGGAGAGGTGCTGTAATAATAGGGGAAATGTGGGAGGTCGGTTGGTTGTATGCAAGAGTGAAAATTTATTTCTGATGCATCTTAATATATGTATTACGACCCGCAAGGATAACTGTTACGGCCCGCGACAATCCTAAACTTAGCTAGTTTCCTTCGTGATCTTCTCTTGAGCATTGCGATCCGTAACATGACTTATTATGGTCCGTAGTATGTTGATTCTTCTGTTGTCTTTAAGACTCTTTTGATCTTCATCTTATTATAGGCCATGATGATAGTGGCTATGGCCTGCAACACTCAATTCTGCTCCACTCATACTGATAACTTTACACCAACTCTACAAATAGCTCCATAATCCCCTAAAAACACTTTAAACTGAACTACGACAATATCCCAGTCTTATATCTAAATTTAACCTCATTTATTGTAAATTCCAGTCATTTGGTCTATTTTTTTGGGATAAAATCTTAACCAAAATATATATGCATTTTCTACTTATTGTTATTCATTGGTGTCTGATAATGAAGTAAATTAAGATATAAGAAAAGTAATATTGAAGAAGTAAGAAATAGTATAAAAGATCAAAGTATCCTCAAGACCTCATATTATATGATAAGAAAGATCTAGTGATTAATTATCATAAATATACTATTAGTGTATTAAAAAACTATTTAATTTATTATAAAGCTAGTATCACTATTACTGGAGGAGTCAATTATTTAAATTACTACATGAATGGATATTTCATAGAAGTTTACACATATTTTTATTGCATGTTTGCTTTATGCAAATATTTTTAATAATATTATTAATACTAATGACGATCATGATGACGATGATTAGTATAATAATGACGTTGATAATGATAATTATGATACTAACAGTAATAAAAAAATATAGTAATAATAATGATGATGATTGAAGATTAAAAGAAGATATTTTTATTTTAATAAAGTGAAGTAATTTTATTTCATCTATCCAGAGAAAATAAATTTGATAAAATAAAATAAATATTTAATTCATTCACTCCACTTTACTCTATTTTAATTTGAAAATTTTAGAATAAAATAAAAATTACTTCATATTTACTCCACTTATCAAACACGCAGATTAAACTCGCATTTTCTTTTCAATAAGAAGACAAATGCATCAATATTATTTTACTAAACGTGGGGAATGGGATGGATGCATCAGCAAATAGATAATTAGATTTTTCATATAGTGTACCAGAGGAGTGCATTTATGAATGTAATGCTTTGTAAATGTTGGAATCTTCTGTGGAGTGCATTGGTGCATTTTTTATTTTATTTTTTATTTCTTTTCATTACTTTTTTCTTTATCTCAATTTAAAAAGAGATTTTAGTATACTTACGCTCAATTAATTATGGAGATAGAAGTAACTAGTTAGATAATGATTAGAAATGAGTAGAGTTCTAAAAATTAATGATTTACAACCGCACCCATTTTCTTTCAATTTATTTTTTAGTGAATATGTTTTTCCTTCAACATATGCATATATCAAATTAAATTTTGTATAAAAGTTTAACCAAATATCATTTAGATATTTATATGAGTAACATATGAATTGTATTGGTACATTCAATTTATTTTGAAAGTTTGGCTTGGAGTGTAAATCTAATCCGTTTAATATGACCGACCCAACTCGAGAAATTATAGATATTGAATTTAATTGGTTAGGTATGAATTGAGTTTTTGAATAACCTCACAATTAAAATTTGATTACGGATTTTATAAAGAACGCTGAGTAAACTTCCGACCCGACCGTTATACATTATTTTCACATTATTTTCTTTCAAATAATATATTTTTAGTATAATTATCATTGTAATATCATTATAAATATAACATGGTATATTGTGAAATTTTTTTTTAATTAAATTTTTTCTATGCTTTTATTAGTTAGAGTATGTTACTTTCTGTTTGTATTATTTTTCAATCAAAATTTATTTTTACTTATTTTTTTATAATGGTTTTTTTAAACGAAACCCGCCGAATCTTCTAAACCGGACTGTCTAATAAGAAATCTTAATTGAATGTTTTTTTATCATTAATTGATCGGTTATATATTAAAAATATCATAACCTGAATATAATCGTAAATTAATGTTGAGATGTCAATTCGTTTTATTCTTTTTTAAAGAACCAGGTACAAATTCTTATCTTATGTCAGCTCTGTAATTCTAAGTCGATTGAATTTTGGCCATTAAAAAAACGTGCTAAAAGTTATGATTTTTTAATTAGTGATGATGAAATGCGATTGATACCGCATGCCTAATAATTTGTTACTTTTAAAAAAAAGAGCGAATTATAATAAAGAGGACAGGTAATTATACTGTTTAATTATATATTTTATTTGTATTTCGGATATATTTATATATATATATATATATTTTTAAAATTTTATATTTATTAATGAAAATATTTATATTTATATTATTAAGATTAATAGTTAGATAAATTATATTTTTATTTATATAATAAAGTTTTTAACTTAAATTTTTCTATAATTATTTAAAAGAAAATAATAAATAATTTCTATACTAACTATAAATACTTATAAATTTATATATAAATAAATTATCTATTTAGTATAAATATTTTTGGTTGGCAGATAAATGATGCTAAACGTGGAGTGTGAGAATAGTTTTTCTATAAAAAAAAATACAAAGAATAAAATTTAGAATTTATATAGATGTAAGTAACAATATTATATTAATTAATATTGGGGAGGGATCACTTGACAATGACTATCTTGACTATCTTGATAATGAGATTTCAAATAAATTTGAAAAAAAATCTTAAAAATAGAAAAAAATAATCATGTTTCAAATTTCATGCAATTTTAGTTACATTTGATATTTCATCAAAAATCGTTAAATACCGACTGTTGTAAATTCTATAAATCTTAATGGTCTTTGATGGATTACCAAAAATGAAATCCAAATTACATGAAATTTGAAACACAATCAATCTATAAATTCAAAAATATATCAATAATTTGTTTCTATTTTTTCTATTTTTTTCGAATTTATTTAAAACTTCATTATGAAAATTGTCAAAATAAATATTGTCAAATGATATCTCCTCTTAATTTTATTGTCTAAGAGTAAATCTGTTTCTAGTTTTGATCTTAGCATAGTAAATCTTTATCTTATTAGTTGCAATTCAAACGGCCGACACAAGTTTTTTTTATCTCTGAATCCGAGTTGAAAAAGATACAAACTTCCCTTGAAGAAATTAAGTCTCTGCGTTGTGGGACCCGGAGTTATTTTAAAGGCGATGTTAATGGTGGGGATTAACAAACAAATTTGCTCATTAAGAAATTGATAAGCAAATATTTATTTTAAACTCACGCTAACTTTATTCATAATATTTATATGAATAGATGTATAAAAAACCGTTAATTCTTCGTATATACAACTCCCACCAATAATTTCACATTTTTATACAATAATGACACATCACACATTATATAAAATTTTATTGATAAACTATCTGGAGGTTCAATAATATATTATACTTCTCAATTTTAAATTTATTCTTTTTTTAATATATTGTCAAGATTGATAAAATATTTATTGTACTGTAATCCTTCTCCAGTGTATACGGAAAACAATATTTTTTTGAAAAAGTATACAGATTAGATTTAATAATTTTGTAACCAGGAGGTTTGGTTTTCGTGCTAGAAGAACACTTGGATGAGAACGTAACATTTATTGGGTCAAATAAACGTATTTATAATTTCTTTTACTTAAAATATAGGAATTACACGTAAAAAAAAGAAATTATTTTTATCTCTATATTTTATATTTTTTATCTGTACATCAAAAATATTTATACTAAATAGATAATTTATTTATATTTAAGTTTGTAAGTATTTATAGTTAGAATAAAAAAAATTATCACTTTTTTCTAGATGATTATAAAAAAATTGAAGTTAAAAATTTTGTTGCACAAATATAAGTACAACTTATATAATTTTTTATCCTAATAATACAAAATATAAACACTTTTATCATTAGATATAAATATTATTTGAAAAAAATATAAATTTATCTGAGATACAAATAAAAAATACAATTAAAGAAAATAATTATCACTAATATAGGGATCTGTTTATCCCCTTCTTCTTTACTCCATCCGTCACTGTTTTTATTAGCGGCCTCAACTCTATTACATATTTAACTAATTATAAGTCCGCGCGTTGCAACGACTTTTTTGAATTATATATAATGAATTATTATGATGTAATGCTTGCACGGTTCTGATTTTCAAAAAATATAAATTCACAAACATTTTAGAAAACTATAATAAAAGGTTGTTACTTCATTTGTTTACAATCAACGACGGGGCTTCGTCCAATAAAGTATGTACATTCCGAAAACATAAAATTGAAAATTTAAATCCATAAATACTTATTAATTAGTGAATTGCTAGACGTGTCGGACACGTTGACATGCACGGCCACATATTTAATATGACGTGTTCATGTATTCGCGTGAAGTATTATTAGATGCGCGTCCAAAATTCCGCACAATTTCGGCACGTGCATGCACGGATAACATGTATGGAGAGCACGTTGGACAAGTATGGGTAGGGTACGTACAGCTTTGAAATTTTAAATTTGAAGTGTGGACATTTGAGGGGGATTTAGGACTCGAGAGGACGGAGGTCAATGAAATTTGAAATTTTCTGATTTTTCCTGATTTTACCCAATTTTTAAATATTTTTTAAAATTTTGTAAGTATTAACACGTACTAATATATCATGTTTGAACATATCTAACATGTTTTTATATGTACATATTAAATGATTTATACTATTCATATACGTCATGCACAGCAAATATAAAACCATTGACACATGACTTACGGTAATAGCACATGTTCGAATACGTCCATGCCAGCACGTGTCACAAGGACGCATAGCAATACACTATTATCAACAACATTGATAACTCCCACTCTTGAAACTTGAAAAAGATATTATCTTCAGTCATATAAAGTTTTATTATTTCAAAATTAAAAAAATTTAAAATTTGCTCATATGCATATACCTTGGAGTTTTTTTTTTTTTGGAACAACACACTTAATTTTTAAGTTTCCAACAAATCAAAATCTCTGACAGACTGGGTTAGTACGTTAGTATTTATGTGTCATATCTCTCTTGATGCGACAGATAATATTACATAATTTTAAATGATATTTTTATATGATTTAAAATTTAAGAATTATAATGGCACGGTATGAGAAATAATTTTGATCTCATTTGTGGTTTTACCACAATATTTTCTTAGAATACCTTCTATTTTCTCTCGTCTCATATGCAATGATAACTATTTGAAAACAAATTCTGTGCTGGGCATTGTACTAATATAGAATTATAGATGAGCTCAAATGTTCCATTGAACATTCAAAAATAGAGAAAAGAATCAACAAGAGATGAAAATTCAGACCCAGTTTGGCACAAAGAGATGCATTAACAGTAAATAACCATACTGAGGAGTACTTCAAGCACAATCAAACATATTTACGGACAGCTACCCACAAAATCACAATAAATACTGGCAACAAACATGCCTGGTATTTATAAAACAACATGTAATGTCAAGCATAACACACAGAAGCAACATCAATCTTAAAATTGAAACTGAATTATTGTCCTCTGTAACAAATTAGTTTGATATGCTCTGCCTTCATTGTTTAGAACCAAGACTAGACGCCTTTCATGAAAATTATGTCATGTTCCAGTTTTGCCCTCCAAACGTATACAACTTCAGAAATAACTAATAAATTAAAATCATGTGCAATTGGAATAACCAACATGATTTGATGCAAAATAGATGGTAAAACATGATTTCAAAAAGAGAGGGAGGGAATAGAACCTCGAGCCTTGTCAGTGACAAACCAATAAAGCTTCGAAATCTCAATCCAGATTGTGGAAGAATTAACTCTGTACATTATCATTAAACTTTTCATCCATAAATGAAGATAAGACCAAGAACAAACTGAAATTACGCACAGATTATATATATCTATATATAATTCCATAAATTGTATTGGGTGTGTCCATGCTATCCAGTTTGATCTAATCCCACAGTTGGTTGGCAGGTTAGTGCCAAGGCGGCACAACTTTTCTGGTCAGAATCTGAATCCGAGAAGACTGAAAAAAATGAGAAGATATTGAAGGGGGAGAGCGATTCTGGGAAAAGAAAATACGGCTTCGGATTGAGATGAGCAATTGAGTATAGATTGGTTTGGGCCAACTCGGCCGAGATTTGAATGAATAGTAAAATTCACTCATCCTGTAATGTACGGTTCAGATGAGATCCAACAATTTACCAACAGAAATGATTCTGATCTCAATTACTTGATTTTTTATTTCAAGTATTTATGATGGTTTGTATTATTCTCTATGAATGATTCTGAATTGTTCAATAAGAGACCATAGTATATGTTCTATTCAATAAAATGAAAGATGCATGGCGCATAATTAATTAACTATTAATTGCTTCATTCATTCTTACAAGATTCATACAATTTTACATGAAATTTTACATCTATAGGGTACAGCACATGAACTGGTAAATAATTAAGCCATGTTACTATCTAGCTATTTCCTCTTGTATCTGTACCTGGAGGCACAATAAGTAAACACAACCAGATTGAACAAGCATAAACCCGCAATCAACCAGAAAAAGCGATCTAGGTGCCCCTCGTTTAAGTTGTCTGGTATCCATCCAGTAAACCGATTAACAACAGTTAAAATAAATGAAGTAAGATAGCTACCCAGTGATAGTGTAAGAAGAGCAAGTGCCAGACATAGACTCCTCATGGAATCTGGTGCTTGGTCATAGAAGAATTCGAGCAAGCCAATCTGGTTGAACACTTCTCCGACACCTATTAAGACATATTGCGGTATTTGCCAGAAGATACTCATTGGGACCGCAACCTTGTCATGTACCAGACCGTCATCTCTGGCAATCTTTAACCGCTTTGTTTCGACAATTGCGGCTGTTGAGATAGCAAAAATAGAAAAGAGCAAACCGATCCCGGCACGCAGCATGAAGGGGATGCCTCCCTCTGTTTTAGTAAATCTACAAGCTACTGGTACAATCATCTTGTCATATATCAGTGCAAAAACTAAAACAGCAAGCACATTGAAACTTGAAAGTGAGGCCGGTGGGATGGTTAAAGAACCAATGTGTCTGTCCATGACCATCCCTTGTTCTACAAAAACTGACGACTCCTGGGACGAAACTGAGGAAAAGAGAATAAATGTGGCCCAAAGAGGAAGCAACCTAAGTACAGATTTAAACTCTTCGACTTGTGACACGGTGCAAAGATTCCAAGGATTAACGGCACCAGAGCTGAAATCTGAAGTGCTGACAACGGCCGCTTTGTCAAGAAAACTGCAGTAATAGGAGATGCATGTCAGCACAAACTGAAGTTTATATTCTTATATCCAATTTTAATAGCACATATTATTGGAAGATACAGCTGACCTTCTTTCCTACTACATTTTTTGATGAGTGAGACTTATTTGGAGAACAAAAATTTAAAACTTTTGCATGTTTTTATCCTGTTTACAAGAGAAACAAAATATATTAATGGATAAGAGGATCTAATTTTTTATTTATTTGAGAGCAAAATATATAGTCTGCGTGCAGCTAATTTTGTATATATCACAAGCCACAACTAATTTTCTGTCATCATATTGTCAAAATTTAGATAAGAATTAAATGAGATGCCCTTTTTGTGGCAGGGAGATTATAGGTTTGAAACCCGGTTGAGAGATTTCTTATGGATATTTAAAGTTAGGAGATCTAACTCCCCATCTTATCTCATATTAAAAAAAATTAATAAGATTTGTAAGAATTACCCAAATTCAGAAAAGAAAACGAATCACCTGAATCCGGGGGTATGTTTCAATGCTTCATTATCTTGGACGATTGCCGAATTTATTTTTGCCTGATATAAACGAGAAATGTCTTCTGGCAAATTCAAGTTATTTTTTCTTGAAGCCGCGACAATTACTTGACACACTCTTGTAAAAGGGCTCCCATTGGGTTTGCGGTACCTATAATATCTTGAACCTGCCATGAAATTCATGAAGGCTATGCCCCCTAGCAATGTAGGTATAGTGAATCCGATCGTCCATCCATAGTTATCTTGGATCCATACAATAACAGTACTCGCAATGAGAACACCGATTTTAATTGAGAGATAATACAAACTAAAGAAAGATGCCTTCGCCCTTGTTTCAGTGTCATCAAATTGATCTGCACCAAAGGCTGAGAGACTAGGTTTTATGGAGCCAGATCCTAATGAAATCAAGTAAAGGCCCAGAAAGGTAAAGAATGGAGAGTGCTTCAATGTTGCGAGCGATGCTGATAGAGTCAAGGTCACCATCCCCTTTGGCAAAAAGAAGAAAAAAAGAAAAACATTGAATATATTATATATCAATTACTTGCACTCAAAAAAACTAAACCAAATTGTAAGAAAGTAAAACTTGAGTCAACTACTTACACTCAAAAAAATGATACCGAAACCCATGATAGTTAAATAATTTCCCCAATAAGAATCTGACACATAAGCTCCGATGAGTGTGGTAAGAAAGCAAGTGCCCGACCATGTCGAGGTATGTGTTGCTGCCGCGACATTATCTTCAAGTAGTTCTGTTTTCAGATACACCACTAGGTTCTTTGAGACGCCAAAGATGGCAATGCAAAGACATAGCTCAGTAACTGTCATTATTATCAGACAGTAAACAATCATGAGAAGATATAAGATCTTAAATAATTCTCTTCTATTTTCTCTTGGATGAATTCTGAAATCTATTTGGTAAAAGACCAAATAGATTTGCTAATTAGTGAACTGCTTAAATTAACAAAACTAAAAAAGCATAAGTTGAACTTGGATTCAGTTCAGAAAATCATATCCTAAGCAAAGGAGAACTTAGTTTATTCTCAACTCGGAAGGAATCTTTCATGAGAACTCTTTTCTTTGGAGCTATGTTACTACCATGTTCACATTTCAAAGCTTTTAAGCTTAAATAGGGAGCTGAACTGATTTCAGGGACTTAAACAGGTTTAATTGATGCCAAATGCAACCAAAAAGCCATAGAGCGAAAAAGAAAACAAAAATTTCTACTTACACACAATTAAAGAGGAAGCTTTCCAGCCTCCAGTTTGCTGCTTCAAAGCTGAGATATCTGGATCAATTTCCTACAGTACAGTAGCATAAATGAGTAAATCAGTAAAGAGTCCGTCATGCGCTCCCGGCTTTGTTGCCGATTTTTCTTTTGCTTTTCTTAGATTGAAATCGCTTAACGGCTCCATATTGAAACTACCAGTACATAACCAGTGTATGCAATTCGATTCAAGTGATGCAAGTTCAGCAATTCTATACTGGTAACAAAATTACCAGAACAAATTTATAAGCTCATATGGACCAAATCAAAATTGTAAGGCTTCAGTTACTGTACCTGGTTAAGGTTGTCTTCTACTACTAGCAGACTAATTCTTGACTCCTCCATTCTTGTACCCATTTCTTTTATTGTTCAATACAAAAGAAAAAGAAACACAATGATCCTGAACAGACAGATTCCTTTGTAGGGGACTTAATGGTTTATAAAGGGGGAGATATATTATATCAAGTGGTTCTTTGAACCTAATAATACCTAATGGCACTAAGTTTTGACTGTATACTATGCAGCAGTTTGGATCTTATGTGCCAAAGGAAGACCCAACCACTTGTAACATTTTACAAATTCACCTACTTTCTTTGTTTTTTTTCTTTTCTTTTCTTTTCTTTTCTTTTCTTTTTTGAGTAGTTGGCGAATTGTTTTACATGTTAATAAGAAAAGGAGTGTTACATCAAAAAATAAAAAAAAATAAGGAGAGATTAAATGATAAACAAATATATGTACCACCTAAAAAGATACAAAATGAAAAAGATAAAAAAAAGGAAGAGTTTGGTTCTCAGCTTGCATTTTCTTTTTAATAAGAAAACAGGTGCATCAAGTTTCTTTTATCTCAACTTAAAAAGAAATTTTAGTATATTTTAGTTCAAATAATTATGGAGTAAAAATAACTAGTTAGTAAACGATTAAAAATGAGTAAAATTATAAAAAATAATGATTTATAGCTGTACCAATTTTCTTTCAATTTAATTTTTAGTGAATATATATTTTTTTCAATATATATATGCATATATCAAATTAAGTTGTGTATAAAAAGTTTAACCAAAGATTATTTAGCTATTTATATGAGTAATATATGAATTATATTTGTAAGGTTTTCTCAACACTTGAAGATATTATTCAATTTATTTTTAAAGTTCGGTGGAAAGTGAAAACCTGATAATAAATTTGTCCACATACAATCTCATTTGACCTATGAAAAATATTTCCTCATTCAAAATGCAAAAAGTTTTTAGCATTTAATACTATTATTAATGAATTAAGGTGCTGCTATTTTTAATATCTCAACTTTCTTTCTCCATTTAATTATGGGGTAATTTTATAAAATGCCATTCTTTTTCCAAACATCAAACAAAATATCCTTCTTTCAATTTTTTTGACAAAATATCTTTGTGGGGTCCAAATGTACATTTTCTTTTCCTTCCCTTTACTTTCCTTCCTATTTGCTTTCAACTTAAAATATTCTTATTACTCAAAAGAATATTATGCACATAAATATTTGGTCAATGAAATAATAAAACAAATAAAATGAAAGCATATAAACAAATATACTAAATGACAATCTAATTAAACAAATTTGGGGGCATATGGCCCCGTACTTTTCTCAAAAAAAAAGTTTTCAATGATCAATTTTCTTCTCATAAAAATGTAAAGTCGAAATTATTACTAAGTTACCATCTAAAAGAAATCCATCTAGCTTTTAAAATAAATAGAAGTGAAAAAGTATAAAAGCATAAAAAACCACACATCATGAACTAGGCATTTACAAAGAGACATTTAAAAAATAACAATATAAACTTGACAACTTCATATTCATAAAAAAAAAATTAAATTGTTGGTTAATAAACTTAAAAACTAAACAACTTTACATTACATTAAGAATAGTGGCACCTGCATATTTCAATATTTTCACTACAAACTCTACCAGCTTTTAAATAGATTATTCTATCATGTTTTGTTCGAATCTCAATTAAAGTTCAACAAATATACAAAATTTTTATCAGCTTGTAATTACTTTTAAAGAAAAAATAACAAATCAAACATAATAAGGCCGAGGAAAAATCAATTTCAATAAGAAAAAACTTCTATTAATTCTATTAACAATAATCAATGCTAAAAAAAATAAATTAAAGCAATCAAATTTCCAGTTGATGAGCTATATTGTTACTAGTACTTAACAAATACTGTATTAGTAGTTGTTTTTTTTTATATTAATTGAAAACAAAATGCTAACAAAATGATATTTTTTATATCAATTTTTTTATTATAATTTACTTATGAAGTACAACACAACAATCTATAATACAACAAAATCAACAAAAAATCATGTTGTTCATAAAATATTTACTAGATATAACAAAAAGCACCTTAATTTAAAATTGTGGATATTTGTTAACTTCGATATTTATTTTATTTTAAATGTCTTTTACGGAACTTAAACCTACATCTCTCCGTAGAGAAGCGAAATTTATCAGTACTGTGCTGGACCTGTGATTCTTAAATGAACAATCTAATTGTTCGCTATGTATTACACGATTTCACATACTTTATGTGTATTGAACAAAAATCTTCCTCTAAAAATCATCCGATACAAATATCAAATCTATCCACTACAATACTTCGTACAATCCTTCCATTTAATTTTTGTGTACAGAATATCAACAATACACAGAGAATATAGACTGGGTCCCTCAAAATGATTTGCAAAAGATAATATATTAAAGTACTCAAACCACACGTCTAATAATTCAAGTTGGTCACCTGATGATCATAAATGTTGAGATGTTAATTTGTTTTATTCTTTTTTTTTAAAAGAAGCAAGTACTAAGTGACCAACTCCTATTTTATTAATGAAATGCATGCGATTTATATACACCCCATGCCTAATAATTTGTTACTTTTAAGTAGTAGCGAATTATAATTAAAAAAAAAACAAAGAATAAAGTTTAGAATTTATATTTCACTCAAAAAAATTTAGAATTTATATGGATGTAAGTAACACTATTTATTAATTTTATTCTGACTAAGAGTGAATCTGTTTCTAGTTATTATAATCTGAGGAGTGTGTGAGGAACAAGATTTCTCTATAGAAATCAATCTAAATCAAAGACGATTAAACTATCAACAACGTCATACCTGATGGAAGAAAAGCCAAGATTAGCATCCCCATCATCTCAGAGGTGCAATGAATTTTGAATTCTCCATTAACACATCTCGTTTTCTCGTTTCTTTTTGACTTGTGCTTCTCTTCCAGGCGCCTGTGCTTTTCGGTGACAGAGAGAGCTTTGAATCATGAGAATTGAGAATTTAATGTATTGGGAGGAGTACTAGACAATGGTTTATTTTGAGAATTTTAATAAATTTAAAATTTTAATAATTTTTATATATAATGGTTATAATAAATGATGAGATCTTGTGTATGTTTCACTGTATATCATGTGAATAGATATTTAATGATCCAAAATAAACGGTTTTTAATGTATCAAATAATAATTAAATTATATGAAATTTTATTATTAGATTATCTATATGTCCAATAATACACTTGTAAATATCTGCTCAATTTTTATTTTTTATTTATTTTTTGAAAATTGATCGTCAAGGTTTTGCCAATGAGAAGAGAAAGTAACTCTCATCAACTATTGGATTTGAAATAAAGCGAAGGTGATGGGATCCATCATCCTTGAAGATTTCTGGCGGTTGGATCAGTTTTACACCTTTACTCCTCTTACATCACCTTGTATGACTTTGATGATATCAGTAATAGTTTTCTGTACAAAATAAAGCTAGCAATCTATTGACAAATGACAACTGATTAAGCTGAAAATCTTAACAACTATTATAAATATGAATGGGTCTGATGACATTGACGACTGCAAATTATTTTTAATTAAAAACACTCCAGTTTTACTTTACTTGTCAAGTAAAGTATAAATATTTAATTAATTTTAAATATTCACAAAAAAAAAGTTTCATTTGGATTTTGAACATATGACCTTCTATACAAAGAGTAAATCAAAGATTGATTTTTATTTTCAATGTGATATTTGTTTAATGGTTTGAAATTTTTGTCATAAATTAAAAATCACTAGAAAATGGTGCGTGCTTCTCTGCATTATGAAGAATTTGCCATCAATTTTTTTATCACATACAAAATATGATCATAAAAACATCAACTAATTGCATGTTAAAATAATCATGGTCAATCAAGTGAGGAAACAGACAGACTTGAAGCATCAAATTTTATTAAAAAAAAAAGACCAAAATACACATAATACTTACTAATATATGTAGAATCTCTTAAAAAAATTGAAAAAAAAATCTTTTTTATATAAATGGCACATGGCCGTATTTTTTTAATTAAAAAAATCTGGATGGTATTTTTTAGTTCACCATACCTTATGATTATAATTAAAAAAAATCTTAAGAAGAAAACCTCCAAAACAACAAAACAAAATTAAAAGAATCGTAACCTCCAATGCGCAGGAAAAATAAAATTAAATCTGGATTATTTTTTCAATTTTATACAGTCATGTAAATGAAGGTTCAACATATATCATATCAAGAGGAGCAGTTGTGGTTTACTCAGAAATAAATCAGAAGGCTGAACTAGAAAACTGTTTAACCTTCTCTTATTTATTTATTTTTTTTTTTTTGATATAAAGACTTCTATTGATTTCAACATTTATTTTTTTCAAATATATTTTACGAGATTTGAACATGTATTTCTCTATAGAGAAACAAAATTTATCATCACTGTATTAGACGTGTGGATGTGGTTCTTTAACCTTCTCTTATAGTATGAATTAAAGGCTAATTAAAATGTTGTTTGATATACTTATTTAATATACTTGTTTAATTTAGTTAGCTTCAATCCTAGGCATACTTGTCATTTGTCTACATCATTGTAAACTTCTAAATTAGTGCATAGCACTAAATCAAAACGGATAAGATGTTGTAAAAAAGTGGCCGTCATATATTAACTTTTTATAAATTCTTTTTATATGAAGATTCATGGTCTAATCACATATATAACCCTGTAAAACAAATTTATTTTGATGGAATGGATGTAAGATGCAAGCAAGAATATCCTGCTTCCATCACCTACAAATAAAATGTATATGCAAAAATCAGTAAATGAAATTATGAAGCAAAAAAAAGAGTAATTCTAACTTATATCTAAATTTTAATGTATATTTCAACTTTTACGGTATATTTTTTTGAGAAATATTGTTCAAATTAAAAAAAAATAAAATTGTTGATATGTTTCTAATTACTTAGATAAAATGTGTATCAATTTTGAGTCAATTTAGAATTTAATTGGTCATTCATCACAAAGTCATTAAAACTCCACCGTTAAAATTTTAAAATTGCTAGATGGAAGGCAATTCTTTTTTCAAATGATCCAAATTTGATACATATTATGAGTAAAGCTAGCGTGTATGGAGCCCCTCGGTGCTCCTAACTCAAAAATTTATCAAACCAACTTCAAACGAAAAATCCAAGTTGCTTGATAAATTCTTCATATCAAAATCTCGTACGATACCGAAATTTTCTATTTTTAGGATTTTCTAACTATTTGTTTCGAATTTTTGAAAATGGCTTATTTTTATATGCAAAAATTTATTATATTATTATTATTTAAATAGTTAGAAAATCCTAAAAATAGAAAATTTTTGTATCCTATAAGATTTTGATATGAAAAATTTGTTGAGTAACTTAAATTTTTCATTTGAAGTCAATTTGATAGGTTTTTTTAAATTAAAAACACCGAAGAGTTTCATACTTCTAAAAGCACGTTATCTTTACTCCATATTCTAACTAAACAATTAAAAGTACATCTACAATTTTAATTTTTTTATTTAACCAATATTTCTCAAAATTATATACAATAAAAATTAAATATACGTTAAAAATTAAATATACACTAAAATTACTCAAAAAATAATAACTAACCTAATACAGAAAAATTCACAATAGCCAGAGTACGAGAGAAGTAGCAATTATTAAAAAAAAAATAAGATATAGACAAACCTCAAATTATTCTACTCTTATACTGTAACATTGCACATTTTCAAATCCTTCTGTCATGTCAATCAATTATTCATAGAAAGATTCATGGATATTTACAAAAATGTAACTGAAAACGAATTTTTCAACGCTCAACTGCCCCAGATGATACCAATCTCTGTGAGAAAAGACAATATTTTACAATCATGGCAGTACACTAGTACAGTGAGTATACAGTGCATGAGCAGTTGAGCACCTTCGAGAAAAGGAAGGGGCAACTCGAACTGTTTTTATGCCTGGACTCGTGCCACCATAGATGCCAAAACAATTGAGAGATTATAATCTAAATGGGACCCGAAAAGCAGGTAAAACATGAATAGAGAAGTAATAAAATAGTATACGCATGTTCCATGCTGACGAAAAGAGAACATCGGTTAAAGAAAAAAGGAGAATGGAATCACGCGGCTAGAGAAACAATCTGATCTAACGGAAGGCTAAGATTGAATTAGTATTATTAAACACTGCGATACAACAATAACATTGCCTATTTCTTTACCTTATTGTATTATTACATCTTCAACAATTTTCGAAAAGCAAAACTGTCAAGAATCATCGATCACGCAACGAAACACTGATAGGTGCCCCGGTGGTTATATCATTTAGTAAAAAGAAGAACTGATAGAATCCACAAGTACAGGGGGGAAAAAATCCAAGTTAATGAGACACCGGGAGCATGTAATAATGTACGCAAAGTAACTATTCAATTATTAACAGAATGATATTTGAAACGAAATAAAGGACGGAATTAACAAAAATTTTTATTTTTAAAAATGAAAAAAATAGGAATGGCCACGAATTAGTTTTGGAAGAGGACTAAAAGAAAAGAGTTAAATACAAGCTATTTCTTTTCGTGGAAACTAGGAATTTTGTGAAAATTGGTACAAATAACATCTTGAAAAAGAGTCCAATTTGTTGTTATAATTGTGATGACATATAATTTTGATCGTCTGATTGGGACTCAATGCATGAAGTTCGTTGTATTTTTTTTAATTTTTTTTAAGATTGATATAGATTTATAATGGACGGTTGGTGTTGCGTATCATAATTTCTACGAAGAAAACTATACAGCAGATGCGAATTAATTCTCTCGAAAAGATTGCGTTTAATGGATTGAAATTTTTGCATGTATTCTCGTGGATCTGTTTGACCGCTATTCCCATAAAATTTTCGGCCCAATGAAAACCATTTTCCAAAACATGTTCAACAGATCTTTCTTTTTGTGAGAATCTATGAACTCGCTCCTTAATTAAAGCCCACGGCCATTATACAGGAACAAAGAAAAACAGAAAAACAAACCTTATTTTTTCTTGTAGTTAGAGTAAATTGTTGATTCCCACGACACAATAATTACCTGAAATAATCATTCCCAGAAAGATTTTCACAATACAACCGAACAACGAACAATTCCTGTACATTCTAATTAATGTTTTCCAATGTCCACAGTTTTTTTGTAAAGATTGATTTTTCAAACCCGCACCCACGAGTCACTATACCCATGGAATTCAGCATTACCGAACGGGCTAAATGCATCTAACACAAAAATCTGCAAACAAGGAATAAATGAAAACAAAAAAAAAACTCATGCAGCTTGCCCTAGCAGAACATGAACTGGTCCCAACTTTTACTTTAGTATGACTAAAAGGAAGGAATAAAATGAAAATCATGGTCAAACATATATAGTGATCAGTTTCTCTCGAGAGAGATGCATGCTTAAGACCTCGTTGGTGGTATAAGCTCAGCCCCTTTGCTTAAATGAAAAGGGGAGGAACAAAATAACAAAACATTATGGGAGGCTAAACAACATAACAAAACTAAGCAGTTCTTTGTACATGCTTCCAATCCCAATACACGCTTTGCCAGGAAATATTAGAAGTTTGAAATGTCAATGAGCAAGATTTTACAATTTTAAATGGCAGGATCTTCAAGCTTGGCAGTGGAGAGGTCATTGATGCGGGGATATATTGCCTTTTCATCCAGCTGGTTTTGAGCCCAGATTAGCATCTTTAGCAAGCTTGGAAGCTTCGGATCTGCAAAAATACATAAGTTTCAGCAATTAAGAATGTCAGATCTGCACAGCAGCAGAAATAGTAGAGCCCGTCTTTCAGCTCTCACGAATGGTAACTTCTTTGTTTTTCTTTTTGCAAAAAAGAACAAGAATTTTTATTTCAAACAATGTGATTGTAAAAATTGTTTATTTTCCTACTAAAATGGTCAACTATCGATCGTTAATGTAACAAATTGCCTGATTTTAGAACACGAACTGGCTACATCAAAGATGCCAGCAGTATGTTTCATTTAACTTGTGGAACTATTTTTGTCATCATTTTATACTCTTCTGTAAAGATTGGTTCTACTAAAGTTTTTGAACAAAATGCCAATTTACCCACAACCTTTGGACACTTCAACTGAAATATTTCATTTTCGGCAAGGACCAAATGTAAGGACGGGCATTTGAACGATTCTGGTACTAGAATAAACCAATATACTAAGTATATATTTTCCTTCTTTGTTTTGTTGTTTATTGAATGAAATACCAGAAATTGTCTCGTTATTTTAGTGAAATGGCTTCTGTACATAGAAAAACGACATTACACTCTGAGATAAAATCTTCAACGGAGAACCCAAAGCTAAGTGTTTGGAGTTACCAGTACAACAATGAATGTATTATTAGAAAACCTTTTTCATGGCTTTGACTGGTGAGAATAGCGGCATTGACCTCACTGGCAGTTTTCATACGCTGAGACATATCTAGAAGTTCTCCATACGGTGAATTCTTTACATCTTCAAAGGCCAACAGAGCAACTGTCTTCTCTATTTCCTCCAAAAAGGCCGGCTGCATGCCAAAAGAAGCATCAAAATTTCAATTATAATCTATCAAGACAATGTCTTGAAAAAACTAATTGGGTTCAAATCTGAACAGCATTCTGAATTTTATGAAAAGCGAACAATCATAAGGTTCCATCTGTCCCTCAAGTACCTGATCTATTAACATACATGACAGGACGGACCAGTTGGCTGGTTTTGGATAGTATGAGCTTAGTCCTTCCAATATATGTTTCTCAATGAAAAGCACTGATCTACAAAACTTGCCATTTACTTTAAATAAGCTCAAACAATATTAGCTAAATGATCAGGTCGGACCTGACCAGGCAACAACCAAGAAATACTGATCCAAACCCAACATGTGAAGGAAGGCCTTAACCTGGTTGCTTCAGGTTGGGTCTTGGCCTCTTGGGTCAGGCTAACAATCATTACACCTATTTAAAACACAGGCTGGAATTGAGGAAGGAGAGGTACATTTTCTTCTCCACGAGGTGCGAGCTCCTCCTGAGCAAACTCTAAAGCGTCTTCAATTTTGCCCATGCGAATCAACTCTATCAGCTTCTGTTGCTGAAGGTGGAAATATAACTCTGGATTTGTATCCAGTATCTGCTTAATATAAATTTTCCAAAGTATAAAAATTTTAGAATTATTGATGAAGATATAATCATACATGAAAAAAAGGACAAAGAAAAGATTAACGAAATAAGAAAAATGACCTCAGGGTTCAAATCATTAATCTTCTCAATAGCATCTTGAACATTGCCAGATTGTACCGCCATCTTTACAGCCATTCGATCCGTTATTGTTGCAAGGTCAATATCAGCTAAAACCCATTAAGTAAAACCACGAACTCATTATCATAATTAAGACAGACAATTACAGTACATTATCTCCATGTTGTATACAAGTACTGTACATGATCGACTGTACCAATCCTCCTTCACATAGAATTTTGTGGCTATTTAATATGGTCAATGAAAAGCCCATCAATTGCCAGTAAAAAGTTGTACTAACAATTTAACAACAATCGATCAAACTAGGTACCGGCACATGCTGAGAGGCATGCCCGCAAAAAGTGCATAAAATTTAATGTGGCGCACGTGGGAGGTCGCTTTGGGCAGTGTTAATTCCTCTTCGAACAGCTTTGTATTCTTAATTGACAAAATTACCCTGCGCCTCTCTCCAAACAGACCAACTTCTCAGCATACACTCTCCTCTCCCTCCTCCAACCTCCCGCCAGCTATTTTCTCCTCTTCCCTCTCTCACTGGACTGTCTCTTTCTCTCCCTCTCTCCAACACAATCATCTAGTTCGGTAAGCTTATCTAAGGTTTATGCAGTCTTTCATTGCATTAGACTTCATATTTTTTTAGGAACTTGAGGAATTTCGGTGGGATTTTGGAAATATTTCAGATGTTTTTTAAGTCGGTTTTTCTTTGGATTTGTAGAATTTGATATTGTCTTTTTCCGTATTTTTCGCTGGAAGGAGGAGGTGAATCTGTTTCTGGTACATCGGTATTTAACGGATTTGTTGATCAAGACAATAGCTAGTATACAGGGTGCTCTACAGATTGAAGATGGAAATGACAAGTTACTTGCAGCTATGCATCAACTTCTATTTAGCCTACAATGATGATGCCTTTGTGAATTGTGATTAATTGAATCCATTCTGGGTAGGGGAGGTGCATCTTATCATTCGTTTTGAAACAACAAGAAAAATTTTTCATTTGAAAAATATGGTAGACAAAACCCAATAAAAGAAGTCAATCAGAGGCTTTCATCACCTGATTGCAAGACATTACATTAAAGTATCCAAATTCTATTGAAGATTTTTTTTTTAAAATATTTTGATCCCAAAAGAAAGATACATTTCTATGATTTTAGGTTATGTTGCTCTCTTTGTACTGCAACAGTTAGAGAAAAAAACTATATAAGGAGAATTTATTTATGCTAAACCAAGAAAGAAACATCACAGAATTGCAAATAATAGCCTGACTAATTTTGTCCAGAAAGTCTAATAGGAATGTTCAGAGAAATTTTATGTTGTCCAAAGCACCTCCCGGGCACGTGTGATAGATGTTACTTTTATTTCTCCAAGTAGAGCTCTTCACATAGCAATGACTAAACTAAATTAAGCTTCTACTTTTTATCCACTTGTGCAAAACCAGACAGTAAAACATGAAGTTACTTCAGGTACTTTTTCCGGTTACTGGAGCAGGAAGGAGCATGCAAGATATTCTCTGAGATTTTACTGTTGTTTGCTGTACTTCTCTTCTATGGACCACATATAATAATTCTATTTTTGTAGCGATGTGTGTTCATTCTTTTTTTTGATGCTGCAGGGGCATACATGAAAGGATCCCAAAATGGAAAACAAGTTATTGAAACTATTACAAAAGAAGGATAAGAGGATACGTTCAGTTCCAGATTCAAGACGAAACTTCTCAGCTGCATCAACATAGCCTTCAGTTACAAGAAAATTCATTATGAGCCGATTCATATCCTCCTTTCTTATCTTCACTTCCTTTAATTTTCTCTCCCACTCATCACGAGTTATCATCTTCCTTGTTGCCTGAAAAAGAAATTGTTTTGAAACATATCAGATTATCTTTTCTTCATGTCCACTGCTGTATAATATTCAAGTGCATTTGCAAAAAACTATTGTTTATTCAAGTGCAAAAAATAATACGATAATCAAAGCAAGCTTAGAACAATTGCAAATAGTTAATAGTAGTAAATTTGACAGAATTACTAATCTATAGGCATATCAATAACAACTTTGCACAAGAAATGGAACTAAGACTTCTCTTATCCCCGACATGAAATTCGTTCGATTACAAGAGCAACCATCGGAAAGAGAGGTCCCGATCCAAATCCTCTCCAGTGTTGGTTGACACATCAACCTCCCCTGTCGCCTCCAAGGCTGTCATTCCATGATCGGACACTAAACCCCAATCTGACGGTCTGAAAGGAGCAAAATCACGGCGGGATGGAATAACCCTAGGTCGTGACAATGGTCAACCGTGCAACACAGATAAAATTAAAGGGGAAGAGACTAGAGAGAGGTGAAATTACTGAATGTAGAGAAGCCATGTCTAGTGGCGAGAAAGAACCGAGAAAGAGAGAGAGAGAGAGGATCTCCGGCGACCCGGCGTGAGCAGATGCTGCGATCGCGTGCTGGATGGAGGCGAGAAGCGAGAAGGGAGGGTTGAATCGGCGGTGGACTGATGGGGATGGCCACCGGGTGGGGGAGCGAGTGGTCGGATTCTATGGCTAGGTTTGTTTTGATTCTAACCTTGTTCAAGAGCTCTGACATGTGGGATCGATTGATCAAAACGAGGTGTGCAGAAGCAAGAAATATGATATGTTGTAGAGAGAATTGAGATCAAGAATCCGATGGAAGAGGAAGGTTTGCTGTGAGCCTGTGAGCCTGGGACCAGTCATCATTGACCAGCTTGTACGCATGGGCCGAGTGTACATACCGTGGCCCAACCCACGGTAGGCCCGGTCCATTGATGGATTTCAGGCTGTTTGTGCAATTGTGCTATAGTTGCTAACGTGAGGATATTTTGATAATTATTATTTTAATAATTTTGATAATGAATTTTTAATTAATTTAAAAATAAAAATAATTTATAAATATATTTTTTAATTCATATATCGATTGTGTTTCAAATTTCATATAATTTAAGTATTATTTAGTACTATATCAAAATTATATGATATTCATAACGGTTTATATTTAACAATCTTTAATGGAATATTAAATAACTTTTATATTATATGAAACTTGAAACACAATCAATCTATAAATGAAAAAATATGTTCGTCAATTTTTTTTTCCTTTTTTGAGAATTTTTAAAAATTAATTATCGAGGTTGTCAAGGAATCAACTCCTTTTGTGCAATTATGCTCTAGTAAAACGACATTATTACAAAATAGAATTACCAAACCAATTTATATGATAAAACTTCTATTTAATTTCTTTAAGCATATGCAACATATTTAATACATTAGGATAATACCA
Source organism: x Bolboschoenoplectus mariqueter (assembly GCA_037678475.1). Taxonomy (NCBI): domain Eukaryota; kingdom Viridiplantae; phylum Streptophyta; class Magnoliopsida; order Poales; family Cyperaceae; genus x Bolboschoenoplectus; species x Bolboschoenoplectus mariqueter. The sequence continues at coordinate 3,310,970 of CM075251.1, forward strand.
GCTATCGAATCCTTGAAGAACTTCCAATTCAAATTGTATAAGTTCTAAATGCAAATTCAATAAATAATGCAAATATTTTCTTCCAATAATATTAACATACATATTCGATAAACTATCAAAAATATTTTCAAAATCCACATAAAAATCCGTTCACACAAAATCAAATAAATTTCTCAAATCATGTATATCCATTAACAAATCTCCTTATACCCCACAAGTCACAAAATTGAATTTAGTTCCGAAGCCACCAACATCCTGTTTTCTATTATTATAATTTAAAGTGGCATAGAGATGTATACATTTTTAGTTCATGTGGCCTTTACCAAACTTTCCACATGTTAAGTTGTTAACGTAAAGATGTGATTAACATGTTCTATCCTGCTTAAGAGATCCAAATTGAAATATTAATAATGTAACTAGTTATCTTAAAGGGTTTAGTGCTTCTTATCTCTTTCCTTTTGTTTTAGTTTATTAGTTGAGTTACTTCAAGCAATTCAAAAGTTTAAAAAAGAGAGTTCCACATAGAAGTCAGAACCAACTTCTAGCACAAAAAAAAAAACTAATGTTTTGTCTAGTAACAAAGACAAACATTTTTTTTGTAAGAAATCGTAAGTTCGAAATCCGCATAAATAATTCTTTATAAATATTTAAAATTAAATGATTTTAATCATCATCTTTATCTTAAAAACTTTCCGCACAAAACAATCAACGCATATTTTTAAGGCAAATGTTTAGATATCTTACAACTACAAAGTTTTGTATGCAATTTGGTATTGATAAGAGACATGCAAGGTATGAATTGATTTGAATGATCCCAAATTCCCAACAGTTGTATTCAAATTTTGCTAGCTGTCCTAATTCAAAATATTAAATTCATATATAGGAATCCTAGAGATCTCATTTCAAAGAAAGTTTTGATTTTTGATACTCTCTCTCTCTCTCTCTAAAAAAACAAAGAAAAGAAAATTTCAAAGGGAGCTAATATATAAATGTCATTATTAATATCGTCATTAAATTTATTTTGTTATAAATATCAAATGAGTTATTATTCATATTAATAATTTTATTATACAATTTATTTTGTATAATATGTTTATTATTTAACTTAAGCAAATTATTATTCACATTAATGATATTTAAATTAAATAATAAAAATACTGTATAAAATAAATTACATATTAAAATCCATAACATTAATAATGATTTATTTAACTTGAATAATAAAATTCATATCTATAACAATATTAATAATAATATCTCTCTAACATTTAGTTCATCAAACATGCAGGAAAAAATAAATAAATATTTATGATGATATTAATAGAAGTATCTCTCTGACATTCCGTTCGTCAAACATGCAGGAAAAAGGAACAAACAAATGTTTATTTCGTTTCATTGTATTATCATATAGGTCCGAGTCTACTTCAACCTCGTCAAACACTTTTGGGGAAAAAAACACAAAAGAAAGAACAGAGAAAAAAAGGTTTGAAGGACTCAACTCACGCGAGCAATATCTTATATCTCCGCTTTTTATTATTATTTAACTTGAATAATAAAATTCATATCTATAACGATATTAACAATAGTATCTCTTTAACATGCGGTTCATCAAATATGCAAGGAAAAATAAATAAATATTTATGATGATATTAACAACAGTATCTCTCTGACATCCCGTTCGTCAAATATGCGGGAAAAAAGAACAAACAAATGTTTATTTCATTTCATTGCATTACCATATAAATCCGAATCTACTTCAACCTCATCAAACGTTTTTGAGAAAAAAAAAACACAAAAGAAAGAACAGAGAAAAAAAAGGTTTGAAGGACTCAACTCACGCAAGCAATATCTTATATCCCCGCTTTTTATTATTATTTAACTTTAATAATAAAATTCATATCTATAACGATATTAACAATAGTATTGCTCTAACATTCGGTTCATCAAAATATGCAGGGAAAAATAAACAAATATTTATGATGATATTAACAACAGTATCTCTCTGATATGTTGTTCGTCAAACATAAGAACAAATAAATATTTATTTCGTTCTATTACATTACCATATAAATCTGAGTCTACTTCAACCTCATCAAACGTTTTTGAGAAAAAAAAAACACAAAAGAAAGAACAGAGAAAAAGAATTTGAAAGACGCAACTCAAAAAATATCTTATATCTCCGCTTTTTATCCTCTTTCCTGGCGAAGGAAATGCCCACAGCGTAGGCACCAGGCACCCATATTAGAAGCTGTATATACTTAAATAATTTTGATGCATGTATCAATCAATGAATGCATCAATCAATGAATGCATGTGCACGTCTATGTAAAACAAATAAGCAATTGACTCTGTTATATGTTATATTGGCACACGCAAACTGCTGGTTAGCACGTATGGAACTGATAAGTTGCAAAGTATGCTTTAAAAGAGAGATTAGTTGAGGATGCTTATTTTGATAATTTTGATAATATATTTTAAATAAATTCAGAAAAAATATTAAAAATAGAAAATATTTTATAGACATATTCTTGAACTTATAAATTGATCGTATTTGAAATACAATTTAAGTTATATTTGTTATTTCATCGAAAACCGTTATAAATTGTATAAATTTTAATGGTTTTTTATGGACTATCAAATGAAGCTTAAACTGTATGAAATTTGAAACACAGTCAATCTATAAGTTCAAAAATATGTTTATAATATTTTTTCTATTTTTATTTTTTTTAATTTATTTGAAAACTCATTGCCAAGTTTGTTAAAATAAGCATCGTCAAGTGATCCCCTTTAAAATTTTGAAGTATTAATTTGCTCATCTTAATTCTTAAGGAAAAAAATGCATTAAATTTATATTTTTGACCTTATGAAAAAAAAATGAAATTCCCTGTTTTTCCATTACGATATTTTTTTTCTTAATATATATGCAACACTTGTTTCATCAAGGTGTTAATTGGATTACTCCCAAATGAAAATTCATGATCAGCTTCTCATCAATTAGCTGTAAATTTAAAAAAAAATTCCAGAGACAGTGTTTTATAGTTAAGCCCAATATAAGCAATGTTTTAAGGATTGTCTTTGTAATTACTACACAAAAAAAACTTCATCTATTAATGATAAAGGAATTGTATTCACCACACTTTTTTATTCACTTTCAATATTTTATGGCACATTAAGATATACCTCAAGATGAATAAAATAAAATATTATATGGCACATTAAGATATACCTCAAGATGAATAAAATAAAATATTACATGGCACATTAAGATATACCTCAAGATGAATAAAATAAAATATTATATGGCACATTAAGATATACCTCAAGATGAATAAAATAAAATATTATATGGCATATTAAGATATATCTCAAGATGAATAAAATAAAATTTTCACAAGAAAACCACACAAGTTATTTTTGTGCGCAATGACACAACTTAGCCGCCCACTATTAGATTGATCAGACACATCCATATTCCATAAGCAGTGAATAATAATATATATCTTTGCACTAACATGTTGAGTTGAGCATCTATCTATAAATACCAGTAACAGGAGCTATAACCAATCCTATCCATAAAATCTCTCAAATATTCAGAGCAATAAAAAGAGGAAATGGGTTCTGACTTGTTATTTCTAGGGTTTTTAGTGTTGATGGGTTTTGGTCCAATTATGGCTCTGTCCCAACTGAGCTCTGATTTCTACGCACAGAGCTGTCCAAATGCTCTCAAAATTGTCAGAAATCAGGTTCTAAATGCAATTAGGAATGAAACAAGGATGGCAGCTTCCCTCCTTAGGCTTCATTTTCATGATTGCTTTGTTAATGTGCGTTTATACATTTGAATAACCTAATAATAGATTATACTGTGTTGTTTTTATTTACTTTATCCTTTCTATGAATATGTATATATATATTATGCAGTATGACACCATACATTTATATGTTTCTCTATGCTTCAAAAAAAGAATAACCAATTTCTGTATCTTTTTTATATAGAAATAGATTTAAGTCATCCATCATGTACTCTTCAGCAAAGATTTTGTTTTAGTTTGAATATTTTGTGAAAAAAGTATATGAATTTTGCAGGGTTGCGACGGCTCCATACTCCTCGACGGAAGCGATAGTGAAAAATTGGCATTCCCAAACCTGAATTCTGTCAGGGGATTCGAAGTTGTCGATGCCATAAAGACCGCCCTCGAGAACGAGTGCAACGGGACGGTGTCTTGTGCCGATATCCTCGCCATTGCTGCTAAATATTCTGTACTTTTTGTGAGTATATATCCTTCAATACTTTTTTGATACATTTTGTTCAGTTTTTATAGGTCAAGTATTTGTTTGCCAAGAAGATCTTGGTCAACATGCCCTCAATACATATTTTTGACAAAATTACATTTTAAGATGCATTTTATTATCACTCAAAAATATATTCTTTTTAGAAATTCATGTTTTTATCGGTTGTCAGAGTGGTGGGCCCAGCTGGACAGTGTTACTAGGTAGGAGAGATGGATTAGTAGCAAATCAATCAGGAGCAAACAGTGGCCTCCCTGCTCCAACTAATTCCATTGACACTATAATTTCCAAATTTAATGCTGTTGGTCTCAACACCACTGATGTGGTTGCATTATCTGGTAAATTCCTATACATGTTCTTCTCCATTACTATCACCTTGTTAGGTAATTTAATTATGCAAGAGAACTTATTAATTAATTAACATGCACTAAAGATCATAATTCTCAAAACATGACTGCCCTTTTCTTTTTACATGTTTACAATTTATTGGTAGTCAGAAAATTTTTAAATGGGAGTCAAGTACTATATTAAATACTAATATTAATACAATGATTGTATAAATTACAACTATAGTGGTCATAATGGAATAATTTTCACAAAAATATGGGGTTCAAATATAAAAACTTTTAAAGAAAAAATGCATGTATAATATGAAAAATACCATTAACATATGTATAACTAGAAGAAAAAAAAATGGAGAACATTGCACCCCATTTTTTACACTTGGATCCGCCTATGAGTCTGATAAAAAGTCTTGCATGACAATATATATAGGGGGTCACACGATCGGTCGGGCCCGGTGTACGGTGTTCAGCAACCGTCTATTCAACTTCTCCTCCACCAGCTCAGTCGATCCGACACTCGACGCCACCATGGCCGCCGATCTGCAGTCGCTCTGCTCTACCGGTGACGGCAACACCACCACCGCGCTCGACCGTAACTCCACCGATCTCTTCGACAACCACTACTTCCAGAACCTTCTAAACCAGAAGGGGTTACTCTCCTCAGACCAGGGTCTCTTCTCCAGTGATGAAGGAATTGCCTCCACACAAGCACTTGTTGAAACCTATAGCAACAGCACATGGAAGTTCTTTTGTGATTTCGCTAATTCAATGGTTAAGATGGGAAATATTTCCCCTCTGACAGGGTCAGAAGGGCAAATTCGCCAAAATTGCAGGGCTGTTAATTAATTAATTAATTAATTAATTCGGAATAGCAGTTTGTGTCATGGAATAAGTAAGTTTGCATATATCCATGATAGTATGGATTCTAATTTTCTACTGCTCAATACTGCGCTATATTATATACGGACCGGTGGATTATAAAAGGGTTTCTTTTAAACTTACTTTTTACAAATCTCAACGTGATCGGACGGATAATATACTACAGTGCAGTGTAGCAAAGGATACAAATCCTGATAATATAGATTGGACTACTGTTGTCTAAGTATATATAACTAGTATCAAATGCAAAAATACTGTATGGTGAAGCTAAAGCAATTAATGAATGTATGTTTCTATATTTCGTGCCTTGTAGTGTTTGATAAGTTGCAACATGGAAACTGTTACCTATATATAGTCTATAGAAATGAGTTGAATTGATTTAATTGTTCCTGATGCACTGCATGTGAATATGTAATTAACTAATTATGGGCCTCAAATAGCATGGGGCGTTGATTGCTTTTTTTTTTTTCACCTCTCCTTTATTTTCGAAACATATCCAATTTCCCATAATTAAAACCCTTGAAAAGGAAAGAGGAGGAAAAAACACACCAAAAAAAAAAATCAAGAACAGTAACACATGGATGCTAAGAGCTAGCAATATAAAACGGAAAATGTTATAGAGATATTATTATTGATATCATCGATATGAGTTTTATTGTATATATTAAATGAGTTATTATGTATGTTAATAGTTTTATTATGTACAATATTTTTATTATTTAACTTAAATATTATTAATATGTATAATAATTCATTTAAGTTGCATAATGATAGTATTGTACAAAATAAGTTTATCTAATAAAAACATCAATATGCATAATATTTCATTTAAGTTGCATAATGATAATACCGTACAAAATGAGTTTGCATAATAACTCATTTAATATTTATAATTAAGTCTGTATCGACGACGGTATCAATAACCGTATTTATGTATTAGCTCCAATATAAAATTTATGAGCGAAACTTAACTCTTTATTAGTTGTGTAAATTAAAACTTAGACATCTTTATAATGCTTGTTTTATTTAGAACAAGTGGAAAGAAAAAGTTAAACATCATCTAATTATTTCAGAACTTTTTGTAAATCACGTTTTCTCGTGATCGTTTATGTTAGAGAATTTTTTCCATATTTTTTTCCCATGCGCCAAACAGTCATTTTTATCCGATATCAAGGATTTATGTTTCCAATTATTTGTAGATATCGCTAACTAGAATTCCACGCTCAAACATATTTAAGTACATTTCAGTAATTTGTGGTGACGTATTGAATTTAATGCACTCTTAAAGTTCTAAAAAATTTAAATTTAAATTTCGTAAAAAATATTTTTAAAAAAATAAACATCATTAACAGCTCTTATATAAAAAAAAAGTTCTTCAGCTTATCGGACGATCCCGATTGACTAGAAGTCGGTTCGTAGTTCTCTTGGAATAACAGCGGATCCGAGCGAGTAGCGGTCGTAAACTCGACGGTCGACAGTAACCTTTCCTCTTCTATTACATTTTTTAATTTTGAAAAACACTGCGTCGTTTCGACTTTGCTTCAACTCTCCGCGCGCGCGAATCCCCTCCATCGCCATGGCTGCCCCCAACCGACCTCCAAACCCTAATCCCCACCTTATAAACCCTAATAACCCTAGCAATCCCTTCGCCGCTGTTTCTTCTCAACGTCCCACAGCCACTCTCTTCACTGCCCGTCCTCTCAATTCCCCTTCTCTAAACCCTAACCCTAATCACACCATTCCTCATGGCATTCTCTATCCCATCTCCTCACGCCCCCATCCCACTTCCGTACAACCCTCCGCCGCCACCTTGCCAACCGTCGCCGGAGTTAACCCCACGGTGTATGCCCGCCCCACTGGTCCAGCAACTGCGCATGTGACAAGTCACGTGCCTCAGCATCAGCAGCATCAACACCGATTTGCATATGCTGGATCCGATGTGCAACACCATGTGCGGCCGACCCTGTTGCCTTCTTTTGCTGTGCCCAGAACAGCAGGACCCTCAGCTCCTCCTCCTTTGAAGGGAGTTCCAATTGCAGGCCATGCCAAGGTTTCCTTCTTTCCCTTACGGCATGTTCTATCACATAGCTTCTAATTGTATTTGAAAACCATGGTCATAGGAAACCAAATTATTGATATCAAGAAAGAAAATATGGATAGAAAAAACCATGAAAAACCATAAATTTATGAAGAAATGGGCGTCTAATGGAAGACCATGGGAGACCATGAACTCGTTAAAAGTGTGATGATATTGCATACAATTGATTGATTATACAAATTCTACGGTTTTGCATAATTGTGGGCAAAGATTTATTAGAAAATAATTTTTGTGAAAAATATTTACTTAAGGAAAATAGAAGTGATTTTCAATTATTATTTAGATTTTGTGAAGTTGATTGTTTTGAGTTCATTAATTTTGTGTTTCTTATATTATGAGGTGTTGAAATATTGTGTAGACAAGCAAACAAAAGTTCAACTTCAGTAGGTTAGTAATTTGTTTGTTCTTTATAAGCCAGGGAGTCGAGAGCATTTTGAATTCTACCTAATGTACTTATTCTCAATGCGAGTTTGTACAAAGGTTGAGTTGAGAGTAAAATGCATCTGAATTATGTTTTTACTTTTTTTCAACATTATTAAATGCAAGACGTACAAAGAGTTACAATGGTTCTTTAGATAAATTGTTGTAACTTTCTGAACCAGAGAGAGAGAGAGAGAGAGATTTGATGCAATTGCAAACCAATTCAATTAAATGTGATAGGGATATGATTCATTTCCAACCCCATTAAAACCTACCATGAAAACAATTTCTTTTGGCTAATTTTACTAGACATGTTTTGATTGCACATGGTACTTGAATGCCTGTTGACTTATGAAAGCAGAATTTGGGAAAACCAAACTTTCTGTGCCCAGAGCTATCAAAAAAACTTGTCATTGACATTTCACGGAGTATTGTTTGTCTCAAAAATTACAACTCTGGGCATGACTAGTAATTGCTATTTCCTTCAAGCAATCTAGCAAACAAATAGAACAATATGAGTTCCTTCTTCAAAAGTTAAAACATAGAACAAAATGAGTCCATTTTTCAAAAGCTAATAATATAAAAATCAACGTTACATGGAACTTGATATTTCTCAGGCTCAAACACTGCCGACTGTTGCACAGACTCTTGAGTATGCCATGGCTAGAGAGAGGTAACCCTGTTCTCTCTTTCCCAATTCACCGTCCCTCCCATAAAAAAGAAATATACTATTTCACTTATCTTGATATATTGATATTTGACATTGCAGGGAAATAAAAAGAGATGACACGTTCATAATGATTAATGATCGGAAGGTAAGGTGGTTATCGGCACAGTTAATGGATATTTGTTATCCCTAGTTTACCTGTAGAAGCCCGTACCAAAAAGCAGATAGTTCAAAAACAAAACATGAGGAGCATCTTTTGTCCATACTGCCTTGTAAAGGTTTGAAATAGGTCAACTGTATTAAAGGATGAAAAGAAAATGCCACCACTTTTTTCTGCACTAAGGTGCTGGCAAGATATTCTTACATTTTAATTTATTATCTTTTCTTGGTGAAATTGAAGGTGAGACTGACAGATGGAGAGCCATGCTCCTTATATTCTCTTAGCCGCTCTTGGGTTAGAAATGGCGCACCCCATGAAACTCATGTACTTAATTTTGTCGCCTTATTGTTCTTGATTAATACCTTTCTTATTGTTACATATATAGAAGAGGCTGTTTGGATGGGCATTTGGGGTTTCATGAGCTCAATGTTAGACCTGTCTAATTTTCTACAACTTATCCTACAATTTGTAAATTTAGTAGTTTAGATTCAAGCCATTTTGCCTCGGTCAATTCTAGGATATCAAGTTAAGCCTTATTTTATCACAACATGCCTCAATGAAGCCCAATTGCGTGAAGCCCATGAGTTTTATTGCTTGCCTTAACTTTGGGTCATGCAATTAATCCTCAAATTTAGGAACCTTGCTGCAATCAGTGCACCTAGATTCCATTATGCCTTAGTCAACCTTCATTTGTAACTTAACCTTCAATAAGCCAACCCTGAATAAATCAACTGTCAGTTGTGCTATTTTGAATTATTCAAGACTTCGTTAAACCATGTTTTGATTGGTGGATTCTAAATGGTGTATTTGGGCATGAATTTAAAACTAATATTCTATCAACTAGCTTAATCTGTGAGCAGAAATCTAAGTCCCTAAAAATTGAAAGAAAGGTAGTAATCAGTACTAGACCCTATTGTTCTGATTTTCAGGATGTGTGGTGGGGAGGGATTGATATTTACATTTGTTATCATTTTTACGTTTTTCTGGCTAACGTGTAGCTTATATATTTGATCAGTCAAGCTATGGAAACAATGAAAGAATTCTACCTAGGCCCTTGCCAGCTTCTTTTGCGGATTCTGATGAGGTAAAAAATGATGAAAAAGACCAGGAAGAAAATGAAGATGCTGCTAATGATGAGGTTCATTCTTCTTCTTCTTCTTTGGATTCCTTGTTTCTCCCTGCAAAGTCTCAAATTCTAATGTATTACACCTTACAAAAATTGAGCATCTTTGCAAATCTTGAAAATATATATGATAATGCTTTCTGTATTTTCTTAAACGACCCAAAATGCCCTTTCTTTATTAATATTTAATAATTGTCGATATCTTCAGTAACACATTTTGCTTTTTTTTTATTTTTTTTCCTCCCATATATTCTGTGACTGACCAGCATTAGATCCTTTACTGTCACTGTATATACAGTACTTGCTAGCTAGCATAGTCTTTTGGTTGGTTTTTAGAAAGTAAAGCTATTCAGCCTCTGACCTACAACAGGGCTGTCCTGGAATCATTATATTAGCAAACCCTTTGTAAAACACATGAAGAAGAATGATAACGAGTCACTGCTTCTGATCATGACCTTGCAGTACTGTTATCAAAAATGATAATCTGAGTTAGACTGAGAGCTGATTAATTTTAAATTTTGAAAGATTAAATTGAAAAAAGTCCTTTCATTTGAACCAACAACCTTTTATGTTTTAATTCAGGACGGAGCAGCTGAAGAACCATTTACGACACGTTCTCTATTGGAGGAGCACATAAAGCGCGCTAAACGGATTCGTGCCAAGCAAGTCTCTTTTTTGCATTTAATTCATCTCAAAACACTCACTATTATTTTAATAAAATTTTTGGTTACTGGCCCTAAGAATTGTAATCTTTCAAACTTGTGGTCAGAGGGTGCTGTACTTATCGTGGTTTGTAGAATTGTAGGGGTTTGTTTCAATGTTTATAATTTCAAATTTAGTTATTGTTCCTCTCTGGGATGCTTAGTATCCATTTTGCCTTTGAATTTAACCCATTTAGCTAAAGCTACCCTCTTGCCAAGGAAACACTAAGCAGTTCAAAAGAGAGTAAAATGATAAAGAGCGCTTAAACAAATCAATAAACCAGTAAAGGTTTGTGCAGTTGTTTGGCTTGACCTGTAAGGTACAAAATCCTCATATGCAATATTCTCATTGCACAGACTCATTACCGAATGATTTTTTGGCGCCATATTTTCAAAGTTCATTATCTTTGATATTTATTATTCAGGTTAACAAAAGAAAGGCTAGTAAGGATAAGGAGATACAAACAGAGATTAGCTCTCCTCCTTCCATCTACAGAGCTTGCCAACAATAATATCCCTGGAAAATTAGAGTAATTAAGTCTTATTTCTTTTAATGTATTGATGTAGGCAATTTTTTTTGTGGTAACTTTTTACTTGGATTTTGAGGCATGTACAGTGTGTATTGTACATGATTCCTTGAGCACTACGGTGCATTAATCTCATGCCATATCGGTTAGTTATAGGTCACTTGGGTAGTTTGTGAGAGGAGAGGGATAACGAGTGAGAGCTAGAGAGAGATTTAGCAGCAAATTTGTTTGTTTTGGATGTCTGTAAGACTGTAACATTACAACTAATAAGTTGGTGAAGGGAGGCAAAATTCTCATCTTTTCAAATCCTGTTTTCATTGGCCTTGATAAAGCCATTTCCTTGGTAGATCTCTCCAATGCAATTCTGGTTCATTCATTGTTGCTGGTACAAGTCTTGCATTGGTTAAAATTTAGGCTATGTTGGTAAACACATGTAGCTTGCACCCATAACTGCACAATCTAAATTGTTCTCAAATGGTACTAGACTATGAACACCTCCATTGTTTATTTGTATCGTGATTTAGTCTTATGATCTAAGTTTAATCATGGAATTCCAGCCTTTATTTTTATGAAATATTGTTGGTGCTCCTGTTACTGGACCGTACATTTCTTTGTTTTGTCTAGTGAATCAGAGGTCCAGACTCCAGAGCCAGCTGGGGACTGATGTGAAATCAGGTGTAGTTGCTAGCTGTCAATTTTTTTATGTTTTTTTTTTCACATTATAGAATTGGATCGGTTCTGAGTTCTGACTCTGATGATAGATTGGAATCTTTTCAGGTTGAAACCCAATCTTGATTTGATGATATACAAAATGTAGACAGGCTCAGCTTCCAACCGCTTGATATTTAACTTCTACTCCGGATTGCTTATGATATATATTTTTTTTTCTTTTTTAATTTCTTTCCTTAAAAAAAATGAAGTCTCTGCAAGAACTAGACACACAAGATGACAAGAAAGGTTCTTATCTGTCATTAAAAATAGAAAAAAAAATGGGACATGGGTCCTTTTTTTCAATAGTTGAACATTGTCAATTATTTTAGCATCACATCATATCACGTTATCCGTCCATAAATAATAAAGAATGATTGTACGGTTGTACCTGGAGATTCAGGCCTGAAATCCTGTATACAATTTAATAACAAATAAGAAATTAGTTTGGACTTTGAACTTTAAGGTTCTATAAATTTTCAAACTTTGTTCATCATCAAACTGTATGAAATTCATTGGCATGTAACTTTGTAACTATCAACTACTTATGAGAAGGCATGACAGAAATAGAGGTTAAGACTTTTGCTGAAATGGAAATTGTTGCATAGTTATATATATGTCATTATAATCATGATGACAGAATAATTATAACGTGTAATTTGATCCTCTGTCAAGCAATTCATATATCTGAAACCAACTCCTCAAAAGGTCATATAACATTATGATATTATATTGTTTTCAATTCGAATCATTGTTGAAATTAGTTATTTTTTTATTAAATCAAATTAATTTTTAAATGTTTATAAAGGACCTAATTTTTCAAACCTAATTATTTTTTATTGTAATTATGATAACAAACACGGACTCTACTAAATTAATATCTGTAAGAAGCTCTAACAATAGTACAGAAATTTTTTTTTTTAATATAAAGGCTCTCATTAATTCTAACATTTATTTTTTTAATGTCTCTTATAAGACTTAAACCCACGTTTTTTCATAAAAAGATGAGACTTATTACCACTATGTTAGATCCACATTTCAATAGTACAAAAAATTAACAACACAAAAAGAGAGGGGTCCAATTAGAGAGATTTAGGTGACAAATAAATTATAACAATAATTATGTTTAAACTTATAAATAATAAAATTAATTGGTTGGATTTATTTATATATCATACAAATTGATTTTTGGTATGCATTAACATCTAATAAAAATGATAGTCTATAATATTATATCCCAACTCCCTTTCATAATAGCAATCGATACGAGGTCAAAATCATATAACTTTTTATATCTATGTAGTTAAGATGATACGAAACATATTAATAATTTAAAATTATTAATTTAAACATAAATTAAAAAGTTAATATTATTTGACATTAATAATCATTGACATTGATTTTCTTCTTAAAAAAAGATATATCTTGAAATATTTATTGCCACCAAACTATATATGCATCCAAAAAAAAAGGGGATGCAATTAATGATCCAACCAAATTGTTGGACCGCAATTATTCGGATAGGATCCAATCTAGTTTATACTAGATATTTTCTCAAGTTTTAACTTAAATTTCAAATTCTAAATGAGCATGCAAATTGACATGTAAAACATATTAATAATGATGATGATGATGATGATGATGATGATATGTAACCAAAAGCAATGAAGTAGTTCTGGGCTGTCTATCAAGTCAAGATGGTACCAAATTTTATTTATTTATTTTTGGACTCCCATAAAAAATATAAAAAAATAGATGGAATCCAGCCGAAATTATTTCTTTCAAAATTTATTCAGACCATGAGACAGTCCATTGTGGACATGAACAAATTTGAACTTACCACATGGTTTTGTTGATCCATCTTATCTTTAGGAAGTAATACATATTAAAAATGCTACAAATTTAGCTTATCATAGCTCATAGCTTACTTGTATTTTATCCAAATGTAGCTTGTTGGTTGTGAATTAATTTTGAATTGAATTAAAAATTTAAGTTATAAAGTATGTTTTACAGTTTAAAATATCCGAGGTATGAATAAAAAATGTAGTCGTCACTTTTTTTTTAAAATAATTATCACAAAAAATATACTGATTAAAATTTTAAATAATTGCTTTGATTTTAAATAAATAGTACTCCACGTGACATGTCAACTTACATCAAAATAAAAGTACATTACATGCATATCTACAGTAAACATGTAATATATATATTTATATATATATACAAAGGAGGGATTTAATGTTCATGGTTATTGATATCTTATCAATGATTATTAAATTAAATTTCAAATGATTATTTATTAAACTCTTAAATAACAAAACTAATTAATCGGATACTTTGTATATATCATACTACATAGATACACAAAAAATTATATCATGTAAACTTTATTTTAATATGCATCAAACATTAACAAAAATCGAAAATAAAGTTAAAATTCACTCTCTCGATAACTATCTAAATAAAGTTAAAATTTAGTAATTTTTTATATACGTATTATTAAAATAAATTAGAAAATATCTAACGATTTACATATATTAATTAAAATATAAATATTAAAATAATCATAAATATTAATAATCATAAACATTAAACATTAGATACTCTTTATATATATATATTTGACCAGCATTCAATCATCACAACGTGACAAAACAATGTCATTTTCAATAGTATTTTATTGATTGAAGAGAGACACAACACACTCCCTATACGGATAAATGGCAGGATTGAAGAAATTCAGGTTAGACGTTATATCGTATAATATAACATATTATTTGTTCAATCGTATTATAATTCATAAAAATAAATTTAATTATAATTTATTTATCTGTACATTGTAAATATTATTGTGGTGTAGAAAATCAAAACTCTTCAAATTATTAGCATGATGAAATGGTATCAATATCATGTGGATTGGGATCTCCAAAATCCCAATCCAGATTGGTGGGATGCAGTTGCATTGGAATTTAGCTATCAACATTCAAGAATCTTTCTTAAAAGCATAAAATTTATAAGGAGTGGATATATATATAACGTTATTAATATTGATATAATTATTTATATTAATAATTTTATTATACAATTTAGTTTGTACCGTATTTTTGTTATTCAAATTAAGTGAGTTATTATTTAAATTCATTGATAAAATTACAGTAAATAAATTACATAATAAAATTATTAATATAAATAATAACTCATTTAACATAAATATTAATTCATTTAATGTGAATAATAAAATCGATATTAATAACCATATTAATAATAATATCTCCTCAATATTATTCAAATTTATATTCAACTACCCAAACTTATTGTAGTGTACTGTAACAAGGACAATTGTCAAAGATCGTTAGATTGGGACCCATAAATTGATTGTACAATATTTTTATTATTTAATTATTTAGATCAATGATATTTGAATTGAATAAAATATACTATACAAAATAAGTTGCATAATAAAGTTGTTAACTTGAAAAATAAAACCGGTTTCGATTATCGTATCAATGATGCTATCTCCTAAACATTTTCCTACTGAATATTTGAATTATTCAAATATTTGAAAGTTGGTAATTAAAAGAATTAAACAAATGGACAGGAGCAAAATGTTGACCCATCAACAGATACTTGCGTAATAATTTATGAAATTAATAAGAACTAGAAAATTTGTGCGCTCTGTCGATACGTCATGTAGAAAACTATCCGATCTAATTATTTACGGATATAATATTTTCACAAATAAAACTAATTTTGCAAGAATTTCGTCATATGATAATAAAAAAAATTACTATTTAGAAGCATTCTAATATATTAAACTAATTTAATAATAGTAAAATAATTTATTGAATCTAAAACAATACACTACTAAAAGATTTGTTATATTTCAGAAAAAATCAATGTAATATATATTCTCATTGTCAATAAAATATAATAAAACTAAAGTTTAAAGTGAGTAAAAAGTTTTTTAAGATAATCTTGATTTTTAATATAAATTTTAAAAGCAAATTAAAATCAAATGAAATAAAATTTAATTCCTTAAGATAACTTAATTGAATAAAAAATTTGAAGTCATTAAATGTAAAAAAAATCCTAAATAAATGAAATAAAATTTAAAATTAAAAGTTGAGAGGGAGAAAAGGTCAAAATTAAGCTCAATCCAAATGAAATATCACTTATGAAAATTTAAAGGAATATTAAACAAATTAAAATATGGTGTTTAAACAATAAGTTTGTCATTCTAATATAATGACAAATTGAGTTTTTCATAATAATTCTTAACTGCATCTTTCTCACACACTTTGTCTCATCTCTTGTCTTTTTATTTTTATCACATTTCGCTATCATGCATCAATATCGTTGATCAACAATGATATACCATAGACTTAATATATCTTTCAGTTAGTGTAAAAAATAAGAATTATAACGGAGAAAAATTGAATTAGATTTGATACATAATTTAAAATAATACAATTAGATATCAGTTTTTTAACCATCCAATTTATATACCAATTTGTCAATCAAAATGAACAGTATACAAAAATTGAGTTCGTGTACAATTAAGTTGACATAGATTTAGTAAAAAAAATACATTCCAATTTTGTCATATAACTACTGTTGTTGCATAGTTGACATATATAATTGATGGAAATAAAATTTTTAATAAAAATCGTCAAATTAACTATACAATCTTGACCAATAAAAAAAGAAAACATAACATACTTATATAAGTTCGTGAAAAATAAAAAAAAAACTATTAGAAAAAAAATCGAGTCACTGTAACACGCTACTGTTATTAAGCACTATAGCGAAACAATAGCATGCTTGAGCATCTAGAAAAAAAAAAAGACCGTCGGAGGGAAAAAAAATCGAGTATTATAATACGCTATTATTACTAAAAACTATAGCACAACAATACCGCGCTTGAGAATTAATATAATTATAAAAGGAAAGTCTTAATTGCTATCTTCAATTTCCTTTGCAAATTGTAATTTCTCCATTAGATTACTCTATTATTGGTCACCTAATTGCACATGGAGACCGAGTTAAAAAATTAAAATTCTCTCATCTAATTGATGTAAATTTGATCGATTGAATCAAATATTGGAATTAAGGGTTTGACTCTAAATGGCGTCGAATAAAATTCATTTTTTTTTTCTCACTAGAAGCTAATTGATATTCCATTGAGGTTGCTAAATTTTATTGTTTAAAGTCTTCAAATCATGTCATATTAAATATTTTACCTACCATTCGATTTATTTATCTATCCTCATTTATATTAATCGGATGATTCTCGGATTATGCATATTTTTTTCTCATTAAAAGAGATATATTTGATATATCTAGAATGTAAGTTAAATTCAAATGAGTATAACTCTTTTGTATTTCTCTGTATGAAATATTGTATAACTAATTAAATAATTGTAATTATTATGTATATTTATAATGTTAATAAAAAGAAATTTATCTCAGTCCATAATTTATTTACAAATTTATTTTTATAAATTTAATTTCTTTAAATAAATATCTTTTTTTTAAACAAAGTCTAAAAAATAGCTCTAATAATAATATCTTTACAATAGTTGTCACGAAGACTAGCTAATTAATGTCAATGTGACGTGCATAAAAAAAAATAATTGCAGATATTGATGTCATGTCCGTTAAAATCAAGTGGAAATATGTTATTATATTTTTACATGATTACATCTACTTGTCGTGTATATTTATAAATTATAATGATGATAATAATAATAATAATTTTTTGGGAGCTGGTATATCAATATGATAATCGATACCGATTTTATTATTCAAATTAAATGAGTTATTGATTATATTAACGATTTTATTATGTAATTTATTTTTATAATACTTTTATTATTCAATTTAAGTGGGTTATTATTCATATTAGTGGTATTTGAGTTGAATAATAAAAATATAATTAAATATAAGTTACATAATAAAGTTATTAATATAAATAATAATACATTTTACATGAATAATAAAATCAGTGTCGATTATGATATCTTTCAAACATGTTCCTAATTTATTTAGCTTATCATGATTAGAATTGTAATCAAATACTCCAAGGAAGCTTCCCTTGTTTTTTCTGTGTTTTTAAAAAAAACCAAAAATCACCTTGATAGTTGATTTTTCTAATATCTTAATTTTATGCAAAAAAATTTAGTAAATGAATAATTTGACTCATTAATAGATCAAAGAAACTATTTCAATTCTTTTTATAAAATCGATCAGACGATTTTTTATTGGTCATGGATTATGCGTGTATAATTTTTTTTAATTATGAATTGTAGGATAAGCAAAAATTTGATATTGCAATTGCTAATACAGGAAAAAATGTTACTTATATTTTTCTATCCTCATCAAATCATTTAAAATTTAGAATGTATAATATAATTTTATCTCTATAGAAAGTATTATTGGTTTATGTTAACCAAATATTTGAGGTCAAATAAGATAGCATATATGAAAATAGTTTAATGGTTATTTTGATAAACACTTTTTGACAAACTTGATATCAACGGTTATTTTGATAATTTGAAAAAATGTTAAAAATAAAAAAATTTATAGATACAATTTTGAACTTATAAATCAATTATGTTAGAATTCCATATAATTTAAGTATCAGTTGATAATTCATCAAAGACAATTAAAAATTATACAATTTACAGTTATCTTGATTTAATATTTTTTTATGAAATATCAAACGATACTTAAATTATATTAAATTTGAAACACAATCAATCAACCTATAAGTTCAAGATACGTCTATAAACTTTTTTTTTCTATTTTTAAAATTTTTTTAAATAATCTTTACAACGATCTATGTCTATAATTTTTTAATTAACTTTGACAATGAGATATGTCAAAATTATGATCCCTTCCCTTTTACATATTTATAATTTGATTGCAATTAATTACAAAATAAATAAAATAAACGAAGTTACAAAGAAGCTTCCTTGGTGTGACTAGATGAGTCTCTCAATCCACACCTTAATTATAAATTATAATAACATAGACATTACTCATTTTTATTTTTTATCTTGATTGAAACATCTATTTTCCTTGTTCACTAATTTCATTTTCTGGTCAAGATAAAAGACCAGAAAATTTATTTTTCCATATCCTATAAGCAGCCTAGATTGAGAAATTAATGTACACATAACATGACCACAACTGATCAATCAGAGAAATTTATGGGCATCTTATCTAGGAGAAAATTATTTTTTTCATTTATATTTCAAGATTTAGAACTCATATGTCAAATCAAAACATTGATTTTTTTTTTTGTGTATTTTTGATGAGAGATTGTTCATGTTAAATTTTGTAATTTTTGGAGTTTATTTTGTACTGAATTAAGATGTCAAATTAAGAATGAATTATTAAAATAAATAAATAAATAAATCATGATTAGATTCTTTTTTTTACTATATGATCTAGTATAAAATGAAATAAAAATCATAAAATTTAGATACATGTATCTATCATAAAAATATATAAGATAAATTGATCGATTTAAATATTTCGATTTCAAAATTTAAAATATAAATAAAAAATAAGTTTTTGACATTTTAACACACAAAAAATGGTTTTCAAAAATAATGTTTTTTCCATGTACCCTATATAGGGATGTCAATGGGTCGGGTCAATTTGCTATTATTTTAATATTATTTTTTATCCGACCCGATTTAACTTGGGTCAAAATTCTTTGACCCGTACCCAATATATTTGGGTCATAGGTTGACTTGAGTAAGTTGATAAAATATTTAATAATTATTTTTAATATTTTTATGCAATTTAATCTTAATTAGTATATAAATAAACATTGATTAGTGTAAAAATTTCAAAATTAAACCTAAAAAACACAATTTTTCGGATTATTTCGGATCGACCCCAACTGAAACAAGTCAAAAAATCTTGACCTACACCCGACCCATTTCCTCTCGGATTATTTCGGATCGGGTCGGATAAAAAATTAACACCTCTAAATCTTTATACATGCATTCGGTCATACCCATGCACAAGTAGATAAGTTAGGCAATAAATATCAAAATAATAATATCACATACCTTCTTTATTATATAGTTATATTATGTTGTTACAATATAGAAAAAATAGTCAATTTTATAAAATTTAAAATTTCCGTGCCTTCATTAGAGAAACTATTTATTTAGAGATAAAACATATGAAATCTAAATATTTTGGCGACAGATTTCATCAAAATCAAAGTTTACTTGAGAAATATTAATCCAAACAAACTACGCACAAAAATTGTTCTTCATAAACTATTTAAACAAAAACTTGCGAAATCGGATTTATTTGGAGCCTAAATTCATCAAATCAAATCTCAGATAAAATAATATATATGATCATAAAAGAATTGAAAAATACCGAATACCTACAATGCAAGAAATCACAGAAATTGTATTTTTTTTTTTTTGAAAATTTATGATATTAGCTTTAAAAGCGCCCCACCTATTTTTCTAAACTTGAAGAAGTATACCTACATATATAATTCTTATATTTATTGCTTATTAATAAAAAAAATGACATATAGAGCAAGATTTTATTAAAAAAATGTCAATAAATTTCACAATTTATACATCACATCAAAATATTTTTTTAAAAAATAAAAATTTCCATTAACTTCGATATTTATTTTTTTAAAATATTTTTTATAAAATTTAAATCTACATCTTTTAATAAAAATATAAAATTTACTATTATTATATCAGACTTACGGCTCATATATCGAGATATTTAATAGCCACAGAAGAAAGAATTAAATTATTAATAACCATAAAAAGCGACAATACCAAAAAAGTGGGACTAGAAACATAAAAGACATAAATTAAATCAAACAACTTCTTGTACCTTTTTTTTGGAAACACTTCACCTACCAAATTTATTTTGCATTGAAGACACAAACAAACTCATGAGATTTTTATATGTATTTACATCCGCCGTCATATTTTTTTTTAAGTACAAATATATCATAATTTTTGAGTTTATATTTTTTAAAATGAACAATTAATTTAAAAGATGAATTTGACAAAAAATATTTGTAATTACTATGATGAATATTATAACGGACGGCACTGGAATTCGTATTCTCGCTCTCATATCAGTTTTGCAATTTTAATTTATTTTACTGTTGACGAATTTGTCAAAAACTTCAGTTGAAATTTATGTTTTCAGGAGAAAAAGAAACAATTTTTGTTGAACGCACATTTTCCCCTCCAAAATAACTCCCAATCTGCCATTCCACATGTAATTAAATTTTTCAGCTCAAATTTCATTAATGAGATTGATTTGCAATTTTCAATTCATTTAACGCGCTTTTATATGCAATTTTTAAATGACAGCACCTGCCAGATGTAGGTTTTATAAAAGCTGGAGATATAATTGTTATTTTGACAATGTTAATAATATTTTTTAAATAAATTTAAAATAAATTTTAAAAATAGAAAAAAAAGTTAATAGATATATTTTTGAATCTATAGATTGGTTGTGTTTTAAAGTTCATATAATTTAAATATTATTTGATGTTCCATAAAAAATAATCAAAATTATATAAAATTTACAACGGTCTAAATTTAACGGTCTTTAATGAAATATCAAATAATCTTTAAATTATATAAAATTTGAAAATAAACAATCTATAATTAAAAAAAATATTTATAAATTATTTTATTTTTAAGAATTTTAAAAATTATTTATCAAAATTATCAAAATAATAGAATTCAAACAATCCCTCCCTCTATAAAATAAAATCATATCCGGTGTAGAGAACCGAAGAACAACAGCTGCAAAAGAAATCATCTCATGGTCACATACCTAAAAAGGATACATAATAATATACAAACATTTCAGGGGCATAAACGCAAAAAAGAAAATCCCTATTACGAATATCAATTCTGGACCCGACCCGACCCGACCCGACCAGACCCGATATAAATAAGGCCCCCCCTCTCTCTCTCTCTGATATCCGTTTCTGTCGGATTTCCCTCCATTTTCATCCCACTACCGTTTCACATCTCACCAAAACATTTTAATTCCTCCTCTGTTCTCTCGTAGAGAGGGAAGAGAGAGAGCAAAACAAAAGGGGGGGTGAAGCTAATCGGAATCAATTGAGAGGAGTTGTGGGGAAGTCTGATCGATTTGAAGTTAATGGAGGGGAGCAAAGAGGAGGATGACGTGAAGGCGCCGCTTCTGACATGGTGGAGGAACAACTCTGTGAGGAGCATGAGAGGGGAATTCGTCGCTCGGTTGCCGGAGAAGGTTCGTCGACTCGTGGACCCGGAGCAACCGTCATCCGTGGACCTGTCACTCGCCAAGGACCTCGACAATGGTGCGTACCTCTCTCTGTGATCGATCTTTCTATTAATTTTTTGTTAATGTTTACCTGCATTCATGTTCGAGCTTGTCGTCGATTTCATGGTTTCTAAGTGCTAGTCTTTACATCCTTTTCTTTTAGTTTTTCTCTCTCTCTCTCAATTTTTCTGAAAAATTAGCTGCCTCCGTTGCTCCGTGAACTCCGTTACAGTATCGATGTCAGATCTTTTTGAAATCTAGCTTTAATTTTGTGTTAGTATGAAATTCATTGTTTGATAAATTGATAATGACTCTTATGTCAAGGAATCTGCTCTTATGAAATTCATTGTTTCTGTTCTTCCGCAGATGTTCTGTGACCATTCCTTCTTTCTTTCTTTTCCTTTTTTTTTCCCTAATTTTAGTTCCTTTAACGTTGGTGGATTTCGGTTCCTTTCTTATTTCTATAATGATGTTTGTGCGGAGCTTTTGAATTTTGTGTTGATATCTTTTTTTTTTTTGAAGTAGTTGTGAAATTTTCAACTGTAAGAATGTAATGTCTCCAAAGTTTTATTTTGAGAAAGAAAAAGATGTCTTTGAAATTTTTAAATTTTTTTTATTTTCTTGGAAATTGGCATGGTAAATTCTCTCTCTGTTTTTTTTTTGTTTTTTTTTACTTTTTTAGCTATTCATCATTGCAATATTATTTAAAATCTGGTTTTTCTATACATTTATCATGTGCGTAGTGGAAGAAAAAGAAGAAACAAAATCAATTGAAGATAATTTCTATTTTATCTTTCCAATGTTTCCTTTTTTTTTCTATTTACAATTAGAATTGTATTAGTTCCCATAATTGTTGGATTTGTTTTGCTACAAAAGAAATTATTCCTGTTTTACTTCTTTCTTTTCTTCTTCTTTTATTTCCTGTTTTCCTTTTGATTTCTTAGAAACCAGAAAAGTCCACATAAATTAAATGAAAATTACAGAGTAAAACAGAGAAATTCATAAATTAAGAGACAGGGACGTGATTTGTTTTATTTCCTATTTTCTTTTTTTTTTTTGCAAAAATTACAGAGAATTCATAAATTAAGAGAGGGACATATCAACATTTTGGTAATGTTGAGCCGAACCCTTACGAATAAAAAAAGTACGATATATTAAAGAGTTAATAGGTAAATATGAAATAAAGAAAGAGTTGAATGATATATATGATAATAATTTAATAGTATGATGAATAAATAACCAAAAAAAAAAGAGCTAGTGGAATTTGTTTTAATGCTTTAATAAAATTACACTACCTGAACATGAGAGCTTACCATATAAATAGTCAACGAAATAATAATATGAAATTAAATAATTAACCTATCCAAATCATCAGGTACTAGTGTTCAAATTGAGAAAGGTATGTGAAAGTCAACCATTCCATGAGAAAAAGAGCCAAATTGGGAGTTCCTATTTTCAAATTCAAAATTTGACAAAAGACTTGAATGTTTTGTTAGTTGGCAAAACTAAAATTAGCTACTAAGATTGACACATCAAAAGCTTTACATTGTTATTGGTGATTAATAATTTAAAAAAAAAAACATGTATAGTGCATTGAAGGATCCTCAAACTTTCCCTTTAACATCTCAAATTCTTCATAAATGGAACAATTAACAATTTAAAACATAGGAAAAATCCATTTCTTGTGTAGCTAACAATTGCAATTTTCTACAGGAGAGAGAGAATATTATGAGAAACAATTTGCGACCTTACAGTCGTTCGAGGAGGTCGACTCCATGAACCTAGGAAATGAAATAGATGAGGCAGGAGACTTGGCAGAGCAAAAACAGAGCGAATTCGCTATGCGTATATCCAACTATGCAAATATTGCTCTTTTGGCCTTGAAGGTATGTACCAATTAATTCTCTTGGCCGTACCATGTAAAGATAAAAAGGATGCGAGCTTTTGTGTTTCCGTCTTGTTTGCTATGCACATGAATGCGCATTAAGACTATAAACCGTATATGATATATCCGTTCGTTGTGTATTAATGAGATTTACATGTGTGGCATTTCCATAAATCACCTCTGAAAAACAATGATATATATGTAATGAATTGCAGATCTATGCTACTATAAGAAGTGGCTCAATAGCTATTGCCGCCTCGACACTCGATTCCTTACTGGATTTGATGGCTGGTGGCATCCTTTGGTTCACACACTTGTCCATGAAGAATATCAATGTATACAAGTACCCGATCGGAAAGCTGCGTGTACAGCCTGTTGGCATTATTGTATTTGCCGCTGTCATGGCTACTTTAGGTATGCTTAGACGGTTCTTTTTATTTCCTCTACATAAGTTGATATTTTGAAATTTGAACGAGTGAAGCTATTTGAGAGCAGACTATACTCAATTTCCATATCTGTTTGCTGGTACTTGTAGGTTTTCAAGTGCTAGTGCAAGCAGTGGAGAGATTGATAGAAAACATTGCTCCGGATAGAATGACTTACATGCAGCTGGTCTGGCTTTATTCGATCATGCTTTTTGCAACTGTCGTTAAATTTGCTCTTTGGCTCTATTGCCGCACTTCTGGCAACAAGATTGTTCGTGCATATGCCAAGGTGAACACACATTTTTTCCATCTCTCTCTCTCTCTTTCCTATTGAAAAAATACACACCCAACTTCTTTACTCTTCAGGATAGAAAAAAATGTATTATTGCAAATTACATGAGGGTTCCAAAAGTATGATCCATTTCCCATTTTGGTTTCTGAAGTTTTGAAACCTTTCTATTTTGGTTCCTAGACATACTAGATTGGGTTGAAGCATCATTGTGATGCCTATGTATTATGTGTAGAGCCTTTTATAATGTAAAACAAAATAACTTGCATGAGTTCTGTTACAGTGGGAGACAATATCAACCAAATGGTACAAATATTGTACTGGTCAGAAATAAGGATTCTCTTCCTCCATCATTGCTATTTGGGGTTTTGTTAGCTGGACTTGGTACCAAATGTCTAAGCTACCAAAATATAATTTTCTGAAAGGGTAAGAACACCAAAAAGAAAAAAAGAAAGAAAGAAGAAACAAACAAACTTTCTTATGGTCTCTTGTGTTATCGTAATTATTTTTTTTCTGAATGATAGGATCATTATTTCGATGTGGTGACAAATGTCTTGGGCCTTGCTGCGGCTGTGTTGGGAGACAAATACTATTGGTGGATTGATCCTTCAGGGGCTATTGTTCTTGCTATTTACACCATCACAAATTGGTCAGGAACTGTCTGGGAAAATGCTGGTAACATTCTAAAGACCCTTGTTGGCCCGAATCTTGATGTGCTAATTAAAAATTAGGACCAAACTTTCCTGTTCACTGAGCACAGTACTTGTTTGTACCGATTAGATCTCAAACGGTACGTCTTTCGAGTTGCCTTTAGATGGTGTTTATTCGATCCTTCTGTGTTTATTTTAGGTTTTGTTCAAGGAATAGACCCTAAATAGTCAGATTTTTGTGTTCCCTTCTTATTGTAATTCAGATTAACTAATTTCTTTTAACTAATGCAGTATCACTAGTGGGTCAATCTGCTCCACCGGAAATGTTACAGAAGTTAACTTATCTTGTGCTGAGGCACGATCCCATAATCAAGCGGGTCGATACAGTACGGGCTTACACCTTTGGTGTGCTTTACTTTGTTGAGGTATGTTAATAGGTACCAGATTTTAGTACTTCACTATACTCTGGCAAGACCTGCCGATACGGTGCAATTGCTAGCAAATACAATTTTGATCTCCATATATTACATACAACTTTAAAAGCATTGCTAAAATGTGTAAAGAGCAAAACAGATGAAGGTTTAGTTAATATGAAAAATAGCCTTACAGAAAATCCCCTACAACAAAGAGCTGATGTTGTATGACTATATTGCATTGGAACACATCCCACTAAAACAGGATTTTATTTTATATACTTCCTATTGATTGTTTACAATGCGTTTATCCATTTTCTACAACAAAAGGTAGCAGAGACTAGGTACTGAAGTTGTACAAAATGGGAATTGAGGGACTAAAATAGACAGAATCATCAAAACTTTAGGGACTAAAATAGACAGAATCATCAAAACTTTAGGGACTAAAATAGAAAATTGTAGGTACTTATTACTTAAGCACTATTTTGTAAATGTTTCTTGTATAAAATATTTTTTTCGCCTGATTAAGTTACTTTTCCTTGTATATGTGATAATAGGTAGATATAGAGCTTCCAGAAGATCTGCCATTGAAAGAGGCACATGCAATTGGAGAGTCTTTGCAAATCAAAATTGAAGAGTTGCAAGAAGTGGAGCGTGCTTTTGTGCATCTTGATTTTGAATGCACCCACAAGCCTGAGCATTCCATTCTTAGCAAGATACCAAATATAGACACATGATAGAGTTTGCTGAGAGCCCTTATGTTTAGTTTTAATTTCATTCAAAGTCAGTCACCTAAATTTTAGTTTTAATTTCAAAATGTTGTCTCAGATTGATATTGACATATGCTAAATCTTCCATGTTTTAGTTAGGAAAAAGAATCTGAGCAAAGGTGTATTGAGTCAGTAGTAGTAATGACGTTATGTGAATTTTTCTTATACTTATATGCATTGTATAGGTCAATTTATGTGTTTATGTTCTACTAGTTCGTTGGCAGGAACAAATAAGGTTTGTCTCTGGCCAGCACAAGCTGTCATTTATACATTCAGGGACTTTGTTGAAAGTGCCCAATTTATTAAATTTTCCAAATATTTGTGATTATAAAAGGAAAGAGATGTAGATGCTGCTGAGTAGATGTTATGTGAATTTTTCTTATACTAATGTTTGTGATTTCCGAACATTAGTGAAAAGCTCAGCACTCTTCCTGATAGTGTCCTAGCCTCCTAGGTTTATAGAAAAGAAAACAATGTGTTAAGAATCAGTCCCCCATGTAAGACTTTGGGGTTTGTTTGGCGAATCAAGAAATAACATTAAAAAAATATTATTAGAATAATAAAGTAGAATAGTAACGGAATAGTGATATTTGGAAGAATGAATAGAAGAGTGTTATTCTCAAATTATTCGGAAGAGTGAAAATGTCATTTGGTAAACAATTAGAAACTTTTTGCTATTCCGCACGCCGAAAATGAGAGCAAAATTTTCAAGTTGTTATTTTGTGTTTGGTAACTTCTTTCAGCCAGAATAACGCACGATTCTGCTATTTTGCATTGAGAATGAGTTGCCAAACATGCCCTTGGAGCTTAATTTACTGATGCTGAGGAGTTTATGGGAAGAGCCCATCTCTGTGCACTGTGCAGGATTGATTGATACTGGCAACTAATGCAACGAGCTTTTAGTACGCAAATTAGTATTGTGGAATTATGCGGAAATATTTGCTGAACGGAGTAAGACGAAAATTGTGAAAAAGCAGATAAGTTAATTGGGATTGAGTTGTGAATTATGTTGTAGTTAAACTTTTCCTCTTGATGCATTAGTTGTACGGAACAGGCGTGAAATAAAGTATTAGTATAAATCACGATGCAAATCAGACAGTACAGAAAATATTAGTACTGATAGCTCGATGTTAATGTTATTACCATATGTGGACTCCATCCTGAGAGTTCAATTTTTATTAAAAAAAATTGGAGTTAAGGGTTGTTCTATTAAAAAAAAAAATACAAATCATCTAATGTACCCGACGAATTTCAAATTTGAAAATAGTCAAGAATTTAAGATAGTTTGTATGATGCAAATGATACCAACACCGGAACAATATATCAGACCTTAGCAAATGAGTTCAAATACTTATTTTTTTTTGAGAAGTCTTGGCCAAGTGCAGCCCATTTTTTCCATCTCAGTGCAATTCAACATTGGTCAGGGTAATAATATTGATTTTTGGAATGACTCTTGGCTGCAAAATTCACTAAAGTATGAGTACAGTATCCTCTATACTTACACTACTAATCAGTATTAGTCAGTCAAGCAAACACACCACTTGAATGGGATCTTCACATAACTCAACCACTTTCACAAGAGGCTCAACTTCAATACCAAGAGCTTATGAATCGATTATCTCATGTGGTACTAAATCAGTAGCAACAGGATACTGTTGTCTGGAGAAGATCATTTGATGGGAATTATTCAGTCAAGTCATTTTACATGGCAATAATGCAAGGATCAGCTATTAATCAAATCATACATAGATTATGGCAACTTCAAGCATATTTAAGAGTGATGATCTTTATCTGGCTCATGCTAAGAAATAAGATCCTCACAATTGACAATTCGATGGCAAAAGGCTAGATTATGACAAATATATGTATTCTTTGCAGAGTGTTTGAGGAAACAGTTCAACACATATTTGCAAACTGTACATACACAACATCAATCAGAAGACAAATTTTAATTTCCTATCCAAACATGTCATTTTGTTCATATTTTCAGGCGGGTGATTTTACTCGGGTAATACTGTAAATAGGAAAAAAGAAGATAAGAAAACTACATGCTGTTCTTTGTTTTGTCGTTTGGAGGGAGAGTTATAGAATTTTTTAGCAGAAATCAAAGACATACAGCTCCTGACCTTTGAAATTATAAATGAATATAGAAGTTAGTTTGGAATAAATTTTACATAATAACACATAAATAGGACAACCAATAAATTTTCTTTTTTACCTTTTTCTTCTGTTTTCATTTCTTTTTAGATTTTAAACTTCTGTAATTTGATACCATTGGTGTCCGTTTAATGTAATTTGGAGGCATGACCTTCATTTTTCTCCTCAAAAAAAGATGGTCTGTGCGGGTTAGACACATAATTAATTTGTATATGTTATACTAATAGTGATGATAAAATTTTTACAATAGTGATCTGAATTGATTCAGATCCAGATTAAATGTATATGAAAGAAATGATATAACTTTTAGGAGAAATCTTTTAGAATTGTGTGCGCTTCATAATGATGGTTGGTAGTGTTAGAACATTTTTATTCTCGTAATTGCAGAAATCAAATTTATTTGTTACATCATTAATTAAGTTATTTTTATATATTAATTTCAAAATGTCCCAATTCATGTAATTATTAATTTCTTAACATAACAATATTTAAGATATACAAGAAAATAATTTTACATAATTTTTAAAAATAAAGTCTCACATCACTAATAAATGGATTATAAATATTGATATAATATTTCAAAAAATTTGTTATTAAAAAAATATTAAATATTTTAATTTTTTAAATTGTAATTATAAATATTATATCAACATTATATAAAAATATAGTTTTGACAGGTATAGGCCTATAGTATGGCAGATGTAATATGGCTCAAAAAAAAAAAAGTGAAGACGCAGCGGATCACCTTGGCTGCTTATATTTTTCCTGCGATACATCAGACCGCTTAAAAACCCTAGCGCAAAACCCCCTTCCCCTCCGCTACCTCCTACGCACCTTCCAGCTGCTCTTTGCTTTTCAGGAAAATAAAAAAGAGAGGTAAACGAACGAAAACCTAACAGAACCGTAACAAAGGAAACCCTAACAGCTGCTCCGCTATGATTGTCGGAGGTCAGAACCTCGTCTCCTCGGCGCCTGTTTTCTCTCACGATGGGAAGAAGCTTTTGGTGTGCACGGGTTGTACCGTCTCGGTTTTCAGCACCTCCACTGGAATGCTGGTATCAATCTCTAAACTTGAGAATCTCGTATTAATATCCATATTCTTCGTGTTTCTACTGCTCCCGAATTTAGTATTGAAAGAAAATATTGGTATAATTAGGTGGCTTATTATATTTGTTCTTTTTTCTATACAACCTGATTCCTTTTAGTGTAGCTTTGTTTCGTTGATTTACTGAAATCCAGCTATTGTAGAATTATTTAACTGGTGGAACGCATTATGAAACTGTCAAAGTCCCTAATTCTTTTTTTGCATATGCTGATTGTGTGATGCTACTGTTGATTATTATCTAAATATCAATCTAGCAATATTACAGAAGTTACCTTTCTCCCTATACCTTATTCCACATGCTTTAGTGTGTATTTTTGTAGACAGAATTCTATTCAAGCTATAATTCCATGTGTTACAGTTAACATCTAATGTTTGTTGAAATTTTAATCTTGGTGTTAGATTACTGAATTGGAGGGGCACGCTGATAGGGTGACTGCTATCGTTGTGGTTCCTGTGGCCGGTACAGTGGGTTCAAAATTTTCAAACTATTGCTGGACCTCTTCGCTTGATGGAATGCTTTTCTACTGGGACTTCTCTACACCAGATTTGTTAAAGAAAGTCAATGTGCAGCTTCCAGTTCATTCCATGGTTGTTATTTTTTCCCCTCTTCCCTCCTTCAAATATCTATTTTTTCCTTCTTTTTTCTGTCCATGCATAGAATTTTTCGTTGGCACCCTCAAGGTTTAAAATAGCATTTAATGGTGACAATACTTGCTTGTCTTGTATATGTGATATATTTACATATCTAAACACAATACCATATCTTAATCTAAATTCCACGTTACATAATATCAATTCTAAGCACAATGCAATGACAATTATGCCAAATAAGCAGAATGGCTCTATTGTTAGTGTGCACATAATTTGAAAAAAAAATTTAATATAAATTAGTACTTGTAATGTAATAAGATCATTACTTGTCAGAATGAAAGAACTGAAATGCCTTGAGGTTTGTTAATTTGCAGAATCAGCCTCAAATTTACTGATTCTTGGAATCAGACCCTTCTAGGACTTCATCAGGCTTTAATTGCTACTACTGAAAGACTCAAAAAATAATCTGACATTGCATCCATTAAACCTCAATTATGCACAACAGATGTGTCAATAAGACTTGTTTTGGCATTAACTTAAGGTTGTTATGGCTAGGGCTGGGACTAATGACTGTAGTAACCAATTAGCTAAATATGCACCTTGCACGTTTCAAACAAGTAATTAGGTTCCTTCACTTAATTTGTTAACATTGTCTCAGATTAACTACAGTTGCTTATTTATTTTTAGTATCTTTCTTATTTTGTTGTAAATTCTAAAAGGATAAGAGCATAATAAATTTGTGCACAACAGCAATTCAGCATCCTATCCACATATGACAAGGAAAATAGCAGCAACAAATTAGTAAAGTGGCAGAATTTTAGGCATCTGTACAAGATGGTTTGCATGGATGAGAAATAAAGTGTTTACATCATATATGGACCATAATAATAATTTTAGGCCTTGGATTAATAATATTAAAGGAAGACCCAATGAGTTTTAGTATAAAGAGGTCCCACAGAGAACTGCTGTCGTGATTTCAGATTTATCGTCCCCATTTTGTCACCACTTAATTGCATATTGTTGCACCAAAGCTTAAAAAGGCAGCTATACTCCACTTAATCACCGCTACCTGTAAGCTTCCTAAAAAGTTTCATGTCTTCATGCACTGTGCTTATCATAATTTCTTCAAAGGTTTTAGATATTTCCATCTTGTGTAAATCAAAGCTCCTTTGGGCTGTTTTGAGAGAACAAGGGAGGGGCATGGATGATGTTTCTTCAATTATATTGGGTGTATTTTATATGTTATTTGTTGTTAGGTGACTTCTTGTTTTGCAAAGGTTTTTGTAACGTATGATCATTTTGGACAATTCTACATCCTATGTGGTGTGGTTTTTAACGGTACAAGTATGAACAAAAAACCATCATAGAAAAAAAAATAATGGTAGCCTTTTGTTTCTTTGTAATTTCTGAATTGTTAGTACCTGATAGCTAAGTATAATGCAGGTCATTCCTAACATACAAAGTGCTTCTATAGGGAGCATCAACAAGGCATCCCAAAATCTGTATGCATTTGTCTCAGTGGAAGATGCTAATAGAAAAGACACGGATGTCAAGCATTTATGTGGTTTGATTAAGATTTATGACCTCACCAACTCCACCCGTGTTGGTGGTGTCCTTGCAGAGGTATATTTTCAACCCTTTCCGTGGTCACAACCATCTCTCTACCTTTTATAGTTTTTACATTAATTTTAAATTTAAGGCAAACTTGCTGTTTGCACTCTCTTTCTCTTTGCTTGTGCTTGTTTGGTTTCATTAAAAATAAAAATAAAATAAAAGTGATAGAAAATATAAGAAGTTTAAGCAATACATGATGATAGAGGCATTCTTAGTTTAGACAATTTTAGCAAGAACTGATGCTTCCTCGTTCTTTAAAAAATTTAGTCTGTAATGTCTCTGGTACCATCCAGCTTATACAAATGGAGATATAGCTGATAATTTCAAAACTCTCTTCTATGTACGTTTTCTTACCTACCTATCTGATGATCTGTTGATTTAGTGTTTTTGAACAATCTAAAATTAATTGTTAAAATTTTTTAAACAGACACGCAAGCCTGAGATACTAGCAGTTAGCAAGTCAGGGGAATTTGTGGGAATAAAGAAGCAGCAGCAGCTCAACATTTGGAGAGTACCGAATAAAAATTTGAAGTCTGAGAACATGAAAAAGCTGAAATTGCACCACACACGAGCACTAAGCTGTTTAGCATTCCACCCGACTAATCATATTGTGGCAGCTGGTGATGTTTCTGGTCGCATACTCATATGGAGGGGATTTGGAAAGATGCGATTCTCGCAAAATAAAGGGAGTAAAATGATAATTGACAGGGGAGATAGACCTGGGGTGAGAGATGGAGACGATGCTGACTCATGTTCGACTTGGCACTGGCATTCATCAGAGATTAAATTTCTTTTGTTTTCTTCTGATGAAGCTTATCTTTTCTCAGGTAAGCTCACATAAAGATTTCAAAAAGTCGGTGATTGTGAAGCGTGTTTTCAGTGCCAATTGATGGCTTCTGTTGCTGAATCATCTTTTTTAATTTTGCAAATTACAGCCGAAACTTGTTGACCTTATTTCTAGTATCTGCAACTGACACCCGGCATTTAGTGTGTTATGTTATATGAACCGCAATAGATGAAACCAATGGGAAGTAAATAAGTTGACTAAACTTACCCTCGCTATTCAGACGCACTTGGACCTAATTACAAAAGCCTGCTTAGTTTGATTATAGTTTTACATGGTTCATAAAAATGGTTTAATGGAGTATCTGTAAAATCTGGTGTGAGATACCTTTTAGTGGCCAGAATTTGGTCCATTTAGTTATATCTGCTCGTAGAGCTAATCTGATATTTGAATCAATAATAGGTGCAAAGGAGGGAGTCATAGTAGTCTGGCAGTTGGATACAGGAAATAAAAATTATAAACCAAATTTTGCATCGCCGCTCATGTATTTTACTGATTCTCCTGACCCTTCTCTCTCTTGTGTATGTAATCTAAAACCTTTTTCTTTTCCTCTCTTTTCTTCTCTTGAATTGTTGCTCTTTTCCAAGTGTACATATTTTATTTGCAGATGATACCTTAATTCATAGCATTTGCAAACAATATGCAACTTTTCTTAAGATATTTTATATAAGCTGATAGTATTGTCCTAAGTGTGACCCCTTTTTTGTTGGGCACAAATTTAATAAAAAACTTAGGTTGATTTGGATGTTTGTTACCAAATATATAGAAATCAATTGCCAAGAGATTTTTTATGAGCTAAGTCTAAGTTGGTATTAACAGCAACTTATTAATGGGGAGGGATCACTTGACAATGGTTATTTTGACAATCTTAATAATGAGTTTTCATATTAATTCGAAAAAAATCTTAAACATAGAAAAAACATTATAGACATATTCTTGAACTTATAGATTGGTCATTTTTCACATTTCATACAATTTAAGCTCCATTTGCTAGTTCATCAAAGGCCACTAAAATTTATGCAATTTGCAACGGTCCATATTTAACGGTTTTTGATGAAATATCAAATTTAACTTAAATTGCATGAAATTTGAAAATCAATGTATACGTTCAAGAATATGTCTATAAGTTTCTTCTATTTTTAAGATTTTTTTCGAATTTATTTGAAAGCCCATTGTCATGATTGTCAAACTAACCACAGTCAAGTGATCCCTTATTAATTTTGGTTAAAATGCTGTCTACTATTTGTTACGACTACAGATTTTTGGGTGTCAATTTAGAATATTGGAGATGGTTGCAAAATGAGTAAAATGTTGAGTGTAGTTGCAAAGACCTACTCTCTGCTTCTTTTTATGTTACCGGTATAGTAAAGGAATGTTGTTAAGATTGGATGGCTGAATGCTATCAGTTGAAGGAATCATTGAGTAAATATGGAATCAAATTTGGCCTCAGTTGAACATTTGGTCTGCAAATGGACTCAGTAAGGTCATATGTGATTCTGGTTGGCACCTTGGATGGTTTTTACTCTGATAGGATATTAGGCAAACTGAGTTTGTATGCCTGTAGTTTCTAAATGACTTAGATTGCGACTGAAAATTTTCTTTGATTATAATTTGTCTTTTCTTTTTGTGCATTGTGATGTAAAATCATTGTTGAGGCTATAGTAGGCCGGCTATTTATTTTTATCCTTCAGAGAACTATGCATGTTTTTCTTACAGAATTGTGGATATAAGTAATTGAAGGACTATGTTGAAATATTTATAATGTGTATATTGACTCATTAGGTGTCCTGTGAAGACAACCGTATTCATCTATTGAGAATGCCATCAATGGATATAATAAAGTCAATTTCCGGAATTAAGGTTTGTTATTCTCTTGCTCTAGCCAAATAAGATTTGCAGTTTGAGGCAGTTTTGATTAGTACCAAACTTGACCAATATGGGATGGGTATGATATGATACCGATACTAGCTTGAGTTTATGGGCAGATAAAACCTCAATAAAACACAAAATTTGCCAGAGAGGTCCCCGTACCAGTCCACCTGACACACACACTATTAACAAGAAGAGAGGAAGTATAATCTATTAAATGAATTAGTAGCAAATAAAAAGTTTTGGCTGATATTTGGTTATAATACTTCTGGACCTAAATTGTACTGAAACTGAAACCTGGTATATGTTTATCTGCTTCATACTTTTAAAAAATTGGCATATGAAAATCCTATAACTTTCTGTCTCTTTCTTGCTAGCTTCCTCTTGTTTTCTCGGAGTCGCAAGGATGTCAGTCCCATGTCACCATTGGGTTTGACCAGTCGAATGGATTTGTTGTGCTACCTACAATGGATTACTGCGTACAGTTCTTCAGCTTATTTGATGACACTGAGATTTCACATGTGAGCAAATTATTAATAATCCCGGCCTCCTTTTTATATAATCCTTTTTTGGAACAGTCTTTTTTTTTATATATAAGCACGTACTATATTCATTTTATTTGTTTTCAGGTGCAAGTTATTGAAAGAAACTATGATCCTGCAGATGAAACCACGGTAAGATTTCTTATTGTAATTGTTTGGAAGGGACTGTTAACTTTTTTTAGGGCTACGTAACATATACTTTATTTCTGTTGATACTAGTGGCATTTCTTGCATCCTGCAAAACCTTGGAATGTCACATACTTTTTTCTGCAAAGTAAGAAGTATGACAAGTGATATTAAGGTTCTGCAGTGGTATGTGTTAAATTCATGCTTATTTCAAAGGAGGGGAGTCTATGTTTGAAAAGTCCTGTAATACTTACTCTTCTGAAGTTATTATATTTTATTTTATGATAGGTATATGTATCTCTGGTAGAAGTGTCACATGATGGTTCTATGATGTGTACTGTTGAGGAGAAGCTTCCAGAATTGGGATTAGGTGGACTCATCAGCCTCAAGTTCTGGGCACGTGGATCCCACACTGGAAATTACACTTTATCCACTGTCATATATGAGCCTCACAGGTATGGCATTGGATGTGTACCTGTTTGTTTTATTTTATTTACTTCTATTTTCTGTTAGTTTCTTTGTTTGAGGCATGGACGTTGAAGGTTAGGTCCCTCGAAGACCATTACTTGGCAAGTATTAGTTATGAACATGAATAAAGGGAAAAGAGTGACACAGGATTGGCTGGGTCATAGAATCATGGAAATAATGTAGATAAAGATTTCAAGAATGTTAGAACTGCTCCTTATTCCGCTTACTGACACGAATCAAGTTTATTATAATTGCGGGGGATAAAATTATTTGTTTATACTTGATTAAATTGTCCAATTTCTGTAGCTACCATTACCTATAGAAAATTTCATTCTTGATACCAATCCAGAAAATACTGAGAATAACTTTGGCATGTCCTATTGAAAATTTTAAGCCGAGGAGTTGTACCAGCTGTTTGATATCATTCACTGGTTTTGACTGATGCAATACCTGCATATTTTGCCTCAATTATCCCTGAATTGTCTTATGGCAAGCCTAAGTGAAAAATGGACAAATGAAAGAAACTTTGATTAGATTTGATCATCCTGGTACTGGCATCATGATGACCAATGCATATAGGTTAAGCATAATATTGCTGGTTATGTGTCTTATCAATTTTTTTATAGTTTAGAGAACTGTTTGACCTAAGTGAAAATTTATGAAATTCCATAGGGTGCATCTCATCTTTTCTTTTCTTACCTGTACTGATATATGTCTCTGTGGTTTTAATCAAGCACCTTGTTTGGAAATGTAGTAATGCAGGTGTATCTGGCGTGGCTTTCTGTCCTGGCAGAAGCATGGCTGTCAGCACTTCTTACTGTGGCAATTTTAAGGTATCTATGGTTATGACTGACCATTCAATGATTTCTTTACATACTAGTTAACAGGTTGCGTCGGGGCTCAAGTAATGAAACTTATATTTATTATCATCAAGACTTGAGATTTATTGGGAATGTGATACTATATTGATAATTTAGAGCAGCTACCAAATAATTACATTATTATAGACATTTATAATTATGTAATTGATCTTTATAGTTTATACAACAAAAACATTAAATTAATCTGCATTTTAATCAGTTTCAGATTCTATTTCCTAATAAAAAAATTGAGGATTGCTCTTAAATGTGGTAGAGTATAAATTAAAAGGATGTGTGCATTAAATTCACACTGGTGCCATTAGGGGGAGTGGCCTGACTGGACTAAAATTATTGATGTGTATAAGTGAAGTCGGCACAGATCTCTTGCAACTTATTTAGACCTTTTGTACTGAGAAAAAATTGAAAAAAAAGGAACAGTTTTGTTTAGAAGTTCTTAGTGTAATTATCTGGCATACTCAAGGTTTCATCTGTTGGTTTCATTTGGCTTTTTTATGATGTCCTGCTGAGTTGGATCTGCCCCAATTTACTTGATAAAAAATATTGACCCATCCCAACCTACTTGCAACTTCTTTGTTTTTCTCTTTGCTATTTGAGTCCAATTGTATAATATTGTCTTTTAACATATGCTGTAGATCTGGGTAAACAGCTCGTCTTTTATTCATACTGGAGATGAAATACAGGAAAAAGGTGGTTGGAGATGCCAATCCGTCGGCTCATACAAGTATGAATTTAAAATGGGCTTTCTAAGACCCAATATTTCTGATATTTTCAACTTGACATGTAACTTTTTTGAGACATTGTTCTCCTAAGCAACAATTTAATTCCAAGTTTAGTTAGCATTTTTTTTAATGTAATCACTCCTCAATTGAATCTCAATTTAGTCCCAAGTACCACCAATATTCCCTTATTTTTTTCATTCTCTTGTTCGGTTGGCCTTGTCTCCTTCCATTACACCTCAATAGAGGAGACATAATATACGCTTTAGGGGTCTAAAAGAGCAACTTCCATTGACCTTACCTTTCTAATAAGTATGCAACCAATGAGATTAATTTATGATGACGTTGTCTTCTCTCCCTTTCAGTTCTTTCCTCTGCCCTCTATACAAACAAGGTGTCAATCAACCTTCAGAATGTATATTCAAAAGGGAACAAAAGAAACAAAGTAGAAACAGTTAACCATTGTTCCCATAGAGTAATGAGAAATCATTATGACCATATATGATCAGAGCAAAATGAAAAGCATGCTTTAAATCTCATTGATTCATCTTTCATACATATCAATGATATTGGACATTTTATATCCATATTCCATTGGTTCATAATTCATATCAAATGTTATTTAGTTGTTAATATCATATCAAAATGAAAATAATTATTAATGTCATATACTGTTTGATCTTTGTAAGGGGAACACCCATGACAGCTGCAGCATTTAGTGGTGATGGATCGGTTCTGGCAGTGGCAGCTGAGACTGTAATTACCTTGTGGGATCCACTCAACAATGTTCTTGTTGCTGTCATTGGAGATTCCCTCTCAGTAAGTATTTGTTCTCAAGGCATGCTAATTGTCACTAGAGCAATTTCCCTCAGCTTGCCCGCCAATAGGTGCCTCGTTGCCAAGAAAGTGATGACCTTGCTTGTGTTAAGTGCCAATATTGCTTCTTGTACATGGTTGGCACTTGCTTGTAAAGGTTGTGTACTTGTGGGCAACATGGCATGCATGCATTGGCGAGTGAGCTTGAGGAGGTGGATGCCCCCAGGAATGGAGATCATTTCCTCCTAATTGGTTTAGTAGTTTTCTTCTTCATATCAGTTGGCATTATTGTTAATAAAATATTGTCGCAGATGGTTAAACTGAGCTTGCAAGTGGGTCAAGAATGCAAATTATTAACCTTGCAGCTCAGGTCAGACCAACACAATGTGTTATATTGTGAAATTTTGAATAGAGTTGGCTTTGAACAAATCTAGGACCCTATATGACCGGGACACTTGCAAATTAAGAAGACCAACTGTTCATCCATTGACCCAATGGTTTGGCTTTAAGTGGTTCAAGTCAGGGCTACTATTGTTGACCACACCTCTAACTTGTTAGGTTAACACTTGCAAGCCTTCTGAGGTCTATGAGCTCCTATTCTTTGTTTTTGGTTCAATTCTTGTCATGTTTGAATTGAAGATGGAGTTGTTTTAATTTTGATATTATTCTGAAAATTTCTTAGCCAATCAGACGCCTTGCTTTTGTTGGAAGTTCAGAATACATCGTGTCTTTCTCAGCTGGTACAAAAGCACATTTAGCTGTGTGGAACATTTCAAACTTATCTATGCAGTGGTCGTACAAGGTTTTAGTCGAAGGTACACTTTACTTTTTTCCTTCATTCTGCTTTCTGAGAGCAAGGCCCTCTAATCTGATTGTTTTTGATGCTTTTATCCTTGCAATATGTATTTTGCCACAAAGGATTAACTACAATTGCCATGCTTGCTGCATTTATTTCCTTCTGAAATGATATTGCTATTTTGTACTTCTATATCTATTTTATTTGTTATTTTATTATTTATTTTGTTACAGATATTTGTTGCATGACAAGTGGGACTCGTTTTGCGGTACTAGCGCTTTTTAGTTATTCAGACAAGTCAGTTCCAACAGAGAAAGATGGCATGGTGCTACTGTTTGATGCAGAAAACCCTATTCCAGTTTCAACTTGGTTTGTGAGAAAGGTACTTTATAATTTTTTACAGTCAAAGCCCAATTACTCTATTTACTATATTATATTCTCCATACTAAAAAGTTGGTTCAATCATTTATGATTTATGTTCTCAGGCAAAGGGGGGTCGGCTCAGTTTTATTAACAATAAATTGGAAGAGGCTACAGATGGAACGCCATTGTTGGCCTACATAAATGGTGAACACGAATATATTCTTTTCGATCCATCATATACCAAAGAAGCTGAAGGTCTTGTCCACAAAACTGCTAGGAGGCCTCGAGGTCACAATATTGATGATGAAAATGGTGAGATTTTGTTTCCTTCAACCTTTCTTTCAGAAGAAAATATGAGCATGGCCTCACAAGGCTCCACTATGTGTCAACCTCGCAATTATTTATCAATTTTAAGTGATTTGGCCTTCAAATCATGCAGCAATACACTCTATTTGACAGCTTTTATCTGAATTCTCTTTGCAGCTTCAGTTGGATATGCTTCGATCTATGGGGAGCTTCCCTCATTTGACTTGACAAATCAGAGAAGTTTAGACAATGCCACTCCTTTTGTGCCGTCGGAAAGGCCGTGGGAGACAATTTTTAGCGGGTCATCTCATGCTCTCCCCCCTCTCTCTAAATTGTGCTCTCCATTTTTGGAATCCTTGCTAGAAAAGCAAACCGTATTAAGCCAATGATTGGGTATTAGCACGAGCTTATTAGATCCTTTGTCATGCATTCATGCCAACTCCTTCCCCTTTCTTTTGCAGAAAGGTCCGATTTTGTAGCTTCATAATATATAATTTTTTTGCTGCTTTTAGCTTGATGTTGTGAAATATGTGTATTCAAACAATTATCTCTAGTTGAATATTATTTATACTGTAACATTGATCTTTATTTTTGCATTTACTAATTAATTATATTTTGCATGTGCACTAGTATGGAAAGGTGAAAACAGGTTGCATTCCAATCTGTGTGCAGTGATTAATTCAGAAAATACTTGAGTGTTGCTAACTTTGACTCTGTTTCAAATTCAAAGTTGTCAGGAAGCTAACACCAGAAAATGCCAGTACGTATCTGCCATTATTGGAGAACTCAAATCTCCAATGGTGCAAACCGAAGGATTCAAAATTTTTTGTTATTTGTGTTGTTGAGTGCATGTCATATGAAGCCTTTTTTCTAAGAGTACGGTTCTGATGCTACGTACGAGTTGCTACAATGTCTTTTTGTTTGATATTTTAATAATTTATAAATTCAGACGGTCAATTGGAATCTTGTTATATATTCAGAAAAAGTTTCTATCATTTTTTAAAATACGTTTTGTACCAATATGCAATGGAAATAACGTGTTAAATTCATCTATTCATTCGTTGTATCTTCTCCCGACCTAATGAAAAAAAAAATCCGGATTCACGGTTTGAATTTTTTACATAGATTTTCAAACGTTGAAATATTAGTGATAGAGATCTTAGCGACTTGTGGCACTTTAACTTTTCTCTTGATCGAAAATTAATTTCTAAGTATCTTGTCACACATTTTTTGTAAGAGAACATGTCACGCAAAACAAGGAAATATATTTTGTCCTTTGTTTTGCGCCTCCTCCCCTTGTTGCTCAAAAAAAAAAAAAATTGCAACGACCACCATTCCAAAATTTGAAGTTTTAGCTTTTCTTTCTCCTTTACAACAATCTGACAAGACTAAGTTTGACAGCATACCAAAATTTGTCTGTACAGTTTTTCTTTAGAGTAAAAGCTGAAACAATGTGGCAATACCGACAACATTGTATCCCTTCTGATTTTTCAAATAGGAGAGAGCAAATAATTTGTATATGTTTGTGTTAAACCTTTTATCAGACTTCCTCTCATCTGGCAGGATCATGAATTCATGATGAAAAATTCTCACCTAACCTCCGTCTCCACCACACGTTTTTTTTTTTTTTAAAATATATCAACGATGCATCGCATGCTGTCATTTTTTTTCTAAAAATATTACATGACATATAGTTCCAACAGCAAAAAAAAAATACAAAAAATAGAAAAATAGTAATCTAACCTATATCTAACAAAATATACTAAGCATGTATTAGAAAACAACAACCAATATGTACAACAAAAAAAACTGAGAAACAAACAATATAGTGGTAAGCTGAAGTAAATCTCCACCGCACGCTTAACTGAGTCCATATTCTCTGTAGTGGTGAGTTATTCCGCCGAATAGAGTTGGGAAAAATTGGATGAAAGGACTGCATGAAACACTGTAACGGATAATTTTGAGATTCGGACTGGATAATTTGTAGGAAAGAGATTTTTGCTCAATACAGATGAAGTATTACAAAGGATCTGAATTGAGGGTTTAGCTTCTTGGAGAAATTTAGTGACCTGTGTGGGGGCCTGATTTTAATGACTCACAGTTTTTCATTTGTGCATTTCTTGGGTGGTTTCATGACATTAAACATGGAAAAGATTTGATATTATCATATATGCCTATAATATATCTTGAATTTAGAATATCCTTTATCCCATGTGCACAAATTAATGCAGTTTCCATAGATTGCTCTTGCTTTTCCACCACTTGTCTATAATTTTGTTTTGTGCAGTTTTCCTGTTTAGTCCTTCAAAAAAAAAAATGAAATCTCCGAATGGACTTCTTTTTTATTTTATTTATGTATGTCATATTTTTCTTAAACATAATTCTTTATTAGTTAATTGGTTTGCATTGTCTACTGCTTAAGCAAACATCTATTTATCATATATGGTCATCAAAATAATGCAAGAGTGAGATTTTTTTTTTCTTTTGTACAACTTTTTATTTGTTTTTCTTGTATTAAGTATCGTTCCTACTTACATTTTGAAATAATCATGTTAGGATGCATTACACCAAAAATATTAAAAAAAATGAGGATCATAATATGATAACGAGAAATTTTCAATGCCAACTAGTTAAATTTAATATTTCTATCAAGGAATGTATTATTTCCCCCCCTTTTTTTTCAGCATTTCCACTTTCAAATATTCCTCCTATGGATTTGGCGCAACATTTAAATAAATAAATAAATAAATAAATA
Source organism: x Bolboschoenoplectus mariqueter (assembly GCA_037678475.1). Lineage (NCBI taxonomy): Eukaryota > Viridiplantae > Streptophyta > Magnoliopsida > Poales > Cyperaceae > x Bolboschoenoplectus > x Bolboschoenoplectus mariqueter. The sequence goes on from CM075251.1 coordinate 3,353,594, forward strand.
AAATAAATAAATACATAAATAATTAAGTATTCATTTCAATTCAATCAGGCATCCATTCTGACTAAAACATGATTTTGCATTATGCAGAATTCAAATAGTTTGTCTAAAAATTCAGAATAATTGATGAAACAATTGTCATGCATTCTGGACTAAAATAAATGAGTATTTATTTAATTATTTTGATTCAAATATAGATGCACTCTAACTAAAATAAATGTCTTATGTAAGGTATTTGGAGGAGGAGTATCTAAAACATAGATATCTTTATTTATTTTTTTAATAAGGGCTCTCATTAACCTTGATATTTATTTATTTTCAATGATCTCTTGCGGGATTTGAACCCATATTCTTTCATAAAGAAGTGAAATTTATTATCACTGTGCCAGACTTATAATCTGTGCTAGGACTGTAGTTCTGAAATATAGTTATTTAAAATATTCTAAAGTTTACATTCCTTAAAATAGCATGACAAGTCATCATGCCCTTTCACATAAATTATTATGGTAGGAAACAAATATGACCCCTTAAAAATAAGAAAAAGTCATGAATTTCTCCATTAAGCGGTGGTACTATAATTATATATACGAATTTATAAGTAGGACTTCTTCTTTGGAACATATTTTTATATCAAATATAATATATGATATATGAAATGCTCATTTGTTTGTCTTTATTATCGAACATGACAAAATTAGGTTGTCACTTATCAAAATCTTTATCCTTCCCAAATTTTTTCTGAACTTGAACTTCCAATTGACCTTTGAATTTTTAGCTTAATTAAATTAGTTTGATACTTATCAAAATCTAAGCTGATGCTTAAAATATACATGTTATGTTTTATTTTAGTTAATTTTTTTTGGGAGTTTATAATGTAGCTCAATGGATTGACACATTTACAGATTTTGGCTAACATTTAAAGATAATAAGATCAACATTTTATATAAACTAGGACTTTACATGTCTATGATTAACTAATTTTGTTCGTTAAAAATGCATAATGCATATATTTTTTAAAGACAATAATTCAGATCAAATCATTCAGTTTTAAATGTTCATAAAAAAAATTTATCCGAATCTCAAATGCGTAATAGTCATACGGCATAGCGCAATTGGCGAGCAAAATTATGGATGATTTTTTTTTTAAAACAATAGTCAACATGTGTTATTTTCTTTTGATAAATGAGAGAAGTTGAGAGTGCTACTTCAGTGATAAAATTCATGATGGAAAATACAATAAATAAAAAATCATGGTCATATATCTACATCAAAAGTTCTCAAATTTTGTAACTCATAATTGAAGGCTGCGCAACTTGGTCAATGAAACAGGCAGTTTCAGAGTGGCATGTACTTGGATCTTTTGGTAAAAATTATAGGAGATGGATATCATTTTGACAATGGTTATTGTGAAAATTTTAACAATAAAATTTTAAATAAATTTGAAAGAATTTTAAAAATAGAAAATATATAAAGACATATTATTGAATTTATAGATTAGTGATGTTTTAAAGTTTATGATTTAGGGTTTATGATTTAGTATTTAGAGTAATTTAAGTGTCATTTGATATTTCATCAATAATTATTAAATCCAAACCATTATAAATTGCATAAATATAATGATTTTTAATAGAATATCAAATGACGTTTAAATTTAAGAACATATTTATAAATATTTTTCTCTTCAAAATTTCATTATCAATATCATCAAAATAAGCACCCTCAAGTGATCCTCCCAAAATTAAATAAGACTCCAATCTAAACAAGACGAATGGACACGTCCATTGTCGTCCAAACCGGAGAGGATCACCTTCTCCTATCAGGTTAAGGTAACCTGGACCCCACCAAGCGAAGCCAACTGGGGACCACCAGGTAGAAACAGAACCATGACTCGATATCCTTAGAATGTCGTCATATCGACCTCATATCGCCGTTAGTTTTGACATCGCCTCCTTTAAATTCTTTTAATTTTTTTTAATTATTTAATTTTTCGGAATTTATATTTCTTATCACGAATTAAGAATCTCTCATTTAGTCTTATTTTATCCGAACTTTAATCTTTCGTTCGCTCTTTATAGAAACCCTCCGAATTAAATTTTCTTAGCTTTCACGCGCGGATTAAGATCACCGAATATAAACTTTTTAATGTGAATTAAGATTTAATCTTTTAATTCTCAATATATTACCGAACTTTCTAAAAAATATATGTAACTGTAAGGGAGATTATCCAACCGGGGCAGCTGGGCAGAGGGGAGATATATTTATTTATTTAATGCGACTTATTTCCGAGAAATAATATCAAAAAATGTATTTTTATTTATTTATTTATTTATTTATTTGGGGTTGGCGTCTCTTGGGGATCCAGACTGTGCGCTCCTTAACAAGCACGCGATCCAATCTAGCGTTCTAATTTCAGTGAGCTCTGTTACGCATCTCCGCTTCTGTGTACCCAGCTGGGATGATACAAATCATTCAACACTCAAAGGCAATGATTCCTCATTTCCTCTACTATCCAAAAGTAAAATAATTTCAATTACAATTTTAGTGCATGGATTTATTATTCTAAATTTCAAAAGTAGAGATTTAGAGAAGCACAAGATGTTTCATCTTTGTAAAACGCTATAGTATCTGTCTTTATATATAGAGATGAGATATTATTATTGGTTCTTAGTGAAAGATTTTATTTTTAAGTAATTACAAATGTAAAAGCTCCTTTTGGATTAATAAAGATGTAGTTAACATCTAAAAAAATAAAGCTAAAGAATGTTCATGTAATTACTTCAAAGCTTTTTTTTTAATAATACTAGTTATGTTGAACTTTTAGATTGAAATTTAATTAATTTCCGGATCAATCTAATCATTTTTGTTTTTGAGATGATAAATTTTGTATGGATGATATGAATTTCTCTAACAATATATTAAAATAATAAACAATTACCAAACAAACAAGGATAGATGTTGCTCCTTTTTTGTGAAAATTTTATTAAATCATTTCATCTCCTCTCACTATCTCGATTTATTTTTTCCTTCATTCTAATCCCTCTAATAGTTTAATCTATCATCATTTTTATCCTCTCTTATTATTATAGTTTTCTCTCTCAAATTTCTCTCATCCAAGATTATATTTTTACCTTAACTTCTGCTTAATATAGCTCTCTTCATATTTTCTTATAAATACAAAATATCAATTAATCTAACCTTTTTAAAATTCACTTTGTCAAAAAAAAAACTAATCTTTTTAAAAAATACATTACTTTTATTTTTAGGATATGTCATTTAGGAAATTAATCTATACATTTTATGATGTTAATCTATATCTAATTATAATTGTCCTCAACTATGATTAGCTATTCAAATAATTCTACTTCTCCATGGATAATATCACGAGATATCTTAAACTTTTTATTTGCATCAAATTGTCCTCGAACTTTTTATGCTCGATTTTAATTATAAAATAGCAATTAGTATTTTTTTTTTGTCATTATCGTTGATTGCATAGTTTTAACATTGTTGTTCTTTATTCATTATTTTTACTCCCTAAGCTTGTTATAATAAGTTAGTAGAAGGAATGAATAAGGAACAATAATGTTAAAATCATAATCATATCCATATTATATTTATTATATTGAGTATACATGCAAAAGAAACAAAATAATTGATAGATATGAATTCAAATAATTTATGAATATTAATTTACAAAAAAAAATGTAAAAAAAATTATTTCTTAGAATATAGCATAAAATTCAAAATTATGAAGTTCATAACTTACCTCTATATATTATTTGATACATGTAATAGACAATATTCGTGCATTTTCTTTTCCAAAAAGTATAAAACATTAATATTTGTATTTATTTTTTATGATAATAATTATCCATATCCATGTATAGATATTATCTATAATCCGTTTCAAGGATAATTATAACACACTTTTTTAATGGATACTCTGATCACATGTAGTACTTATATATAATATCTTTTTTATTTCCAATTATGAATAAGCTACTTGATATATTTTTTAGACTGTTTTTAGGAATTCCACGAACCTGTTTGGATGGTTTAATTTTTCATTGCTGAAAAGTTATTGTCGGATAAAATAAACATACTGAATTTATGTTTTGTTATGGTATAAAGTTTGAGGTTGAAGGATAATTTTTATCACCACTCTTATAAAAAAAAAGAAAACAGTTATTTTTTTTATCTCACTTCTAAACATGACTGGAGGAGCACTAAAAAAAGGCTAAAGAGTAATTTACAAAAAAGTATGAAAAACAAACTAGGCCCAAGTAAATCTTTTCCTCATGAGAACCATGATTTGTCAAATAACATAGAAAAAAGAAGTTTGCAAAAATAATGTATTGGAAACATTTTTATTAAATCAAAATTTTATTTATTTTCATGAGAAGAATACATGTTGAAGACTTCCTCTGTGTCTAACCTAAAGGATAAAGCTGAAGAAGGGAATTGAAAAAAAAAAACAAAAAAGAAAAGAAAAAGAGCTGGGGGTACCAGAGTTTTAGGTGATTTACTAATTCTACCAACTTTGGAGGATCATAACGAAACTTTTGAAGGGAAAAGAAAGGAAAAGGAGAACAGAACCCCCTTATCAGCTGAGCAGCATCGGAAAGGGATACACACGAAAGGAAAAGATTAAAAGAAAGGCAGAGGTTATAAAGGTAAAAAACACCATCCTTCTCTCTCTCTCTCTCTCTCTCCTGTTTCTGCCCTAAACTGCGAAATCATCTGTCAGGGCCCACTGCTCAGTGAGCCATACGGTCCAAACTATTTCTCATTCTTTTTTTTAACCTCTCCAGTTCGGAAAAACCTTACCATTTTAGTCTTACTGACATCTGGGTCCCACATTCAGCGAGGATGAACTATACTGGAGAGCAACCGCGCGAACCACAGAGGGGCAGCTAGAGAAATCTCGACGAGAACAATCGGGCAGACGTTGAGCAGAGCATACGAGTCAATGACATATGGGACCCGCAGTGGTAGTATTTTATAATTAGTTTATTCCTCGTCCATTCAGCCATGGCTAATTCTTTCAACCCTACCCGCCCCGTTTCTTCACCGTGTGTACCATGTAACAACCCCATTCTCTTCACCTCTCCTCTCTCCTCTCTCCATATCAGACCACGCGAGAGGGAAAGAAAGAGAAAGAGAGAGAAAGAAAAACAAAAGCTGTAAAAAGAAAAAACGAATATAAATAAATAAAATAAAATAAAAAATAAACAACAAAACAAATCTCATCAAACCATCCATAAAACAAAACAAAAGAAGCCTCTCTCTCTCTCTCTCTCTCTTTCTATCTCTCATCTTCCCCCCTCATCCGCTCTTTGTTCTTCTCATATCGGCGATCCGTACGAGGGAACCAGTCGCACGGTCCGAATTCGACGATCGCGCCGCCGCCTAATTGGATGCTGAATCTGATTGATCAGATCCGATTCGGGAAGAAATAGATCGATTTTTTTTTTTTCAATCTGTACAAGGAGACGAGATGCCCGGCATCTGGTCGAGGCATCGGGACGAGATCACAATCGATCGTCTACAAAAGGTACACGTTATCTGATCTTTTCAATTCGGATCCGATTTTCTATAATTTTCTTTTTTGATCTAATACATCGCTATGCTTTTTGCGGAAATTAGATTGAATTTTCTTGTACTTTTTTTGGTTTTTATCGCGTTACTTTTGTTACCTAGTGGTTTGGATTGGAGTCGTAGGAGTTGGAATAAATCTTGTTGTATGTGCTCATATTTGCTTCGGGATTATTTTGTTGATAAAACAGCATTGGATGCAGAATTGAAGGTGATGATTTAGCATGTATTACTGGATTATAATTGGATATTAGGTTCACGCCTTTTTGATGATAGGGCTTTTAATAGCTCGGAAGATGGAAATTCATGATCAAGATAAGTTATTGGCAAATGTTTGTAGTTTTGTGAATGCATATTGAAAAGGTTTGAAGAGGAAGAGAAATACTCGGATTAATCTTGAATTGTATTGATCCTGATCCATGAGCTGTATTTTGTATTTGCTTTTCCGAATATTTGTTTATGTTTCAGTTTGGATATGTCAGCACTGGTAGGCTAATCTTTATCCTTGATTGGGCAACTTTTATTATTTAAAGTAGGAAAAGTGATTTTATTTCTGTGCTTTTAGCTGGTGAAGTAGACAGCATTCACTATGGAAAAAATGTTTAGACGTTTCGATCACAACATAATTTCTCCTATTGTGACGGTTGCCCGGGCATATCTATGTCTTCTTGTGATACTTTCTTGCTGCAAACTTTTAAAGAAAACAAGGGTCTCAAATAATAGGGGCAAGATTTAGTCTGTGTTTCTAGCTTTACCATTTTCTTCACCTGAAGTTAGTTTATTCTCTAACAGGCTTATCAGATAATTATGTTGTGCATATAATTAACTATGATAGGATATTAGGACAAAATATTGGCTACATTACAAAACTTTCCTGCGATGAACATTCGTCTCGTTTGTTTTTTCAAGAAACTAGAGAGCAGGATCTTTAATCATGCGGACCTCCTTTCCTATGGCTTACAATTGTACGTATTGTGTTTCCATCAATAAATAACATTCAATGAATGCTAACTTTTGCTGAATGCGCTATTTTGCAGTTCTGGGGAGAGTTGCCAATTCAGGCAAGGCGTAGCTTGTTGCGAATTGATAAGCAAGCCCTTTTTGAGCAAGCAAGAAAGAACCTATACTGCTCAAGGTGCAATGGATTACTGCTTGAGAGCTTCACCCAGATTGTAATGTATGGCAAGTCTCTGCAACACCACCGTGAGGGCAGCTTGGGGAATTCACTTGATCCAGAGGATGAAGAGGCACAAGACCCTGCTGTGCACCCATGGGGAGGTCTTGCTGCTACCAAGGATGGATTGTTAACCCTTCTAGAGTGCTTTATCAATTCTCGGTCTCTTAGGCCTCTCCAGAATGTAAGTCACTCTACTTAGACTTGTTAGGAGACTACATATAAGCTTTTAACAATTTTTCCATGTTCAGATCACTGTATAGTGTTTTGTTAACAGAACAAGAACTTAGCTGGTTACATGTATTTTTTGTTTGGAACTTTGTTTGTACATTCACCCTTTGTCAGGTATGTGACTTTTAGTTTATCTTTTGTTTTAATGCATGATGGCTTTTGCCCCATATTTTGCTTTGCTCTGTAAACCAAACTGGCAACTTTCATAATAGTTTTAAAATTATTTTAAAGAATGTTCTTGTCTTCTTGAATTTATCTTCTGTTACCAAAAAAACCTAATTGGATATCTATGTAGATGCTCAAAGATAATAAGATCTTTTGAGCCAACCTCTGTTTGGTATGAAATCTGGATTTGAGTCATAGTGGTTAGACACCGAATAAGATTTCTTGATAGCTGAAACAACACACCCTTCAATTAAAAAATATTTACTATAAGTACATAGAGAGCATGGTTGGCTGTGGATTAGCTCCTAAAATCATGCACAACTGTTAAAAATGGATAATTATTTAGTTTATTTATGATCATTTCTACAGGTGTTTGACAGTGCACGTGCAAGGGAGCGAGAGAGGGAGATGCTGTACCCTGACGCATGTGGAGGGGAGGGGAGGGGTTGGATAAGCCAAAGTGGAGGTGGCAGTCTTAGTGGCTATGGTCGTGGACATGGAACCCGTGAGACATGTGCCCTGCACACAGCCAGACTGTCATGTGACACTTTGATGGACTTCTGGTCAGCTCTAGGGGATGAGACTAGAGCTTCTCTATTACAGATGAAAGAGGAGGATTTTATCGAGCGCCTAATGTATAGGTGAACATTGCTTTGCTACAACTGAAACTATTTCTATTTCTTGCATGTCTCAAGCATTGGACATATAATGAAGAAACTGAATTACCCAAAAGAATTTGGCATATGTTATCTTAAAAAAGGTAATGGATCTCTGGAAAGCACAGAGGACAGAAAATAAGGATATGCATTGAGAGATAGGGTGATTACAGGGCAATGGAATACGTAAGATCATTATGTACTGATTTATTGCTACATTGAAGGAAGGAGGACAATTAAAGAAATGAAAAGGGCATTGATGGGAATAAGCAATGCCTTTCTATTGTCTGTTTCAGCAATTCTTAACTGGTTGTTTCCATGTGTCTCTCAGCAGCTTTTTTTAATGCTTTCTGCATTCCTATTTGAATTTATCAGGTTTGATAGCAAGAGATTTTGTAGAGATTGCAGAAGAAACGTAATCAGAGAATTTAAAGAGCTTAAGGAGCTAAAGCGTATGCGGAGGGAACCACGCTGTACCAGCTGGTTTTGTGGCCCTGATACTGCTTTTCATTACGAGGTTTCTTTTCTCCTTATCAACCTATGTTCTTTTTGGAGCTTAATTGTATTTTGGTGAATATTGGTCTGGAGAACATGATATTCAATATCATCTTTAGGTGTATTTTCAACATCATATTTAGGTGTGCATGCGCAGGGGGAGGGGGTTTGTGTAACAATATCCCACTATCAAACTAAACCAGAACGAACTACTGCAAAAAAGCTGGAACTCAACCAAATGATGTGAAACTTTTGTTTTGTGTCAGGTGTCAGATAACAGCGTGCAGGCAGATTGGCACGAGTTGTTCTCGGACGGGAAGTACCACCACTTTGATTGGGCTGTAGGGACGAGCGAAGGAAAAGGTGATATACTGGATTACCAGGATGTAGGCATGAACAGGAAGGTCCTACATACTGGTCTTGACCTTACTACTGTCAGCACATGCTACATTTCCTTGCGGGCTTGCAGACTGGATGGCCGTATCACTGAGTTGTGTGTCAAAGCACATTCCTTGAAGGGGCAGCTGTGTGTGCACCGGAGGCTTATTGTTGGGGATGGGTTTGTGAGCATCACTAAAGGAGAGAGCATGCGGCAGTTTTTTGAACATGCTGAGGAAGCAGAGGAAGAAGATGTGAGTCACAGATTTCTACCTATTTTGCAATCCCTGAACAGTATTTGCTGAATCCAGTGGGTTTTTAATTTGGGTCATTTTGAAGTTTTAGTTCATTTCTCTATTTGATTTTGTTTATATATGAAATTTTTTGGATTAGTCAATGGAGTAGGTTATCAACAATTTTTGAGTAAAACCTTGCAATTTAATCTGAAATGACCTGAATTTTTCAAGCTTGGATTAGGTGAGGCTTGTTAATTTCTGTTTCATTTTGAATGAAATCGAAACCCTTGGTGCATGCAAATACATCACCAGTACACATGAACATTGAGGCATGTATGATACGAAATGCCCAATGCAAACCAAATAACAATACTGACATTTGCTAATTCTTTCCTCCTATTTTTTATCAATTATTATCAGGAAGAAGATGCGATGGAAAGGGATGGGAGTGACATGGATGGAGATGGGTCCCATCCGCAGAAGCATGCCAAGAGCCCTGAGCTTGCACGAGAGTTCCTTTTGGATGCTGCTACTGTCATTTTTAAGGAGCAGGTTTGACTTGGGCCCTGATTTTCTTTCAGTTTGTTTCAAAAATAAAAAATGCATATGCAGCCATCTTGGCTCTGTTCTAGATGGGAGGGGTAGTATTCACCCTTTTTTTTTATTATTCTGAAATAAACTTGGTGAATTTTCAACTTTGGCAGAAGACCTGTCAAGAAGTTGTTTCTCCGGCACGTGTCATTAGTAGTTCTTCCAGTTGTCCTTTGTTGTGATCAAAGTTCTTGAATTAATCCTAGCTTATTGAGATAGTTTCTTTTAAAGGTGAGGATCCATTGACAATGGTTTCCCAAATCAATTCGGAAAAAAATCTTAAAAATAGGAAAACATTTATAGATATATTATTTAACTTATAGATTGATTGTGTTTCAAATTTCATTCAATTTGAGCATTTTTTGATACTCCATCAAAGACCATTAAAATTGTGACATTTGCTCTGGTCTATATATAGTGGTCTCTGATGGAATATCAAATGACACTTAAATTGCATGAAATTTGACACAATCAACCTATATGATAAAAAATATCTCTATAAACTTTTTGTATTTTTAAGATCTTTTCGAATTTATTTAAAAAACCTTTCTTGATATTGTCAAGTTAACCAATGTTAATGGATCCCCGCCCTTCTTTTTAAAAAAAAATGAAATTTGATTATTCTAATTTTGTTACAACTTACAAATGAGATCTACTTGAACAGAGCACTATGACTGTTGTAATTATGATAAACCTTGTAGCGTTGATTATCTAGATTAACCTCAAGGCATCTTGTAGCACCACAATTTCTATCATATTAACTTTTAAAGTATTTCATTTTTCTCAGGTAGAAAAGGCATTCAGGGAAGGTACTGCCCGGCAAAATGCACATAGTGTTTTTGTCTCTCTGGCTTTGAAGTTGCTTGAAGACCGTGTCCATGTAGCTTGCAAAGAAATCATCACATTAGAAAAACAGGTATTGCTATCTGTGCTTAATCTCTGTTGAGTCTGGTGAAACCAGCATGAAGAAATTATACAAAACTCAAGGTGCAATCCATATATCCAATATCTGGTTTACCATGTAGAATTTAGGTGATTGTATTTGCCTTTTGGTACATAACTTTTTGGAGAATCTTATGCATTAGCCAATTCTTTTAACTAGTCTCTAATAGCAACTCCAGCCAATGCATTCAACAGAAATGAAAGTAATTATTACCAGTATTTCTAATGATATGGCTTCTCTCAATCACTTATAGACAAAGCTTCTAGAAGAAGAGGAGAAAGAGAAGCGGGAGGAGGAGGAGCGCAAGGAGAGACGTCGGAACAAAGAGAGAGAAAAGAAGCTGAGGAGGAAAGAGAGACTGAAAGGAAAAGAAAGTCGTGAGAAGGAAACTGAAGCTGAAGTAGAAACAGAATCAAGCTTCCTAGAGCTGAAATCTTGTGATGAAGAAGTCTCTCCAGTGTCACAAAAACACTTCAAATTTATTGAATCAACAAGAGAATCTGAATCGCCTCCCGAATGCTCTGAAGATATGCCCCATTCCACTGATGCACCAAGGGAAGATGGTGAGTCTAGCAGGGATCACTCTGAGTACCACCAATGTCAAGTGGATACCAATGAGTCTTTCATTCTAGAACAATCTAAGTCGACCCGTAGGCGGCTGAAATACAACAATGACCCAGGAAATAGAAATGCAGTGGCTAAGAAGAGTAACAGAAGCTCTGACTTGCCATACCGATCAAGGGGTCGGTATGAGTATCACTCATGCGGCTGTGGGGACCGCGGCCAGGATGCGGCATACCACCAACAATCATACAAGCTGAGGCAGCCCTATTACCGAAGTGCTAAGTTCAGCAATAGCGGGTACACATCTGACAGTTTCACCGTGCAGAAGGGTAGTGCTGTTGGTACTGGGGGTATAAGTAAAAAGGACCAAATATTGAAGCAAGTGTGGGAACCAATGGATTCAAGAAAGAAGATTCATGCTGCTAGTAATATTACTACAGACAACAAGGATTCTGATGCTGATTTGCCTGACAAGGCTGATTGTGGTAGTAATGAGGAAAACACATGTCAGAAGCACAAACAGGGTGAAGATGGAGAGCAATTTGAAGACATGAACCATAGAGAAGGCTGCAATTTGGAACACCGGAAGAGGCAGGATGCATGTACCGGGTACAATACCTCTAGCGGGTCACCTGGTAACCATAGCCACGATTTGGATAATTGTTCCTCATGCCCAAGTGAAGGTGACTCGAGCATCAGCTCATCCAGTGGGCCCCACAATGAGTCATCTTCTTCCACATCAGATTCAGAGGATGCAAGCCAGCAATCTGATGGCAGGGATAACTCCACATGTACCAATGAAAAGAATGATAGCATTTTTCCAAAAGACCTGCCCAAAGAATTAGGATCACAGTCACCCTTAAAAAAAGATGGCCCCCACAAATGCAGTGTTCTTATGTCTCCTCCAGAGAGAGAAAGTGGTACTGGTTTACGGGTAAGTCAAGTGGCAAGGGATGGTGAAAATGAGACTAAGGCTGTACACATGAGAAATGGTCTATTGCCTGCACACACACAGCCTGTTCACGGGCCTGCTTTCTACCCGTCAGTTGGTGTAGGGTATCATAACCAGCCCGTAACAAATTCTTGGGCAGGTCCCACTAATGGATATCCTTTCTCTCAGCCAGGTCACTACTCATACCCTAATCATCATATGGGGTATGGGATTACCATGCAGTATGCTGCTCCAGTGGTACATCCTTTTCCTACAACAGCGCACTCTTTCGGCTTGAACCAGCAAACGCCGGTGTACAAGCAATACGGGGCTAGAGACAATACAATAGTGAGCCGTCCAGGTTTGGGCCCTTCAGGTGCAGATCTGGCAGGGAATAGGCGGGTTTTGCCGCCTCAAAATTCAAACCTCGAAAGGCGAGTTGTTAATCCTATGCCCCAGGTGTCCATGAGACCAAGCAGCAATTTATTGAAAAGTAATGAAGAGAAGTTGCAAAATGAGGAGTCGTCACATTTTTCTCTCTTCCACTTTGGTGGACCCATGGGATGCCGGGACCAATTAAAGTTGAACGATGGAAAGAATGGGGGCCTCAAGTGTGCGAAAGAAGGTAGCGATGTGAAGGAATACAACTTGTTTTCTTCCAAAGGGTCATTCTCTTTTTTCTAAAGGGACTCTCTCTTTCTGTTCGAGGGTTGATTCCGTTCCTGCAATGCACATGATGTGGGTTGGGTTGCTTTTTCCTCTCGGATATGATATGGAAAGATGCAAAGGGTTATATGAACACTTGCAAAACTTTAGTATTACGCTTTGATTGGTTGCCGTGTCCATTGGTTTGTGCTTTTAATCAGTTCGGATTGTGTAAAAGATAGAGGAATGATATAGCTGGTCTTCTTTTTCCACTTTGAAATAAATTTTCTAATTTTCGAGAAAGTTCTATATCTCTACGTGGTAGACAATTACCAAGAATGAGAACTCTTCTTTTTCCTTTTAATTTTATTTTTTCAATTTTAGCAACTATTCAGTCTTTTAGCTGTGATAAAAAAAAAACTTTATTGAGAAGTCAAAATTTAGTACTAAGCGTACTTATTTCTTAATTTTCTTCGGTAAATAGTCGAAGACAAAATTGTTTTCCTGTCATCAAACGCAAAAATCTAACATTTCTGTCTGATGCGATCTGACCCTTCGGTAAGTTTGCTGTGAAAGAACAGTAATACTGTAGGAGTGTTGTAAATTCGACCTCGAAGAAAATCTGTGGTCTTGAGTCTACTTATAGGGGGGAGAGATAAGAGTCGAAGGTCGAAGGTCTTCAAATCATCTACAGTATAATCACTGGATTTCGAAACCTCTAATCTTAAGTGATTCAGTTCTGTTAAGTCTTTTAAAAGAGAACAGCGATAATAGCTATTTAGTGTTTTAAAAGAGAAGTGTACAGTACATCCCCTCCGGGGCGTTATGAAGTTCAATGTCCTCACCATATTATTATTGTCCGTTAAAAAAAAATTCAAATTTAGATTATCTATTTATTTTTTTTATTTAAACATTGTTCTTAAAATCAACTTTTGAATGGTATCTCAGCTATACTTGTCAAGACTGGTGCATTGTTGGCCCTTTCAAATTCCTTCGTCTCGGAACCAGAATAAAGGGCTTAGCAGATCATGGCTTTTCGGCTGGCACTGGGATCAGATATCCATAATCCACTTCGAACCTCCAGTCAACATGTATTTTGTAACATTACAATTTTGATTTTTTTTTTCGCATAAATAATGTTGAAGTCCAGTCAGCCTAATTTCATGGCTTGTTAAGTGACATTGTTTTTTTACGTCGCCTAGCTTCTGAGAATAATACATCTTTAACTTAACCGACAGATTCATCTCAAACGCTGTAACAGCGTTTATTAAGGAATTTTATAGTCAAACGATATAGTTTCATAAAAATCCAAGGTGTTTTAAGTTCTCAGAATAGGTACATAATTGGTCACTTATTGTTAATTCTGGCTCATACTGCGCCAAAGCACAATGAGGATAATGCACTCCACCATTACAGTTAGACTAGACAGGAAAGCAATGCATATGGCATCGATCTCCTCTGGAATTGGACAGGGTGAGCAAAAAGTTGTTTGCAAGGTTTTATTTTCCTTTTCACCAAATGAAACTGGAGTCTGTTATATAGTATGGAGAATATACAGTATTTACAGAAATAACTCTACAACAACAAGATAAAACCCTGAAACAAATTAAAGCAGAAAAATATTCCTTCAACTTGAAGACTAATTATTGGGGAAAAAAATAACAGCAGCAGTTGAAACAAATTTTTAAAGAACTATTATACAATTTGTTTCTAGTAAAACACATGTTCAAAACAGAATTCAACACACCCAACTGCACATATGAACCCACAAAACTTACTAGTACAAAAAATTAACTTAGCTAAAACATTTCAACACAAGAAAACCCACAAAACTTACTAGTTCCGAAAACAAATTTCTCTTTTGAACCTTGCACATAAAACATCTCATTCGACCACATGGACAATATGTTTTTCATGGGTAATGGGGTTCACGGTTCTAATCACTGGTAGAGAAAGAAGTAACATGTAATAACCAGAACTTGCTCTAACGAAAAGTTGGGAAGCACAGGAATTTAGGTATTACATGTACTGTTAGGCATGACTCATGATTTTTCTAGGCGAACATAATAATTTGAGGTTTTCTATGGGACCATAGCAAAATTTGCCTAACTAAGATCCGGCAGAGAGGGATAAAGGAAAAGAGGAAAGAAAAAAGGAAAAAGAAATCAAAGTAGATTTAGGACAGCAACATAGAATGTCGGTTCATCCACAAATTCAATAACCTCGAAACCATTCGTAGCTGCAGCCTTTTTCAGTGTTTCTGAATCAGGTAAATCAGAGGTTACCCTGCCTGGAAATTGTTGTCGGTGAGTCTCAATTGTTTCTCTTCCTTGCTCAATGAAAATGACTACTCTTGATCCTTCAAAAAATATTAAAAAAAAAGAATAACAATGTAAGTAAGGGAATCAACCTTTCATCAAAGATATTTGGCAATAATGTACTTGAGAGTTAGATGATTTGATATGGAAACTTTAGAGACTATCAACAAAGAAGCATCTATGCCAAACTGCCAAATCTATTCAACATATTAGAACTTTAGGGGAACAATGTGAAAAAAATTAAAATAATGAACTCTTAGGAGGATGTCTTAAAAATAAAACTAGATGACTGAAAATTTTCTTTTCAATGTATTTTATTTTCGATTTTCCTTTTGCTACAAAGAACAAAGGCTCGAGGGTACTTTCCTTTGTAATATTCACCCCTTGATTTCATAATCCATGTTAATTGAATTCTGATTTGGCTCGATATTAAAATGATTTATGATCAGTTATTTCCATGGTCATTCCTAAAGAGTATCAGCCTTGCATTAAATTCCATTGTCTTGCAATGATTCATGAACCCAATTTATAACATTTTGTTTATTCATTTGTTTTATTTCGTCCCTATCTGAATTTTTCTTGAATTTCGTTTCTACAGGATGAACATATGAAAGAGAAAGTATATATATATACATATACATATATGTATATGTATATATATATGATGTTTCTCGCAATATATTGGAGAGGAGTAATTACTTTTGAGTTCTCCAATATTAGACAATACATACCGGTAAATAACCAGACCAAGTTGGTATGTCCAATTGGTTACTGTTAATATAACAGTATCCATATAAACTATATTTACTTTCTGCTGGTAAATACTTTCAAATATGTAGACAAAATTCCAATTAAATACATATTTAACAATTTTGATAATGCATGGATGAACTTGCAACAAAGTGGCTAAGTGCCTTAGACAATGATTTTGGCCGCTTACATTATTTGAACCTCGGAAAATTTTAAATGCATAAGTCCATAGAATGTATATCTGATTGTGGTCATATAATTGCCTCAATTAACTTAGTAAACTATTACAATGAAAATGAATTTATTTCAAATAACACACTGATTGTACCTGAAGAACAAAGAGAGGCATGGGAGCGCAACAATTCTCCAATTGAAACCCCCATTCCAGGAAAATAACACACAAACACCGCATCAAAGGGAGAGAATTTGGCAGGGACGCTTGCTACGTCACCTTGGAAGCATCTCACCTCATCATGCGATTCTTTGACATTAGAAAGCATCACAAGAGACTCGTGATAGGCCGCCACGAGCTGAGGCTCTGCTCCTTGATCCGGATCCAGAAGTTCATCTATGAACCGAGGGGTGGGAAGCGCGACCAGAACTCGAGACGAAGGGGGCAAAGAGGCTGAACTGATGACCTGGCGAAGTTGCTGACGTGGATGTTCGGAGGCAGGCTCGACGAAGGACCAATCGGGCTCGTTGAGGTCTTTGTGCGTCACTAGCAAGGAGGCGGAGAGGGAAGGGGTACAGCAGAGGTGAAGAGAGTTGAGATGACGACGACGGCTGAAGGAGAGAGAGAAGGGGGTTAGCGTTAGGTTTAGGGTTTTGGATTTGTCGGGGGTAGAGGATAGAGATGGGAGGAGAGAGAGGGCATGGGAATAGAGAAATGGTGTAGCCATGGATGGAGTATTGAGAGTGAGAGAGAGAGAGGTTCTGATCTGATAGCGCTGCTTGTAAGGTTTGAGGATATGGAACGAGTAAACAGTTATAGCATTATTATTATAGCGGCCCAAGTTAGCGGGTTGATGTTAAGTTGTCAACTCAAAAAAAAAAAAAAGGACAAAGATGGTCTTTTTTTTTTTTTTTCCTTTTCTTTTGAGTTGATGCAGAGAATCAAATATAGTCTTCTTGTTTTTTTTTCTTTTTTTTTCTTTTTTGAACACTCTTATGAAATTTTATGGACACAATTGCCCCTTATAAGATACCGTGGGAATTTTGAAAAGAAAATTTATTCTTACATTCTAAATTTTATATCATTTTTTTATATTTAATGTTAAGTATTAAGTATAATATTTTTTAAAAATATATGCTTTAAAATTTTAATTAGAAATTATGTTGAAATTTTTTAAATACCTGGTGTGTAAATAAAGAATGCGAATAAAAGGTGTGTAGTTATCACTTTTTTTTTAAAAAATATAATAGGAATGATTAATGAGAATAATACATATACAACAAGCATCAACAATAAAATAAATAACACAGGCGCTTGAACTGTCTTTTGATCATTTAATATCCAATTTTAAAGGCTAAGTCACAAAAAATGCACTTTTCCCTGAATTTTGTTAGATAATTTCTAACATATAATGTATATATAGTCAATTACCATAACATATGAGCAGGAAAAAAAATGAAAAGATACAAGGATGGGGTAAAAAATATTTTACCATATTGATGCATAAAACCTTTAAACTGTTACTGGAAAAAAAATTCTATGCTCTGTAATTGAAGCACTCCGGATGTAGAATCTAATCTCAAAATCAAATTAACTAATTTTGCATGTATGCAGATCTTTATCCAAAATAAAAAAGAAGAAGAAAAAGCTCATCTCTAAATCAAATTGAATTATACAGTTTATACTAGTTAATATTTGTTAATAGCCATTGATATTCATCACCTTTCATGGATGCTTCACTTCACCTCTCTCCCCTACTAGATGATGTATCTATCTCTACTTTTTAACACGAGCTTATATACAAATATCCAAATATCTTTATTGATACAGTTATTGATACTGATTTTGTTCAGATTAAATGAGTTATTATTTATGTTAATATTAATTTTTTGTAACTTATTTATACAATTTTTTAATTATTCAACTTAAGTGACTTATTATTCAAATCGGTGATATTTGAGTTGAATAATAAAAACACTGTACAAAATAAGTTGTATAATAAAATCATTAACATAAATAGTAAATTTATTTTAGGGTGGGGATCCATTCACAATTATTATTTTGACAAATTTGACAACGAATTTCCAAATAATTCTAAAAAAAATCTTAAAAATAGAAAAAAAGTTCATAAACATATTATTTAACTTATAGATTGATTGTTTTTAAATTTCATATAATTTAAGTATTATTTGATACTCAATCAAAGACTATCAGAATTACATCATATTTACAATGGTCCATATTAAATGGTCTTTAATGGAATATCAAATGATCCTTAAATTATATAAAATTTAAAACACAATCAATCTATAAGTTAAAAAATATGTTTGTCATTTTTTTATTTTTGAGAATTTCTAAAAATTATTTTAAAATTGTTAAAAAAATAGTTATCAAGATTGTCAAGATAATAATTATTAAGGGATCTCCTCCCTTTATTTTATATGAATAATAAAATCGGTATTTCCTAAATATTACTGATGATATTAATGATGATATTTCCTAAATATTTCCCCTTTTTAAATGGGATAAATCCAAATACTACTCTAAAATTAAATTAAAGGATGAAGCTCTTTTTTTCCATGCCCCTAGAAAATCTTACTTAATCACATATAAGGACAAAAATTTGCAATCAGATAATCAAAAATTCTGAACTTCTGAAACTGAAGTTCCCTTCATACAATACCAGAACAAATTAAGATCAGTTAAAAAGATACATATGTAGTATATCAACGCTCAAAATAATTCACACACAAACACAATAATTCGTGCACAAACCATTTTTAACATCTCACAACGCTGAAGTACCCTGCAACTTTATGAACCTCTCTGCATCATACTCCCCAAATTTCCAACAGTCTCAGACTTTCAGTCACACTCACAAAAGATAGTATTAAATTACAAGGATATATAAACAGGAAAAAAAGAATTAAACAAGTAATTAGCTATGGACTTTTTTCTTTTTTTAATGCTGCTGGTGCTTCTGTGTTTTGGCGCTCATTTCGCCTGAACTGCTCGACTCGGACAGATTAAGCCCGTACTCGCTGGTGTGGCTGTACTCGTTTGTGTAATCGGTGCTGTCGAGTGCAACCTTTCTGAAATGGTTAATGTTTGAGGTGTATGAGCCTGAGTCGTAGTCTGAGCTCGAGCTGAAAAACATGCTCTGACCCGGCTTAACCCCTTCATTCAAGTCTTCTAGTGAGACATCTCCCTCCAACGCGCGAACAATCTATCGAGAAATTAGGATGAAAGAAACTGCATGTTATGGTCTTGAATGTCTCATAGAAATAAAAATGTTAAGTTCTATAAGATTTGATTTTTCTTTTTTGCAAACTTACGAAAAACACCTTTTTTTGATACAAAATTATAATTTGATTATTTAAGCTTGAACTGAACTTTGTTATTCCGCCATGAAATTTTGCATCATTTCATTTTTGATGTAGTATCAGTTGTTCAATATCTTTTACTTTCAAATGGTAGAAAATTCCGGCAAAATTACTTCTACAAAATCATTCGATTCCCCCATTATGAATTGCCTATTTTTGGCGATTGAATGATTGGCCAGTACATTTGAACAAAATTTCGTCCCGCACTTCCTCTCTGTATACAACGTTAATCGGCACAAGCTCACACGCATATATAACACACATAGAGAGAAACAGTACCTGACTCATCTTGGGACGACGACGAGCAGAGTGGCGAACGCAAGCAGCAGCAGATGCAATCAAGCGTTGCATCTCGACAGTGTTGAAGTTGTTTTCCAGCTTGGGGTCCACCAGCTCGTCAAACTTCTCTTCTGATACTGCATTTATCATCAAGGGCCTCGCCTATACATAAAAGAATTAAAAAATTATGTTAAATTAAAGTAGAAAAATGTAATCTTCTTCAAAAGATAAGACTCATGTGCACTCTGCTGCACTGTTGTAGTGAAATGTACAGTTCTGGAATTTGCTTGACATGACCAGAACAGGTGCCAGAAAAAAAAGATTTAATCCTACAAGTTGTCTGGTATTAGTAGCAGGTATCCACATTAAATCTGAACACCGCAGTTCAGATACTGATTTATTATATGTATACCATTATGTTTGGATGGGTGAGAATAGTGCTAATCCGGATTAGCAATTATTCCAAACTGCTATTCTGTATTTGGATGGGTAGATAATTATTTCAAATCATTGGAATAGTGAGCTAATTTTGCTATTAAATAAATTGTCTACTGGTTTACGGCCAATGTAGTGTAGTTTAAAATAACTAAACATAAACTAACCCAATCAACCAAGCTATCTTCCATCATAGAGAGGTCTACTGGTTTACGGCCAGTGATCAACTCAAGAAGCATGACACCGAAGGAGAACACGTCAGATTTCTCTGTCAGCTTCCCACTCGACGCATACTCTGGGGCCAAGTAACTACAATCCAAACAGAAAAAACAGTAAATATGAATGCTCAATGAGGACTCATATAGTAATGTAAGAAATTATGTCGTATACTTTCTTTAATTATTAGAGTGAAAAACAGAGCTACTAATTACCCGAAAGTTCCCATGATTCGAGTCGAGACATGGGTGTTGGTATCCTCAGTAAATTTTGCCAATCCAAAATCAGCAACCTAAAGCAAATTGTGTATAGAAGTATTACAAGAAATCAGTCAGCTTACAATACATGTTAGATACATGGCTAATATATAATAGATTGTGTGCTGACGATTTTCATATTTGTGAAACTGAGTCTAAATTCAAACAACAACATGCAATTAAGTTTCAGTTAAGTCTATATTGTGCAATTAAATATCAATCAACAATATCTTGTGCAATCACTCTAATTAAGCTTCTCTATAATTCTAATTGCTTTCACTTGTGCATGTAAATTGAAAATTCAATAAATTACAGATAGAAAAGAAAGAGATAGCATGTATATTTTAGCCAAACTATTAAGATTGCATTAATAAATATTATAAAAAAAGAGAGTATTACATACCTTAGCTTCAAAGTTTTGTTCCAAGAGAATATTAGCGCTCTTAATGTCACGGTGGATAATGCGAGGATGACCTGAAAAATTTTGTAAAAAAAAATCAGCGAAAATCTATCAATCAGTTCTTTCACTTGGGAAAATAATGTTTTCTTTCCTATAACAAAGGAAAACCAGACTCAAACAAAATAATAAGAAACATAGATATGCAATCCTTTTAATTAAAGAAATCAGTTCAAAAGAAATTTTAAATACTTCATCAGATGAAAATATCATTTATAGTGTTGCATTTTTTATGTAATTTTGAAACGTGTTTGGTGATGTAAATTTAACATAAGAAATGAAAAATAAGTTGATGTATTAGAGAACTAACAATCTTCATGAAGATAAGCAAGCCCCCTAGCAGAGCCTAGTGCAATTTTGAGTCTCGTCGGCCAGTCCATCGTAGGCACATCTTTCCCTACAAAACACACAATGTTAACTCGACTAGGTCCAGTACAGATCGTCGTTCACGGCTGTTAGCCAAACAATTACTATCTAATATTGTGTTTTATTAATTGTCAGGTCTAAGTTAGATACTAAGCGCTAACCGTGCAGATGGTATTCCAAGGTATTGTTCGTTACGAATTCATAGACAAGCATGCGTTGAGCTCCAGCCATGCAGTAACCAACAAGAGATACAAGGTGTCGGTGGTGAACCCGGCTAATGATGTCGACCTCAGCTTGGAACTCTCTCTCCCCTTGACCACTTCCTGCCTTCAACTGCTTTATCGCAACTTCCTTCCCGTTCGGCAACACTCCCTTGTACACGTACCTGTGTGTTACATGCAGACACTGTCAACTAAATTTTTTATACTATTTGCTTTGTATGTATGTGTAATATATCACAAAATTCTAGTTTCCGTTTTGATCCTGCACACTTGAACCATATAGTCATCGATCACTCTGATCATATGTCGATAAAGAGAACATACCCGAATCCTCCCTGGCCAATGAGGTTCCCTTGAGAGAACGCATTTGTGGCAGCAGACAGCTCATCGTATGAAAAGGAGCTCTTTGACGCGAAATTGAGGGCTACTGAAGGAGAAGGTGGAGGTAGCGGTGGTCCTTGTGGGCCCGATGAGCTCAGGTCACTACTTATATTTCCCTGTGGCGGCGTTGGTGGATATGGAGGCATCTGACCCCATGCAACACCAGGTGGCGGTGGGAGCGTCCCAGGCGGTGGGGCCTTCATTGGGTCACCTGGGCTTGGTTGCCATTTGGTTGGAAGACCTCCGGCGCCATTATAGTACCCGTTATAGTTATCCATCCTCTTCTTCTTGTTCTTCCTGCAACAACAAACCCAAAGTGCC
The DNA here is from genome assembly GCA_037678475.1 of x Bolboschoenoplectus mariqueter. NCBI lineage: Eukaryota > Viridiplantae > Streptophyta > Magnoliopsida > Poales > Cyperaceae > x Bolboschoenoplectus > x Bolboschoenoplectus mariqueter. The sequence goes on from CM075251.1 coordinate 3,375,751, forward strand.
ATAGCTAACAAAAGAAGCAGCACCCCTGCGCCCAATACTGCCCCAACTACAACCGCTGCACTTGCATTGTCGCTTGAACCATTATCGCTTGATGTGGAACTTGAGTTGGTACCGCTCTTGTGTGATATTGGTGGTGGAGGTGAGTGCATAGTCGTGGATGATCTCCCAGGTGGCGGCGGAGCAGATGATTGATCTTGAGTAGACGGTGATGAATTTGGTGATTTTGACTGAGCTGGTGGAGATGGCGATGCTGTTGTTGGTGTCCCAGATGTCGGTGGGGGCGGTGAGGATGCCGACGTCACCGGTGGTGTGCCAGTAGATGTGTTTGGTGGAGGTGGTGAGGCGACAGTTTGAGACGGTGGAGATGTAGTCACGATTGGCGGGGAAGGAGACGCTGGCGGAGGGGATGATAAAACCGGTGTCGGAGCGGCGGTTGGCGGTGGTGTTGCTGAGTTAGTGGGTGGAGGTGCTGATGCTGAGTCCGACGGTGTTTTTGTGGTTGCATTAGCTGCTGGAGCAGCAGGGGTGTCAACGACCACTGGCGGAGATGCGGTTGTGTTTTGCGCACTAGAAGCAGCCGGAGGCGTAGCCATTTCTTGTTTTGCGAGAGTGGAGCTGCTCTGAAGGAGAGAACTCCACCCCCTTGTTTGATTATTCGGTTAGCCTCTAAGCACCCTAAAAAGACGTAATCATAATTAATTAGACAAAAATTGAAAGATTATCTGAATTTTATATTTATTAATTAGGTTTAATTCTTATGTTACTTTTTCCAAGATATTGGGATATGTTAGCAAAAAAAATAATATGAACTCGCTGAAGTTAAAATAATTTATGTAACTTATGCAAGTTGAGAATTGCATGCAACTTGTGAAAAATGATAAACTTATAAATTCAACATGACAAATTAATGAAGCATATAATTTTTTTTTTGACGCAAGCCAGCTAGCGCTTATCTTGTTTGTTTTGAAATTGCTCTGTTTCTGTTTTGTATATATTTAAGAACTGTCATGAATCCTGAACCAACAAAAAGAGCTATAACATGGAAAGATGTGTTTTAGAAAATTATTCAAAAATATATAAAATGTACCATCCACAAAAATTTAAGACAATCTTCCTTGAGAAAAACATGATTTAATTAATTAAGATAATATTCTGGATCAGATTTCCGAAAGTTTTGGACAAAAGATGCAATCAATTCTCTCAATGTTTTTTCCCCTTCAATTGTGTACTAATAGTTCTTTTATTTTTAATGATACTAAAAAGTTCAAACTCCTCTTTTTATTTCTTAAATACTTCAAGATTTATCATCTAGATATATTGAAATTGTATCAAAAAGACGAGATTCATCATCAACAATATTTTAAGAAAAAAACAGTAATTATATAGAAAACAAAATTCGGCATGTAATAAAAATATATCAACTTTAAAGTAAAAAACACAGGGTAATTGACAACACATCCTTTTGTATTGTAGAGAGAAAAAAAAAACAGAGAGATTATTTGGATTTGCAATCAAGAAGAAGATTACATTCAATTGCAAAGCAAAGAGGAAGAATTGAAGACCTGAGAAATTGATCTAAACTTACCAACCAAGAGACTGAGCTCATGCAACAAAATGGCATCCCGCTCCTCTACCAAAAAACATGGGAACAAAATGTGGAGAGAGAGAGAGAGAGAGAGAGAGCGGGGAGAGAGAGAGAGAGAGAGAGAGAGAGAGAGAGAGAGAGAGAGAGAGAGAAGGACCTCCTTTCTTTTTTGCCTTTTTCCAGTCTGGGAAATTAAACGAGGTTCCAAAATGGAGAGATGGCCAGAAATCTAGGCATTAAATTTGCGATGCGCTGTTTCTCCAACAAACAAACAAACATCTTTTTTGTTATTTTGAATTTAAATTTCTATTTTGGAAATGCTAAGCGTTCACTCACAGAGTCCAATTAAAGGTGTTGATGATGTCAGCATGAATTATTTACTGTGAGATACAAATTATTCTATGATTTTTCATATAAATAAAAGAAAATATTATTGAGATATTATTATTGATATTACCGTGATACAAGTTTTATTATACACATTAAATGAGTTATTATACATGTTAACGACTTTATTTTGTACAGTACTTTTATTATTCAACTTAAAATATTATTAATATATATATTAATTAATTTAAGTTGAATAATGATAGTATTATATAAAATGAGTTTGTGTCGGTGGCGGAGCTTTGTTCTAGTCATAGTGGGCCATGGGCCTCCCTTTTCATCCAAAATTTTAAACAGAGGTAATACATTTTCTGAGTCATTTGCTATTTGAACCATGAAATACCCCTCCCCCAATAAGTTCTGCGTCATGATTTTTCTACTTTGGTTAAGTTGGTTCCCTTTTATTTTTGGCTCAAGTTCTGCTACTGGTTTGCATAATAAAATTATTAACATGCATAATAATCCATTTAACGTATATAATAATACTCGTATAAACGACAATATCAACAACCATATATATGTATTATATATGTATTAGCTCCCATAAATAAATATAATAGTAAATATAACAATATAAGTATTAGTACATAATAACCATATTATTGACATATACATAATTTATTCATTGAATGTGTAAATATGGCACTTTCAGTGAAATGTTTAGCTGATGGAAAAACATTAATAAACTTACATTTTTATTTAATGATGATACCATGAATGTCTTATATTACATTTTAAAAATCACATATATCTGTATTCTTTCACTTAAAGTACTTATTTATTTTAATAAAGTATTGATAGTGTAGTAGTCTAAGTGAATATTATAAATAAAACAAAAATGGTTAGTTTTGCAATCTTCTTAGTAATGTTATGGCAAGTTCATTATATACTAACTATTTTACATGATTCTCTTTCTTTATTTATTTTGATCGGATAACTCATGTATTCCTATTTCTTCCCTCCATTTTTCTTGGTTTAAAATATAATATGTGGTTGATAAATCTAAGATATAATAAAATATTTAAAATAATTCAACTTTTTTTTTATGTTCTCATGATTAATTAATAATTATCTCATTATAAAAGCCCAACTTTTTCTTCAAAAATACTTTAATTTTCATGTTGAAATCCAAAAGGAAAAAAGTCCCAATTACAAAAATTGTCTTAGAAAATTCGAAGTTAATTTGGTGAGCTAAATATCTCAACAATGGATAATTAACAAACTTCTGAACTCTATTTTATACTAGTTTATAAATATTTTATCAATTCCATAAATCATTGTAATATTGATTACTACAATACTGAATTATTTAACGAAGAGTAAAAAGTTACATTAAATTCTATAATTTTTTTATAACTTTGACATATCATATCCTTAACTTGGGGGTTAATTCTTGCATTACATTAGTTTGAAAATGGTAATACCAAATTAAATTTTAGTTTGAACAGTTTCTTTAAAAATATCAAACAGATATACTAAGCGTAAATAATATGTATATTCGAATTAATCAATTACTGAAAACTAAGCAAAAAAAAAAAAAGATTAAGTGAAAGATATTTTTTTTCCAAAAAGCTAGGTGTTTATACAGTGCCCCCCCCCCCCCCCCCCCACCCCCCCACATCCCCCATTTTCAATGCATACAAACCCATACGATCAAACTTATAAGGGATCTTTTTTGTAAATAATTGTACAGATAATTGGAGGATATTGATCTTAGAACAAGATATATTTTTTCAAAAAACTATGCAAAAAATTTAACAGTATATATTTTGTATCCGTAGCCTGCAAGGTGGAAACATGTATACCTAACAAATTTTGTTGCATTTGGCGAGTTCTTTTATTTTATTTGATGTATTGGTAAGATCACATAAAGCCACTTATTATTATTAATTTTTTTTCTAATTAAGTGTTCAAATAGTTTTGGACTGGCATTTTCTTTTCAATTTATCCATTACTACTGATTGGATTCTTCTTTTTGCTAACCTGACAATGATCATGTAACCATAATTTTATGAATTTTGCCATGATGTTCTTTTTTTTTTAAAGGAAAACAATGTAGAATAAATTAGTATTGAATGTAATATTAAATATTTTATCTTTTGTCAAACAATGTTTTAGATTTCAGATATAAAAAATCAAACAGCTTATTATGATGGAGAACATCATAAAAAAATTTACATGAAGTATGTTTTTCTTATGTGAAATTCTTCAATTTGTCTCAAAGCATTTTGGGTAAATACACAAAATCTATTCACCAATAAACAGCCTACCCAAGTTAATTTTTTTTTTTGGGGACATACTGAGAAATGTAAATTTTTTTTATTTTCGCTGTTACAAAAAAAGTTGCTTTAATTAGTCTTCAAAATTTTATGGGTACTTGGTAGAAGAGAAGGTCAATTTATGTAGCAAACATGCATACATCATAATCTATCATAATTTTTTTTACTCCATTTAGCATGAAGTGCTTGCAATTGTTTAATTTCCAAAAAACAAGTTTTATTTTATAATTACAAGATTTACTTGGGATGCAGTCTGACTGATTCTGCATTTAAAATTTTTACCATTATTACAAAATTATAATAAACATGCTTGTTTTAATTCCTCTGTTGTCAAGGGCACGCATGTAAAAGCGCCAATCAACGCTTCGAGGATAGAGAAGGATCCCGAGTTATGGTTTCGTCACGTTTTGCGTGAATGCCCTTCTACAAATAACAACTCGACATTTTTCTAAGGACATATTGGTAAATTCGATCCACCGATCGAGGGTACAGGCGTAAAATTGGTGCACAGCGATTGCAAATTTATTTACAGATTTACTGAAATACCCAGAAGTCGAAATTAATAGATTAGACCTTGCTGCTTTTCTCTCTTGGCCCCCTCCTCCTCCCATGCACTTTCGCTTGTTGAACCCTAATTCCCGAAATTTCCCAATCTTTCCCTCAATTTTCAACAATTTCCGAAAATATCCCAAGGCCTTTTCTTCTCGATTTCTCAGGGGCCTAATCCGCAAATTGTCGCCGATCTCATCGTGTTTCTTTTTCTCGGCCGCGCCGCCGCCGCCTCCACCGTCGCCTCGCCGCCGCTTAAGGTCCGGTGATGTCTCTCTTTCATTTCATTTCTTTGTACATAGAATATGCTCTCACCGTTGCATGTGTAAGTTTATGGAGATCGATTTTGTTCTGATGCCTTGAGGCCGTCAAAAATCAATGGCGAGCCTCTCTATCTGATCTCCTCTAACTAGGTCCCCCCGCCACTCTTCATTTGCATACCTAGCTTATGCAAGGAATCAAACGCTGTCATCTACTCCTTGAGGGGGCGACATCTTTCCGATTGAAAGAGTCTTGAGTTTTTTCCATTTCCCCTCTTCTTATTTTTCTATTTTGCATGTACACCATTGCATCGCTTGGTATCATAAGTAGATTTATCCAGGATTTAAGTTGTATAAGCTCTTACAATGGCGAGTATGTACATCACCTCTGGTATCTATCCCTCTTAAAATGTCCAAACTACCCTTCCTGTTCAGTGACAAATGGAGGGGGAGCTGTAGAGCTGCTGTAGGGAAGGGTAAGAGAAAAAAAAAAGGGCTCCTCTTGGGCATATTTTTTGAAAAAGAACTGAGGTGCATGGGAATTCCTAAAATTTCTCATTTTTTTATGGGCACCTCCTTGCATTGATGTCATTTCCTAATTCCTCAGGGGTATATTACATATTATCTGGTTTTGCACATTAATTTTTGCAATTTCCTTCTGAATAATTTAGGAGTTCGAGGAAAACACTCTTATGTTCTTCAATATCCACCACATGTTTTGGAGAGGTTTGAGGTTCTACCCCTGTAAAATCTGGAAATATAATGTAGAATCCTGGAAAATAGATACATTTCGCTTATTTTAAAACTCATGATTAATTGAACTACAGCACTTTTCTGGGAACTTGCCCTCTGCTTGTTTGAATAAAAATTGAAGTAGAGGGTTACATAGCATATATTTGTGTTCCTCCCTTTTTGGAATATTAATATCAAATATTTATTTTGCATGGTTTTTTTGGTAATAGTTTTTAAACTTTGTCCCTTATTGTTTCATTTATGTAGAGGATTGCAATATTTACTAAAGTTTTTTTAGCAGGTTAAGGAAAACTAAAAAAAAAAAGAATAATTATAGTAATTGCAATTTTCTAGAGAAAGAAGTTTAAAAGGAAGGATAAAATTATATTTTTGTGGCCAAATATTATAATAGCTGGTAAGAGCCTTATTTGAAATGGTTCTGGGTTGAAGTCTTGCAGTAGGAATGCGACGGACGTGTAAATCAATAGCCCTTTTCTAAGATTGTACCAAACGAACTCCAAGTTTTCTGATGCTCTATCTAAATGCATTATTTTAGAAACAAAAGAAGATCAACATCAAATTTCTTGTTTAGATTTTAGATTTTGAACTATTAATGAAAAAATGAGTTGTGGTCATGATGTGGCACCAAAATCATGGTAATTAGATCCTTGTGTGTTTTTGGTTTTCTCCTGCCCATGCTGATTTGATGGGCTTAGTTTTAGCATCCTGCAATAATATCAACTGACAGATGCCCCCTTGATGTTCTCTTTTCCTATTAGATATCTCCTTAACTTCTTAAATGATTCTAGAGGCTTGATTTTGACTATTATACATTGTGAATCAGTGAATTTAGTCTCTGAGAATTACATTTTCTATGTAGAATTCTGTCCTTTATTTAACATCATCTCATAGTCTAATTTATTTGGAAATTATACTGTTCCCTACTGGACTTTTCAGATATTGCCCATCCCAACAACACATTTCTTTTTTTTATTTGATATTCATATAAACTGTCTGCAAATTATTATTGCAAGGATTTTACATGACTAGCCTTGTATATTGAATTTACATAATTGTGCACGAGTTGTTAACTTTTGACAATTTTTTTTTTGTCTGGAGACAATTTATCCATCTACTACATATAATTTGTCCAGAGAAAATTTGTTTGTACAAATTTGGTACAGCAGAATCATAAGGATTATGCTACTGATACACTGGGGAGGCCGCATGAGCCTATGTTGCAGTTAGACTGGATATTAACTTGGACATAAGTCATCATTTCAACATCTGTCATGGTTCATTCTAGTTTAGACCCGTAAATCTTTTTTTGGTTCAGAAAAATATGTTACCAGTAATTGTTGATAGTAGTGGGACCATTATAATTGTGTTTCATTCCATTCTAAAGATAGATAGTGGACATGACTGGTGATGTTCATTTGATTATCCATGTCTAAGCTAATTCTTGAACTCTCTTCATTCCAGGAAACTCAGCCTAAAGAGAAGCTACCGAGGAGAAAAGAGGTAAAGCAAAAGAAAATAAAAGATGACCGTAGTGGCAATATGCCAGCATGGTGGAGAGTTTGTAACCAACCCTGATGGGACCCTCGCCTACTCCGGTGGGGACGCACATGCCATCGAGGTGTCCAGGGAGATGTCAGTGGATGACCTCCACTCAGAGATCAATAACATTTTCGGGATCGACTCCACTGACCTTCCTCTCAAGTACTTCCTTCCTAACAACCGGCGCACTCTGATATCCATCTCCTGTGATCGGGATCTCCAACGGATGGTTGACTTCACTGCCAATGCAGCTAGTGCGGAGGTCTTTATCCTTAACAAACCTGACAGGTAAACTTTATAGTTAATACATGCACACTTCAAAAGGGGCAAAACAAAATATTTAGTAATATCTGAATTTTTAAGGAAGTTGTGGGTCAAACAAATAAAGCGCAGTTAATGAAAATGAGAATTTTCTCTGCCGTTCCATTCAAAAGGGAGAAAATGAACTTTAAAAAAGTTGAATCCGGTTTTTCAGAGGATGGTTTAGTCCCACAATTGTTAAAAGCAAACACAGGAGGTTTCCCACTCCTAGAAAAAGCCACCTCCTCCTGTGGGGACTCTTCTGTATCGAAGTGTTAATTCGTCAGACAAATTAAGTAAAATATAGGATATGCCGCCTGACATATCTCGTGTGTATCGTGCATGTACTGCAGAGATATTCTTATCCGATAAGATACGGTTATGGTTGTCTTGGAGGCGTATCTTGGTAACATTGCAAGTCATTAGTAAGGTATTTGTTTTTCCTTTTTGGAAACTATTGAAATTATTTATTTGTTATGCAGGGCTAAGAGCACAGTAGCTCATTCTGGAACATCAATTGCTGCTACCAAAAGGAAGAAAGTGGCTGCTCCTGGTTTTCGGTATAACTTCCTCTTTTTTTACATTTGAATCCCTTTCCCATCTTCTGTAGCAATTGATTATCTGGCTGTTTTTTTTTAAAGAAGGAAAAAGGTTGTCAAAAATTACCTCTGGAGTTTTTTTTTCCTTGAATATTAGGGGCATTCTTTTTTTATGCAGTTCATTATATTTCCCATTTTTAAGTTTATTTTGTAAAAATTATCTCAATTTATTTTAAAAAGGGCTAATAAAAATACGAGGCTGGGGGAAGCACAGCCCAACAATGCTATCCAAAGTGCTATGGACATGGATGCAAATAATGTGAGACAGAAGAAGCCTTCTAGTTCAGACAATCTTGACACGAACAGGTATATATTTGCTAGACGATTCAGTAATCTATGTTAACTGGATGTCCATTCTTTCAATCATGTCCAGGACTTCGCATCCAGTACTTCATTCATTTTTATTTAATATAATTTATAACTTATTTCATCTTTTTCTTAATTGTTCGGATAAGGTCATGCCAGTTAGAATTGCAGATTGAGGGTTAATTAAGACATAAAATAGGCTAATGTGGCCCAAGTGATCCTTGGTGCGAAGCTTCCATGAGTGCCCCTTTATATGTCAAGTTTCTAATTTGATTTTGGGGTGCGAATTGTTAACTTTATACAGGGCACTGAGTATCGATTTTGGACATGACATGATTAGCCCTGCTGGTGGCTCCTCTCTCATTCCTGACATGCAGCAGCAGAAGTTCTCTTCTGCCGCTGAGAGGTAAAAGAATAAACATGTTACATAGGTCACAATTCCAATAAGATGCCTTGAGTATTAGAAATAATTAATTTGCATGGAAATAAAAATTAAAAATCATGAAGTTTCATATCTGCCTTTTGTAAATCTAAATATGTATAGTACATCTGTAAAATGAAAATATTTGCATGCCCACCCAAGACAAGTATCACCAACAATCTTTTTTCCTTCAGTTATCTTGAGAGAACACCAGCTCTGCAAAGGTTCAGTTGGAATATTTTTAAAGGTAATAGGGAAGTGATTTCTGGTGTTACAAACTTTAGGAACATGCTTGATACATTCTCTGTCTTGTTGGTGTATGCGTCATGTTTCTCATCTTGCAGAGTATGCATGTAATCTTGTCCTTTGGGTTGGGGAGGGAATTATTACAGTATCTATAAATTGTAAAAGATCAGAAACTATTGCTGGTTTCTTTTGCATGTAGAAACGATTATATATGGAGGTTATAGCTTGTGTGAAGTTGTATGAGAAAACTGCAGATACTATATCATATGACGTTATGTGTACAACATGATAAAACAATTAATATTCAGACTTATATTGCCCACTCAGCCCTATGCCCCAAAAATGGGGTGCTTGTACAAAAAACATTAAATCTACAAATGATATTGTTTATGCAGAAAAACTCCAAAAATGAGATGTAACCCTTGGCTTTTAGTAAAAATGTATCACAGAGGAAAAGTTCATGGTACACCTCAAAATGTCATGTACTAAAGTGCCGTGCTTATGGTACAACTATAATCTATCTTTCATTGTTAACTGAAATTCTAAAATTGGAGCTTACAATGTTCACTCCAATTTCCTTCCATGCTTGTTTTTATAGGATGATGGCAGGAATATTTGACGATGGGTCCATGACGCCTCTGATGGTGCAGGCAGATGGAACTCCGGAGCATATGCAGCCACTACCAGGGGCAACAGGTCTCTTTGATGATGCCATTACTGGTGTTGGCCAGGAGTTTGACAATGTTAAAGACTTCCGAGACCAGCTCTGCAAGTATGCCATTGGCAAGGTTTGTCTTATCTTTGGGCCTAATTTTCAAGAGCATGCAGTTTAGTTACCTCTTTTCAATTAGCTTAAGCATTCAGAACAAATGATTGGGAACAATTATAGACATGCATTACTTTCTGCGGGAACTTATGTTTTGTTAGCTCTAAAAATAGTGCCCCCTTCGAAATACTGGGAATGTTTTCTGTAAACTCTCTTTTTCAGTTTCTTGGAAGAGTACAACTAAGCCCGCTGACTTATTACTGCACGGAGATGCATTTTGTGCTTTGTGTGGGTATAAGTTTTGAATATCAGGATGGATATAGATATATTAGAAGGGTCTTACTCTTTGTTGTTTGCGTGCTACTTTCCTTTTGCAGAGTCACACTGATTGAGTTGCAAGAACAGAAATGAAAATTACCTTGACATCTGGGTATCTTTCAGGCCTTCAAATAGCCTCATAAACAACTACCAAAAGTTAAAAAGGGGCAAAAAGAGGAGAAAGATAATTGATGATAGTTAGTGGTGGTGGTGGTAGTAGTAGTCAAAAGAATCATTCTATCATTCAAATATTTGTGAATTAACTTAATTAGCACTAATTGAAATTTTGGCTATCGCAATACAACATCAGGGTTTTGTGTACCGATTTGTTAAGAATGAGACAACACGGGCAACAGTGCGGTGTGTGAACCAAGGGTGCCCATGGCGGCTGCATGCATCTGAGTCATCGCGCAGCAAGAAATTTGTGATAAAGAAGATGAATGATGTGCACACATGTGGAGGTGGGCTTGGTGAGGGCCAGCGCCGTGCCACTCGTCAGTGGCTTACTGGCATCATCAAGGACAAGCTCAATGAGAACCCCCTTGTCAAGCCCAAGGATATTGCCAGGGACATCTATGAGGATTACGGTCTCGCTCTCACTTACTCTCAGGTACCATAGCATCGGCATGTGTGGAATTTGTTGAGGGACATCTCAATATAAGGTTAATATTGCCAAGGATACAATAGGTGTGTGCAATTTGGTCTGAGGAAGTAGTGATGATTTTATTTTTATCATACTGGTCTGGTACCTTAGTAGTGGCATGTAGAAAATCTCAATTATGGCTTCTGTGACCTATTAGCTGGCTCTACAGGTATTGATACTATCTCATATTGAAGTTTAGAAAGATTCTGGTGTGATTGATTTTAGTGGTTATCAATTGTATTGGTACTATGTCAGACTAATTGACATTATATTGAGATGTGGTTATGTGAACCATTCTAGATGGTTTTGCACTGTACATCACAGATGCTATTTGACCAAGCTGTATAGTAAGAATGGATGGGCATTGGCTGATTAACAAACTTGCAGTTAAACCTACCGAATGCTAAATTAATTATTTATCTTATTACCAAACTAAGCGAACTTCCTGTTTGGACTGATACTAGAAAATGAATCTGCCAAAAACAACTGATTACATGCAGTACATATAAGAAAGAGACATTTATGAAATACTCGTAATCACATTTAGTTCTATATATTCTAATGCGAACATGTATATTTAGGTGTGGCGGGGCCGGGAGGTAGCACAAAAGGAGCTATACCATGCCATCAAAGAAACATACAGCCAGCTACCTTGGTTCTGTGAGCGCATCTTGGAAACCAACCCAGGAAGTGTTGCAATCCTATCCCCCCTCGTGGACTCCAAGTTTCGTCGTTTCTTTGTCTCCTTCCATGCCTCTCTTCATGGCTTTGAGCATGGCTGCCGCCCCCTCATCTTCCTTGACAAGATCCCTCTTAAGACCACCAATGAGTTCCGCCTCCTCGCTGCTGCTGGTGTGGATGGCGATGATGCCACCTTTCCTGTGGCCTTCGCCATTGTCGAGCAGGAGAACTATGACAGCTGGGTCTGGTTTTTGTTGCAGTTGAAATATGCTGTTACCACTTCCCGAACGCTGACTTTTGTCTCTGACCGTCAGAAGGGGCTTGACCTGGCTGTTCCACAGGTTTTTGGAGACAGTCACCATGCATATTGCTTGCATCATTTAATGGAGGAGTTCAAGGCTGAGCTGAACAAAGGCCCATGGACCCCACAGGTCCGGGACTCGATCTTAGATGATTTCACTCGTGCTGCCCAGGCTATCAGTATTGAGGATTTTAATTCTTCAATTGATAGTATAAGGAATGTTTCAGCTGAGGCAGCTGAGTGGGTTATGGCTAGCAAGCCTGAAAACTGGTCTGATGCTATATTTCGTGGGGCCCGGTTTGACCATTTTTCGTCAAATATAGTTGATGGGTTCAACAACTGGATACCAGCAAAGAAGGAGGGGTCAATTGTGCAGCTGGTTGATGCAATTAGGATCAAGTTGACTGAGGTCATGGAGGTTAGGAGAGAGAATGCAAAATCGTGGGAGGATGGTACATTAACCCCTTTTATGGAGGCAAAGCTTCAGAAGGAGGCTGCCCGATCCAAAAAGTTGAATGTTTTGTGTTCATCTGATACGGTTTTTGAGGTGAGGGGAAACACTATCTTTGTGGTGAATATTGGGACATGGGAGTGCACATGCAGAAGGTGGCAGCTCTCGGGATTGCCTTGCACTCATGCTGTGGCAGTTTTCAACAGAGTTGGGCGACCGGTTTATGAATTTTGTTCCCGGTACTTTAGGGTTGAATGTTACAGGTTGACATATGCTGAGTCGGTCAACCCCATTCCTGATATGGAGCAGATTGATTTCACTGCCGGAAGTGCATCGTATCCACCCCCAGCTCGCCGCCCGGCCGGCAGGCCTAGGAGAAAACGTTTCAATCCAAATAAAATCCCAACTGTCGTCAGACTCTGTAGCAGGTGCAAAATGCAGGGACATAACAAGGCTACTTGCGAGGCGATTCTTTGAGGGGTTTTAAGGGTTGTTCCTTAGTTTGCTCTCCAGTGAGGTGGTTTTGGGAATGTTGTTAGTGGTTACCTTGGTGAGGCTTAGTTATTAGTGATTTAAGGTCTTATTATCCTTTTTCTTCTCTCTGTAAACAGCAGCGAACTTTTCTTAGGTTAGTAGTAGCAGATGGTAAATGGGGTTCTAGTACCCGCGCTAGATTTAATTTGCTGGTGTAATAGTTTATCTTATGTATATTAATTAAGTTAAGGTTTGTCGGAGCCATCTAAAATTTGAGTTATATTATGTGCTTTATTTGCAAACAGAGAAGTGTTTCCAAATAAAGTGCTAAAAAGTATCCCAAACAGATCTTCCAATTTTGTCCCCGTAATTGCTGTTACTATTTATAATAATAATTAGATGTATGTTTACAATTTAGGACAAACAAATTTAAGAGTTGATATCTCATAGTTTTTATATGGATAAAGATGGTATTTGTATTGGTCTAATTGCTTATGCATTTTGTCCCCACAATTTTTTTGTACATGTACATGAATAGAGATTACTTGCTGCATAGTTTGGCATTTCGGATGGATATTTGTTCAAATTAAAAAATTGAGGATTAGTTTGTCCCAAACTATAAATTTGAGGGACATTCATGACATCACCCCTTGATAAAATTTGAATGCATATACAACTTAATTTACCGTTGGAAATTGGTGAGATGTGTAAAAAAAATGATTTAATATTGAATATTCGTTGCAAGTTGATAGCATTATTAAGGTAACAAACTTATTTGTAATGTATCACGTTTTTTATGTATTTGCAGATTGTAAAAAATGATATATATTTTTCAAAACATAGCTTATGCTTTTTAAATTGCATGTTTATAATAGGAAAAATTAATCATTGTGCCTTTATTATGACATTGTTTTGGAAAACATATGAAGTGTATTGTTAGGAAAAAGAAAAGTTACATTCAAGATTTTCATCAGAACCTAAAAAATTGAGTTTTTGTGGTTATTTCTTACATATTTGTCCATTCAGCATACATAACTTCATCATTATAAAGCATTTTTTGTTCTATAACAAAAATAAAATAATTAAAAAAGATAGATCGAAGCAATGCGAGGCTTTGGCTCTAATTTCTAATAAGCATGATTAACATTAGTATATCTGAAACTAGTAATTCAATAATATTCTCCTCTTTCTTTTTTTTGTAGAATGATAACCGTATCTCTTATCTACTAGGTGTATTTATATATTTTTTTAAATATTTATACTTAATAGTAAAAATATTTATCTCTTATATTATTAAAATTAAAAATTTTAAAATATGTATTTTGAAAAATAAACTATCTTATATTAGATGCAAAACTTAAATCTTAAGAATAATTCCTCTTTTTTTCCCCCGATATAATACAGTTAGCAAATGCCAAGTGGCATAAAAAACAGTTCGATATTTGTTCGAGTAGGAGGGAAAAAAAATTGCAGCAGGAGCAGAACTGACAAAGAAAAAAAATACATTTCCATTGCCGGGATTTGAACCCGGGTCGCCTGGGTGAAAGCCAGGTATCCTAACCGGACTAGACGACAATGGATTTGTGATTCTAATGTGTGATTTCTATATTTCAAGCTGTTAGGAAAGGTCCTTGATAACTAATTTTCAAATAATTTTGAAATAATATTTAAAAATTCTTTAAAACAAATATTAACAAACATATTATTGATTGTACTTAAAATTTTATATAATTTAAGAGTCATTTGATATTTCATAAAAAATCATTAAATATGAACCGTTATAAATATTATTTAATTTTGATGATCTTTGATGGAGTATCAAATAATATTTGAATTATATGAAATTTAAAACACAATCAATTTATAAGTTAAACAATATGTTTATAATTTTTTTATTTTTAAATTCTTTTTAAAATTATTTAAATTTTTTTTTGTCAAGATTATAAAACTAATAGTTATCAAGGTTGAAAATTCGCTGTAATAGTTATAAAGAATCCAACCTTGATAGTGTGCTTCAGAGGAGGTTAATGGAGAAGGAGAAAGGAGGAGAGAGCAACTTTGCATACTCTCAAATTCTAATTTTAAGAAATTAAAAGTGATGAATAGAGAAAAATGAAGAAAATTTCTCTATTCTTTTTTTTAAATCATTCTCTCATAATTTAAAATATAGGAAAATGTTTGGGAGATATCAAAATTAATACCGATTTTATTATTCATATTAATTATTTTATTATACAACTTCTTTTTAACAATATTTTTATTATTCAACTCAAATATCACTAATATAAATAATAACTCATGTAAGTTAAATAATAAAAATACTGTATAAATAAGTTATATAATAAATTCGTTAATATACGTAACAATCCATATAATATAATTAATAACTCATATAATATAAATAATAAAATCAATATCAATTTATATATATCATCTCTCTAAAATATAAAATAATTAACCTCACTCATTTTCTTCCCTTTCCTCACAAACTTGAGCACTGCCTTTTAAGAAAAAGAATACTACCATATACTTCGAGTCGACTAGCTCAGAATGAAATCACCTATTTGGCAAAAAATAGGAAAGTAGTCCTATTATTTTAATTTAGACCGTTAGATTGAAACGAACGGATCAGATTTTTTTAAAAAAGACCCTACATTCCAAATAAAACCAATCTAATCCATCCGTTTTAATCCGACGATCCAAATTAAAATAACAGGTCCTACTATTCTATTGGAATAATAGCAGATACGGGCTCGACTAGCTCGGTCTCTTTGTTTTTCTTTTGAAACCCTTGACAAGCTCGCTCTCTGTCACACACACACACACACACACACTCTCTCTCTCTTTCCCTCCCTCCCTCTTCGATGGCGATGGCGTGCCATCGTCTCCACTCGCTCTGGAGGAAGAGTTATCACGGAGCAGGAATCTACGCAAGCGCAAGGTACTTTCATTGTGGCCGAGGTACTGAATTGAAAAGGCGCCTTTTCCAGTTTCGTTCTCGATCAAAGTTTCCTCAAACTCGCATCTTCAGAAATGTAACTTCTCCTACTCTTTTCTATCTTTATTTTGTTTTATATGCGTGTTTGAGTGTTAATCTATGCCATAAGATGCTTGCATTTCACATGTTGCCATGAGAAACTATTGAACATGCATGAAGGCTAAAACTAAAAAAAAAAAATAATCTGTTGTGTTTTAAGAATAACAACAATCAAGGTTGTACTATAGCTGCTGATTTTGTACCAGACTTGAAAATTAGGTGCCTGTAGTGTGCTTGTACTGTTCAATACTGAACCAATTTCTTAGCACAACCCTTGCCGGAACACACAAAATTGAAACTGAACCAATTTCTTTTTCTTTATGTTTTGTTAGCTTTTTGTTTGCTAAATAATCAATTTCATACTTTTTGTTTCTGATTTGTGTCCAAACCGCAGTATTGAGGGCCAATTATGCCCAACTATGTTCCATTTCAGCTTTATTGGAAGAAGATTAATTGATGCTTGACAATAATTTGGTTAAATTTTAGCCTGATTGAGCATTGAAGGAACCGCTTCTATAATAGTAGCAATTTCTGGACATGACTTCTTGTTTACTAGTTTGATTCACTAATAGAATGTTTCGTAAAGAAAATCACTAATAGCAGTAGCTTAAGGAATTTTAACTTACTTAGGATTATTCAACCGTTCTGGTTACCAAGCAACAAGATCCTGTCACGAGTTCTTCTCAAGAAGAGACTGCACATATTTTGACGCAAAAAGATCTCTCAGGTCCCACTGAACTGGAACTCTCCAATGGCAGGGTGATGCTTATTGATGGGACTTCAATTATGTATAGAGCTTACTACAAACTTTTAGGTACCTAATTTTGATAACATAACTGAACTTTTTATTTCTATTTTCTGGAATCTTCTTTTGAAAAGCTAAGTCCTATTATTTCATGGATGATTGAAATTTACAAACAGCTGTTGTTTCTACATTCCATAATGACCTATATTGAACGTACTGTTGGTGCTATATTCCATTACCCTTGGTTCTACATGAAATATCAATTGTGTTCAGAATGCTGGTGAAGCCAATAAAAGGAATAATATTGCCAAACCTGACCAACTCATACAGAAATGCTCATAATAATTCTGAACTTGTGGGTTTTCCTTTGTTTATTTTGAAGCATGATTAACATATTTCTATGAGGAACTAACCAAATACCCCCCTTCAACAAGCTAATGGCTGTGTTTGAAGTGGGATAAAGTGTAGGTAAAGTGATAACTCTTATCTCATGTGGTAATGGCGAAAATATTTTTCCCTTATCCATATCCACTTTATCCCTTTGCCAAACATAGCATAAGGTATACTTCGCAAGATGCAGGGATTACCATAAATACCTTTACAAAAAGTAATAATTTTGAACTACTCCCATCACTATTTGCTATACAAGACACCCAAAGGAAACTCTTCTTTACTTACTAAATCTCCATGCAAAATTGGAGAAGAATGGAGGGTTGAGTGTGGCATGTTTGTTAAGTTTAGGAGGACCCACCTGAACTTGAACCAGACCTAACCCTACTTTTTAAAAGATAACTACAGAGTATGTCAGTTAACTCAACCCAACCTTCTCATTTTGTAACCTGAGTTGCCCATGACTTGAACTTGATCAACCTAACATTACATTTTAATATGTTGGACCGAACTTACAACAGAAGCTGATATTACTTGATTCCAAATTTACTCAAAGCTCAACTGAACTGAAACCAAACTCACAGAAGCCAACAGCCAAACAATCTGAGCCTGAAGTGGTCTGATGTTAACGAGCTGAGTCTTACAAAGACCTGTCCTGAAACCTACATATAATCAGAAGTTGAATTGACTGAACCTGATCCGACTGAACCTTCCTGTTTGTCACTTTAGGATTATGTGGTATTTATTTTCCATGTTCCATAGTGATATGGAAATACTTTTTTTGTTTTGCATAACATAGATCATAGTCTGCTATGTAGCAGCATATGTGAAATATTCCTAGCTTTTTATTTTCCAATCATTGTATGGATGCACAGCAAGGCTGTCACATGAAGACCACCATATCAGATTTGCTGATGGAAATGGAGATTGGGTGCTTACCATTTTCAGAGCTCTCAATTTAGTAAGCCCTTTCTCTTTCTCCCTTCTATTATTCTCCTCTTTTGATGTATCAAAACTACTTCATTGTGGTCCATACCTGTTGTTGAATTGTAAAACACTGGTAACTTTGAAGTGTGTAATACTATCTCACTGGCTAATTTCTTGCAGTTACTGGATGTTTTGGAGTTCTTGCCGACACATGTCGCCGTATGTTATTGTGTTTTCTTTTATTTATTTGTGTTAGTTTTCTTCAATAATTCTTCAATTCAAAATATTTTTGGGTCGTGTAATAATGGAGTTAAAATCTCTTGCAGGTGGTGTTTGACCATGATGGTGAGAAAATGTTGCAGTTTCACACTTTTTCTAAAAAAAAATTGAGCTTTTGAGTTCCAAAATTTTTCTTTTCCTTTCATTTTTTCCCTTTCGTATTGTGGTGTTTATATAATTTGGGCCTAAACATGAATAAATTGGGCCAAGAAACCCCAGTAGATGATTGTTAGTATCTGTAATGTACCATAATATCAGGTTAGTGTCGACTAAGTGAAAAAAATAATAGATTAGTACAGGAAAATAAATTGCATAAGAGTGGGCCTTGCTTTTTATTTTTTTTATCCTCATATTTTTTTCAGGAGTTCCGTATGGTAATTGTAATGATAGTACTGGTACACTGCGACTAAATCAAGGCAAAGGTAAGATGACTTCATGCAACTTGCATATCCCCTTCTAACAGTCAATAAAATAATCTTTCCTTTTCACAAGAAAAGAAAAGAAATCTATTTTACAAGCACTTTTGGCACTCATTCCAGCAAGCTGTGTTGAAAAGGGTAACTGACAAATTTTTTTCTCTCTAGAAAATTTATTTCTTTAAAAAATATTCGATATGGTTATGCACTTTTCTCATCACCTAGTTCAATAAAATATCTTGAATATATGTTGATGTGGGATTAGTAGTGTACTCCAATCAAGTGAATGTTATTCTGATGAGTTCAGAAGAAGTAAGGGGAATTTAAGAATTGAATAAATTCATTGTAGTAGTCTTTCCTTCAAGGCTTATTGTGAATTATGAAACAAAGCATGGATCAGACATCTGAGTTCAGTCAGCACTCAACTATATGGTACCTTACAGATACTAATAGAGGTTATCCAAGGGGTTATTTGGCCATAATTTGATGTTTAGTCCCAAACTAAGTTTCGATGGGTATGAGTTAGTGTATGCTATGTAGGGTTCAACACTTCAACTCTTACAGGTATCACAACCCTATAGTGTAATCCATGGTGCTGCATATTAATAAACCTGTTTTTCTATCTTTAATATTTCAAAGTGTTTTTTGTTGTCTTTTTACTTATCATATGCTTTTTGTATGAAGGTCTAACATTTCGGCACATGTTGTATTCAAAATACAAGGCCAACCGTACACCTACACCTGACACTGTGGTACAAGCCCTTCAGTACCTGAAAGCTTCAATTAAAGCATTGTCAATTAAAGTTATCGAGGTAAATCCTGTGGTTTCAATCAATGCTAGTACTGGTACCGTTCAAGTGTTCATGGTGGCCTATATTTCCAAATTTTTTGGCAGTGTGCAAGTTTGAGGAGCCAAATTCAACCGTAGCAAAGGCCTGTAGACCAATATTGCAGAATGATCTGATTAGGGCTGTACTGGAATCTAGCAATATTATCCTTATTGATTTATGTGAACTAATAAATAAAAGAGGTTGCTATGCAACTTCAAAAAAATTAGAATAGAGCAGAGAAAGAGGCAGAGAGTGAAATACATAGAAAGAGGATGGAACTGTCCTAAGGCGATTCTCATCTTTTTATTACTTAAATCTGAATTATAATTTACTCTCAGTAGCATATAAATCAACTTTAGTCTCCAAGATGTACCATCAACCAAAACAAGTCACAATTAATGAAACTACCAAATTTGACTTCCTTACCATATAAGACCCTTCTAAATTAAATAATCCAGAAAATTTAAATATTAGAAATACTGTACTAGGCACAAGCGATCACCTCAATTAATGCTAATCATTTTGACTGGACCAAACATATGTAATTTTTAAATTGCGTCAGATTGGACATGTAAGTATGTACCCAGTTAGGTATTGTACTGGTACTGGTGCTAAATAAATCGAACACATCCTTTTTTTTTTAAATTTCACTTTGGTAGGTTCCAGGAGTGGAAGCAGATGATGTGATCGGTACATTAGCTGTCAATAGCGTTTCTGCTGGTTATAAGGTTGGTTGCTTTCCTCATCATGGTGCCATTGTTTAACCTTGCTTGGCTGGTACAGTGCATTATTTAGTACTTATTTAACTTTTACCATAAAATGACCAAAGATGAAAAGGATTAAAGAAATAATTGAACTTAGCCAAATTGGTAAATATCAGAATCACTCTACATCATGATGGTGCAGTTAACAGCTAATGAGAGGGATGAATTTGTGCCTGTGTCAGGTTTGTGTGGAGGATTTGCAGGGTTCATGGGACATTTTTTACACATTACTATTATTGAAACAGAACTATTTCTTTTTTCAGGTTCGAGTGGTCTCTCCAGATAAAGATTTCTTTCAGATCATATCACCATCTCTTCGCCTTCTGCGGATCGCCACGCGTGGGTCCCAGTCAGTATCCAAAATATATTATTTCTCTATTTCATTTGGTAGTTGTGTGCTTATTGCATATGTACCTTTATTATGCTTGTCAAGTTCTCTAAGTTAGTTGTGCTGATATATTCTGTGGGATTAACCACTTGATTGCACCATTAAACCTAATTCTAATCCTCTTTTCTGCAATTAACCCTCAGTAAAGGCTCAGTAACTTCATCGTGACTTTCAGTATTGGGGACAGAGCACAAACATTTTAACTTGGTTTTTCTGTCAGTAACAAAAATTGTTTTATAAATATTGAGAATCAGTTTTATACCATGCTATATATTTGATCCAATACAAGTATGTGGTTCTGACTGATGACTGGTTTCGAGTACACATAGGATGGTGTCATTCGGGATGGAAGATTTTCAAAAACGGTTTGGGAACCTGAAACCGTCCCAGTTTGTAGATATCATTTCTCTTGTCGGTGATGCCTCTGACAACATACCAGGTACTCTCTCTCTCAGCCTTGTTCTTCTTCTTGTTAATGGTTGCAGATTTTTAGTCATGGCTGTGAAATTAAAAGTGCTGATGATCCTTACCATTTGCTACTGATTCCCTCAAAATAATAGTCAATTTGCACCAAATTTACTTGGTCAAAGCTCATTTTATTAACTCAGTTGTGAACAAAGCTCAACTTATCCAATTCTCCATAATCAGTCCTCAACTGTGCCAACATCTCTTAATTCTCTAGCCAAAAGGGTCTTGAGAAAAAAAAAAGAGCAAAAGATTTATTTTTCGTATTATGTTTTATGGTTATCAGGGGTTGATGGAATTGGAGAAGTAAAAGCTGTAAATCTCATAGCAAAGTTTGGTATGTTAATTTCTTTCATTTCCGTTTTATTCTGGATTCATGTATGCTACTTTTTGGTACATTTTCTGTG
Organism: x Bolboschoenoplectus mariqueter; assembly: GCA_037678475.1. Taxonomy (NCBI): domain Eukaryota; kingdom Viridiplantae; phylum Streptophyta; class Magnoliopsida; order Poales; family Cyperaceae; genus x Bolboschoenoplectus; species x Bolboschoenoplectus mariqueter. The sequence goes on from CM075251.1 coordinate 3,397,257, forward strand.
TTCTTACAATTTTGTTCTATTTGAATTTTAGAAAAAGCCTGAAAAAAATATGAAGCTGAGCAAGTCCAAATTGAGTAACACTAAGATATAATCATTAACCGAACTACACTATTACAATAGAATGTTAATCTATACATCAGTTAAAGATATTGAGCTTTGTAAAGGTAGTAAGCTCTTGCCCCCTGGAGAACTTCAAAATATGTTCCCCTGCATGTCATTGGCAAACTTGAACATCACATGTACACCTTATAAACATAAATATCTTCTATGCCGTTTTCCGCTTACACAATCTTAACTAATGTTTGGTGCTTTGAAAGAATGCTGACCATTTTTTAGTGGTGCAAGTGGGATATTTCTGATTCCATAGAATATGTTTGATTTTCAATGTTGTAAAAATGAAGTTATAATTAAAAAAAAAAGAAACTAAATTGAACTTGAGCTTTAATATTTGCATTCTTTTTTGACTTGATGAATAGGTTCGTTGGAGAATCTGCTTCAATCTGTGAATGAAGTCGAGGAAGAGAAAATTAAACAGGTTTGCTTAAGTGAAGTTTCCTTAAGTGTATGCCTCTTTCATTCACACGTCATGAAATGAAATTATTTGCAAAAAGTTGATTGCTTATTTCTGTGTGTTAAATTGTAGACGCGCCATCAAAGATTCTTATAATTTGCATGCATGTAGAGAAACTTAAGACGTGATATACAATTAACATCTATTCATTTTAATTTTTGGTTGAATATACAACTGAAATTCTTTCTTATTGTGAAGACATGAAGGTGGCACAAAAATTTTGGAGGCTTTTGATCCCTCTTATATTTATTTTCTCAAAATCCCTACCCATAAATGCATGATTTCAATTTAGCCTGTCAATTTTCTGGTGATGTGCTAGTCAAATTCAAATTGAGCCTAAAAGGTTCAATTGCTGTGCATATGCCCGCGTTCTTGCAAAATTTTATCAATTCATTCATTGTGCAACTTAACACAATGTCAGGAAGAAAGACAGACACAACTAGAAAAAAGAAAAGGCAAAAAGTTTCCTTTGGTTTGCATGCATGCTCGGGTGAGCTTACACATCACTTGAGCCTGTTTAAAGGGACTGCCAGTTAATTTAAGTGTGATTTGTTGAAAATTTCAGGCACTGATATCAAATGCCGATCAAGCCCGTCTTAGCAAACAATTGGTAAATTTTGTGTTGCTGCTCCCATTTTTCAGGCAATTTCAGTTGGCAGGTGGTTTCTTTTCCCATTTTAATTCTCAGCTGATTTTATTCTATTAATTCTTTTCTTTTCTTTCCCAAATATGTAGGTAACTTTAAGATCAGATCTGCCTCCGTACATGGTTCCTTTTAAGACGTCAGATATTCTATTTCACAAGCCCCAGGTAATTATATTCACACCTGTTTAATTTTCTATGTGATTTTGTTCTTCTTTAGACGTATTGTCAAGTACTGATAGTTAAAAATTATCCCGTTCCATGTCACCTTTCAGACATACCATAATCACTACAGAATTGTAGGGAGCCTTCTGGATATACACCCTTTACTAAACATCTTTTGCATGTTTGGTCAATGAGCTTCTGTTATTATATGATTTTATTTTGTTTTTATCATTGCTGTCTTGCTGAGTTGCTTTTGAGCGAATATCCCAGTACATCAATATCGGTGATATCCACGGGGATATCTGTGTGAAAATACTTTCTTTATGGATAGATATGCAAATTCAGTTTGCAATATAATGTACAACAGTTTCAAAGGCATAGAAGAAGTGTTATATCTCTTGCAGTGCGGGGTGGTTGGCCGTCAGTTCAGACATTTTTTAATCTGAAAAAGGAGAGTGAGGTATATCACTACATGTTGATATTAGGGGTTTAAGGGACATTTCTATATTTTAGGGAGTTGTAAGGACGGAACTTTTCTTGCCTTCTAGAATGTGCAAAAGGAACCTCCTATAGATCTGAGACCGACAAAAATATTCATGTTATGCAAATTCTTCTTACTTCTCAAAAGTTTGCAAATAAGCGTCTTATGCTGCCTGAAACTTCAAAAAAGAAGACCTTGTAGAAGTTGGCTCTTAACACTGCTTTGGATCATTAGATGATAAAAAGAAGTTTGTATGAAAAGTACTAAGGCTCTCTGATACAACTTATTAGAGTATCTCTATCCCTACAATTTCAAGGGGTGATATTAACAATAATTCTCTCTCAATCAATTTTATATCATCTATATCCTTGCAACTAATTTTAATTTAATTGTGGTTGTAGTTTTGCAATTTTGAATTTACATCCTTACAATTGCCAATTGCAAATTTGATGGGGCTTGCTAAGTTGGCAATTGCTCTAGATCTTTGCAATTAAAATTGTAATTGTACATCAGCATTTGCAATTGCTTGCAATTGAGAATTTGAGATGGAGATGCTCAGAATCCGAACATAATGATTGCAATAATAAGGCATCATTCAAGATAGGTGATATAACATTCCAATTGTGGTTACTTCATCATTGCAATATATCAATAAGACTAACTGTGTTAAAGGCAATGTCAATATCTATCTTTCTGCGTAATGTGTTATTTGCAATTTATTTGGGTCCTTTTATAAAATTGTCTTTTTTATATATTATTTACTATGTAAGTGTGTGTGTTATTTATCAGGATAATGGAGAAAAATTCATAACTCTGTTAAAAGCACTGGGAGCATATGCTGAGGGCTTCAACACAAATTCAGTCATTTTGAGGGCTTCTAAGCTCTGGACAAGGCTCAACTCATGAAAGAAAATACACAAAATCGGCAATCTTCTCGCAAAACATGAAGAGATGAAATGTCAGTTGTGTTCTGCTACAATTTGTCACCTCATCTAGGCACTGACATGATTGGACCTGTAAAAATATTAGCGGAGCGGGTCTGTCAGAAGGGGAGCTCTCCAGGGTCGTTCAATTTCGTTTTTTTTTTTCTATCATGAAAAGCAGAAACAACACATTTGATATATCAGGGTTCAATATACAGAGAATTTGCGGTACAAAATGAACCCTTTGATAGTTAAAGATATCATTTTTTTTTAAAATTATTTTTGGTCTAGCAGCATTTATTAACTAAATATTTCATTCAAGTAGGAAAAATGTGTTTAATTTTCTAAATGAACGCACTGATGTCTTTTTTTTGTAACCTTTTGTTGGTAGTCGAAATTTATCTCTGATAAAAGTAACACAAGAACATGATATCTGGCGAATTCTTCAATCATTACATCAGTCGGGCGTCCCAAAATTTTAAATGGAATTCAGTCTCGATAAGAGATATAAACCATTAGTTCACAACTCCTTTAATATCAGATACATCATAACCCGGAAATAATTATTATTTTTGTCCGATTTAAGGTTTTTCTATTTAATTTTCCAAAGTGATAATTACCGAAACTCTAATCTTACAATAATTTTCACTAATAAGTATTATGGCTATTCTTATTTCTTTCTCTTTACAACAAATTTATACACATCCACCCTACATTCAAGAAAACCATCAACCCATAAAAGAAACATTTTGTATGTAATCTAAATTAAGCTAACTCGATGTGCACCATTCATCTTTCATCTACAGCTTGAACAACTTTGTCCTGTGAGCAAAATTTGCTATCTTCCAAACCTAAGTAGCAATATATGGAAGATCATATAAGCAAAATTAAGGACCGATGAGTGCGATCTACTTAGTTTGGATGGCACGGCGTTAGGCGTGTAGCATTCGCTTGTTGGCTGGACATAACCGTTGCCAGGGGATGATGCCGCTGTCAGACACCACCCAGTCGGAGTCTCTCCTTCATTTGGTTGCGACGAGCTCGCATTTCCCTAAGGTATGATGATATTGACATTAATAATTAAGCTTACCATCAGACATATCATCCTGGTTGAATATGAAATAACACCTTATTTTCCATTCAATAACAACTGTATGCTCTCAATCAATTGGCAATGGGGTGTTTGAAAAAAAAGAAGAAGAAAGAATCCTGTTTTCGCTTTACATGTAGGTGTTGTATTTAATCCATTAGATGATCTCTAAACAAGTTCTTGTACCTGGTTTTGATCCGATGTGGGTGTAAGAGACGAAGGATTTGCAGCAGCCTTTGAAAGGCCAACATCGTAGTTGGCTGTCAGATCGGTCTTATAAAGCCCAAAAGACCGTTCAGAGGTCGGCCCAGGCTTTAGATCTTCATCATAAAGTGCAAAGAGATATGTGTCAACTGACTTGCCCGGTACACGAGGTGTTCCGGCCAATGATTTCAAATGGCTTATTAAGTTACCATTATATGCTTTTGCATTCTCCACGGTGGCTCCCACCTCATTCGAGTCCCCCTTGTATGGCCAACCAGTCTCAGCTATAACAATCTCAACATCATTAAAACCCTTCGCATCCAATGCTGCCCGAATTGCATCGAGTTGGGCATCAAACATGTTCATGTAGGTTAGACCTGAGCCTGAGTCGACCCGACCTGGGTTGGATTGGAAGAGGCAAAAGGCTAGGGTTTCAGGACGAGGATCGCTGTTATAAGCAAACCAAGGGTAAGGGTTGATCATAAATGGTGAACCGGATTGTTGAAGGAAAGAAAGAATTGGATCAAGATTTGGCGCTAGGTCGGGGTGAAAGGCACCTGCTGAAGGCGGGTCTGACTGAGACATCACTGCCATGGAATGCACCGTCGAGATCTTTATTGATGGGTAATTAGCAGCAAGAGCAGAGAGGAGGTTTTGCATTGCAGGGAGAAGTTGAGACGGTAAAGAGGCGTCTCCTGAGTTGAGAACCTCATTACCGACTGAAATGGAACCGATTGTGGTAGCCGGCATGTAAGGAAGAATATTGGCAGTAGCCCATGATGCAGCAGCTGAGGAGGAGGCAGCAAGGGAAGGAATGTCGGCATTTGAGACACCAACTAGGAGGGAGATGTTTGTGCCGGCAAAGGCAGATATAACGGCCGCATCGGTACCATATAGTCGAACCTTGGAAATTGTAGTGGAAGTAATAAGAGTAGCGGTAGAAGCCGGAGGCGGTAGGTTGTCCGCCACTTCGCCATAGTTTATACCAATGAATGATTGTGATTCTGCCACGAGATCAAAAGTTCTGTTAAGAGTATTTGTTGAATTGTTTTTTTGAAAGAATATTTGTTAAATTATTGTGCCAACAGTTCACATGGTCTCCACCTATCAACATCTCTTGTTCATCTCATGTAAATTTCTTCTTATTTTTGGGAGTCCGTATCTACTGTTATTTTGAGACTATGATAGCTCGGCAACGAGCCGTCTTGATTATAATGATTCAGATTTTAAATTATAAGAGAATTATTTTAATAATTAATCTGTGGATCTCATTTAACATTTTCTTAATAACAATAAGCTATTATAGAAAACAATCGTAGTGGATGTGAATTCTTATTGTTGTTACCATTTCCTAAGATTTGTCATTTAATCTTTATTTGGGCAATGCTCTCAGCTAGGACATGATTAGTTACATCTTTTCCATTGAATTTGACTACAAGAAAATCCAGGAAAAGGGAGGATGATGGTCTGAAGAATATTAGGTTGGGAACTGGACAAAATAATGACCAAACATTGGTCAAACTTTGAAATATAACACAATTGGAGGAATCATACTGTGGGGGAAGGTTTTGAAATAGAGGTTCCGTTATCTGTTTAAAAATAAAGAATTGGGAGTAAAACCAAAAATTTAACATTCTTATCACTCAATTTTTTTCATTTGATTTGAAGTAATGTAGATTCCCCTGATTAGACTAAATAATTTTTACAAATTGGTTCATTTTTTTTGTTTATTTTCACAATAACTTGTATATTGTTTAATCCAGCATTTCATCAGTATTTAATCATTACCTTTCGGTGGCTGTTTGCTACACATTTACTGATCTTTCATTATCTATGCTTACTGTTTGATTTTGACACAGTAACAGAAGAATTACATCTCTTAATTACACTAAACTAATAATAAAAAAATCCAAAAAGATCAATTCTTTGATAGCTCTTTGAAAAAAAAAACTATAAATTAATCAACCCAAATAACTTTACTCTTATTCAATCAATAGAAAGAAGATAACAGATGAACAGAAAAATTGGAAAAATCTTTGTTCTCTCTAAAAAAGCACCAATCTTTACCCTTACACCTTCAAGAAAAATTAGATTATGATGCTTAATTTATGTATTAAAGGCAGTGAAGGGAGGAGACAGAGAGAGAGAGAGAGAGAGAGAGAGAGATATCACTAGTGTACTTACTTGAACAAGGGAAGAGGAAGGAAAAAGCTTGAAGAAGCTCCAAAATCGCCAAAATATGCCACTTTCGCATAGCTTGTATCTGTATCTGTGTGTTTGTGTTGTGTGTGTGAAGAGGAAGAGAGAAAGAGAGAGAAGAGGAAGGTGTACAAATTGTCGCTTGCTCTTCTTACAAGGGACAGGTTGTCTGAAGCTTCTCTTTTGTTTTTGTTTCTGAGTCTTCTTCCTTTTGGGTTCTCCTATAGAAAGAAAGAATAATGTTAATGTGGTAATTAATATATAGAGATGCAATGCAATGCAATAGTCATCTCTTGGTCTTTCCCTCCTCCGTTCGTTTTGTTTGCCAGCTGGGATCATTTAATTTAATTTAATTTAGTATCAGGATTCTCCATTTCTCCTCTCTAGATTCTCCAAATTAAAGATTATCTTAAGATTGTGTCTAAAGTATAGGGGTAAAAACTTGACCTTTATTCTTTTTACTGAAAATTAAGATGTGATTGTGAAGTTTGGATGAATCTACATCTTCGGCTTAAACCAAATCATGTCTCTAATCCAAAAGTCTTAATTTGTTGTTACAGTTGTTGGTCGGGATTATATGACACGTAATATCAGTCGTTCGATTTGAATTCAATGTATATGATTCGCTATAGCTTTGGGATTTTTGAAATTCGTACAGATTTATAATGAATAGTTCAAATTATGTATTATAGTTTCTATGATAAGAAAACTTCGACAGCGAATATGAATTTCTATTGTAACTTAAGTTGCATAGTAACTGAAATGTAAATTAAGTGTATATTTTATGATTGAATTGTATTTGATAATACTTAAGAATTTGTTCAAAATTTATTCGCTTGATAATATGTAAATTAGGATTGGACGTTAAGAATAATTTGAATTGATTATTTCAAGCAAACACAAACATAATCTGAATAATCGTAAAAATTAATCTATAATATCAAAATTTAACACTTGAAATATAATCTTACTTTACAATATACAACCAACCAATAACTTATAAAGACTAAAATTAAACCCTCTACATTATTTTCTATTTTCTCAATTTTTTTGTCTTATTTTCTCAAAATATTGTCATATCAAATCATTGTCAACCAACCCCAATCTATAGTTATCAACCATAATTTCTTTTTGATTTCAATAGTAAAACTTTACGGGTACAAATTTGGGAGTTCCGGATCACACCAGGCAATGCCATCTCCACAATTTAATGCACAAAAAAGGGAAAACAATGCCATTTGTGATATGTTATTTTGTGATTTGTGAAAACAATGCCATTTGTGATATGTTATTTTGTGATTTGTTGATTTCCCTTGTTTTGGAAATTGGAATAGAAAGTGTGTCTGGTGCATGACAGTTTCGTTTCCAATTTACTGGTCGATGTGTCATATATTAATCATGCAAGATGTTAATAGGCCAGATTTCCTGTTGTGCTCTCCCGTGTGTCCATTCCTGTTGTCATCCAGAGATTATCAGAAGTCATCCGTTTTGGTTTGTGAGGTAATCCAATCTCTTTTCTTTTGTTATATCCAAATTTAGCAAGACAGCACCAAAAAGATGTGTTATATTAATCAAAGTGTGATGAAAAATTAAATAACCATGAAAAAAATGTTATAATAATTAAAAAAATATATACTTTTTAAAATAAGTTTTAAAGAATTCATTGTTTTTTTAGATAAAAATGAGGATTAAGACATTCAGGTTTAAATGTATATAAAAGATCTCAAGAAATTTGTTGTTATCAGAACAATTAGAAATTAAATTGTTGTCTCCATTTCGCTCAAATGCAATTAGAAATTAAATTGTCAATAAATCCAGTAATTAAAAGAAAAAGACAAGAGAATGTATAGTTCATTTGCCATGATCTAGGTGGAATCCAACATCCAATCAAAGAATTTGGTGAGTATTGTTTCTTCCACACCATTATTCAAATTAATTACAGAAAAAAAACAAATTAAAGTAAAAAAAAAACTTAATTGGATGTCTCTCTAGTGTTACATCATCCAAGTAAACAAAATTTTTTTTTTGGGTGAAAATTTGCAAATGCCTATGTACTACAGCATGTGCGCATTTCCCTTTTTTTCTTCTTTCTAAAATTGATTTAAAAAAAATACATTTTCATACTGAACAATAACTTAATTTTCACTAATCATATATTAATATTTACGTAATTAAAAAATAATAATTTCCTAGTATAGTAGCGATAGGCTTCTCTACGGAGTTATACGGGTTCAAGTCCCGCAAAAGACATTTGAAAAAAAATGAACGTCAGGATTAACAGAAACCCTTATATAAAAAAAATAGAAAATTTCAGTATACTACAAGATTTTAATATGTAGAATTTATTCAACAACTTAAGAATTTTTGTTTGAAATCGATTTGATAGATTTTTGAATTAAAAACACCGAGAAACTTCGTGCTCCTAAAAGCACACTAACATTACTCTATATAATAATAATTCTCTATATATAAGTCTTTTAACGGATTAGCTTTTGAGGAATTTTGATTGTTGTTTTATTAAAATTTACCTTTTTTTTTCTAACTAACTCCACTAGTGAAAAATATTAAAAAATGTCAATTATTATTCATCATTATAAAAAAAATGCATGTGATAAAAATGTGAGAACACGCAAAGAGAGATATGTGATATGTCACCTCATTAATGGCTTTTTTATTCTCCGTTTGCTCGTTTTAAAGAAGGAGAGCGACCTAAGCTAATGATTTAGATAATATGTGATGAATTTCATGCATCTTTGGATACATGTACCTTTGAAGAGTATTAAGATGTAAATGATATTTGATATACTATTATGGATTAGTTTCTCTTGATGCCTTGACAACACCTTATTTTGACAACTATATCTTTTCAAATCATACCAATTCTTTTAAAAAATAAAAAATATAAACATGTTTTTTTAATAGTTCATATCGATTTTGTACAATTTCAAAATCATTTGATATTCTATCAAAGGTCATTTAATATGGATCATTAAAAATTTTATGTTATTTAATAAACGATAAAATTTGTATCAAATTTCATTATTTTTCATGTATATTGTTTGAATAGAGTATATATTACATTTTACTTGTTATAATTTAAAATTATAAGTTACTTTTATAGTTATTCCACTTTAATCAACCTAATTTTCATAGATTTGGAGATTGTCAAAAGTCAATGTACCTTATATATTTTGTTTCAGCTGATTTTTTTTAGTATTTCAATTTGAGCTTGAAAATTTAAATTTTTTTTAATTTGAAGAAAAGAGTATTTTTGTTGTTCTCTATACAAAAAATAATAATTTGCATTAAATATATAAATTTAGAGGTCGAAGATCATGACATAATTTTTTCTTATAGAGAAGATATTGAATTTGATATTACAAGTAAAAATTACTTCTCTATGTTTTAAGAATCATTTAAGACAGAATCTCCTTAAAATAAATGAAGCTAGTATTATAAAAAAAATTACAATAAAGGCATTATGAATATTTCAAAACAAGTGAATTTTATATTATATGTTAGTGCTGTATATAAAATACCAATCTCAGGTAGTGAAGCATCAGATCCCTCTCTTCTAAATAATCATTACAAATATCCATAAATTACTTCTTTAGTCTTTATCTGTCATTTCCAGTGATTCTCAGTTGCCTACCAAATGAAAATTTACACTTGGCATTAAATGAGAATTATATTACTTGGCATTAATGTATAAATATTGAGAGTGACTTCTCACTGCTGGTGATTTGGAAATAATAAGAAAAAGGTGTTTAATATATGTATTTTTATCATGAAATAGTGCAATAATATGACTAAATTAATCAGTTGACAACTTTGAATCTATAATTAGATGAAATTTCTATGTCAACCCATATGATAGTTAATATAAATTTTTTATTTATTTTAGCCAGTAGTTTTTTTGCTACAAGATTTTAATTTGATTATATTGTTGTTCAATAGTAAAAAAAAATGAACAAAAATAGAGTATGATATATTTAGAATCAGCATCTTATATTAATGAATAAATTATCCTCACTAAACAACCCAAATATAGAGAATCAATTTTTGATCTCCGTATGGAAGGTTGTATATTTGAAACTTAAATGAGGATTTTTTATGGACATTTAAAATTGAATATATTAGACTCTCATCTTTATTTTAAAAAAAATATTGTCATGATATTTAAGTTGAATAATATAAATACTATATAAAATAAAATCATTAACATATATAATAACTCATTTAACATATATAATAAAATCCGTATCAATAACAGTATCAACAATCGTATCTGTCTATTAGCTCCAAATAAAAAAACAACAACCCAAACATAACATTGCACAGGTCAATTAAATGCCACAAATTAAGTCTCACTCCAAGGATTAATTAGGGTTGCTTTTCAGCTTTGATTGGCTTAGTTTACTTGTCCGAAGTTTCAGTTTAATTATTGGAGGTGTGGGGCTATAAAGTATAAATAATACAATTAAAAGTGTGGCTAAGAGTGTGCTGCTGTGGCACAATAAAATCCATTGAATCCTTCAAAGTTAGTCTTTAATTACATCAATTATTGGTAATTTAAACTTTTGAGAATATTGATAATAATATGTTTTAGTTGAAATTTCATGACCAAATAATTTTACAAATTCTTTGTAATAAGTTTCATGGGTATTTATTTATGGTTAATTCTGTTATGAATTAGAATTTATATGATAGACGAAAAAATCAGATTGTAATTAACGATTGTGATTCATTAATTACTAAATTTTTTTATTCATAACAGAACTGCTTTTTACTTATTTATGTAATTCGTGTAATTTTTACTTTTGGTACTGCTTCTGAGCCTCTCTATTTTAATTTTCTTTTCTTTTTTGGCAAATATTAGCTATAGGATGTGTGTCCAAATAATCAACAAAGATACTAAATTTAACTATGATTTATAAATCTCACAATAAGAATCTGCAATCAACAATCAATAACTACATATCTTATTAACTAGAAAAAGAAATAGAGAACATTTAATCATGCATCCAACAAATCAATACGAAAAAAAAAAAAATCAGAGATCAATGGAATCGAGAGAGAAACAAAAATAAGAGAAAAATAACACCAACTACTAGTTCAATTGAGACTTATTTCATTGGGAATCTGGCTCCTACGCGTAGAGTGGACAACTCAATCAATCTGAATCATTGGATGTTATTTACGGTTCATATTTAATAGATATTATTCTCGCCCGATTTAATAGAGTGAATAACATTAAAATTTGTACCGAACAGTTCAGATTTTGTCCACTATGCTTGTAATTTTATAAAGGATGCGAAGCCTTTTAAGTTTCAATTGAGAAAATATAAATTATAGTATATAATCACAAAAATACAAATAATTTATCCTCTAAAATTTTAGTATTTGACTAGAATAAAAATTTCACTTTTGAAATTTTCTTTGGATGAAAGTCGATTATTTTGGGAAACTCGGAATTCTTTCTATAACATTTTTAAATCTTCAATACTCGCAAAAGAACATTTTTGTGGACAAATTTTTTTTTTCCATTGAAAATTTACTATCAACTAATATATCTATGACATGAGGTGTGATAATTGCACACAAATTCAGCACGCCTACAAAATTCTAGGCTCATATCTTAAGATTTTCAACACAGATTCTTAAGACTATGAACACATATTTTGTAGATCGGAGAAAAAATGTTCAAAATTTTCAAAACTCACACTCTTTATTTCATACATATATACAAGCAAAAATATTTATATTAATATTCAAATATATTATATAATATTTAAATGTGTCTATATTAACATTCAAATGTATTTATATTAACATTCAAATATGTTTATATATGAAATAAAAATATTTATACTAACATTTAAATGTATAATGATACAACAGATGATAGTTTATGAGTCGTGATAGTATGTTAGACCGTGACATATATTATATCATATTATTATGATTTGTAACTTTTATTATTAGTGATAGATCATAAGGTGTAAAAATAGTGTACAAAAAGTTCAGGATATTAAGAATTTCTCTTATGACATATATTGTGGATAGTTAATATTAAAAATATTATGTCTAATTTATATAGCTTTCTAGTAAAGTAAATACACACATTCTAAGGAAAGCTTAACTTTTTCTTTTTCTGAGGTAAAGAATTCTCAAAGTAAAATGATGAAACCCAAAAGCAGATTGAAAAAAAAAAAAATACAACTGATACGGATAACTTACCATAAAAGAAACAATAAACAATAAATTTTAATTTAAGACGAACACAGACCTATTTCTAGAAGGCCTACTATAGCTAGCCTAAAATTAATTTTTCATTTTGGGTTTTTATATTCTCATCAGCCCAAAAATAGACTGAAGTAGGTAATGGCCTAAATTAATTTATCATTTAAGATTCATTGACAATTATTATTTTAATAATTTTAATAACAGATTTTTAAATAATTTTAAAAAAATTTAAAAATAAAAAAATTTATAAATATATTATTTAACTTATAGATCGATTATGTTTTAAATTTATACAATTTAAATATTATTTGATACCCCAACAAAAATTATCAAAATTATATGATATTTGTAACGATCTATATTTAACGATATTTATATGATATTTATAACGATCTATATTTAACGATTTTTTATAGAATATCAAATGATTCTTAAAACACAATTAATCTATAAGTTTAAAAACTATTTTTATCAGCTTTTTTATTTTTTAAAAAAATTAAAATCAATAAAAAATTAATTGTTAAGTTGTAAAAAATAATAGTTGTCAAATTATTTTAAAATTATTTAAATTAATGACTTTTCTTCGGTTGGGCGCAGCCGCGCAGGCCATATTTAGTTACACAAAGATTTGCCACAGAAAATCCTTTTCAGCGTACTGGAGTCCTGATCTCTGCTTCTTTCCTTTCCAGCTTCCTTCGCTCCCTCCGTCCCTTTTCGTCGGAGGAGAAGGTAACTAGGTAAGGCATCGGAGCGAACTACCAAAAGGGAAAGGGGAAAAGGAAGCAAAAGAGAAAGCCAGAGAGAGGGGGAAATGAAAGAGAAAGAGATAGAGAAGAAGAGAGAGAGACGAGAGATGATCACGCGCGCGAAGATCGTTGAACTACTGAGCGAGCGCCAGATCCGATCTCAGCATACTCCCGTTGTTCTCTCCTGGTTTTCCCCAAACCTACATATCTCTACTAGGTACTATTCGTCAGCTTTTTCTTTTAATTTTGCTTGTTGTTCCTGAAATCGATTGCGCTGTGACGATATAGTGGAGATTCATAATTCATTTGGTGTTATTTTGTGGTTTAATTTAGTTTAGTATTGCAATTGGTTAATTTCCGTGATCTGATCTCAGTCGTTTGCTGAGAACTGTTCGCTAAATAGTAAGCAAAAGAGGATTGATGTCTGCTTGTATCGAGATTTGAAATTTAGGTTTATTGAAAATTTCAGCTTTGGGCCACTTGTTTTTGAAATGTTTTTGTAGATTCATTGGAATTAGCTCTTGAGCTTGCTAATATTTCATAGGAGTCTCTTTAAGGAAAGCTCTGGTTTTTCGCTTGTTTTAAGATAAAAAATGGCAGTAAATGGATGAATTCAGTTCAGGTTATATTTGTATATCAATTGAATTGCGTAAAGTCTGGAACTTTATTTATTGCAAAAGTAAATCGAGGCATCTTACAAGGAAGTAGAGATTTATATTTCTTCCTTGGCCACAATGAACCATTGACTTTGAGATCTGTGAAAACTGATTTCGAATGTAACCATTTGTACTGCCAAGACAACTCAAAAGGCAGTAGAACTGTTTCGTAATTCTATTTTGTCACATATTAGAGTATTTTTTTTCCTTTTAAAAACAAAACATGTTTATGCATCTCATTGGTACTCTACTTCTTCAATTCATCAATTGTTAGATGAGCTGAAGTGGTGGATTTCATTTTTGGCTGTTCTATATCCGTAGAGGACCTTTTTTTTCTACAATACCCAACACTATATTATTAATTATTCCAAAAGCATAATCTTGTTTTGTCAAAAGAATGTATTTACATCCCACAAATAATCTAGTAGCTCAAGTGTTAAACTACTAGGATGACTTAAAAGAGATTATGGGTTCTATACCCGTAGGCACTAAGTATGGATAAGGAGTTGTGAGCTTTCCTTATTTAATGAAAAAGCTAATTGCACCAAGTTAATAGGTGCTCAAATTAACATTTCTTCTATGCAATTAGGCTAAAATCATACTGGTACAGGTTGGATTGATAATAGGATTTCACAAAAATTGCCTCAAAAGAAATATTGCAGTCCATGGCTGATGTTGCTTATAAACAAATTAGCAGTCTGGTATATTTGGTTAATCATCCACATATGGTAAACTTCTTGGTTATACTTTAAATTCAGTTAATGTCAGTATATAACAATAGCAGTTCTTGATACTATAGGTATTGTACATTTAATTTCATTTGGCATATTAGGTCCCATCTACAGCCTCAGTTCTGCAACTCAGCCAAATGTGATTTATTTGGGCATCATTTGGTATTATATTGCTCAATTTTGTCTAAATTGCTTCTTATAGGTTATGCTGGTTATATCAATTAGTATGGGTTAGGTGATATTGACATCTGTTTTGTTTTGACAACTGTCATTCTGACCACACAGTTATCAAAATGTAAAATTACAGATATTCTCTTTCTAGTTTAGATATTTTGTGTATCAAGTTCTGTGCAATTTGACAACTAATTGGTCATCTATCGTGGACTTATCTGTACTATAGAGGTCGTATCTACAGTTTTACTTTTTTAATTTGAGTTAGTTGTTACAGTTCCCAAGTAAATGTAATTATCAATATTGCCCTTCTGCATTCTAAGTAAATAATCTTATTGTCATATGTTAGTAGTCAGTACATGTTCAACATGAGAATACCAGTAGAGGTGTTTGTACAAGTAGTTCCCAGTTTATATAGAAATCTGAAAAGAAAAAGAACTTGTTAAGATTGTTATCATTCACTAAAAATGTTCTTATAGTTACAGCAATCACAAAAAAGAGCACCTGCATTGTTGAATACATTCCGAAAATTGAAATCGTTAACAATCCTTAAATTATTTTACTAAACGGAAGTTCATCTATTTATCATTTATTACTGGTTTATATTGTTCAATAGTAGATCATTTTAGGAGTGCTTTATTTTTAAGTTAATGATTATTTCACTATCCTTTCAATTAATAATATAAGTGCGTACAGTGTTAAAGGTTGACTAACAGTTGGGACTTGGGACAAATGATTTTCTCCAACAATTACTGGGCTATAGGGGTCTTAATTTCTCATTAATTTTTTTTCTTGTGTTTAATTATACAAGTATGTCAGTATATGGTCAGATTTCATGAGAAAAGAAGTACAGAAAGCACGAAAATTTTCCTGCAATAATTTTATATAAATCCAGTGCGCTAGTACATTTTGACAAGTCCTTCCTGAAAATTTTCCTTCGCCGCTTGAAATACTCTTTCAAACAATGATGACTTGATGTATGTATTTATTTGTGTTCCATTTACTAATGCTTGTTTTGCATCTCTTTTTCAGGAAGGATGTGTCGGTGGCTCTTTTTTACAGCTTGTTGTTTTGTTTTCTTGTAATATCATGCCTACTGACATTCCGGTACCGGTTTTTCAAAACCTCAGGCCTTCTTTCATTTTTTGGAATTTTTCTTCTTGTGTGCCTCAAAATTTCTAGGCATAGAAAGCTCAAGAGGAAAAGAGAGAGAAGGTTCTTATTACCTATATCCATGTGAATATAACATTCTTTTATCTTCACATTTAATTTACATAATAATAGATTTAAAGTTCAATAACCCTGTTTAGTTTGAGCTAAGATGGCCGATTGCGAGAGAGTGAAGAATTTTACTTTGTGAGCTTTCTAACTGGGAGCTGTCAGATAAAAAAGGTGCTTTCGCAAAATAGTATGTAAATCTTAGAACCTCATGCTTGTAGGAAAATTGTCGTTGCATTATCGACTCCGTGCCAGACAATGGAGTTTTGAAACACAATGAAAAAGTGCCGGTCTGGAAAATTTCCATTTGTCAGTATAACGGTATTCCACCTTTCTGACAATGGTGCTAACAGTAAAGGCAACTGCCTCCCATGTCAGTGTATGTTTTGTGGAGCATACAGATACTAGTCTCAGACGTAACATGTTGCATATGAATATATGACAATTACAAAGGCACACGAATGGTAAAATTGTGAGATATATAGGATTATTGCAGAGTAGCGTATTAACAAAAATACGTGGCACATGAGTATAGTATGGATTGTACGTGTTTGTACGTGTCCGGACATGATCAAAACACGGCACGCTTTGGCACGCTTAAGCATGTGTTACTTATTTTTGTTAATAATACCATGAATTGATGTGCTGGTTAAGAAGGGGACTGGAGAATCGTTGGCATGCCTCCTTCAAAAGAAATCAATCTTATTAAGAAAAAATTGATCCAATCTCCATCTCTGATAAAGCGTCCTTTTTGTTCTATCAATTTAAAATACGAATAAACTTGCTTTATAAAGAATTTGTTCCTTAATTGTTGGTCAAGCATTTCTTGAAAAGAAAACACCAGAATGCACAGAGGTTGCACAGGAGCAGGTGATACGGTAAATTAAAATTCCAAAGCCAATATATATCCCTGACTCGCTGCTAAAGACCAAGAAAATGAAGTTAGGAAAATATTATGGAGATATCACCATCATTTTATTAATATCATCATTGATACATATTGTATTATATATGTTAAATGCGTTATTATATATGTTAATGATTTTATTTTATACATTATTTTTATTATTCAACTTAAATATCACTAATATGTATAATAATTCAATTAAATGTTAATAATAACAGTATTGTATAAAATGTGTTTACATAACAAAATCATTAACATGTATAATAACTCATTTAACGTGTATAATAAAATTTGTATCGACAAAAGTATTAATAACCGTATCTATATATCAACTCCTATATAAAGTTATATGTGCATTAATCCTGGTTAGACATAATTTCGCATCATGTAATTTTGCATCATGATTTGCGCCAAACGAGAGAATCAGTGATCTTGCAATTGTTTTTGTTCCCGCCTATTTTCATTTTTGTTATATTGTTGCCTATTATTCTTTTCGTTTTATATTTGAACTTTGCATATTTTGGATTTTTCAGGCCCAATCCGGATTAGGCCCAATTTCATGTTTTGGAATTGAATTCATACCAAGCCTTCAAAAATAAAAAAAAAGAAACAAATTTCTAACCATAGTTACAGTCGATTCTTCTCAATCAGAGCAATCACGGCAAATTTGTAACCAAGAAAAATATCTTCTTTTTTTTTTTTTACTTCTGACAAGATAAAAAATTTCGTACATTGTATTTAATCATGGCATTTCCTCATTATGCCAAGTGGTCAATAATTAATAAACATGACTATTTGATCTAACTTTTTTCTTAATTCCTCTTCCGGACTTCATATCTTCATATCTTTTACTGCGTTATATCATATAATATAGTATATAATCCGTTCGATTTCATTAAAATTCACGTAAAACAAATGTAAACAAAAAATTCCTCTAAAATTTTTTGATTCATACGTCATATAAAACTGTATTGTACAGCAGAAAATCAATACTCTCTCTTCATGACTCCTTACATTACATGTAATGGATTATTTATGCATGAAATTATGACACCAAATAAAAAGCCTTTACAAACGCATGAACATGTGGTGTATGTCATGCGATCCATAGTCCATTTTATTTATCATCATCATGATCATCATGATCATCATGATCATGCTTCTCCTACCTCCTCACATTAATTAAACAAACGAAAAGGAAGCATTGTAAAAAGTTACTATCTACACGGGTAAGAGCTGACCTGGCATGACTTTAATTAAAGTGTATAAATTCATAAATAAAATAAAAAGAGAAGCTTCAAAGAAATAACCAGAACAAAAAAAGAATACATATACAAACCTTGTTGGTTCTTTGCATCCAAAGTAATGTATAATTAATTAAAATAGAGATCTTTCTCCTAGTTGTAAAGTTCTGAATTAATTACAAATATTTTGCTCTTATAGATGTCAAAATCTCATGAAAAGCTGATTAAAAAAAATGCCTGTACTTGTTGCATCTAAGATTTGGACATGAGACAAAAAAAAAGGAATTTTGTAGCTGTTAGCATTCAAGTTTAATTTTAATTGTGAAGTAATTACAACAATATTATCTTAGGGACTTGTTTGAATGGTGAAAAAAATTTAGGGTTTGAGATAAAAATTGTTTATGGTCTGTCTTAAAACAGAAAATTAATAGACATTGATTCCCACAAAAATAATTGAACAAAATAAATAAATGAAGGCCCAGAAAAAAGCCATCCAATTTTTCTAATAATAAAGTGTGACACCAATAATTTAGTTTGGTACGCCGTTTTGTTAACAGCCAGAAAAGTAGGATGTTGAATTATATATGTAGTGGGTTTTTGTTTGCTTTTGTAATTTGATAATTAATTCTGTTTTTGAGGTGAATTTGCTGGATTGTGTTTCCAATTAAAGAAAAATATTTTCCCAGTGATTAGTAAAGTGATTATTTATATTTATTCACGTCAATGATTAGACTAGCAAATAGGATGGTTTTAAATTATGTTTGAGTTGGATTAAGCTGGTTTTACAACTTTATATATCACAATCATGCTTATATATATATATATATTATATTAATATTGGATTGAGAATGTTGTTCCAAGCATGTGTCGGCTTAATTTGATCGACTTCTTATCTAACAAAGATATTAAAACTAATTTGGTTTTTTTTTTTGGAAATTTATAGATTCAAAATCTGGACGGGTTTTTTTTTATGAATATTTAAAATTAGGTGATTTAGATCCTCCTATCTCTTGTCAAATAAATAAATAAATAAATAAAACTACTTTGATTGTCCAATTAAATAAAAGTGATGACTTTATTTTTAAGACTAGTTTCTAATATTTAGTAGAAGAATATCCATTTCAAGATATGAATTATAATTAAAAAAATTTATCATTTGATTTTACAAAAATTACTAATGTGTCATAACTTTTTGATCAAATAAAATAAAAACCATTCATCAAGCACTTGATATACTAGAGTAATTTTCTTATTTTGTTCAGTATTTTGATGTCTTTGAATATAATTTTTTTTGAGATAAAAATAAAAGATCAAAGTCACTTAATTTTAAATATCCATAAAAAATCCTTTATTCATATTTTAAACTTGTAACATTCCGTACGAAAAATATTATATTTATCACTACATCAAGAGCTAATTTCTTTACTCTGAATATTGTTTTAAATTGAATCAATCCATCTCTCATAAATTAATTTACTGTTGTACAATGTACAGTGTGATTCCTTTTTGTTGAACAATTATAGTTTGTCGGAAGCAAGGTGATCTGATCATGTAGCAATTTGTCATTTACTAACATATATCATCATGTCACTGCCAATAATTTTTCCCAATTTAGGTGCCTTCAGATTTGGATCTTTCCAATTTGCACTAATAACAGTATAGAATGTTGGTAGTTATCGGTTAGGTTTTATAAATGAGTAGTTCTGTAGTTATGTATCAAAGTTTTCAGTGATTAATAAATTATAATTAGTAATTTTCATTTGATTTTTTTTGTTTATAATATAAATTTTAATTTATAATAAAATTAGCTTTATAAATGTAGTTTGCATCTGTTAGGGTTTTGAGAAAGAGACAAAATTAAAGAAAGAAAAAAGATACAAATTTTATGAGGAAGCTTGATTGTATTGTTTGACTTCATTATTATATAAAGTATAAATGATTTATTTATAACAAAATCAAACCTCTAAAAATAAAAACTGATATAAATAAACCATACCTAAAATATCCTACATACTAATTGCGAAAAACGTGTTTATTTCATTAGAATTCATGAATATAAAAGCCTTTATTGCTTGCTATTCCAACGAGTAAAATATTCATGTCATTGGAATTCATGAAAAGAGCAAATTGGATACGCAAATTGAAAAAAAAAACGTGTTTTTTGGTATATGTTATGCTAAATTCAATATTATAAAAAATGTCTCTTATGATCAATTATTGAGTCAATTAGTCAAATCAAATAATCATTTGAGTAATTTGCTAGTCTTTGTTTTTGGAAATGCCTAAGATATGGAGATGTGATATCAAAAACATTTTGCATGTTACTTTTGTATTTTTTGAATCACGGATTATTATAACAATGTTAACCTAAATACTAAATTGTCTACAAAAACAATTCAAGACATGAAACTTTTGGTAGATACCAAAAGGAAAAAAAAGAACTCGAGAGAATTTTTTTCTTGTAATTGTTATATTTACAATAGGAAAACTTGAGAATAAAAATATATTCTTAAAAAAATCTATATTAATATATTTTATTTTCAGGTTTCTTTTTTCTGAAAAATAGTAATCTAAGATAGGTTACCAATCTTCATTACTTTTCCAAAGTTGAGTTACAAACCAAGTTTGATACAGTAGATCTGTATTAAAAAATCTAAACAAAAAAAATAACAAAAACTATCTATCAAGAATCAATTTTTGATCTAGTGACAAATACAATGCTCTCAATATAGAGAAATTGTAGATTTGAAATTTAGATGAAGATCTTTTATAAACATTTAAAAATTTGATAACTTAAATCTCCATCTTTTCTAAAAAAATATCTACCCACAATAGTAACCAGTCTCTTCATACAAAACAAACTATTGATATCCATACAATTAGATATTTTGCTTTAAAAATCCACACTAAGACAAACTATTGAAATCCATATAAGTAGATATCAAACTTTGAAAATCCACGCTTAACCATACAAGACAAACTATTGAAATCCATACAACTAGACATTAAACTTTAAAAATTCATACTTAGTCATATAAAACAAACTATTGAAATCCATACGACTAGATATCAAACTTTAAAAATCCACACTTAGTCATACAAAACAAGCTATTGAAATTCATACAACTAGATATTAAACTTCGAAAATCCACACTTAGTCATACAACAATACAAAAACAAACTCACCACGGGGGCAGATCCAGTAATAGAAATTGGGATCAACGTCCTATATTTTTTATTTAATTATATATGTATATGTAGTATTTTTAGCGTTATATTTATGTTTTTTTTTAAATTCATATTTCCTCTTCATAAAATATAAAACTATTCTATTATTGGCCCCTATAATTAAATATTAATGGTTTTATTTTGATGTGATTATTCTATTGAAATCAATGTTTGATATGATAAGCGACTTGCATTCAAAATTTTTTTTACTCATACCCACACCTAAATAAATGTGCATGGTTGCATGCCCCTCATAACCCTAATTTTTTTTATATATCTAATATTATTATTCCAAATACCATCCATTGCCATTCTATTCTTTCGAAGCATAACAAAACCTAATGAAAATTGAACAGCCAAACTAACCTTTTGTTGTCAAACATGTAAGTACCTAATCTAACAAATTTTACAAATCTCTTTCCATAAAAGAATTTCATTTTTATTTTTTTATAATTTTTTTAAAATAAGAGTTCTTATTAACACCAACATTTATTATATCTCTCTATAATAATTATAAAAAAAATTTCATTATATCTCGGCATCGGATGAATTGAATCGAGACTACTTAAATGCCACTTTGTAACTCAAAAGCTCTTTTTCTTTTTTGATATAAAAACTTTCGTTAATTTTGATATTTATTTTTTTCAAATATTTTTTTACAGACTTAAATTTACGTCTTTAATAAAAATTTATAAAATGAGATGAAAACTACCAAAACAGTACTAACTTATACTTAACTTATACTCAAAACTCTTAACATATAGCATGTTGCTCATGGTTTTCTTTATACGGTGTCATTAATAGATATGATTAGCACTGTCACCATTGTCTCTCTGGTCAACAGCTAAAAGTAGAAATTTCTGCCAAGTCAAAAAGTACAGTATACAGCTATAATAAAAAATTTGAAGAAATCATTGGAAACGATTTCAAAATAGGAAAGTCATGGCCGAAATCAAATGGATAATTTATTTGTTTGAGCAACCAAAATAACCAGATGTTTGTTTTAGTACATTTTGTAGTTCGATAATATATATATATATAGAGTCTTCGGTATTTTTAATTTAAAATCCGTTGAATCAACTTTAAACGATAAATCTAAGTTGCTGAATAAATTTTTTATATCAAAATCTTATAGAATACTAAAAATTTCTCATTCACTCACCAAGCTAGGATGAATGTATTGATAGTTATGCTAATTAATTAACTAGTCTTTGTTATGATCTAGTATATATATCTAGATTTGATTAATTTTGACTTGGACAGGTGGGTGAAGGATTAATTATAAGCTTCATGCATGCATGTTTTCTTTATGGCATAGAAAATGCCTATCTTCATCTCCAGCCCAATTCAAGAATTCATTTATTGATTTATGTCTTGTATAAAATTTATGTGGTCATATACTTTTATCTCCTACATTTGCTTATATTATTCCAGAAAAATGTTCCCTCATACTTAGTTATTTTATAAATCAATTAGTGAAACTTTTTCCTGATTCAGTATAGCATGTTCATTTTAAATCAAAAAATTTAAATCAAGAAAATAAATTTATGTCATTCAAATGCAAAATGAGAACAGACACATGATTTATAGGTACTGTAGTCAACAAAAGGTGCTACTGGCTTTAATTGCAACATGCAAGTTCTGATCTATTTAAAAGCTTCATTTTGCATGATTTCACTGTTTTTCTTAGATTTAAAAATTAATGTTGTTTTTTATTATCAGTTTTTTCCTTCAAATAGTATGAAATTACGTTAAAGATATTTCTAGTATGCACTAAATTTTTATGGTATATTTAACTCGTGTGAAATATATTTTCTATAGATGTGTTACTCAAATTAAAGAACTAAAATTGTAGATATATTCTCAGTTATTTGTATAGAGCATATATCAAATTTGGTTCAATTTGAAAAATATTTAGTGTTCCATCAAATAATTAAAAATTTTTAACAGTAAAATTTTAATGATTTTACGATGAATGACCAATTAAATTTCAAATTGATTTAAATTTGATACATACTCTATCTAAATAATTAGGAATATATATATAATTTTATTTTTTTAATTTAAATCATATTTCTCAAAAAAATATACCATAAAAATTTAATATATTATAAAAATTAAATGTACCATAAAGAACCTTAAAGTAAAACTTAAAAAAATATAATTTCAAATTACAATACTAAAACCAATCGTATAATCATAGCATGTATTTAATCCACTGCATACGTCCAAAAACAATTTCAAATTACTTTTCTGATGTTAAAATATAATTTATTTTGACACAAACAAAATGCTTGGATTTTTTATTTTGACTTTTCTGATGTTAAATTATTGGAGGCACTATATACTTCATTCCATAATTATGTATTTGACCCACCTCAATTGATATAGCCATTTATTTCATAACTTTCATATGAAAGATGTACACTGAGTAACAACTTCTAGAGAATTTTAGACATCAAATTTGATTTGTCTTTCTCCAACATGTATATCATGTTACACACTTTTCATTATAATTCCACTTCAATTTTTTTTAGCTTTCAGCATGATACACGAGCCATCAAATTACTTCAAAATTTATGCAGCTTTAATTTAATCTCAAAATAATTTCCAAATTTGTTTCCATTTAGTCTTAAAATTTATCTGTTCGTACATTGTACAGAGCATCTACTATATGATAGAAGATACATATGACAATATCACAATCAACGGACATAAAACATTGAATGTTTAAATGAATATCTGAAAATTTTAAATGGTTAATTCTACTATGAATCAAAATTTATATTATAGACAAAAAAATCAGGTTAAACTTAATGATCATTATTCATTAACTTCTAAAGTTTTTTTATCCATAACAAAATTATTTAATTTAAAATAAAGAGAAATTATTTTTACACTTTAAGTTTTGCACCATTTATCTGCACCCAATATTTAGTATAAATATTTTTCAAAAATACATATTTCAAAATTTAAATTCTGCACCTCTTAATTTCAAATACTTGAGTACAAATAAAAAATGTAAATAAAGATTACAATTATTACACCTCTAAAATAAATATAAATATGTCAAATATATTTTTTAAGTATAATTAATTAAGTTTGAAAATGGAATGCCTTGAGTACAATTGTGATTGGCTTATACTGTACAATGTACAGTCATAATTTACATCCATCCATGACTAGTTGACTACAGAAAATACCCTTTCTGTGCCAAGGACAAAACCTCGAAACTCAACCAAGTACCAACAATAATTGACCATAAATGAAAAATTGGAAACACAGAGGGGTGTAAAGGCATAATTCCAAAAATCTCTGCCATATCTCTTTTCGCTGTAGACGTATAAATGGGGATAGCTCGGTGCGGGCCCCACGCAATAAATGCGCGCAAGAGAACAAACACGGCCGCACGTGTGGGCACAAGAAGTGGTCCCCACGTGGCATCACCAAAAGTAATCATCGGACTGACACGTGTCGCCATCCCATTGGCCGCATAGCCGCACGGGGGCATCTCCTCTTTTGACTGGCCTCCTACTTTGAATTCTTTTTTTTTTTCTTTTTCTTTTTTTTTGAATAGGTCCTGAAATGATAACAACCACGCAGAAAGAATAAATAAACAGATGAGAAAAACAAAATTGGCAATGAATAAGAAATGGTAAGCGGCTTCATCTCATTGATTGCTTTGATGGCATCGATGCGAGATATTGAATTCGATTCCAATTTAGAATTGTAGATTAAAATTGGGGGATTTTGATCTGATCGTGATTTGTCGTATATATCGAGCCGTGAACCAGACTTTGGTTTGTGGTTTTTGTGTGGTCTCTCTCAGCTACAAGTTTCATAAATATCTCTCTTATCGAGTTCTATGTATGGAAAACATCATCCACAGTTGTTGTTCATTAATTAATTAATTAATTAATTATCTGAGCAATATTATTAATTTGTATATCCACGGTTCATTCATCCACCTCCAACAAAGTACATGTTTATGTTTATGTGTAAAAATATATATGCGTACGAATCTCTTACAGGTTAAATTTCAAGAAATTTACAATATAATGTATAAAAAGTGCTTGTTTATTAATCATTATGGTCTTGAAATTTTAAATTATCAGTTTTGTTTTTTAAAATATTCAACTTGAACTATTATATATATTTAACATTTATGAAAAAAAATGATATTTTCATCAATCATATTGTCAAATTTAACATTCCGACGAGTACAATGTAGCCATATAAGAAATATAAAAATGTGAAAACTAATATAAATACCAACAAGAGCATATATTAGTTAAAATGATGATGTTGTGTCATCATAAATTTATTAAAAATTTTATTTACATGCACTCTGGGACAGCTATCATCATGACAAGATTGCTAAAGTTGATTTTCATCTAATTTTTTGACTAACAATTATACCTGAACTACTTTATTACAATTTAAAAGACTTTTGGGATCAACAGGATACTTTTTGAAATTTTAAAAGAAAAAAATGATAAATAAATGATATTTTAAGAATGATTTGTATGATTTACTCATGAATTTATATAAGATCTACATTTACTAGCATAAAATTATATAAGATTCATATTCTATCAAAGTGCCAAATTCCATACAAATTTGAACCGGTATAGAGTTTACATCTAATACCAAAGGAAATATTCTCTCTTTGAGTTTGCTAGCTTATGAAATAAGAATAAATTATATAAATAAGAGCTACTTTTGTACAATTAAACTTGGATATATATTTTATTTTATCATTATTTATTATCTTCCGTATAAGAATACAATATAGAAAAAACTCATGCTTAATGGGTAAAAAATATGATGCAAAATAAAACTTATCCTAATTAATTGGTATCAAGTACAAAAATACTTTTATTTGATTCGTACATGTACTTCAAATATAATTCTTAAAGTATTTATCATGGGATTAGATTCTTCACAAATAGAGACGGAGTCATGCCACATAATAATAAAATGAAGCAAAATTTTTGGATATAAAATAAATCTATGACTACTTTGAAAATCAAATATATATATATATATATATATTTGTGCAGAAGTATAGTTTTGCATACATATTTTACTATATAAAATTTTGTAGACTACAACATATTTTCTATTCTTTATAATTTTTTGCATTATAGTTTCAAGCAGACTTTGATAAATAAATTCTTTTTCTATAAATTCTGTTTGAAATGAAATGGAAAGGCACCAACAAACAGTGAAAAAGAAAAAAAGAAAAAAAAAAGAAAAGACAGCGATGGTGTCAATAATAATTATATAAGCTTTGAATGATTAGATGACCAACATTCTAATTGATATTTTTTAATTTATAACCTCTGATGTTGACATTAATAAGTCACCATCACTGTCAATTGTGCAGAAAATGCAATTGCATCTTTTTTTTCAGCTCTAAAAAATACTTTTTTTAGTTTTGATAATTCAATATTTTATTTGTAAAAACATGTATGATAGTATGATATTTGAGATGCACTAGAATATATATACATAATTATTTTGATTTATTTACAAATATCTTAAAGGACTGTAGTAATATTATAATTTTTTTTAATTCATTATTATATAATCATGACACAAAAAAATTTTAAAAATTAAAGGAATTCATTAACTCTCAAAATTCCCATTATTAATTATTTTATTTTCTTTGTACTCAATAAATGAAAATTTAATGAAGTTTTACAAAAAAATTTAATAACAACGATACCATATTACTAGTGGAAACATTATTTTTTTTTCTGATATAAGGACTCCCGTTAATTCCGATATTTATTTATTTTCAAATATCTTTTACGAAATTTAAACTAATATTTTTTTATAAAAAAATAAAACCTATCATGACGCATTAAATCATACTTTTATTCACAAAAGCTTTGAATAACTTGAAGTCAAAAACACTGTGCAATTGTACCTTTCCCCCCTATCTCCATACTTTTTGTATACAACTGCACAAATGAACAGCCAAACAAGCCGAAAAAGAATTAGAATTTGGTACCATTAAATCAACTACAGTGCCTTACTATGTCCATGGCCCACCTATATATTATTATTCGTCAATGTCAATTTTTCTAAAAAGATGTAAAAGTTGAATATCTTCTTCTTCGTGACCTCAACTAAACGTATATAAAATTCTGCTCCTTTGAATTACTTTATATATATAATGAACTGTTCAATTAATTTAAACCGTTAGATAATATTTATAAAATAAATTTAATAGAGTAAATAATATGAAATTTATATTCAACAGTCTAAATTCTGTTCACTTCACCAATAATGTCACAGAGAATGTGAAGTTGTATATATAACCCCTCTATATATATTCTTTGGAGTTTGGATTAAAGTGAAGAGATAAAATGTTATATATAATATATATTTTATACGTAAGGATATATGGGGATATATATTGGGATCATATTAGAATCCACTTGCTCTTGAGAAATTTTATTTAATTTTTTTTCTGTTTGTTTTTTTGTTTGGAGGGATGGAAAAGAATATTCCATGACATGACAAGCAAAAGGATATAGTTGTGTGGAACGTTTTATTTAAAATGAAAACAAATTCATTGGAGGTATCTTTTTTTTAATAGAAAGGAATAATGGTAGTTCGATGGGGGGCTTTTATTCTAAATTTGTATTAACTTAGTTCTCACTTTGAATTTTGTAAATTGATAATAAAACAAGTTAAATATATGAAGCAAATTTAAATTTCAGTAAGTACTCGTCATGCTAGAAATATAATTTAATTAAAACGATACACCGATTAGCTAGTTGGTATCATATTATAATATATGATCAGTTGAGGTTATAATACCTAAATCAGTTGGACTGAAATGACCAAACTATAATTTTACCAATAAATTAAGTTACTTTTAAATCGTTTGAGAATTTTAATTTAATTTTTTCGGTTATAGTTTTGTCAAAGAAAATAAATAATTTAGTCCAATCCAGATGTTGGACCTATAAAAACTGAATTAAAGAAAATAATTTTTTTTTCCTACGATTCTATTAGTTTAATTTTTGTTATCTGCAGGTTTGAATATTATATATTTTTTGTTAAATATAATCATTTTTTTAAAAAGAGCAAGGCACACCTACCTGCCTATCATATTAATAAGGAGTGCTAATACAATGTTTCATAATTTGTGAAAATAGACAACATTTATTCCAGTGTTGTGAATGCAATCATGTTACATAAGTAGATAAATCTTTTTAAACATGGACATCTTCCTTTGTTCATGTGCTCCAAATGTTGGTAGCTTTCTTTTTTAATAAAATTAATGGAGTCATAACTGTTGCTCCTCTTGCACCTTCTATAAAAAGTGCACAGTTATTTCACATGACACTGCCATAGCAGTATATATAACATGCAACGACTCAGTGTCCTTGAATCTCTGATAAGTAGAAGCCTTAAAATCCTCTCCAAAAAGCAATTAATGAGGATCACACTTCTCATGTTTGGGCTCCAATTGCTCTAAATGACATTAGAATTTATGACAATTTCAAAAACCTTATTCTAAAATTAAATGGCAGAATTTTTGTGGTTGTACACGGAAAGTAGAGATATGCATTAATCAATGCATATGCAGATGCAATTGTGGTAGGAAATGCTGCATTTTTTTATCATTCGAATCAGAGTCAAGCAAATAAGTATTTCAAAAAAATTCAAGATATGCGGATAATGCGTATTTTGAAAGAAACTTTCAATATGTACGGACTAAATAAAATTTTTTGAAGAATTTTAGTCAAAATATGATTATATAATAAGATATTAGTATAATCTTAAATTTATTTAATTATGTCATATCATCAAGTTTATATGTTTAGTAAAACTAAAATTTTGAGAAATTAAAGTTTGTTCATTCAATATGCAGTGCGATCTTTAGCTGCATAAGTTCATACAATGATCGATCTATACAACTATATTTTAAAATATTAACTTCGACATAAAATTATCATCATTTCTCGCTAAAAATTAAATTAATAGTTTTCAAAGTATTGTTCTTCAAGCATAACACTAGGTACAAATTTGTTTGATGTCCAACTAATCAGCTACTAACTTAAATTCTATATTGATAAGTAATATTGATTTGAGAATTAGTCTTTGATTTAGTAGTAAAGATAATATTTTTTTCTTAGGAGATTGCATGTTTAAAATCTGAATATATAATCTTTTATAAATATTTAAATTTGAATTACTTAGACAATGACATAATTACTCTAAGTAGTTACAAGAGCCTCCCAATTATAAATCCTCTCTCTCTCCGTTTGGCAAGTAAAATAAAATTAAAACGGTGTAGATGTTAAATAACTCTAAAATATTGATGTTTGATAGTAAACGAAGTAATGAAAGTGAAATGTACTAAAAACTATAAAATTCGGTAATTTAACTTTACTATATTTCACAGATGTTTTAATTTATTTCATTTTAAATCACCTTTATTTGATACATTAAAATGCTTTAAAGTATTTACTCCGTCTTTATTCCACTTGCTAACAGATGGTCTGTCTTTAAACATGTTGTGATAATGGCCATCATATTTTATTATCACCACGATAACCTTATTAATTACTTGATTGTTTCCACTCTCTCTTTCAACAGGACTATACATATATATAATATGAGCAATCTTTTCTGGACCAGAAAAAGTTGATCCTCAGACATTTCTCAACTTGGACCGACTCTCCATGCACTAATTCAAACTACAAATTAATAACTCAGAAAAACTTTTGGAAGAAAACGGAGAGGATGTGATTAAAATAATCAATAATTGATGACGATGAGTCAAACCCCAATTAGAGGCAATTGGAAAATAAAATCACTTCTGATCCGTTGGGACCGTTCATATATTAATTATTAGATTAATGATGGAACTAAGAGACATCGTGCAACAAAAGAAGCTTTTATTTTAGCATGTTTAGTGCAATCAAAAGTGCTTTTTGATGAGAATCACATCCAATTTAGTGACTATGATATCAATTACTCGCTTAGTGCTTGGAACGTCGTAGGTTTAAAAAATTTGGGATTTAAGAAATAAGTTGGATAATTTTATCCTAATCTCATTCAATATTAATCCATGAAAATTTTGAAACTTTTCAATTTATATTAATCTTCCGGCCATATAATCATACAGATTAAACAAATATTTTCAAATTCGTAATCATAATTTATCCATCACAATAATTAAATTTAAATCCTTTTTATCAAAATAAAAAATTTAAATTACAAGTCATCTCGTGAGATCACTACGACCGACCAAATCGAACGACCGATTCTAATCAGTGCAAATAAAATCCACAAATCAACAACAAAAACAACAACAACAATAATATAATAAAACAACAAATGGTATATATAATCTGATAATAATCTCCCTCCAACACTTCCCAATTTGAGACGACGATATACTACATGTAGTGTAGACTGTAGTGATCACACCGAACAGTAGTACTGACACACAAGGTCCACGCGCAATACAAACAGTAGTTAAGTTGGCCGTGCAAATATATATATATATATATATTATAATATCAGACGATGTTGTGCTGTGCTAATGTGCAGTGCTCCTACATGCAGGAGTTAAAAGATATTAGATATCGTCATTCATTCATATATCTATTTATCCATCACTTTTTTGTAGCTAACAGTGAGCATGCGCACTACTGTTGGATGTATATATATATATATACTATAAAGTGATCATCACACGTGTGCATGCACAGCCAATGCGGTATGTTTGGTATGGTATGGAATATGGATGTCAAAACACAAAACATGATGCCTTTTTTCGGGTTCTTTTTTTTTTAAAGGGTGTTGAAAATTTGAAGCAAAATGTATGGAATGTACGGCTATATAATAATCTGACGTTCTGTTACTTTCCCTGTAGTCTGTACAGTATTAAAGTCTGGGGAGAAGTAATTGAGAGCAGCTATGATGCTATCTAGGTAGCTCTCTGTAGCTATGGGATATAGCTGAGGAGGTAAACTATCTGGACATGATAAAAGTAAAAAGTAAAAAGTTGCATATATATATATATATATAAAGTAAGCTTAAACTCATGAATATTCTTAATGAATTTAACTTAAAAATTTACAAATCGATTTAAAAAAATAAATTTAATTTGCTCAATAAATTTTTTATATCAAAATTTTATAAGATACAAAAAATTTATTTTTAGAATTTTTAAGTATTTATTTTGAATTTTTTTAAATGACCTATTCTAACATTCAAATATTCATTATTTTATTATTATTTTAGAATCATTTTAAAAAATCTCAAATAAATAGTTAAAAAATTTTGTATCCTATGAGATTTTAATATGAAGAATTCATTGAGCAATTTAAATTTGAAAATTTAAGCCGATTTGATAGATTTTTTAGTTAAACTCACCAACCCTTTTGGTGAGTTTATATATATGAAGGGAATGATCTCTTCACAATTATTATCTTGACAATGTTAACAACTAATTTTGAAATAATTTTTAAAAATTCTCAAAAAATAGAAAAAATTGACAAATATATTTTTTAACTTGTAGATTGATTGTGTTTCAAATTCATATAATTTAAGGCTATTTATTATTTCATCAAAGACCATTAAATATGGGCTATTGCAAATGTCATGTAATTTTGATAATTTTTGATGGAGCATGAAATAATACTTAAATTGTATGAAATTTGAAACATAATTAATCTATAAGTTAAAAAAAATATGTTTATAAATTTTTATCTATTTTTAAGATTTTTTGGGAATTAATTGAAAATATGTTGTCAAAATTGTCAAATTAATAGTTGTGAAGGGATCCGCACCCATATATAAATATGCGAGTCTTAGAAAAATAAATTAAGAAGTTATGTTAAAAAAAAAATACAGCAACGTTTATGTAAGATAATTTGCATATGCAGAAAACAAACTTAGAAATAATAATAGATAAATTTGAACTCCATAGTTTTTAATGGTTGCTGAATATTTTAGTTGGACTCCACCTCTAATTTTAGATAGGGAGCTGATACACAGATACGCTTATTGATACCGTCATCGATACAGACTTAATTATACACATTAAATTAGTTATTATGTATATTAATGACTTTATTATGCAAACTCATTTTGTACAATATTATTATTATGCAACTTAAATGAATTATAATGCATATTAATGATTTTATTATGTAAATTCATTTTGTACAGTATCATCATTATGTACGAGTTATTATGCATATTAATGATATTTAATTTAAATAATAGAAATATTATACATAATAAAATTATTAACATACATAATAACTAATTTAATATATATAAATAAGCTTGTATCGATAACGGTATTAATAATAGTATCTCCATAACATTTTCATTCTAGATATGTTTGGATGATTGAATAATACTACTAGCCAATATTAGCGAGTTATTCTGAATATCATTTTGCATTTGGATACATGAATAGCAGTTTGGAATAGCCGTTAATCCTATTATTAGGCCATTTCTTTTCAAACTTGAGTTAGTAATTATTTCGAAAACCTGAATTAGCACGTTAACTTCACTAATCTTATTCTCCACCCAAACATATAAATACATTAGAAGGATATATATGTTCAGATGCACACAAATTATATCGTCAGTCTTATTTGGACGGGATTTATTGCATTTTTTCACAAAATATTGATGGATTAAAATTACTTCATTAAACCCATATTTTGTAGGAATAATAAATTAGTACTTTGCAAAATACTATTTTGAAATTTATAATTTATAATTTATAATAACACGTGCATCATCTTTTATTATTAATAAAAGGTGATGATCTTTGCTCTCAAATTTATTATTAATGGAACGTTTCATAGAATTGCCACGAGCAAGAGATCAAAAAACAAAAAAGCTTAAAAAATAAAAATACAAGGGGGAATAAATAAAGTGAGAAAAAAAAATAAAGGAGACATACTAGGAGGTGCATCTCCAATTTTTTTGGTTTCTTTGTCCAAAAATTGCCATAGACTAGAGCTTCATCCCTCTTACTTACATTTACATTATTCTAAATAGCATACAATTAACACTTTTTAGCACATTTTTAATTTGAATTAGCACTTTTATCATATATACCGTTCTTACATATTAATTAAAAATAACATCATTATAGACTTATAGTACTATTTTTTTTCTTTAAAATATCAATAGAGTGCTAGTTTTCATTAGCAAATATGCAAAGTTTTGCATGGGTGCCCTTCAGATTTTGCCTAATTAGTTATGTATTGGTATCAAACCCCTCAGTTGAATAAACAGAGCTTGAGCATCAGCCATGCTGAATATTCTTGCATCACCTTTTAATTTCCTTCATTATTTTTTTTTTGCCCA
The DNA here is from genome assembly GCA_037678475.1 of x Bolboschoenoplectus mariqueter. Classification (NCBI taxonomy): domain Eukaryota; kingdom Viridiplantae; phylum Streptophyta; class Magnoliopsida; order Poales; family Cyperaceae; genus x Bolboschoenoplectus; species x Bolboschoenoplectus mariqueter. The sequence goes on from CM075251.1 coordinate 3,431,048, forward strand.
CTTGGCAGTTGGCACCTGTCCAATAATGCACTAAAGAAATACACTAAGCTCGGAGTGCTCTAAAAGGTTCATAATCTTTATATCTAGTACATAATCTATTTCTTTCTAATCAAATTATTGATACCAACAAATTATTTTTTTTATCTCAATACATTTTTAAGATATCATTATATTATTTCTTTGATAATTCAAATGTACATGTTCTCATGATATATACTATATAAAAAAGAAACAAATAGTTCCATGCTCAAAAGAGCGGAAACTTTTTAATATTAAAAGACAGTGTATCTAACTAATTATATAAGAAAATAATAGATCAATGTTCATATCTTGACATCATGGAGGTAATAAGTTCGTACACATAACTCTAATCACATGACTAACAATCTCGTTTTCAGTTCTAGATTACAGACTTGACAAATTTATTTCTAGACATTAGATACGCTAATATCAGTTATCGTGTCTAGAATTCAAAACCTAATATTCGAAAATTCAGAACTCAAATTTTTGAAACGTGATGTCCGTATCCAAAACTTACATTTTAAATTTCTGAATACTAAATTTTATATTTTAAATTATGAGTGAAACACACATTCAGAATATGAATACACATTCTCCAACTCCGTTTACGAATTGTAAGTCCGTGCATCTCAACTATCAAAATTTACATGTTCACCTTTTTACACAACTAATTCCATATTAATATTTTTTTATAATGAAAAAAATCTCGGTCAAAAGAGAGACCCCTCATCCCTAGGCCTAGTGCAGCTCCATTGGGCTCCGAGAAAGCAGCAAAAAAATATCTCTTGTTAATTTATTTATCCTGATCTGAAAGTCCCAAAAGTGCATTCATCATGGAATCTTGGCAAGTCTAGTATATATAAAAAGATGCTGCTTTGTAGCTAGTTAGGTCAAAGTGATCGAATATTGCGTATTAATTTATTGTTGGAGATTGATGATGTGACGTGGTAAAATTAAAAATGTTTGGATTCTAACAGTTTTACCTACCGCGTCTACATCTATCAACTGTAACTGAATTTAAGTCCGACCTAGATTTTTATTAACTGTAACTGAATTTAATTCCGACCAGCATTTAATTAAATTAATTTCTCTGGTAATTAAAAGCATGTAAATTTATCAATATTTGATAGAATTTTTTTTTTTGAAGATTTCGGGCCAGTAGGCAGCTATATTAAATTGTAACCGGTTCCTTACATGATTAAAACAAAAGGAAACAAATTTAAAATAGACATTGAGGAAACATCTAATCTAACCTAATTACTTTGGAGGGGTCAGAATCCCACTCTTTAGGTTAAAAAAAAAATGCTACATTTAAGAAAAAAATAAACTAAACCTAATCCTCTTGAGCTTGGGCCTTGAATTAGGCTGCTAATCTTTGTTTTCTACAACGTCCTTTCGTCCTTTCCAGGTTCTCATTCGCTCCTCTGAAATAACGTGTCATCTACTGTATCGGGTAGTGTGACACCTGATACTCTCACCGTCGTCGGATCACCATGCAACGTTATTCCTTGTGCTCTTGCGATGTTTGCTAGCCTGTGAACTAGTGATAATGTCACTCTAGAAACATGGCTGATTATCACACTGTTCCCTTCTCTCTTTGACCATTGTATACATTGCTGAACTGCTTTTGTCGCTTGCCATGATGGGATATCATCCAGATTACGCCTCCTTACAGCTTCCACCAAATTCTTACAATCTGTGAATATGGCAACCTTGTAGCTCCACCGCCTCAAACCACCACAGCCTACCCACTCCATTGCTCGCTTCAACATAATGGCCTCAACATGAAACAAGTCATATGCTTCCCCATATTCCATTAGCATATTTTCTAACATTCCTCCCTCATCAAACATCATTACACCAATCCCTACCCTTTTCATATTGTCCCAGGAAGCATCTATAAGTACACATTTACCTTCATACCTACATGCCTCCTGATACTCCTTGTTCGGCACTGGATTTGCAATCGTTTGTAGGTTTGTCAGTGCAACCGCCTGTACCAACACTGCCTGCGGGTTCAATTTCTTCCTTCAAATATTATCTCATTCCTAGCCTTCCACACACACTACATGAGATTACATAAGTATTTAATTCCTTTGGCATCCAGTTCTGGTGTAATGAGCAGAACCGCCTCCGCAAGACATTCTGGTAGGTTATCCACCCTTAAACCGGGAGAAGACATAAACCAGATTGCCCACGAGTCATCACACTTGAAAAGCATGTGCATGAGGCTCTCTTCCTCTTTGTTATATTGTGTGCATGTAGGGTCTATGGCAAGGATTCTGACGTGTAAGGCTTTTGCACAGGTGAAGCCGTTATGAAATGCTCTTCAAAGGAATATGCGTACCCTAGCAATTAATCCCTTCTGTTGGTTTTATTTATGTATAACGCAACGGAAGTTATTTTTTTAAGTGATAATAACACAAATATTTGTTCTTGTGACAAATATAAAAGCTTATATATATATTTATTCTATTATATATGTTATATATATATATTATTGTAATTTTATATAAGTAGTAGGATATCAACTTTATTTTTTCGAAACTCTTCTCGCGTCCTTATCGCTTGCCGAGTCTTCTTCTTTCGCACGTCATCTCTCGATTCACCTTCAATCTAAATAATAAACTAAGAATTCTTGATAGAAGAGTTTCAAAATTTGAGACTTAGATACAAATTATTTAGTTTCAATCAAAACTTACTTCTTTTAATATTGGTGATGTAAAATTGTAAGATTATATGAGAAATTAGAATAGGAAGAAAAAGAAGAAGAAAAAAAACTTTTGTTCTTTTATATTTGACTAGCCTCAAGAAGAAAAAGAGAAATAATATGTGTAAAAACTAATGACTCTTTATCAATCTTCATATTTATAATATATGAAAAAAATAAATGGTAATTTATCCAATTACAAATTAGTCATTCTCTCTCTCTCTCTCTCTCTCTCTCTCTCTCTTATTTCTCAAACAAACTCTCTTACATGATTAATTAATTTATGACATAATCATATTATGTTATACAATATTATTATGTGATAATATTATTATTATAATGATATCAATCATTATATCAAATAATAATCACAAACCTATATAAATTAATTATGTATCTAAATCATGTCATAAAATAACATTTTATTTTGATATCTTATCTCATGTATTTTTATAATATACATCTTATGAAATATCAAAATACTTATTGTTTCTCATTCATTTGTTGTGACATTTATGAAGATCTACGTTATTTTAATTTTCTTATGATATGAATTTCATATTATAGAATATAAGAGATTTTATCACTACATTACAGTTATCAAATAACAATAGATGACTACGTCGATCCACAATATTTGTGTCTGTCATTGTCTCATGATATTATAAATATTATATGAAATATGATTGTGTTATTTTCACATTATATTCATTTTTTGGTCTCTCAAGTGAATTATTTATATAACTATCTCAGTTATATTGTGTAATATGTAATCTCAATTTACTAAGGGCGCCCAGTAATATCATAACTCTTCTGATGGACAATGATAATATTGATATGTAAATTTCTTCCGCATAAGTCATACATATGAATTATCAAATATTCATTAAATTCATTTAACTTAAGATGATAATCACAATATATAATTTTTATGTCATAAATTCACATATCTCATATCTTGAACTCTAAAGACACATAACACATTCTTTATAATGTTTTATTCTGTTTGGCCATTGTTTAGTATGTAAAAGTCTATTTCTATATACTCATGTTATTAAATGATAACTCTTATCCAGTACTTATAAAATTTCAGTGTAATTTTAATAACATGACAATCTTATTTTGGTGATTAGTGTACCTTTTAATCACATCGACTTGTAAATATATTTAGAGCTATATGTTGTCATCTTATGAGTTCTATGATTCAAGACCAAGAGCATCTTCTTGAATACTTCATAAGATATAACATATTAAAACTCATAAAATAGTAATATATTTAAATTATATACTAATGAACAAAATATATGAATTTAATTAACTTTCAAAACACACAATCCTTTCACCATCCCCATATTACCTGCCAAACTACATTACTTGCAGGATGTGCTCCACCACCTGATTGTACCAACTTCTAATACCCCTCCTTCATACCATACACTTCTTGCTTTGATTCTTTCCATATCATCTTATTAGGAAGCAAAGCATCTCTTTGAATGGGCCCCATAGAGGCCATCACATGTTGAACAGCCTGTTGCCCCAACATCCTTTCAATATCATCCTTATTCCATCATTCTTATTGGAAGTCATACATACTACATGCTGATTGGTGCTCTTCTATTGTGAACCTTCGCTCATGAATCTGCCACCCTTGATACTAGGGTTGATTGCATATCTCAATCATTGTTTCATGTAGGGTCCTACACGACTCCCCGGTCGTCTCCTTGGCCCTTTTGTTTTTGATTCGTCTCAAGTCCACACCCTTCTATCCTTGTATGCGGTCCTTACTTTCCTGTGGCCGGTTGACTCGCTTCATAAATCTATTAAGCTCTCCCCCAGTTTGTTGGCTCTCTTTCCTTTCAACCCCATACAACATACATGTTCTGTACTGGCTAGCCTGCTTGGCCCACCTCTTATGTGTCTTGTTGCTCACCTGTCCCCTACGGATTAACCGGGTCGTGTCCTTGAGGTTGGTTTGTGGCCTGTTCCCGTACACCCACCCTTGATATCATAAACGAATTTGTGATCCAAGGACCTAATTTTGTGATTTCAACCCGTGCAAGTTCTAATATATTCTGGAACCTTTGATCCATCTACAACCTATTTAGTCTCGCTCGTGTTGGGTAATCTCTATGTTCATGCCCAAAAATTCCACAAAACAGACAAATTTTGTCGAGTATTTCATATACCACATAAACTATAATTGGGCCATAATTTAGGTGGTTGATGGGTATCTTGTCTTTTATGGCTTTGTTAATCGGTAAAACTAACTTTAATCGTATAAACATCATACCATTTTGGAAAACTTCTTTCACCTCAAATATGGGTGTTCCAACGTGTGTCGCGCTAGTATCAGGTACCCCTCTGTTGATAGTGAGTAACGAGGCAAGGTCAGTTGGCCCGTATGCTCTTCTCATCACTACCACACATCATTACGGTAAAACCACACACCTTTCTCCAAAACTCATAGTATGTCTCCCTCCATTACAAAATGTACAAGGTATATAATCCTTGCCACTTTTGATAGCACCATTGCTAGGTCCGCATTCCACGCCCAGAGCATGGTTGAGTTGAATTGTGCATCAGACACCTACCTTTTTGTTACCACACGCCACTAAAGCACATAAATACCAATCTCTTGGTGTTGTTGCTTGTAAGGGATTGTTCACAGCCGTCTCAGCAGCTCCATCATCTGAGCTGAGAGCTGCAAACTATGCCAGGAACTCTTCATCTGATAAACTCATTGCTTGAAAGCTCTATTTGTATTGAAGATTTAAGTTAGGTTTTCCTTTCACAGTGGTCAGTGGCACTACTCTTTATCCAGAAGGACTTGAGGCCTTGCTCTAAACCCATAAATGCTATCTAGGTGCATGTTGAGAAGAAGGCTTCTCATTAAATTCAACATAATAACCTCAGCTTCCTTATGCATGCCCAAATTCAATTCTATTGTTCCACAGAGGCACTTTTCTCTACATACTTCAAAGCTTTTTCTTCTCGTTATGCAGGCTGTCTCTGTCTCTCTCTCCTATCCCAAATTCTACCGCCTCCCATTAGTCCTCCCATTTTCCCAAGTTTGAGGGAGAGAACATTGAGCATAGTAATGAGACTAGTTGTATTTCACCCATGTCTGTAACATCCCCTACTTTCAATCCCTTCTCATAGCTACAATCATGTACAAGGTTAGGCCTTTCTCGAGTCCCTTTCTCTTCTTTTCTGACATTAAGGCTCCAAAAACCTTCTAAGCTAACAGTAGACCAGTCTTTTTCTTTATAGTTGTTGTGTTTTACGTTAAGCATCAAATCACTCATACAACTCTTTTTTTTAGACTGGTTGATCTCAACCTACTTCTTGTCGAATCTTCTTTCCCCTCCAGCTGCTAATAGGCCCTTTAGTTGTCTTTTTTATTTTTTTTATGTGGACCGTGCATACATACACCAACCTCGTGTAGCACTGAGCCCATGGTTCTTCCAAGTATATAGTTTCCAAGCTGTCAGAAGACAGCGTATAGTAGACTCATACGGTGGTGATCTCAATGCGTAATACTGCTTGAATATTTCATGTGCTCGTACTAGCCTTCTCCGCTGGCTCCCATCATCCTTATCTTGTCCCTCTTCTTCCCTATTGTCATCATTTTTCATCATATGCCTGAGCTAAGGTGGTAACCGCCCTGGATAGTACTGCTCCGCTGATGGAATAAAGGAAGAAAAAACAAGAGATAAGACTCAATTTTCTGCTAAAAATTAACAATTTATTCCAATTCACTCAATTACAACAATACAGAATTTAAAGTAGAACAAAAGACTAAAAATAGTATCCACTAAACTACTAATTTCAAACTCAGCTAAAGAAAACACTAACCACACTAACCCACTACATATCAGCCCAAGTATAGAAACCAACTCATCCAAAAATACCCTGCACGTTCTACACATCCAACCTAAACTTTTAACTAAATTCATGTCTAAAACAATTTTTGAATTAACCCTCAACACCCCCCCCCCCTTAATTTGAAGGCATCTAAGTCCATTATCTTTCGACACCAAACAAACTTCTCTTTTACAAGTACCATAATTATGACATCTGCTACTTGTTCATTCCTGTGAATATACTCCAATTTGATTTTCTTTTGCTCGATCAACTCTTAGATAAAGTGTTGCTTTATATCAATATGTTTCGTCTAACTATGGAATACTAGATTGTTACTCATTGCAATCTTTGACGGATTGTCGCATAAGATTGTAGTTGCTCCTTGCTTGCAATCTAACTCTTGTAGCAAACACCTTAGCCAAACTCCTTGACACGCAGCCGAAGTCACCGCATTGTACTCCGCCTCTGCTGTAGAAAGTGCAACGGTTGATTACTTCTTTAAACTCCAACTTATTGCCCAGATGTGCTCTTTCTTTCCTCTAAGCTCCCTATCCAATCATTATCGCTACATCCAATTAAGCTCGGATTCTCCATGGGCTTGTACCAAAGACCATAACTTGTTCTGCCTGTAATATACCTTAATATCCTTCTTGCTGCACCCATGTGTTGTTTGGTCGGTGTTTGCATTAACCTCGAGATGATCCCAACTGAGTGCTAAATGTCAGGTCGTGTGTGTGTCAAATACATCAAGCCTCTAACCAAACTCCGAAATCGTGTTGCATCGATATGTCCGGTGCCATCCTCTACTGTGATTTTTTCGTTGACATTTGATGGTGTTTGTACGGGATTGCATCCTTTCATTCTGAACTTTTTGACTAGATCATTGACATATTTCCTCTGAGAAATGAACATATGACATGTTTCTTGCTCGATCTCTAATCCGAAAAAGTAGTGCATCTTACCCAAGTCTGTCATCTCGAACATATGCATCATTTGTTCTTTGAATGTTTGAACTGCTCCTTGATTTGTACCGAAGTAGTTCATATCATCAACATAAAGACATGCTAGCAAACTCGAGTTACGTTTGATGTAGAGATTTAGCTCGTTCTTAGTTCTCATGAATCCCAAGGTCTGAAAGTATGCATCTATCTTGCTATACCACACTCGTGAGACTTGCTTCAAGCCATAAAACGCTTTGTAAAGTCGATACACCTAGTTTTCTTTGCCTTTGACTTTGAAGCCTTCAGGTTACTCTACATAGACATCTTCCATTAGTTTTCCATTCAAGAAAGCGGACTTGACATCAAGTTGAAAGACCGGTTGCTTTAACTGGACTGCAAGTGCTAACATGAGTCGAATGGTTTCAAACCTCACCACAAGGGAGAATGTTTTGTTGTAGTAAATTCCCTGCCTTTGTGCATAGCCTTTCACAACTAATTTTGCATTGTATTTGATCACTTTCCCATCAGGACCGAGCTTGATTTTGTAGACTCATTTGACCCCGATTTCCTTGTAATCTTTTGGCAATTCTACCAACTCTCAAGTGTTGTTGTCCTCAATTGCTCGTATTTCTTCTTTCATCGCTATGATCCATTTTTCTTTTTACAACTTCTTCTTCAAAGCACTCAGGATCAGCCACCATAAGTATTTGTGTTCTTGCATATAATTCTTGCAAGGTTTTGGTCTTTTGCTATGGCGTTTGGTTGCCTCTTCTTATATAAACTCCTAATGGTATTAGTATGTCATCATTTATGTTTGTTTTAGGTTGAAGTTGCTCGCTGCCCTCATCCTCCTCATATTGGATAATAATCGGTGCTTCAACACCTTCCATATTCCATCTCCAATTTACATTCTCGTCGAACATCACATTACAGCTAACAATTGTCTTCTTTGTTTCAGGGTTATAAAGTTGTTACCAATTCAATTGAATGCAATAGCCAACGAAGATGTACTTTTCAAATTTAGCATCCAACTTTTTTCTGTTGTGCGAGTTGATAAGGGTATAAGCGACGCATCCGAAGACTCATAAGTGACTCATGGTTTGTTTCCTTCCGAATCACGCCTCATACGCCTTTGTCGGTGAAATGTTGAGGATGTAGACTGTAGTAGCTACGGCTTCTACCCAAAAGGAATTCGACATGCATTTCAATTGTAACGTGCTTCTTGCCAACTCAACAACGGTTCGATTCTTACGGTCGGCTACACCATTCTGCTCGGGGGTATAGGGTGTGGTTAGTTACTGCAAGATGCCTTCTTGCTCACAAAATTGCTTGAATTCGGTTGATTGATATTCACTACCCCGATCCGATCTTAATACTTTCAGTTTCATGCAGATTTGTGTTTCAGTCATGATTTTGAACTTCATGAACATCTTAAATGCTTCGCTTTTATAGATAAGGAAGAATACCCATGCCATTCTACTGAAATCGTCAATGAACAACATGAAATATCTACTTCCTCCCATTGAACTTGCCTCCATAGGCCCACATAGGTCAATATGCACCAATTCAAGGACTCGAGTTGCACGAAGAGATTGATCCTTAAGTATACAACCTTCACATAACCCGACTTTCTCTATCTCCGGTAACCCTACCCCCATATTTTTCTTGTTTAGCAACTTCAAATCATTGATATTTAAATGTCCATACCTTAGATGTCATAATTGGCTTTGATTAAGTTCTGTGACTGTGAGTGCACTATCATCAACTAATGTAATTTCCAGCGGAAACAAATTATTTTGCGTCTTGCGTATGGTTGTCATTACATGTTTTGTTGATGACTTCTCGATTTTACATGTGTTGCCTTCAAATTTGATCACATACTCATTGTCCATCATTTGCCTGATGCTTAAGAGGTTTTGTGAAAGTTGCGAAATGTAGTATATATTTTCTAGAAACCTTTTGTTGTCTGCAATTTGAACAACCACCTTGCCGAAGATTTCAACTTATATTTCTTTGTCGTTACCGAATCTCATAGGCTTCTTGTATGACTCGTCCAATTCTTCGAAGAGATATTTGTAACCGGACATGTGATTGGAACAGCCGCTGTCTAGGAACCGAACTTAACTCACATCTGATTTATTGTCATTTTTTTGTCATGAAGAGGTTAGTTTCGATGCATTTCTCGTTGCTTTTCTCCTCTATAACATTGACTTGTCCTTCCTTACACTTCTTCTTATAGTAGTCAGCCTGCACATAGCTAATTTTGTGACAATAGTGGCATTCAATGCCTTGCTTTCCTTGCCCGTCTTCCCTCTTCTTCTTGTAGCAATCTGCCTTGATGTGACCGAGTCTGTGGCAATAATAGTACTCGACATCCTTATTTGTTGTTTGTTGTTGTTGGCAGTTGTTTCCGTTGCTTGTGCCTCTTCCACAACCTCTATCGCTGTGACCTCTTCCTCTACTTGAGTTACTTTTGGTTAAGAACGCCTTAGAACCATCATTCTCTTCGAATCTGAGAAGTCGAACTTCGTGGGCTTGCAGCGAACCGATCAACTCATCAAAAGTGTATGTGGACAGATCCTTCGACTCTTCGATCACTACTACGTCATGGTCGAATTTTGTTGTAAGGTTGCAAAGCACCCTCATAACCACGACCTTTTTTGCGAGATATTCATCACAACTCTTGATTTGATTGATTATGGTTGTCACCCTCGTGAGAAACGCTTGAACAGATTCGCCTTGATTCATGTTCAATGCCTCGAAATCCCTTCTCAAGCCTTGTAATTTAATCTCAAGAACTTTAGAGTTACCTTGAAAAGCGATTTTCAAGATTATCCAAGAGTTCTTAGTCGATGTCGCTGTTGCGATCTTCGTGAAAATCGTGTCAATAACGGCTTGTTGGATAAAGAATAGCGCCTTTGCATCGCACTTTGCTGTCTCTGTTGATGTTGGATCATCCGCGGGTGCTCCCGTCTCAACCAACTCCCATAGCCCTTGCGACTTGAGCAACGTCTTCATCTTGATGCTCCAGAATTCGTAATTCCCCCCCTTGAATAGCCAAATCGTCATATTCGTAATGCTCATGTTTTCCGTCATAGTCGAATCTGTCTTGATCTCTCACATTTAGCTCTGATACCAAATTGATGGAATAAAGGAAGAATAAACAAGAGACAATGCTCAATTTTCTGTTGAAGATTAACAACTTAATTCCAATTCATTGGATTACAACAATACAAAAGTAGAAAAAAGACTAAAAATAGTATCAACTAAATTATTAATTTTAGACTTAGCTAAAATAGAAGCACTAACCCCACTAACCCGTTACATATCAGCCTAAGTATAGAAACCAACTCATCTAAAAATACTTTGTACGTTCAACACATATAACTTGAACTTTTAACAAAATTCATGCCTAAAATAGTTTTTGAATTAACTCTCAACATCCATTACATGAACACAGCACTCCCTCCACTGATCCTCCCCCGGTATTATTATTGTCTCTGTTCTGCCCTGGGATCGACACATTCCATCCAAAGATTCAAATATCTCCTATCCACCCCATGAATATTCTCAGTCCGCCTCCGTTATCTCCCCTAACATTGTGAGAATGTGGTTTATAAAAGTGGGGTGCCAAAACACCATAGGATAATTTGTTATACGGATCTTAACTGTGTACCGAGAGACCTGCCTAGAGCAGGCATAATCCGTGTTCCATTCCAATAACCACCATCCATTTTGTACTCCCCACATTTGCGCTCTTTCAACCACCTCCCCTCTATCAAGTCCAATCGGCAGCACCAATAGAAAGTTTTTTTCAGTAGCTCGTCGAACCACATTGTCCTCTGGTGCTCCACCAAAATTGGGCAACACCCATTGACGCAACTAACCAATCAACCTATGCTGACAGGACCCACATTGTATTGCTCGAACTGTTCTCTCCAACTCTTCCTCTATCTGCCAGTGTATTCATTACGCAGCAGATACACACAAATAGAGTGCAGTTGTTGTGAACGAAACGGAAATGGTCGGTCCATGATGAGTAAATGAAATACTAAAGGTTCAGAGGTAAACAACAATGGTAAGCTAGTGATATTCCTTTACCAACACCCAACTAACAAACAACAAAGTTAAAGACACTACAAGCAATGTTCAGTAAATACAACCGCACTAAAAATAATTTCCGCATCACAAACACCACAATAAAGACTGTCACAACGATAAATATTTACTCAAATTACAAATACAATTATCTCTCTTCAGTTGAGAGGTACTGAGGAAACTCGCATTAATGTCGTTTAAAGAATCACCTTCAGAACGATCTTTCACCCCTCCATCAGTTGGGTGGTCGTATCTTTGCACTTGTACCTATGCATCAGAGGACAATGGTCCTCATATTTGATAGATTTTACTCGTGTAATTAAAGTAGGTACTCCTCTAGTACCGACTAGAATTTGGTATTTATTTATTTTTTATAAATTTGCTGTTTTTTGCGTTCAGATATATCCTATAGATAGCTATAGGGATAAGGAATAGCTAGGCATGCGCACATTAAATATTATGTAATAAATAGTTGAAGATCAAAGTTGAGTTCAATTTTGACAAAAGGAAAGTGACAAATTTAATTGGAGACGCGAACTTATGTGCTACGCATCGTTGTTTAGAAACATTTAACTTTTATATTTTATTATTATGAAACATATTTTTAAAAAATATTATTTAAATTAAAAAATTAAAATCATAGATACTATTTAATTATTTGAATAGAATATATATTAAATTTAGAATAATTTAAAAAAATCTTTTATCAAATAATTTTAAAATTTGAGTGGTAGAGTTTTAGTAATTTTGTGATGAATGACCAATTAAATTATAATTTGACTCAAATTAATATATATTTTATCTAAATAACTAAAAAATATCTATAATTTTGATTTTTTTTAATTTAAATAATATTTTTAAAAAGATATACTATAAGAGTTGAATGTACAATAATATATAAAATTTAATATAATTTAAAAACTAAATAATCATCATCACATTTCGAGAGTAATGAAGAATATTTACAATTCTCTTATCATATGCAAATGACTTAGTAGGTCAAACGGTAGCTAACTAGAATGATCTCTAAGAGATCATGGGTTCAAACTCCCATGAACAAAAAAAAAAAAAAGAGGGCATGACCTTTTCCTTCACTAAAAAAAAAAATTCTCTTATCATATCGTCGGAAGTGAAAATTAAGCTCATGATATTTCCAGTAATATATTCTAGTATTCTATCGTTTTAGTTAGATACAATCTATCAAGTACAAACTAATTAGAAAATGAGAATTTTGTTTGTGCATTTGACCAGTGATACATAATATAATTAAGTGCGCCGACGTTTAATTTATGTGATTTAATTTCTCTTCTCTTTTCATTCTTTTATTATTTTTATTTCGTTGACAGCCTTTTTTTAGATTATATTTGTTCAGGTAACAATTGGGAGATCCAAATTAAGATCCTCAAACCCCATATATATGCCAACGCCACTTATATTAAATGGTGCATTGAATCTTGATGCTGGACCCATAACTGGTACTGGTACAATTCGCTGTACAGATGTTAACAGTACGGATAATGACTCTCCAAAAATAATTAGGGTAGGTTAGACACATAAAATTAACTAGTATTAGTTAACGTGTTTGTTTGGTATGATTGGCACGTAACTAAATTAAATGTGTTTTGTATATATAATTGGTCCTATATAGGTCAGATTTCATTTCATATATAGATAAAGACGAGTAACACGAGTGCAAGATTGGACGGCTAATGATTTGCCGCCTAAAATGATGATGTAGATGTAACATTGTAACCACTTCGGATTGAAAAAGAAGTACAAATCATATGTATTAACATATAACAGTTGTTTTGTGATGGTTCAAACTTGGTCAAATTTGTACAAACAAGATTGGGCTTATGGAATTCAGACATATATATATTGCTTATTTATATATCTTTGTTGTTTTAGGTACATATGATGACTATTTTTTAAGAGAACAAATTTAATTTCAATGATTATTATTGTCAAATGGTACTAGTTTTGTTATTTCTATTTAAGTTTATAAATTTAAATTGTTATATAGTTAAGGACATCAAAGTTTGATAAAAAGAGGTTAATGCAAAGAAAAAAAAAGGAAAATTAATGGAAAAGAGAGGTTAGTTTATTTATCTTGTTTCAAGTTTTGATTAATTAAAGATGAAATAAAGTGGATGAAAAAAATAAAAGAATTCACATATTAATTTCTTTAAAATATTTTCTTTCAATTGAGGAATAATATTGCAGATTGAAAACAATGTATTGTAGTATATCAAACCGTTGTCAAGAGAGATGAAAGTGTTATATATAGCTTTTTAAAAATATTTATACACTCAAATGAGTGAGTACCATTGAATTTTTTTTAGGTTGAAAATAGGGATTATGTTTGTTAACTTTGATTTATCTATGGAGGATTTTTAGTCTGAGTTTTGAACATGCAATTTTTACGCACAAAAAACATTGTTTTAACGAGTAGACCAAAATTGTAATTACATATTCAATTAATATGTTATAACTCATTGAGTGCATTACACATTTATTGGAATCCATTATACATTTATTTGAAATCTGTTGCACATTTAAATGAGTTACGACATTTTTTTTATTTTTTTTTCAAATGTTGATTGTGATTGAGTTTTCTACCTGCTTTGTAATAACATAATGAAACTAAGTGGTTTTTATCCTTAAATTCACTCATCAGAAATGAAACACAGGCTTTTAAAATGTTGATAAAACTTTCAAAATGCATATATATTATGATTGATCTTTATTTTTGAATTACTTAAATTTCTAAATATATAAATATCTCAAAAAAATTTAAGATCATTACGATAATATTTTAAAGGAAAATTATTCTTACATCTCATATTTTACATTACTTATCTGCGCTCAATGTAAAATATAAATATTTTCTAAAAATATATATTTCAAAGTTTAAATTAAACCTCTCTTAAATAACATAAAATATCTAAAATATAAATAAGAGGTGTGAATAAAAAATTTAGTTCTCTATTTTATTTACTATAAAATAACCACTTAGTTTGTTGTCTCGCTGCAAGTTACAGTAACGTACATATATATTTGACTTACATAAAATATGCAAAATATTATTTGAATTATATTATACATTCAGGCCTGAATTGAGAGGAAATTAAATTGTACGGAACTCAGTGTCTTAAAGTATATATAAGATCCCACCTCTCTGAAACTTCAGAAACGTCACAGGAAATGATTGACAGCATTCAAAAACTTGATCACATCTTGGTGCATGGATACCTGTGACATCGACCCGTGGATAATTGTGTCAAAATGTTTTACCATTTGCCTTGGTAAATCAAAGATACTAATAAAATGAATATATGCTATGATAAAAATAAAGGTGGTCAAAACTCAAAAGGGGTCCAACCCAACAGCGACGTGTCGACGTGTCGTAATATAAAATGTGTCCGTGTTAATATATGTATATAGTACAGTACTGGAGTCAGCGAACGTTGATGTTCTGAGATACGCATCTTGACTAGTTGCGATGTATCCGTTTGTTCTTTAAATTTATGATGGAACAAGACTCATTAAAACATCATTTATTTATTTAATCCGTATTCATAGTTTTGAAAAAAAAATTATGTTTTTATGTGAAAAATTAAAGGTTCGAAATTTAAATAATTTTTTTTTATAAATATTTAAAATTAAATAATTAAAATTTTTATTTTAGTTCAAAAAAGAACTTGCATCTAGCACGGATTATATGATGTTATTTTTGTGGCATTAGAAAAACAAATGAGAATTGATACTTCCTTTCAAAAGAGAAAAATAATCTGTATCGGAGTTATTGTTGAGTATTTATCCTTTGAAATACTATCCCACGTGCATTGGGTAATAAAAATAATCTGAACAATTTGATTTTGATCACGAATAGATTTTTAAGAGGCAAATAGCTTTGAGATTGAAGAAATGACTCAGATACATTACTTCACCGAATGTCAAGTCACCATTGTCAGTCTCCGTGTCTTGAAATATTATTTATAAACAAAGATAAAAATTAAATCACTCATCTCTAAATATTCATAAAAAATCTTTCAATTAGATTTAGAACTTACAATTTCTTATATGAAAAATGCCATCTTAACCACTCAATCAAAATTAATTCACATACTTTACTTAAAAAGTCTTAAATGGATACTTTCGTACCAAGTAGGATTACAACTATTTTTTTTCTATTACATCAAAATATATCGGATTATCAAGTGTGATAGCAAAATCTTCTATTTAGGTTTTGTTGTGAAACAATAGAAGAACATTGGTTTATTGACATATCACTAAAAGACTAAAGAGTAATTGATTTATTAACCAGTCTTGTGATTTATTTGGACGGGTCGTAATAAAATAATTTTCAAGGGGAAAAACTGCAAAACAGTTAGAAATATATAAATATATAGGTGCTTTGATTATAAAATTTGTCAACCTTGGTGTTAGTTGAGGAAGAATGATTCCTACTTCAAATTGCAGTTAATTTTGTCTTTTGATATTTTTGGTTTACCAACACATAATATATCATATTTAATTAGATGAAGAAGAGGTAAAGGCAATGGTATAAAGGTTTGATACCGCTAGGAATAACGTCTGAATAGACAAGGACTACAATTATTTTTTCATCATAATATTGGTTAGGTTAAAAACTTAAAATGTGCAACAGATTCAAATAAAAATGTTGCCAAAAATGTAAAACTTGTTTTAGTCTATACATAGTGAGGGTATAAATACAATCACTTGTTATTAATTTAAGTGAATATTTTTTTTTGAAATAAAAACTCTCATTAATTTCAGTATTTATTTTTTTTAAATATTTTTTACGAGATATAAACTTACGTTTTTTTATAGAAAAATAAAATCTATCATTATTACATTAAATCTGCGGTTCAATGTAAGTAAATACTTACCTATACGATCATATATTGTATGATTATTATCTGATAATTAATATTCCCATTAAAAAAGGAGAATAAAGAAAGACAGAAAGAAATAAAGGCCCCACTCCAGCAGCGCACAAATACAAAACATTCCATACTGAACAAAAGGGGATATAATTTAATTAAACCCCTTCTTTTTATTTTTCTAGTATGCCCCCTGGCCACTTGTAACTATAGTGGTGACTTTACAGCTATTTTTAAAAGCTAGGAGGGGCTTTATGTAAACTTTTTCTCTCCTATAAATTAAAACAAAGGTTCTAATTCTAGCTAGGCACTTTAAATGCCAACCATTGTTTGATATCATTTTCCATAGGCAGGAGCTTGTTAGTTAGGTACAATGGGTTCTTCTTCTTCTTCTACCAGTACCACCATCTCTTCTTCAATGCCTCTTCCTATGGCCAAAGACATCCTTCTCTTTTTCTCTTTGCCAATACTCCTCCTTCTATCCATATCTCTCCTCTACACCAACTTCATGATCAAGTGGAGGAGAGATAAAAGGAAGAGAAGAAAGATGAATCTTCCACCTGGCATGAGCTTAAGTTTGCCTTTGTTGGGTGAGACCTTAGCCTATCTCAAGCCCCATAAAGCAACCTCAATAGGCCATTTCATGGATCATCATATCAAGAGGTATGTATAGTTGATCAATTCTCTTTCTCCTCTCAGTAATCAACCTAGTGTAGTTGACATTTGTGTGGTGAAACTAGCTAGAGATATTCCTCACACACACTGTCCAGGTAACACTTTTTGAAACTGGTTTTGATTAGCCATAAATTTTAATTTAAAGAGCTACCATGAGTGGTTAATAGTTCCTTGCATGCAATGATAATTCTTTTAATAAGGTTTGTACACAATCCTTGTTCACTAATCAATTACTAAAGTCTAATCAATTCATTGTTCATGATCCCTTGTCTTGATTTGACATGAACCCCTTCCAATTGCAATAGGTTTTATCAATAATTTCTCTTGTTTCCACATGGCTACAATTACAAAATATCCAAAAATATCTTGTACTATTTTGAAAATTAAAATTTTGGGTTTTGGCAATTTTTAGAAAAGGGCTATGTACTTTGTTTTTACAAATACACCCTTTGGTTTTTGGTTTTGGCACCTTAATGGCAAGGGCAGGCAAGTTTCCTTAAATGGCCTACATGAAATCGATGGCTCTTAAAGTTTGTGTACATGCACCTAGACAAAACCATATATATTTTTAATATATGAACATAAAAATACATAAACATTGCACATTTACAATATGGGAAATCTACTGGTACCAATCACAGGTATGGAAAGATCTATTGCTCAAACCTCTTTGGGGAGCCCACAATTGTGTCAGCTGATGCCGGTCTAAACCGCTTTGTGCTGCAAAACGAAGGGAGATGGTTTGAGTGCAGCTACCCGAAGAGCATCGGGGGCATTCTGGGAAAATGGTCGATGTTAGTGCTGGTCGGGGAGATGCACCAGGAGATGCGAATGATTTCCCTTAACTTCCTAAGTGCTGCCCGGCTGAGAACTTCTCTTCTTCCGGAGGTGGAACGGCAGACGAGACTTGTGCTTCAGTCATGGCAAGCCGGATTGCCTTTCTCTGCCCAAGAAGAAGCAAAGAAGGTTAGCAATTTGTTTCTTAATTACTTAAAGAGTACATGCATCAGAAGTTATAATTAAGCATCTTCTTCTTTTTCTTTAGATGAAAAAAAGTAAGATGCTTATAATTAAGTTATAACTTCTGTTCCAATTATTTAATTTTCTTATTCTTAAATCGAGATAGTTGTCAGGAGAGCAGACAACAATGTATAATAAGATAAATATACAAATAAATTAAATAAATACATAAACAAAAAAAAATAATGAGGAGTTAATATATTTATTGGGACTTTGGGGGTATAGATGCAATATTCTAATTTTTAAAGGGAAAAAGTGAACCTATAAAATTCTGCAATGGTATATCTTTATAAAACCAAACTTTTCCTTCAGTAATAATTAAAAAAAAAAATTGTTCCGTTTAACAGAATAATTGCAAAACCTCAAACAGGCTCTGAAAGAAGTTTCCCTTCTATGTTCACGAAATAACCGGATTCTTTTCTTGTTTCTGTTATTTATTACGTAGTTTACTTTCAACCTGATGGCCAAGAATATAATGAGCATGGATCCAGAAGAGGCCGAGACAGAGAAGTTGAGGCTAGAGTATATAACCTTCATGAAAGGCGTCGTTTCTGCCCCTCTTAACTTTCCCGGCACTGCGTATTGGAAAGCTCTCAAAGTATGTTTCTAAATTACAATGTTTCTATGATTTAATTCTTATATTTTTTATAATATCGTACAATTAAATCTCATCATTTGTCAATTTTTAATCCATATATCCCGCTTGTACACAGCTACTACAGTTTGATATTATAGTTGCTAACTGAAAACAGAATTTCATTTCTAAATGTTGAAAGTAATAAATTGGATAATTGAAACTTTTGTGAAAGTAAGCAATTTGATTACTAGCTAGGAAGGTTATCAAAAATAATTTCTTGCATAATTTTGGGGTACTGATACCAGCCTCTGGCCATGTTTGCTTTGTCAAGTCATGCTCCCATGAGGCCATGATTCATTTCTCCAAACTTAGCTTCCGTGATTTTTTTGCCCAAATATATTATATTATTATACTAAATCAAAAGTTAAGGTGATGACCCTACCAAAGCAGAAACTTGGATGTAGGCGTGAAGAGAGATTCATCATAACTCCAAAGCCAGAACAAGCAACACACTATTATTAGTGGTGGTTCCAAGTATCAAGGTCCATTCTTGTTATGGGCATTTAATTATGGGGGGTTGCTAAATGCCTCCTGAACTGTGTCTTATTAAATCCCCAAATGAGATTGTTGCAATCAATTTATATATGACTATCTGTAGGATTTTTTTTTTGTGTCGATAAGTATTTTGAAGATAGCAAAATAATAATAATAATAATAATAATAATAATAATAAATCAGACAGAGTGCCTTTTTTTTTGGTAAAAAGAATTTAGTTGGTGATTACTAATTGACAATTACATTTACACAAAGTAAAAGATTTTCAGGAGGTAAAAAAAAATATTACAAAAGAATAAATAAAAAAGGATAATTGGGTAAACCCATAAGAACTTCAAACTGTTGGTTTCAGAAATTTTCCCATCAAAATTTCGTTATTGAATATATAAACCATACGAACTAAAAGAACTCTCACATTCATTTTCATAAGCACACCTGACAAATCTTAAAGCTATATATTTGCTTCTTGATTTTCTTTCTAGTCTCACAAGCCTAAGCATCAATAAATCAAAGAGTCGTTTGTGCCTAAGTTCCCAAAACGAACCTTGAGAAGCATTGCAGGGATCATTTTTATGATTAAAGGAAAGGAAATCCCTAGCAACCACAAGTGCTATAATAAACCTTTCACAAATGATTACCATTTGGTCCTTTTGGGAGATGAGTGGCTTCTCGTTTTCTATATTCTGACCTTGGTATATACCATAGGAGATATTTGGATCAAAATTGAACACTCAAGATTTCTTTTCTTTTTTTTTTTTTTTGAAGCTGGCAGGTGTAGCCAAATAATTTCATTAAAAATAAAAACTGATATATTTAACATTTTATTATTAATTATTATTTAAATTAAGAAAATATTGATAAATACCATTGCAGTCACGATCAGTTATACTGAAAGTTATAGAGAGTAAGATGGAAGAGAGGCTGAGGAGATCATATTGCAAAGGAACGGAAGAGAGAATAGAAGAAGACGATCTCCTGGGATGGGCATTGAAGCACTCGAACTTCTCCAAAGAGCAAATCCTTGACCTTTTGCTGAGTTTGCTTTTCGCTGGTCATGAGACTTCATCCATTGCCTTGGCTCTAGCCATTTTTTTCCTAGAAGGGTGCCCGAGAGCCTTTGAAGAATTGCGGGTAATTAAGTTACATGGATTAATGATATATTGATATTTGATAGCTTTAAACTCCTTTCTTTGGTTGCAAAATATCATATGACATTTTGAATTTGTGTCTTCAAAAGAAAATTAGAAACCCCAATAATTCTCTTTCTCCCTTTTGGGCTTCTCAGGTCCTGTTAAATAAATTTACTGAACTTCTCTGATTGTTATTGCTTCCATTGTTCTTGTTATTATTATTATTATTCTTATGATTTATTTTATCTCCTTTGTTATTATTTTAAGATTAATATTGCCTTATGGCACAGGAAGAGCACCTTAGGATTGCTAGGCAGCAGGAGATGCGGGGCGAGTGCACGTTAAGCTGGGAAGACTACAAGAAAATGGAATTCACCCAATGTGTAATGTCTTTTACGTATCTTTTGTTTATACAAAACAAATTCTGTAATTAGGTACTATGATCTCTCTGAAAATTCGGATGCTCCTTAACAAATTGAAATCATATAATAATGTATTTTCAAGTTTTTGTTATCCATTTTTGCTATAACTAACTCTTATTGTTCATTATTTTAGGTTATAAACGAGACACTAAGGCTAGGGAATGTAGTTAGATTCCTACATCGGAAAGTGATTAAAGATGTGCAGTACAAAGGTACTATATACTGTTATTTCCATTATTATTATTGGTCTCATGTGACGCTGTATTCCAGATATAATTGTGATGTATCATTTTAAGTGTTTATTTAAGATGGACTACTAAATATTTTTTTAAATCACACCGTTTTGCCAGCCACCCATCCATTGTTTGGCCTTTCCTCATTTGAAGAGAAAAGTGGCACAAATTTACTTTGAAATTTATACTTAATTCAATTGGCACAATGGTGAACAGTTCGGAAATTCAATTATGAAAACTTTTTGACTGATGCCATCAGCTTGCTTGTTTTATTGAAGGTATTGACATTCCCTCTGGTTGGAAAATTCTTCCAGTTTTGGCAGCAGTTCACCTGGATCCATCAGCATATGAAGATCCTCAACAATTCAATCCATGGAGATGGCAGGTTAGTTACTGAGTATATATTATTTTCATTCAATTCAGCAATTATCATTACATGACATTTATTTTCTCAAAATATATATATATATATATATATATTGTTGTCTCGAATCTGTAATTTTATGACAATCCAACTTTAATAGTAACTCATAAGGTATGGAACCGTACGAGTTTCTCATTAATTAGTTGGACGACATATTCTTAATTTTTCGTTTCAAATTTTTGTAGAGCTTTATGTCTTAGATCAACTACAGCAATTTAAATTAGAGAAAAAAGAAGTATAATGCTCATAGTCATCACGTGAAAAATGTAAATAAAAAAAAAACTAATCAGTTGAAATAACAAGAATTTGTAAAATTATTACAAGTAATACCAAAAACAAATTCTCCCATGATTGTGACACGTTTTGTCTTTGGCGTGACTCCTCGTGAGGACAAAAATTTGAGTTTCAAAAGTAAATCCGAGAATTCATCCATCTAATAAAGCAAGCAAAGAAACATGAGAACTTATAACAGATATTACTAAACTTGAATATCAATTAGACCGGAAAGAGACTCTGAATGGGCACCGCTGTGTGTCTCGTCTCCAATTAGATTGAGCCTTATATGTACATTTCAACTTCTCTTTCTTTTGTCTTCTCTTTTTCTCTTGAAATAGACATACAAAATCATTGATTGCAAGTTATTTTCCTCGTGCAAGTTTGAAAGGAGCTTTCAGGGTACAAATGTCAGCATCTGATAGGATTTGTTCTTATCCAAATGAATGGGTGATTAGTTCTGTGGGTTTGCTTTGCAAAATTAGCAAAATGATTTATACAACATATTAGGTCAAATTTGTTAGTGGACTTAAATATTTGTCTTATTGGTGAAAGCAACAGCCTAACAACTTCCTCTGAAGCAAACTATCAGACAATCATTTGCTCTATTTTCATGTAGAATCGATCCAACTTGGCAGCAACAACACCTAATTTCATGCCATATGGTGGGGGGCCTCGCCTGTGTGCGGGTTTTGAGTTGGCCAAGTTAGAGATAGCAGTATTTCTCCACCATCTTGTGTTAAATTACCGATGGGAGCTGGCAGAGCCTGACGAAGCTATCGCATATCCTTTTGTTGTTTTTAAAAAAGGATTACCTGTAAAGGTTTATAAAATTACATGACACTGTACCAGTGTTCATTTTCCCCTCTTTTTGTTTGTCAATTATTGATTCTGTTGTAATTGTTGTTCAGAGAAAAGTAGAGGGAGGCAAAAGAGATATGAATAGTGGAAATGAAATGATTTTGTAAGAGATTGATATAGGTCTTTAGTATGTTTCAATATCTTTGTATTGTAAATATTATTGGATATAATATGATAGTAATTATGAGTAGTGTTTTAAAGAATTGAATGAGCAAGCAGTATTGCACATATACTTCCATTTTGCAGAGACTTATTTCAAGTATTTTGATGTATATATTTATTGAAATCAAACAAAATCGTTGATTAAAATGACACAGGTTTGTAAAAAAAAATGCACAATAAACTAATGTGCTGTATTTATAAATTATAGTAGTTATAACTTACCGTTGGAATTCATGATCCATTGTTAATTTCACCTGTTCAATTGTTGAGGATTTGAGTTAAACACCTTGCAAAAAGCCCATGTACATTAAATATACCACCAGTGGCCAGCCTGTGTAAAGCCCAAATTTATAATCAGATAAATTTGGTTGGTGCGGCATATGAAATTTGATTTCTTCGATTCATACACTCGATCTGAATCACTGCAATAAAAATATGAAAAATTTGTAGAAAGCCAATTTAGTATATTTTTGTTTTCTTATAGAGAGAAAACCATTGATTTTAAAATTTCCAAATGGTTCAATTGGAATTGGGTTCTTTTTTTAATATCGTGAAGCGGTAAAAGAATCCATAAAATATAGATTTGTGTTTTTGCTACAAAATATCGGTATGTAAATTGAGTCGAGTGTCTCAAATCAAGCATTTGAATCTCAAAAAACTTGATATTTGAAGTTTTAACACTATCCAACTGATACTAATACATAGCACTATATACTAGCTCAACAGTAACAGGACTATGTGCAACACCTTTTATTTTATTATTTATTTATCTTTATTTCTTTTGAAGTAAATGTGCAACAGTTCTATTACTCAGCTGCTCTGTGAGATCTCATTGGATGCATAATGCTGATGAATAGGTTGTTTACCCAAGATGTTATGTGAGTGTTAGTGAGGCACTTCAAGTCTTCAACTTTGTACATGGTTGCTTGCTTTGTCAAAACTGCACCTCTAAAATACTAGTGTGGAACAATGGATAGCAGAGAGCATACGCAGTTCAAAGTGGCCTTTGCGGCCACGATCGTCGACACTTTCATTTGATCTGTGCTGCCACCTCAGAGGGATGCTAATGGTTACACAATTGGCTAATTAACTCGTTAATTTTACACACATGTTTTCCAACAAGACAACCCGAATAGGTGCCGATCCACAGGAACACCTCAGAAGCCAAGTAATGCATTACATAAATCACAAATGCTAGCTATCGTTTTGAATTCTGTAATGCATTACTTCGATCACAAATGCTAGCTATTGTTTTGAATTCTGTAATGGAGTTTACAAGACCGTTACAATTTTTGCTTTTTTTTGGAGATAAAAAACGATGATCAAATCATTCAATTTTTATAATTTACATTTAAAATTAACGATCTCTCATATCTCTCATATGAAAAATATTTTTTTTGGAACCAGAATTGATTCACCAAGAGAGCTACAAATCGAGGAAGTGGTACAAGTGCATTTTGGGCTAGCTGGTTAGTAGGCTTTTTGAGTCATGATTGGCAGCCGCTGACAACTTCTAAAAAATAAAATAAAAGAGAGAGTAGTTGTACTAATTGCTACTTACAAAACTTGTATATATTTAGCAGGAAAGTATAACAGTGAAAAAAAAGAAGATACATCTAGAACCTTAATACAACAACACATATACAAGAAAAAGAATGCTAAATAAAAATCTACTGTGGCATATAAATTGATGTAACTTTTATCTCCACATTGATCTTTCATGATCAACAATACCAATTCTTTCTGATGCAAGTTGAACCCGCTTGGGAGTTAGCCCTGATGCAGTTAAATTTGATTCCCGCAGCAACCGGTGCTCCTGTTAAGATTGAAGAAGAAAATGAAAAAAAAACGGTGAAATAGAAAAGGCTAGAAGTCGCAAATTTGAAACTAATACTGAAAAAACAAAACTTAACCGTCTACAAGATGATGACAGTGATCAAGATATTTGACAATCAGTGTAAACAACACCATATGCATTTTGTGTACTTATAATTAAAATTATAGAAGTTTTTGTTTTGAAAAATATTTTGCACAGGCTTAAGGGGTACAGTTGGTGTTCCCATGTTTTGTGTACAAGCAAGCAGCTTTTTCCCAAAATTCTCGTATTGCTCATTGCATATAAGTAATGTAAAAATAACTAATAGTTAGTAGGAGGGAGGATATATACCATGCGGAAAGGAAACTCGTCGCCTTCAAGCATATGCACTACTTGGCCCATTTTTGGACGCTTTTGGGCATCCGAATCGATGCACCTTAGGCACACCAAAAGGACTCTTTTTAAAGCTCTAGGAGAGGGTTGTACCGGTATTGATGGGTCCAGCACCTCTTCTATACGTCTACTTCCCACCATGCCTTTAAACCACTCCACCAAATTTACCTTCATTCATGAAAAGAGACGATCAAGTATCAACCAACAGCTTCTAACGGGCAATAACTAGCAGGTCGTCATTAGTAATGTCTATATTTGTACTGGCAAGAATTTATATACCAGAAGTGTATTTCTTGGCATGACACTCATGCCAGAATGAATAAACAGATACAGTTTCCTTTTGTTTTCATTTGCTCTTTTTTTCCTGGCTTGTTTGTTGTTTCAACTACACAAATGAAATGATGTTGACTCAGGCACAATATAACTTAGGAAATTGGGGGCCAAAGTGATGCAGAGTTGCAGAAATGTAGCTTAAGCTGATTAAATTTGAATTTTGCTTTCAGAATTTCGTGTCTCGTTACATATAAACTATGTCAGCTCACAGAAATTTACCTTCTGAAAGAAATAGCTTTTCAAAAAACAAAAAAAAAAATTTACCTCTCCAGGTTGTCTGTTATAGTCAACTGGACTTCTCCCAGATATTAGTTCCATTAATAGAACTCCAAAACTATAAATGTCACTGCCTTCACTGAGAATACCGGTTGATGCATAATCTGGTGCAACATACCTACAGCAAAAAAAAAAAATGATTCAGCATTCAAAAGGAGTAAAAGATATATTGCAATTATGTTTTTTATATGAATTCTCAGCATTCAATTGAACATTAGCAAAAAGCACATTATGTGAACGATAGTTGAAACTTAATTACACCACTTGTATTGGTTTTGCCACTAGTATTGAATTGATATTCAATTGGTATATTAAAAACATATGGCACTCAATTACACAAGTAGGATTCAATCGATACAAAATTGGATTAATTTAAAGTTAGTCGATCTAAGTTTGTACTCAGTTGACTAATTCAGGATATGCTTACTGACCAAATGTCATCCTGATAGAGCTAACCAACAGATATTTTCATGTCAAAAATATAAATAGCTTGTCATTCTTTATGAAAGTATTTTCTAAAAGTTGCAAGAAAGAAATGACTCACCCAAAAGTACCCATGACACGAGTGGTGACATAGCTGGAGCCTGAGCCCAAGAGCTTGGCCATGCCAAAATCAGAGACTTTGGGATTCCATTGTTTGTCCAAGAGTATGTTGCTTGACTTTATATCCCTATGGACCACCTTTGGCTCCAGTCCTTCATGCAAATAAGCTATCCTGAGAACATGTATGAATTAAAATAAGCACTTCATGTGCTTCATTGCTTGATTTAAGGAGTTCATTAAAACAGGGCCTTGGTGTAATTTGATGGCACCAGTGATCCAACTATGATTTTAATATGCTACCAGCCAAAAAGCATGGTAGTTAAGAATAGCCTATGGAATCAAGTACTGTACCAATCAAGCAGTAAAAAATTGAGCTGCATAGAGAATAATATATAGATACAATCGACAATGATGACCATCTACAGTTTGGTAAATTTGTATTGGCCAATGTTTACTTTTTTGAGTTAAAAGACAAACAAAGTATAATAACCAAAACAAATGAGATTTGTATATAAACACCACAGATCCACCTTGGACGCAGTTTTTTTTTTCTGAAGAAACCTTCAATGCAATATTGTAACAATCAAGTTCCTTATATCTGTGGTACTGCTACCAGTCTGAGGAAGCTTCTTGTCTCTTCTTATATTTAGTATGGTTCTGTTTGGTGTGTACAACAGAACAATGGAGATTTAGGATGGAATTGTAAGATTTATTTAGGTGCATAGTGGAACGTTATGGAAGCGATACCAGATATCATAGCAATCTAGAATTGTACAGGTCAGATATGCAAAGGGCACAATTGAAATAGTTGTGTCAATTCAAGAAAATTAGGAGCCAAGTTCCAAATGACATACTGTAGAGCTGTTTAATTTTCTACTAATAAGGGCAAGTATAGAACAGACAAGAAAAGAAAAATAAATTGTGCATATAAGCAAACTAACCCTTTAGCTGTCCCGATTGCAATATTCATCCTTAAATCCCAACTCAGGGGATTGGTACGGCCCATTTCTCCATGCAACCACTGCTCCAAACTACCATTGTCTACATATTCATATACAAGCATCCTGTTTGTTGGCATGAAAATTACTTAAAATCTTGACCAACTTTTAACTAAATGAAAACAATTTTAAAAATAACAACTTCATGTCTGTCCTGCTAAACGCTAGATTTTTCCACCTAACCTTTGTAAAGCGAGAACAGTACAACATAATCCATCAAAATAAGGAATTTCCATTGCACCCTTTTCTTTTTTCTTTTTTTCTTTTTGTTCCTTTTCAACTAATCACAGTAAAAATACCCAAAAGAACAGAAGTAGGTGTGACCAGTTAGGTAGAGAAAGTAATTAGGGGAAACTTTAGCTATTACCATATATAAGGAATCTTGTGAAATTTTCTTTGATTGTGTCTTGTAGTGGAAAAATATGATGGTTTTATCATTTTACAGCATGTAGGAGAAAATATCTAGGAATAAAAACAGGGGGGCATTTACTTTCATTAAATAGAATGTCACCTTTTGGGGCCTTCAGCACAATAGCCAATGAGTCCTACTAAATTCTTGTGTCTGACTTTTCCAATAGCTTCCACCTCAACTTTGAACTCCCTCTCTGCTTGTCCCCTACAAAGCAATTTAATTAATTAGTGTCTATAGTTTCTCTTTTTATGAAAGTAAAATGATCAATTAATCGGATTATCAAACTATATATATCTCAAGGAAACCTAGACACATATATATTAATGCAACTACTTATTTCAAGCCAATGGACCTAATTATTAGATCATTTCTTTTTTTTTATGAATGTGGTGAATCATGGATCGTCTGAAACCACATGTTGTGGTCTTATAGCTGCTATTATGACAACATATATAATATTGAGGAGTACAAAATGGATCAAAATTTCTTCAATGCATAGATAGAAAAGTAGAATTTTAAATGAAATAAACAAAATTATACTGCATGTGTTTTTATTTTTTTATTTTTCATTTTGATACTCATAAATAAAATAATGGTACACAAATGTATGTTAACTCTGGAACTCTGAAAGGTATGTTTGCATTTTGCAGAAGTTTGACTATCCTCACATGAAAAATATCTCTACTTATTTCGTCTTTCCACATAGGGATGCTATAGAGAAATACATATTTATATTCTGTAAAAATATTTAAAAATAAATAAATCGTCCGATTAACAAAAATTTTTATATAAAAAAAATGTCACTCATTGTGAAAAAAGTAAACACGTTTATTTTAGTTTCCTAAAGAGAACCAAAGAAAAGATGAGCACGTCAATTCTGCTATGACTACCTTAGCTTTTGGAAGCATCAATAATTTAACACGGTATTAATACATATAAATGCGGGTTGAAAAGCAAAAAAATAAATAAATAAAAACTCAAAAAATAAAGAAGGTAGAAACAAAAAAGAGTCAGACAGATGAAGGAAAATAAACAAATTTCTAAATTTTGAAGGTTATGTAAGCAAAGAGGGGGAAATAGAGAAGCAAAGAGGGGGAAATGAAAAGAAAAAAAGAGAGAATGAAGCTTCCGTTTTTACACTCACTTGTTATCGAGTAAATTCTTCACGGCGACGACGGAGAAATCAGGTAGGACCCCTCTATACACAATACCATATCCCCCTTTCCCAATCACACAATTCTCGCAAAAGCCACCAGTCGCCATTTCCAATTCCCCGATCGAGTACCACCTCCCCCACCCCAGCTCCTCTCTCGCATCATTCGCTTTCGCACCAGAAGAACTCGAACATGAAGCTGTGGTCGGGGTGGTGGTGGTGGTGGTGGTGGCAATGGTAGAAGGGGAAGCGGCAACAGAGCACCCCTCTTCAGCCCTCTTCATCGGCTCCACCTCAGCAGGATCAGCTGGCTGGATCGGCGTGATCACATGTTTAGCACGTGCGGCAGCGCGACTTCGTCGGAGTAGGAGGAAGAGGAGGAAGAGGGAGACGGAGAGGAGGATGAGGAAGAGGAGAGAGAATAGCATGAGGAGGTAGGAGAGTTTGAGGCCGAAGAGCGGCTTCGAGCGGAAAATCGAGGAGGGAGTCGGCGGAGGTGGTGCTCCGGCAGCGTCCATATCCCTATGTTTCCTTCTCTCTTTCTTTCTTTCTTCTTCTTTTATTCTGTGTAATGTGTGTGTGTGTGTGTGGAGGAAAAGACAAAAGTAGAGACCGTTGAGGGAGGAGAGATCAGAGATGGATGGAACAATGGAAGAGAAGAGACGGGGTTTATTATTTTTGCTATTTGTTATTTGGATATATCATATATGGAATGGAGTTGGAGCGCGGAGGAGCGGAGTGCTATAAACGTGAATCCTGAGGAGTGAGGAGGAGGAGGAGGTGGAGTTAAAAAGGAAGGATGGTGTTTGTGCACCACCGCTCAGCGTAATAAATCAATAATCATCATAATTAAATGCACTTGCTAACATGAAACTTAAATGTTTTTTCTATTTCTCAATTCTGATGCAGGAGGTGTATATTATTGTAAGTTTGTAACAATCATTGTAGTACAAAAGGCATGACAGCAATTAGTTTTTTATGTGATTTATATATTTTTTTTTAATTTGACGGTGTTCATAATTTTTGTAAATTAAATAAGCATGAAAAGGTACCGAGTGAAAAATGATCTTTTATTGTGATGTTAGTTAGCTTAACTATCAAAGCAAATTAAATTTTATAATTTATTACGGTCTTAAATTAGATTTACATTTAATTCTAAATCATTTTCATATTTTTTTTAAAAAAGACAATACCATAGCAAAATTCTTTTTTTGTTCTTTCAGAGTCGACGTACATTAATCAAAATGAAAAATAATTTAGTTTTAATTGTTGGATTTAAAAAAATATATTTTTTTTGTTTGACAATGCTTATTTTGACAATATTGACAATGAATTATCAAATAAATTCGAAAAAAATATTAAAAATAAAAAAAAACTCTAGACATATTCTTCAATTTATTAATTGATTGTGTTTCATATTTCATGTAACTTAAATTTCATTTGATAGTTCATCAAAGATCATTAAAATTTATACAATTTATAATGATTCATATACTTAATGATCTTTAATGAAATATCAAATGTAACTTAAACTACATAAAATTTGAAATATTATCAATCTATAAGTTAAAAAATATGTTTATAAAAAAATTCTATTTTTAAGATTTTTTTAATTTATATAAAATTTCATTGTCGTGATTGTCAAAATAATCATTGTCAAGTGATCCTTCCCCATTTTTTTTATGGTTGTCGCAGTTGTCGAAGTGATGAGTTGCTAATAGATCCACGCCCATAATTATACATATTCTTGAATAATAATTATTAATATGTTTATAACTAACATCTGACATTAATTTAAATATGTATAAACTATAAACTAATGATGAGATATTTATATGTTAATAATTGAATCCTTGTCTAAATGTCGTAGAAAGAATATTGATGGATATTTAATGGAGGAGATTGATACAGATATCTATACATTATTATAGATATTTAATGGAGGATATTGATACAAATATAACTATTTGGAATTAATATTGATACTAAATATAAATACTTTTTTTATATGAAAGAAATATATATATATATAAGAAAACATGAATTAACTACTATCATTTAGTATCCAATGTACTTGCGCCCTTTATTACACACTTTCTTCAAAAGGAAATTAGTATAGTGAATGCACGGTGCACGTGAACCGCGCACAGGAAACAATCACTTCCCCTTTCTGTGTACAACTGCCAGTTTGGAGGTGTTTGTTTCGCAAGTCTTGCCTCGCAAGCGTCGCAAAAAGCCAAAAAGAACGGGAACCTACACACACACACACACACACACACACACACACACACACACACACACACACACACACACACCTACACACACACACACACACACACACACCTACACACACACACACACACACAGAGCTCTCTTTTCCAAAAAATAAGTGTTGAAGAAATGGTTGAGATTTTCTTTCAAAGGATCATGGAGGCTTTAGCAGAGAGAGCTTTATCTTTCAAATTTTTAACCAATTCTTTAGTCAAAAAGAAACAAAAATTATATATATTTTTGGTTTGGAAAAGCATTGCTTGTTTGTGTTTACTGTTGGGTTCTTTTTAAACTACAGGAATTTACATTTATTTAGTACTGTAGCATGTGCGTATGAAAAGGACAAAGGACATGTATGTATATCAATTTATATGTATGCAAAAATTAAAGTGTATGGAGGAAACCAAATAGATGATAGGCCTTATCAAACCGATTAAAGAAGGGAACCGTTGTATGGATCTGAAATAGAAGGTAGTGCATTAATGGTGGATTTGCATTGTTTCGTGAAGTAGGCCACCGATCAAAGGAAGGCCAGGTGTCAAGATCTGGTACGTCGTCAGGTGCGCTTGTTGATACTTCAATGGTGAAATTTTGATTATTTACTCGGAGGTCACTTGATACTTGATAAAGGGTATTTTGATGAATTTAATAATATTTTTTTAAATTAATAGAATTTAAATTTAAAAAGTAAATTTATGTATATATGTTATTAGTTATATAGATAGATAGATATTGTGATAAGTAAATTTATGTAATTTAAGTATTGTTTGTTGATGTATTGATGATTATTAATTTAAATTTCACGTTATTTGAATTCTAAATTTCAAATGAAAAATCAAGAGCAGGAGTATTGTTTTATTTGACGGCCGATTCTTTTTCAGAAATAAATTTCATTTGATATTACAGCAAGAATTGAGAAAAAAAAAAAAGACCATGCACATAATTAATAATAACATATTATAAAAATTTGAACTTCTTGAGCTTGTACAAACAAACTTGAATTTTTGAAAGTATTATCTATTGCTCATAACACACAACAAGGTCAATTAAATTCAATTACGAATACAATAAAACATTATCATCATAATAAATGTTATTTTCGACCGAGATGTGCAACATGTTCATTCTCAACCTTTGAATTCTCTTCCTTTTCCTTGAAAATATCCTTAAAAATTTTCATGTCACTTGAAATGTAGCTTTGGAGACTTTGTAGATTTGTAGAAGCTGAGAGATCCATGGATACTGTTAGCATGTCACTTTCATATCAGAGAGGAATCAATCGAAACCAGAAAGAAACAACTGGTCTTCTGTAACATGTAGAATGCAGACATTTTGTAGCGAGTTGGGACTCACTTTCACATTAAAAAGTTTGAATTGTTGTTTTAAATACGGTTGAAGTATCACTTACTAATGACTTTTCTTGATAATTTCAATGATGATTTTAAAATTAATATAGATATTGTTCGACCATGAAATATGAAATAGCTATGTTCTTGAATATACAAATAGAATACCCATCAAATTTGATAAAATTTGAATATTGTTCTTGGTAATGCATCAAGTTAATTTCAAAATGTTGAAAAAGATTAAAATCACTGAATTAATGATGAAGCATATATCAAATTTTATAATTATTATAAGTAAGATATCGTACTATATAAATTATGCTTGTATAATATTAGATTTGAAATTTAAACTTTATTTATAATGATAGTTAAGATTGTCAAACAATCTCTTTCTCTTTAACTATGTACTGTAATAATAATAACAATTAGGACAACTCTAAATGCAGACTGAAAAGATATATCTTAGACTATAAGTTTAATGCTAAATTAAAATTGTTAAGATAATACGAATTTGTTCCATTGTAGCTTTTTCATAAGTGTACTTATTGTGAAATATAATGCATCATGTGTGTTCTACTAAGTCAACTTTATACTAAATTCAAAGCACGGACGCACAAAGAAACATTATCATGCATGTATGACCTTATCAATTTGCTATATTCTTCATATATTCTTCATATCATCATGTACCAAAAAATGAGGAAATTATATGCAAGCTCAATGTTTGTCAAATGACATAAATGGTTGCATGAAAATTAATATACAATGAGTCTATATATGAGGAAACAAACTATTGTTATGTCTATAACTTTTTTGACATAACAAAGCTCTTATAACATTATTAATGTTATTGTCATGAAATGATCATGATTGTTATTATTTATATTACTTAAAAAAAAATACTACATAAAATAAAAAGCCTGAAATAAATAGAGATGTTATAAATTTAAGAATATATTTATAATTTTTTTTATAAATTTAAAATATGTTAATAAATTTTATTTATTTCAAAAGAATTTTAAAATTATTTAAAATATTGAATATCATTGCCAAATTTATCAAAATAGCCATCCTCAAAATCTAATCCTTGAAACCGTGAAAAAAACTACTAGACCAATCCGATCGCTAGTCAATATCTTCATTTTTGCTCTTACATTGTACAAGTCTAGAAGCAAATTAATTCCACCGTGTAAACTGTTAACTTGGAAAATGAGTGTTCCCTGTACTTCTATAATTTCGTGCAACTCAACCTGACAGCCGTTGGATCATTGTTTGGACGGATGAAATTGAGCCACGTAGCTCAGATGCTGTTTGGGTTGGTGATCCGTACCGTACAATCCTCTGCAATTCAAGGGGGGTTATTAAGAGAGGACCGACTGATGGATGGGGTGGGGTCCCCGTGTCAGAGTGGCATCCTCTGGAATCATTTCGTTTCACGGCGCTACAATTATAAGGGTCAGGTAAAAGAGGAACACCCTGGTCTGTTTCCTGATGTGGCTTTCTCCTGACCAATGGGGCCCATTCCTGACAGTTTGTACAGTCTATGAGTACTCTTGTCGGTGGGGCCCAGCCTGCTTGTTTAATAAATACCTAACTCTTGGTTGGTTTGCTGTGTATTAATCATGATGGCACAATTTCTATACATGAAGATAGATCTCCGTAATAAAATAATCATTATAAAAAAGAAAATGATTGCGAAATATCATCATATTATAATTAATACTAAATTTATTATTAAAATAAAATAAATTATTATTCATATTAACGATTTTATTATACAATTTATTTTTGACAGTATTTTTATTATTCAACTCAAATATAACTAATATGAATAATAATTCACTTAAATTAAACAGTAAAAACACTGTACAAATAAGTTACATAATAAAATTATTAATTAAATAAATAACTAATTTAATTTAAATAATAAATCAGTATCGATTATGATTATGATATCAACGATAATATTTATATATCAGCTCCCTTATAAAAATACAAAGAATAAAAAATTATATTAGTTGGTTAGGCCCTCCTTATCCCCTCTTCGCTTGCACATTGTCTCCACTACAAGCTACAAAATGTAACAGTGTCTACATTTGATTATCTTAATATACCAATGTCAAGCTGCTATTGGATATTCATGTAACTAATTAACAAAATTATTGAATAAGAACATTTATTTGGTCCCATGGAAAAAGAAGCAAGAACCATGTGATGTGAGCTCAATTATGTCAGGTAAAAATCAAACCTGAAAAGTTCAGACCTCAATTTAACAAAATTATACTTAGAAACTTTTGATTTAATTTAAATGTTAACTTTCTGGATTCAAATCAACTTAATTACAGTCAAATCTGTGATGTATAACCTGAAAACTCAATTTCAAATCTATATAAAAATATAATTTGATTATACCATAAATTTAAACCTGATGGAAATTATATCTTCATTTAAAGTATTTTTTTTTTCAAAAATATGAAAAAAAGCAAATAATAAAGATTGAAGAAAAGGAATGAAAAAGATGGTAAGGTGAGATGACAGAGGTGTTACCTCTTCCTGTATTGAAACTTACCTTGCCAGATAATGCAAGTAATTGATGACAGGAACTAATTGTACATCAAATTAATGATGGCTTATTAAAAATTATTTGAGAGAAATTTTATATATTCATGGCTCTTCCATTACTTAGTGTAGATCATATTATTTTTTTAAGTGTATGAATCATTTAAATTAATTTGTACAAAATTAAAATTTATTAAAATATTTGTTAATTTTTGCACTTGAATATGATTAAACATGTGTTGCAATAATGGATCCGGATGTGCATGTGTGGATTGTGGAATGAGAATTATTATTTTCAGGACAAGCAAAATCATTTATTTTCCATTTGTCACATATATTTTTTGGGTCCTACTTTTACTGTCATGTCAATCAAATTAGGATTAAAAACGGAATGACCAAGTATAAACTTGACTTAGATATCTTAACCAATATTCTTTTCAAATTGACAAAATTAGCAAGATACCTGCTTATTTGAAAATAACAGCAATATGACCAATTTGCTATAATTTCTATTGATTTTTGCAGTTTAGCTCCTAACATAAAGTAGATAAAAAAAAAAATGCAGCATGGTTTTGCACGTCTGCACTAGAATATAACTAACACTAACTAACTAATTAATTAATTAATTAAATATACCTATCAATAATTATATTAGCTCATGAGCATGAACACTTTTCTATTTAATTTGGCGTGTGCATGTTACATACACACACCGAACCAAATCTTAAATGTTAAAGAAATAGGCAGTGTGAAGAGCACTTTCTTGCCACCATCATTAAATCAAACGCCAAAGAAAAGACTTTCCTCAAGCAATGTGTTGTTGAGAGGTCAATTCTCCTTGCTTCCAAATCATGGAGTTGGAAGAAGATGGAGTCGGCACCAAGGTTATATACTCTCTGGTGTATGTATTTATATTAAATTAGAGAGGGATATCTTCACAATTATTACCTTAATAATTAATTTTTAAATAATTTTTAAATATTTTTTAGAAATTCTAAAAAATAGGAAAAAATTGACGACATGTTTTTTTTAACTTATATAGATTGATTGTATTTTAAATTTCATGTCATTTAAGGATCATTTGATACTTTTATAGGTATTGTACTGACTGTATTGTGTCAGTATATAAAAGATACTTTTGGATTTATTGTACAATTGGTATATATTTGGTTGGATTTGGGGTATTATTGTGCTGACATGTATAACCCATAGTGCTAAGCTATATGATTAATTAGGTGAAATTATATATATTGAAGAAAATTAGTTTGAAGTCATGTGAAGAAACCCAAACAAATGGCCATATTTTTCTATTCTTTGGAAGTTCAAATATTTATAATTATATTTTGTGTACTATAAATTTTCTATTGGGTTAAAAATTTAATTATTCCAAATTGGTTTGTCACTGTTCTGACAAGTGCTTCTAGACTTATTCTTCTAAATATTCTTTTTGTACAAGTTCAATATTTTCTAATTTAATATACAATTTTGATTTCTTTACTGTTATTTTGTACTTTGGTTTCCAAAGAAGATTGCAAGTCTAATTACTTCTGGTGTGTATATTCTAAACTCATTTATTTTTTTGAGATAAAAATAAATCAAATTTCAATTAATGTTTATAAAAAATCTTCTATCTGAGATTCTGAATTTCCAACCAGCGAAAGAAAAAAATAGCCTAAAAAAAAATTATACATCAAGCCTCATTTTGTGAAAATTATCTCGCACCACTAAAACTACTAATGATGATGCAATTAGTTTGAAATTCGTCAAACATTTACTGAAGTCAGAATAAATTTACACATAATTCACACTTATCATAAAAATAATTACTTATAAATATAGTGGATGCGTGACGCATTTTAATTGATAGATGAATTTAGAATAAATCAGTCCTGAGCAATCATTAGCATGCATCATTTATTCAAAGGATCAAATTGCACTGACAATAAATAAATAACAAAATATATAATTTGACGTTTCCAGAAACAGGATTTTTCTTTGAAAAATTAAATATTTGTCATCAGCAAATTAAGAATCAACATATTTCTTGTTGGTCAAACTAAAATGAAATAATCCATAATATATTATTGCCAAGGTTGCCACTATGGACAGACGTCACATAAATTAATATATATACATATAACATAATAAACAAAACTGACAACTTTAATTAGTAGGTACCAATTAAATGTTAATATTGTTGGATCAATTAATCATCTTCTTCATACCTCATCTTTAACAATAATAACAGTCACACATCTTTAATTAAACGAAACTAGGTTTAGACTTAAATGGCCAGCTAGAACAGCATTTATTGTGCAGTTTTTAGGTCCCCAATCTCTCTCTAAACTTTAACCCTATTAGATAGCCAATAAATTACCATTACTTGTGGTAATTTTAATTCTGTGCAATTAATATAAAATTACATCATGGCGTTGTCGCATTGACTCTATGTATTGAGTTGATTTTATTTTATTTTTTACATATTTGGGTATGTAATTATACATCCTGATATCAATCGCCGAGGTTTTTTTTTTCTTTTCACTTTTGGAATATGTGAACAAATCACCCACTTGCATTATTAAAAAAAAAGAATTAAATAATATACAGAGAATTAAAAAGGAGTTGATATACTGATATCTTCTTGATATCATTATAGATATCAATTTTGTTATTCAGATTAAATGAGTTATTATTTATGCTAATGATTTTATTATGCAACTTATTTGTCCAATAATTTTATTATTCAACTTAAGTTAGTTATTATTCAGATTAGTGGTATTCAAGTTAAATAATAAAAAATTTTTATAAAATAAGTTGTATAATAAAGTCATTAATATGAATAATAATTCATTTTATATAAATAATAAAATTGCCATCGATGACAATATCTTTCAAATATTTTCCAATTAAAAAAATTGCTCGATCAGGGGCGGATCTATATATATATATATGCAAGCCCAGGCCAATGTCTAGGCTTATATATTTCAAAAGTAAATATTAATGTAACAATTTTCTTTTTAAGATATGTAGAAATATAATTTGAATTTCTATTATCTCTGGACTTAATTGAGATTTTAGAATGAAAAAAAGATATATTTATAATCCTTAATCATCCTTGTGCTCGTGTGCAAGATACATTTTTACCTTCTTTATTTGTTTTGCCCTTTTACTATTAAATTATTCCTTATGTATCTTAGAAGTGTACTGTATTAATTTTTTTTTTGAAAGGACAGCTTCTGTATTAATTGATACAAAGATTATCACAAACACTCGTGTATTCAAACCTCCACGCACACAAAGAAGAAACACTCAGGTGGCAATATCAGAACTCAAGAAACATCCATCCTCTGGGCCTAAAAAGAGAGAGAAAAAAAAAAGGAAAGGCGTTTCAACGGGCCATTTCTCTTCTATTGATCCATCTATGTTGCTATGCTATGCTCCGATTCAGTCATCACTGAAGAACCGACCCCACCGGGCAGTGACAGTACGATCTGAACCGGCGCCTTGATTATGAGTTGCACGAATCTCGAAGCAAACTAGTGGACCAGATCCGCGAAGGAACTTCGCTGCGTAGGAAAACCATTGATTTGGGAGCGTCGCACGAATCTCGAAGCAAACTAACGGACCAGATCCGCACATGAACTAATAGTCGTCTCGTCTCAACCTGTCTCACTGTTTGGTATGGTAGCGACGAAGAAACTGTGGTGGAGACCCGACTTGGGAGCGTGAAATTTAACGCAAATATCGTAGGTATTGTTTCACCTTCTAATGTTTAGATCGTGTGGTAATCAATTTTAGGTGTTTATGATGGTATATATGCGATTTAGGTTTTGTGGAGATGAAATCGTATGATTTTTCACTGTTGAGGTTATAGGTTGGTTTTTCTTGGATTTTTTTTGCCTAATAGGTATGGTTTAGGGTTTGAGTGGCACTGTATTAGGGCTTGATTTTGGGTTGGAATAGAAATTGTAAGGGTTCTGCTCAAAATTTAAGTGATATACTAGAGGCAAAATTGCAAGTAGTTCGGTGTTTGTCAATTTTCTTTCATCGTAGTTCTATTGTATTATGCCTTTTCCAGTTCTTTAACATAAAATCCTTGTGAAATATTTAGCTTTGTTATTTTTTTTATGTATTTCTTCCTAGTTCTTTGTATTACACATGCGCACAATCCTAATTACTCTGTATGATTCACTGAGCAGCATCTGTTTTCTGTGCATTTTACACAGGATTGGCGCACATCAGGTGTTTGAGCAATTGCTTCTGTGAAACTTGAAAGATGAATAAAACCATTGACAGGATTAGTAGCTTGCCTGATGAAGTTTTGACCCACATCCTTTCGTTCATGACTACAAAGGAGGCTGTGCAGACGTGCATTTTAGCCAAAAGATCGAGAAACGTATGGGCTTCTGTGCCAGTTCTATATTTTTATCTGGATGAATTATGGAAAACGAATCACAAACGAGATGATAATGATGACGATGATGGTGAGGGTGATGGTAATGATGATGATGATGATGATGATGATGATGATGATGATGATGATGAAGAATCGAGAATATCTGTGGATTGGTTTGAGCGTTTTGTGGATGGTGCGTTGGAAGATAGGGGGCCATCACATGTGGAGAAAGTGATATACAGTTGGAGATATGAATCTCTTGAGGCTGCACTATCTCCTTTTATTATGACCCTTCCCCGGATTGGCTTGACCGTGTAGCACTCCTAATGCCTCGGATGATCATTGTCTACATTCATAGAGCTATTTCTTTGCATGTACCTGATTCAGTATTCTCTTCTGCATCCCTAGAAGAACTCACAATGTCTCTCTACAGTGATGGTAGAACTTTTATTGCGCCAAAATCGATAAACCTACCTTCTCTGAAAATCTTGGAGCTGTACTCCATAGAACTTGGTGATAATTTTGCACAAAAGTTATTCTGGGGATGCCCTGCCCTCAAAAGCGTGAAACTGCAAGTTGGATATATCTGTCATTTCTTCCAACATGCTGAAGATGTCGGCTTTACATGGATGCAGGCAGTATCGGCCATTGCGAATTTCTTGCCTTGCTCTTGTTTCTTTGTCTATTAATAATTTTTATCAAGGCGAAAGCATTCAATTGCAGAACATGACATCTCTAGTAAAGGCAAAAATCAGCTTTTTAGCGAGGGATGGTCACTTACCTCTCCCGACTTTGAACCTTCTTAGTGGCCTTTCAAATGCTACAAGTTTAAATCTCTGTGTTTCCTCTCGTGAGTTGAAGGTATGCTGCTTTCTCAGTTTTAACAACCCGACACTTAAAAATTCTTTTAATTGTTTGTACTTCTTTGGGATGTAGCAATGTTGCGTGACATGAACACATTCCATCATAACAAGAGCACATGTTTATAGATTGCATTGGCTGCAATATCTTTTATCAAGGTTTATTAGCCTGTGTTGTGATGCATGTTTTTTCTTCTTTGTGCTTGTGCTTTTTTGTTCTTGTGATGCGAGGTAACCTTGCATGTTTTTTTCCATATGATATCAGGCTTGTTCTTATGATTTGTCAGATTGTTTCTTCTGTAGGTTGAATTCTTACTATTTTCTGCAAGCCAGATTGATTGACTTTTTGGAATTGTTACTTGGATTGTATTACTATGAAAACACAGATATATCCTTTTGAATTTTGAATTTTTTTTCATACTTCTTTTTTGTGATCATTAGGAACAATTGGACAAGGATATCCCCAACTGCAGAATCTTCGATAATTTAAAGAGTTTGGAAATTGGACAAGGATATCCCCAACTGCAGAATCTTCGATAATTTAAAGAGTTTGGAAATTGGACAAGGATATCCCCAACTGCAGAATCTTCGATAATTTAAAGAGTTTGGAAATTGGAGTGTGGGACATGATTAATAACATTGATCTGGTAGCTTGCTTTCTCAAAAATTCTCCTAATCTCCAAGAGCTCACTTTGTATCTCGGAAAAGTAATCTCTCTCTCTCTCACTTCAAAAACTTGGCAGTGGCTGCCAAGGGATATCTCTCTAATTGGTTCAAACCCTCTTACTTATTACTCGAAGAAAATAATTAAAACAGTAAAGTACTTTCTTTCAAATGACATGAATTACGATTGCTGTCTGGTCTATTTGGAATTGTCTTATATTATTTCCTAAATCTGTGCTTTTGTCAGACCAATGAATGAATTGTGGCCCGATGAGAGGCTGGTTCTCCTGTTACCCTACCACTTGTATCTAACGGTGAGAGTGTTTAAAGTTTAAACTCTACCATGTCGGACAAGTATAGTTAAAGTTTGAGCTAACTGGTACAAATTAGACCAAGCTACATATGCATATAACTTTTATTTGAACATGATGGTCATCATTTAACTTGTTATCACCCCTCAAAACAGCGCAAAGGTGATACACGTGATGTGCCCAGACATGATGTTGTTGGA
Source organism: x Bolboschoenoplectus mariqueter (assembly GCA_037678475.1). Taxonomy (NCBI): domain Eukaryota; kingdom Viridiplantae; phylum Streptophyta; class Magnoliopsida; order Poales; family Cyperaceae; genus x Bolboschoenoplectus; species x Bolboschoenoplectus mariqueter. The sequence goes on from CM075251.1 coordinate 3,472,451, forward strand.
GATGTTCTATTCCGGCTTGAATACCTTGAGACATTGAAAATTATATGTGGGGAGAAGGAAACGGCTAGTAACCTAGTGAACTTATTGGGTAGATATATAAAGACCATAGGGAATGTTATTGTTTCATTTGGGCCGTTTTGTGCTGAAGTCAGAAAAATGAGAGTATTTTGAGACTTTGTGGCTGTGTTTGATGCAATGTAACTGGCTTGTTGCTACTATTGAGGTTATGGCCTCTTTTTCTGTCATATTCTGTTCTGTTTCATAAGTCCATATCTAGTTTAGAAGTATAATTCAAATACTTGTGCCAGTTGCAAATTCTAGTCATGCCAATTTTCCTAATTCGAAGATCTTAGACTCAAAATATACAAGACACTGTTCTCCCTGCTTACTGACATGTATACATAGGGCCATGATATCAAAGAACACAAACACAACCAACAAAAACAAATAAAAACCAGTTATGCAAATAGAACTCCTGTTACAGCAATCCAACAAGAAAAAGAAAAAAGAATTTTACTGACGTGGCTTCACAAATGCCTCTTATAATATATAGAAAATAAATCTCCATGCATGATCCTCATCTTTTCTAAAGATGAACATCTAAAGCATCTTTCTCAAATTTACAAAGGCATACACTAGAAATTTCACAGCTTCAGTTGGCATACAATACTATTACAAGATTTAAAAGAAACATATATATATAGAGAATTTCATCCTAAGCCCATCCTTGTACCGGCCACCGCTTGCCATTGGCATTGGGCAGCCATGACGACCTTTTCTTGACTTTGTCTCCCCCTTCTTCTCTCTCGACATCAATGCCAGAATCAGAATTGGTACCCAAAACATTCCGTTTTGAACGCTTCCCATCTCCGATGCCCTGATCCTGAGGCATTTTCTGCGGTATGATGTCACAAGTCAGGTCATGCGGTAATTTCTCGTAGCAAGGTAGCAGCTCAAGCTTAGATGAGACTGACTCAATTAACAGATGATTCGGTTGGCTCTTAGACCGACTGTTACCAGTGAAACAGGTTATGCATCCTATTTCTTTCGCTTCTTCCATTCGGAATTTGGTGGCTTTCTTTCTTTCCTCTTCTGCTTCTTCCTTTTCCTTTTTCCTTTTGTTCTTTTTTTGTTTTTCTATCTCTTTATGTATTGGTTTGGGAAATGAGGGGGGGTGTGGGGGGGGGGGGGGGGGGTTGACAATTGAAGACTTCTATTGGTGGTTTTATAGCTGGATAGTTTTGTATGTAGACGTGAATTCCATGATCCTTTTAGAGAGTTTATGACTTTGTAAACCATAAAGGTCCCAAGAGTTTGCTTCAATTCTATACTCAAATCAGTGAATGATATAAAACACATTACAGGTCATACATATGTCAACCTATACTCAAAATGTTTTAAATTAAATGCTACATATTTACAAATAATAATAAATCAGATACTGGCCATTGGTCCAGATTCTCATGTTAGAAAACTTGCCAGTTTTAAGCAGGATGCATTTTAGGTGTAAATAGCAGCAGAGGCAATTTATTTTAGTGTTGGAAACTAGAAATATCTTTTTTTTTTCTCCACTTTATGTATGTGCACTCATCAATTTTTAATGAGCCACTTTTTTCATAATTTAGATAAAGAATGAACTGTCACTTTATTATTATTATTATTTTTTTGAAAGGCAATGAACTGTCTCTTTTAAATTATCAACCTAAAATGAACTGTCACTTCACCTATTATATTAATTTCTATGGTTCAAGGTTTTTTTTTTTGGTACTAGGTATACCTAGGATATCTTTGATAGATTATTTCTTTTTCTATTGAACTTTTATCTTTTGATTAGAAGAGGAAATGAAGACAGCATCAATCAAATGGTGAAAAATAATTCTGAGAGCCTCTTATGTTTCTGACTCTGTATTGGACTAAGAATAATATGAATTGAATGATTTTTTGTTTGTTTTGTGTTTTTTCTTTTCAATTTCTTTTATCACTCTTCAATTTCCTTTAATTTCTCTTTGGTTACTTCCTCTAATAGCATGGAGGAAAATAATTTTGCCGACAATTAATCATGAAAGACAAGATAAAATAAAACCTTTCTTAAATTTGCAAAAGCAAATAAATCCTCACAAGCTAGTAGGCTAAATGGTTCACAACAAACTGTTTGATGTATAATATATACATGTACATAGTAAGGAGAGGGTAAATAACAGCCACTTAACAGAAGAAAGAAAAAAAAAGATTATGCGAGATTAAATTTACATGGTCGATTATTCTCCGGCACAAGAAATAAGCACATACAACATTATCATTCTGTTGTCGTACCAGTCTGGCATATTTTTAACCCATCGATGAAATAGTAGCATGTAAGCTCAAATTTTTGACTTGTAGCTGTTAGACACTGATATCCTCTCAAAAGAGTCGTCTCCTGAAACTATGAGCGGTAGACTGGTACGACCGTACCAGGACACCTACCCCTATACCAAGTCCGAGAAATACTCCTAGGCCGATACCAACTCCCACCTTAACACCAGCATTGAACCAGGAGAGCTCTCCTTCCTCCTCACAATCCATGTACTCGGTTTTGCCATAACTACTGTAGTCAAAATCTGCATCGTCTTCTGGTTTGTAACACCTATACCCAGATGATGCCTAAAATAAACCAACAGATACACCAAATAAATGGATGAAATACTAAATTTATTAAATAAAGTATAAGCTAGCAGATGTCAACTAGAAATAAACAAAAGAGGTCACCTTCCGGATTATAAGAAGCCTGATACTAATATTTAATAACCCTACTAGTACAGTAAATGCATCGTACCAGTGAAGTAGCAAAATCAGTAATGACTGTATCTGATTTTGCAATAAGGTATGCACAACTGGTAAGCATTTAATCTGGTCATAAATCAGAATGGCATTGATGTACCAGTATATGAAAGTAAACCCCTAAAAACAATAAAAGTACAAAACAATACCTGAATAGCCAAAGTTTGCATGTCTTTTACAACACCAAGGTCAAGAGACCGCATCAAAATTACAGGAATGCCCTCAAGGCAACCGGCGACATACAACTCAGCCATGGGAAAGGAACCTTCGTCAGATCCCAATTTTGAGAAACCCGATGCAGCCTGACAATTCATAACCCATGTACTACTACCATCAGAAGGCTCCAAAGTGCCCACGAGAAGCAACTCCTCTCCATTTAGTACCTCAAACTGGATGCCTCCATTTATCCGAAGGCTATCGGTACTAATGAAAGTGGATTCATGAGAGGTATTATCAACCCGGTCCTGCCTGAGGGAACAGGAGACACAGTCCAAACCTGAGCCAAAGTCTAAGTCCAAGTCCGAGTTCGAGTTTGCTTTGGTAATGGTGAGAGGTTTGACTGGGATGAGGTTGAGTGTCAGGCAGTTGAGGTCTGATTGGTCCGATGATTGATGGTAATTGGTTAGTCTTAAATAAAAGACCTTCAGGTCGAAGGATGGAGTCTGTGTTCGTAAATTATTGTTTAATATGGGCACCATTCCAAAGTTGTCAGCCAGGTCGACACAGCCAGTGCTTCCCATGTTGACGGATTACCGAAACTCTCTCATTTATGTAAACATCTTAGAACTCTCCATCTGAAATATAACAAAACAATGAAAAAGAGATAAACATATAAGTAAGTTGCATGAAATAAATGAACGGTGACAATTTTAATTAAAACACATATATAAACATATAGACGAATAGTGCAGAAGAGAGCTTCTTAAAAAAAATTAATTACATCACACCATAAAGTTGACAAGGAATTAATAAATTTACAAACTAAATTGAGTGTAGCACCAATTCTCGTTACACTTGTTTTCTTTTGCCATAGGCAATGTTTATTTCTAGTAATTGACTCAACTGGTAGAGGTCACTAATTGAATAGGCTTCCATGACCAAAATGCTTAAATCAACTTAAACCACTATAAATGTATAACTTAATTAAATTGTGGAAAACAAAGTCTGGGTAGTATATACAGGAGTCTCAATCCGCGGCAATAAAATCCAATTCCACTGGGTTTCAATGGATCACTGACACACAGGCCCCACACAGTATTTTCTAGAGGTCATTTGTTGGGGTCCATCTGTCAGCGATCCATGACATTAGGTGCTATGGCAGCTGATGTGAACTCATATGACACTAGGTGCACAGTACTGCCTCCTAATCCATGTTAACCAGAACAGTAACAGAATCTGGTATGGGGATACTTTGTTACATATCAGTAGCAATTATTTGAGAAATATACCGTTTTGATGGGAGAACTTTAAGAAATCCTCATATGCATTGCATTAGTGAACTAGACAACAATGTAAAATTTTAAACCAGGGAAGTCAAATTACTAATAGAAATTAATGTATTTTTTGTTTTTCTCACCTCATAAAAGAAGTAACAGGACACATAGTAACCACTTCACTATAGAATGAAAGGCTTTATCTTTTCAATCTTAGAATAGAAGCAGTGAAAAAGTTAAAAAGTGAATTGGGATGTTAATTAATTCTTCTATAATTCCTCCCAACTTGGCTTATAAAACTCAGTAGAAAAGAAAATTAAAAACAAACAAACAAAAAGATAGCAAAACACAGCGGCGGACCCATGTTGGGGCAAGCCCAGATCAGTATATATCCTTAATTCTTAAAATCAATAATAATTATATATATTTTTTCCTTTAGACTTCGATAAATTAAATATTAAATATTAAATATATCAAAATTTAAATAGCTAACACTAAAAGAAAAATTTTTGTTATTAGATTTGTATCTAGATTTATCAAACTTTCTGAATCCGTCACGGCAGAACAAATATCTTTATCTGCTACTTGCAAACAGATAAACAGAGGAAACAAACAGCAACACTAAATTGAATTAACATAGCAGAAAGAACCAAAGAACGAGAAAACCATACCATCTCTTCTCTCTATCTCTCTGTCTCTCTATCTCAGGGTGAAATGAAATCAATCCCTCTTCTCTGGTACCAGATGAGATGACAGCATTACAACCTTAGAAGAATCTGAGGTATAGCGCTAGTTCTTCTGGAGAAACTGCGCAAGAGGGGGAGAAGGAGAAGCAGCATGGAGTTCTGATCTTAAACTAAGCTCCACGTGTCATAACACGACAGAGAATCAGAGACCATTGCTCCACCGCATGGACCATTCAATGAAATTAATTGCACATTCCCCCCTTTTAAAACAATAAATTTTATTTTCTCTCTTATCTACATTCACCTATGCTATTCGGATTTAAGAAGTATACCTCTTTACATTAAGATATAGATATAGGTTTAAATTTCATAAAAAAAATTTAAAAATAATAAATATTGAAGTTAATGAGAGTTTTTATAAATATAGAAAAAAAAATAAAATAGTAGACAAATAATGTCAAAATTAAAAAGCAATCAGAAACCGTCAGAAAGAAATAGACATATGGTTTCTAACAGATTTTAGATACTTTTTATAGCGAAAAAGTTTGCTTCTATGTTAATGGAAAAAATTAAAGTGGCTTTCAAGCGTATTAAAATAAAGAGTAAATTTAATTGTGAAATAAAAATAATATCATGGTTGAAAGTTTTATATCTTAATAAATTATGGGTTTGACAAATGAAATAGTAATGATATAAATACTTTAAGATGTTTTTAGTACTCATCGAACTGAAATAATTTATCAACTCTTTTTTTTTTAATTTTGACATTTTTAACTTGGTAACACCACTTCATCTACTTGAAAGAAAATTGTATTATTTTTATTATATACTAATTCATCTATTTAGTTTATAATTCTTTTTAATTTTACTTCACTCATAAAACATAAACAAAGTAAGTAATCAACAAATTCAGTACAAAAGTTGTGCATTCTAAGTCCTAAATATGAATATCTTGATAACAAGATGGCATCTTCTCCAAGTAATTAATTACATAATCATTATCCTTTACAAATTACAACCTTGGGTTGGCATTTAACTTTCATCATATCCAGTGTAAGATTTGCTAGATCCGAAACTAGGTGGCCATCAATTCCCCTTTCTCCATCAGAAAAGGAGAAAGAAATGACTTCTTTTTTTTAAATGATTGAAAGCCAACCAAAGAACATTATTACTAATAACTCAAAATTGGGACCTTTTTTTGGTGTACTACAAAATACAAGGACCCACATGAAAATAACTAGACCTGCATCTCATGGCACACACGTGTTGATTTTGGGCTGCACGGTTACATCATAAATAACATGATGGTAATGTATAAGAGACTATTGTGTGGAACATGGCAATTAGCCAATTACAATTAGAGGCTGGATGTAGATTAATTTAAGCGCCATTATTTCTGACCATGTACTTTTGTTTTGCTTTGCGTTTTATTAAACTAAGATGTGTCATTTTTGTAAATTTCTTTTTGTAATTTATTTTTTTGAAGAAATTATTCTTGCACTCAATATTTTGTATGCTTTATTTGTATATAAAAATTTACGCTAAATAAATAATTTATTTATATATAAATTTATAAATATTTATAGTTTGTATAGAAAGTGTTTTATTACTTTTTTTTTCTCTAAATGATTATAGAAGAATTCAAATTAAAAATTTTATTGTACAAATATAAATATAGAATTTATATAATTTTTAATTACAAGATAATAAATACTTACATTATTCAATATAAATATTTTAAAAAAATATAAATATATTTAGAATGCAGATAAAAAAATATAATTAAAGGTTACAATTATCACTCTAATAATTTCACTAAAATAAAAAGAATTACAACAGAGTTTTACATTATATATTGAAAGAGTGCTTGCATACAAATCCCATGAAAGGCAATGTTAGTCACTTGAATTAACCCTATAAGAAATTGTCTCTTGAATTAAGTGTTTGTGGAACAAAAGTTGAGATAAATAAAAAATTGGACGCGCCAGGAAGGGGTCGAACCTTCGACTTTCTGCTTAGGAAACAGACGCTCTATCCACTGAGCTACAGGCGCAGTTAATGCAAGCCACTTTGTGCAAAATATTAAATTAATTCAGTTTGTTCACATCCTCTTCCCCTCTTTCGATTCTTTCCACTTTCCAGCTTCCTCGAATTCGGAAGGGAGTGTAGCTATCAGCTATGATCCGTGCAGTAATGGTGATAAGCACCCAAGGCAAGCCTCGCCTTCTCAAGTTCTACGAATTCCAGGTCAGTTCTCGATTTCTCTCCCTTCGATCAATGCTCGGATCTTGAATTTCTTTAAAATGCTCTCCGAATAAACGATTTTCTGATCCTTTTTCACGATTCCAGCCTCCAGAGAAACAGCAGGAGATTGTCCGCTACGTCTACGGAGGTGATTAGTTTATTTATGTTAATATTTTTATATTTGTTACAGATAGAACCAGTGATTTTGTTGCAAAAGATGAAATCTTTACATTGATTTAATGTTTATTTTCTTTGGATATCAAGTAGCTCTATCTGGGAGACCTGAGAATGTCAGCAATTTTGTCGATGCGGATTCCATCTTCGGTCCGGTAATTCTTCTTTAGCTCTTTTTCTGTCAGCAATTTCTTTGAATTAGTTGAGATCAAACTTTACAAAATGAAGGCATCTTCGACTTCCAATTTAAGAACTACTGCAGTTGTTCTTAAATGTTAAACTTAGCACAGCATTGAAAAGGGGCAATGCGGTAAGCTGGTATGGTACCAGAAGCACCACATTCATATCATATTATTCATTTTACAATAGAGATTATCAAGGATTGAGTATCATAATAAAAGTAACAGCTCCCTTGGCTGCTCAAATTAAACTCATATTCATTTCAAAAGAGCCAGATGTTAACCATCAGTTACGCCTAAAATTGCCTCAAATAGTTAATTATAAAGAGGGTGGAGAACCATAAAATCGTGACAGCAATGGAGGCTTCATGGAAATGTTTTTGCCAGTGAGAAATTTGTGTAATTTCACAAAAGTGAGTGTATACCAGAACCATTCGTTGTGTAGATTTATAGCTAAAATTAATCCTTAACATTCAGTGATATAATTGAGCCTGGTATTAACCCAAATTTGTCTTAATATTCATTCAGTTGTGCAATAAAAGCCAACTGAAATTATCTTATGTTTAACATGCCGTACTAATGTGCAATAATTAGGTTTCATGGCCTTAATTTGTTTCAGTTTAATAAGCTTTCATGAAATTTCAGATAGATGGGGGGAATCGAGTATTCCAGTATTCGTAAAATGCAGTAGCAATAGTATGGCTCTCTCTAGATGTTATTATGTTCTCCAAACTCTTATTTATATCTGAAGCAGAGGAATGAGCAGTTTTTCCAAGAGGCATGGTTTTCTTTTCATTAGCTTACGAGTCAGGTTCTCACGTACAATCTTTCCGAGAAACTTCTCCTATTTACTTCCAAAATAATGAGATAGATCATCTTAACGAGAGGAATACAGATCACTGATATTATATGGATTTTCATCATTTATACCTTTGAAAGAATTGGTTCGTGCCAAACCTTGACTCCATTACCGTACCTGGGCCTTACCTTAGGGAATTCCGGACGCCACCCTAGTCTATCTGCCCAAGAGAATAAGACGTTGAAGAATGAGACTCCGTTGACAACTTTGACCCAGCATCAAAACTTCAATCAAAAAATGCCGTAGGCAAAACTGCCATTACAACTTTTGACTATAGGGATTTGATCAGTTGCACCTTGGCCCAGATTTGCCAGTCTCTTTTCTCTTTTCTTTTCTCAGCTTTTCTTTCTCTCAGTTTATGCTCAGCCATCTTCTTACACTCTTGAACAAATGATATGCACTTGAAGACAGCAGCGGATAAGGCAAAAAGACTTTAAGCGCTTCTTAGGCAATAAGATTGAAAAAAGAGCTTCTTCTAGTGAGAGAACCTATGATGATGAAATTGAAAAAGAAAAGAAGAAACAGAGAAAAACTTATTCGACTTCTTTTTTTCTCATGCCACATGCCTACAACCCTCAAACTCAAGGCAAGAGTAACTGACCGAGTCAAGCTATCATGCCCAAGAAAATTTTGAATAAATGAAATAGTGAGTAAAATTTTAGGTGAAACCTGTACAGCCCCAACTGAAACATTTCTGATAGCGTGAAGTCCATCCTTCTAATGCACAATTTCGGAGAAACAAGATTATCTTATAATAACCACATTCATCTTTTTTCTGATCCAGGGTACACGACTTGTTTATAAGCACATGGCAACACTATATATTGCTTTTGCTTTTGATAGCTCGGAGAATGAGCTTGCCATGCTTGACCTAATACAAGGTAATGTATTGAATTCTTTAGCCAATTGTAGCTGCTGCAGTTGACCTTTCTCCAGAAAAGCCCCTGAATTTTCAATTTAAAAGACCAGGGTCCTATTATCAGGTTGACCTTGGAAAAGTTCTGTTTGAAAATTTAGGGATGTAAAATTTCCTACAAATTGTACTTTCTGGGGCTAACTGTTAAAGAATGTGTTGCAGTCTTCGTACACACCCTTGATAAATGCTTCAAGAATGTTTGTGAGCTGGACATTATCTTCAATTTCAACAAGGTTATTGACCTCTTATATATTCTTTGCTCCATTGGATGTGGCAATGCTAATTTTCACTAATACCAGTGTTTGTGACTTCTAAGTACCAGTTGCAATTTCATAGTTGAAGGATAAATTGAGTATTAAATGGATTTTAGGCCCAATTTAATGTTCAACTGAGGCCTTAAATGTGGAGGGATGTGGGGCCTTAATTGCAGAAATGTACTACTTTGGGTTCAATTAGCTAATTTCGGAACTGTACAGTTGCATATTTATGTGGGGGTAAAGATGCATTTATAAAGGATCCTGTGCCAGCAAAGAGGTTCCCTTAAACTTTGTATTATCTAGTGTTCATATGTCTTGTGGGAATTCTTATTTCTTAATAAGCACAAAAAATGAATTTTTGTTTCATTGTTGCTCGATGCAATGCAGTTGCATACGATTTTAGATGAAATGATTCTAGGAGGCCAGGTCATAGAAACAAACTCTGATCAGATACTAAGAAACGTGGATGATATTGCAAGGTTCTTTCTCTCTCTTTCTTATTTATGGTTATTAATAAAGGATAGATGTTGATCCATAGGTTGCAAAAATGAAGGTTAACTAATGATTAGGTTAAAAATTAACTGCAGGATTGAGAAATCATCAAGCCTAGTGCCCAAGTCTATCTCGGCTCGGTTTGGCAGATAGATAGTTTCTTTGAATTTTAGAATTTTTATGGGAATTTTGCTTAATGGAGTATCTAATGATTTTAATGAGTTAAAAACTGCTTTATGGAGATGTACATCTTTTCATAAGCTTTTGCCTTTTTTTCCTTCCATGTTTCTGTTTCCTTTTTTTTTTTTTGTGCCATACCAGCTATGGTATTAAAAGGTATTTTAGTTTTTTTTTTTTACCATGACAAATGAGTGTCATAATTTCTTTTGCACCTACACCTACGCCAAAAATAATGAAAAACATTCTAACCAAACATGCATAATGCGCGATAAACTTGCACATTTTAAATGCTTGTTTTACGTGTATATAATGCAATTTTAGAATGCGATTTTAGCGTATTGTATGTTTATAAGACGTGCGTTTTCACTGATTATGCCCTTTAAAACGCGAATTTCCACGTTAATAGCGCTTGTTATTTTGCGTGCATTAATTGGCGTTTATGTTAGAACGCCTTTTCGCGATTTTTTGGCGTTCAGAACGCGGAAAATACTTTTGAGTTATTAAACGCGCATTATGGGTTTTGCAAAGTCTGCTATTTCTCGTTTATTTCGATATGCCCCACCTGTCAGTAAGAAAGTATTCACCTTGGGAAAATTACACATCCAAGTAAGAAAGTATCTTTTTTCTTGCGAATGGCACAAGAATATTTGCTCCTGCCAACAAAAAATATTCCTCTGACAACAAACAACAATATTCACCTTGGGAATTAATCCCAGATACTTGTGCTCTCTTCCTCACTTCACTAAGGAAACAAAAACTGAAGGCTATATAAGCAAAATATCAGTCCTCACGCCACTCATTGCGGCAGTTGTCGTTGCAGCATTTGTAAAAGGTGGTCATGGGCTCGTCGGCTGACCGGATCTGCATCTGCCTGTAGTACGCCTCGCCATTGTGGCAACTTGGGCATGTAGCTACAAGCAATTCAAATACAAAAGTCAACTGATAGTTCAATGTTTAAACAGAATAAACACCGAAACTATTAACTTTTCCTGAAAATTCCATGACTTGAGCAAATATGAGAAATAGTTCAAACAGAATAAACCAACAAGCCCGGTGCATTCTCTCAGGACTCAGAGTAACTTCTGATTAGGAACTAGTTGAACCTCTTTTAGCAATTAGCATCGTGTTGGTCAAAGATTACGAAATTTCTCGATACAGCAATTACAAATAAAATCATCTAATCGGTATGGTAGCAAACAGGATTGGCACCAAAAAATAAACAAAAGTTACCTTTTGTTTTGGGTGCAAATTTCATTGCATCAGAACCGCTAAAGATGGGTTCAACCTCCTTCTTGACAATTGGAATCTCCTTCTCAATCTATATCAGATTCAAAGAATCAGACACCAACCAAACTAACAAACAAACAGAAAAGAAAAACAGAAACAATTTATTGAAAAAAAAACCTTGGCTTTGGGGACGCAGTAATAGGGGCAGACTGGGCAGGAGAGGCACAAAGGGCGGCCACTCCGAGCCGGATCGATTTGCAGCATCAAACCACACCAAGGGCAGAACTCCATTATTTTTTTTTGTTCTCAAACTTTTACTGGTACACTTTCAGCCCGGAAAGATGGAACAGAAAAGACATATATAAATTTTTAGTGACTTTAGCAAACACAAAAATACCATAGTAAATTCAACAGTTTCCATTAAAAAAAATAAACAGCAGCTTACCTGAACAAAACCCAGAATCCATGAAACAAAATAAAGCACTGAGTATTGCTGTACCGGCATGGGTTTCTCACCTTTTAACTGAATATACTTATAACATTTGTCCTTTAACTTGTAATGAATAATGGGATTATCCTATGTGATGCGTATAAAGGCCAAGCACTAGTTCCAAAGTTGAAATCTTGTTTAAACTTAAACTTGAGGTAGACACAGAAATGATCGGATCAGGAACTTAATGGTAAACCCTTTAACTAAATTGAATGAAAGTGTAATTATGAATTTGCATCGAATCTAATAAGTAACAAGGTCAAGTTAGGGACGATGATTAAATACATACAAAAAAGGGATAAACAATAAAGCAGGAAACAGCAATGGCAAAGAAGAGGGTTTTGGGGATTAGAGGTTGACGATACCTACAGAGAGCAGGAGAGAGGCGGCAGGGGGGGGAGGAGGACAAAAGAAGAGGGAATGGCGGTGGCGGGGGGGGGGTATGGCCCCGTTTGCGCTTTAGAAGGTTCAGACTTTTAGGCTATTTTTCTTTTCAGAACACAAGAGAGAAGAAAAATGAAAATAAACGAAACTAAGTTAATGATTTTATTATACAATTTATTTTATATAATATTTTTTTTATTCAAATTAAATATATTAATTTGAATAATAACTCATCTGAATTGAATAATAAAAATATTATACAAATTAAACTACATAATAAAATTATTTATATAAATAATAAAATTAATATCAATAATGATATTAATAATATTATTTTATCAGTATTTCCGCTCCTTTAAATTTTTTCTGTTTTAGGAATAGAGGACCAACTTTTTAGAATTGATGGAAACGAGTTCTTGCACGAAGCCAGATACGTGCTTCTGCTTATTCTAAGGACGAATGTAGCATTTTTTTTTCTTTTTTTTTTGAAAATTAGTGGCATATGGCACCTGTTTGGCAAATTAGACAATGAATGTAGTATTTTTTTTGAATGTAGAATTTTAACACCGAAAATTACAAATTGGAGAACTTGCTTCTCCAGATGACTTCCTTTAACTCCATTATAAAAATCTTAACAGATTAATTTTCTTATAGGTCTATGGCAGGGTGCATAGAAATCATGTAAAGCGGAATATCATTTGTGAGATTGATTGATGCAAGTTACTCGAGTTCGTGTAGTCATTTTATTCGAGTCCTGTATCGTGTTGTGAACTTGTAATTGATATTAACCCAAAATCATAGACAGCAGTTGCTGACGAGTGCTCGGCTGCAATTTGTTTGATGTAATAAACTTCTCTTGATTATATTAACCCCAAATCATGCCAGAAAGCATTGGACACTTTTGAGAAGTGCAAACTGTATTATCATATGGGTTCCCTTTAGGAAGGCTGCATTTTTTTTTAAGTCTAATTTGATTGTTTTTCTATTGTTTTGATGCGCTATAAAGAGAAGCATACATTGTTTTGATCTCCAACCACCATAAGTGTACAACTACAAAAATTGATGAAAAATCATGAACTGATTACAAGTTCAAAGAAAACAGTTTTAGTGATGCTAAAAGCACTGATACAAAAAAGCAGAAACAAATTTCAGCAGATTGTACTGTTGCCACAGAAATTAGCTAAATCCATAAGCACTGAATACAAGGATTCCAGAGAGAGAGATCCTAAATACTTCAACCTGGGATTTTCTGAGTCACTTTGGTTCAAAGAAAACTTAACGGCATCGTCAGTAGCAGCAGGAAGCAAGGCGAGCTCCCATGAAATGCAAGCGGAGGCATCGTCAGGGTCAACATGGGCCAGGAGGCTGATGTTGTCCCCTTGCTCAAGGTTCATGTGCAAGCACAGCAAGTCTCTGCTTGTTTTCATGCCCACTACAAGTGCTTCCTCGTGCAGCCATTGGATCGCTTGATTTGCCACCTGTCCCATCCATCCCAGAAATAATAATTAATTAATTAATAATCAGTCTTTCTGACCTGGATACCAACAACGAATAAAACTTAAGTTTACAATTGCAGTGTTTTCTTATGGAATGTGCCAACCCCCCGCCCCCCCCCCCCCCCCCCCCCAAACAAAAAAAAAAGAAAAAAAAAACAAATTATGGAAGAAGTTTAAAATACCCGAATAAGAACATGCCGAGTGAGAAAACCAACCATAAAAGAATGGGTACATCATTTATATTGTTTAACAATGTCCAGAAAATTATATGCAGCCTTATTTGCTGTTGAAGATCAATTTTATCAGAATTTTCCAATTAACCATAATATTATAAACTTATATTTAGTTATGTTAAAGCACAACAAAAACAGTGCAAAGGATAACTAATGGCATAAAAAAGTTGCTAATTACAGGAGCTTCACTTTATTTAAAATTTTAACGAAATTGTGAGGCTGTATTTTATCAGAATTCTTCAACAAGATTTCTTTGGCTTCACTTAGAAAGAGGAGGAGAGATACGAAAAGTAACCTGGTGGAGAATGAGCATTGGGAACTCCTCCAAATCGCAGCTGTAAGTATTGACAGAGTAGGGTTCGGCAGCATCGCCAGTAAAAGAGGTAATGATTGTAGCAGAACTCTGCCCCTTCAAACTAATCTGTCCGTCCTTCAACACCACCTTTGTTAGGAACTGGGACCTTCTTGTTTGCTTCTGGTACCCACCATCAAGGACTGATGATGCTTCTGGCACTTTCAACCGTAAACTCCATGAAGAGGTTCGAGAATGCCATGTGGGATGCGATACTAATTCAACATAAGGTACTTTGCTAACCTGTACAAGAGTGTGACCCTTTTTACTATTTTTTTTTAGAAGTTGTAAGAAGTAGAAATAAATTTGGTTAAAAAGAGAGAGAGAAAAGGAGAATAGATGATACCAGATTTTCCAAAATGGAGAGAACCTTATTAGAAAAGACCCTATGAGCAGCTGTCATGCAGAAATGAGCCAATAGAGAACCACCACTGTTACGCCCCACCTTTGCTCTTAAAAAAGCCTCTTGATGGAAAATTGATAGCAGGTAAATTTGTAAACTGAGCACTGGGTTGGAGGAAAGAGCGAGCTTACTGGAGCTTCTAGAAGAACCATTCTTGTCATCGGTAGGAAGCGAAATAGGGGTAAGGGCAGTGCTGGAAGACGATTCACTGCTATCTTCATTGTAAGAGTCATCTTTGCCTTTTTCTTTGTTTTCCCTCTCAGATTCAGACAAAACAAGCGACAGACACAATGAATTATCTTGACCAATCACCAGCTGCAAAAGGTCCTGTCGCATCCCGGTCACATTTATGCCTTGAGATGATTGGCTACTGTATGCCTCCCGGTTCACCATGTCAAACACCTGATTCATCCAGCAGTTGCCCCAATCACTAAAAGTACCAAAAATGAAAATTTCAACAAACAGTAGGCAAGTATACAAGTTCTACCTTCTCTTCAAACATGGATCTGTGAATATCTCTGAGAATTGAGTGTGTTGTTTCAATGCAGCTATCAACATCTTGTTCATCGCTCAGGGACTCTTTTATTTTGGATTGCCAAGCCATGCCAGACCCTGAGCTAGCAGCTTTCTTTTCAGAGGTATTGCTCTTTATTCTGCAAGTCGATGAGTCATCATCCCCGAGAAATCTGAGGGAAAGAGTACGGCATGACTTTTGAGGCAAATGAATGGCTAGCATGCCAGAAGTGTCCCGATCAATATTGATTGTAGACATGTGTGATGGCCGAGTCATCACAGTGGTATCTGGCACTGACAGAGAGCTGCTATCAAACAGATCGAAGGTGAAGCTTTCATTTCCTCCAGCACGCTGCCTCTTTACTTTCCAGTTCTGCTGCAATCTGTGAATTAATTCAGTACCAATTAGCTTACTTAGGTTTTAATAAAATGGGGTGCAGAACTTAAGAGATTAAATAAGTACCTGATGAGCGAACCAAAGAATCTTGCTTCCTTTGAAACCTGCTGCTCCATTGCTTTAGACCGTTGCTTAAAATACCTTCCTAGATGCTGAGCAAGGAACAAAGAACAAAATCAAATGAAATACACGAGTTAAGATAATAGCAGGATCCATATAAATTACAGTTTTCTGATGATACATCCTTCATTACTATGAATGCACAACACTTTATTATGTGTTTAAAGGCAAGAATAATAGTTTAAAACAAAAGGACATAAAACCAATGATTGGGGGTGAGAAACTACCCGGAGACGCTGAACTTTAGTTGCCGCAGATACAGCAAAGTCCGCAAGAGCTTCATTGGGCAACGGTTTTGGTCTCTGCATCCCTGCTACAGCCACTGCATCATTGGCCTCAACCTATGTCAAACCAGCAACCTGTCCGGTCAATCCATGTTAAGATAATCAATCTATCTAATTGGAAGAAGAGATTTCTTTTAATAGTTCCAAAATAGTTACAGTGGAAATGAGATCAAGGATGACAGATAGCTCATGCTGAGCTTGCTGCAAGTTCTCCACCAGCCCTTGCCATGTCTGCTGCTGCCCGTCCTTGCTTTTACTGAGATCCTTCTCCTTCTCTTTCTGTTTCTCATTCTCTCTCTCTCTCTCTTTCTCCTTCTCCTTCTCCACTACTGAAGAGAAGTCAATGCGGTGTATGGCAGAGAGACGTTGTTCTTCGTTGCTTTTGTCCCTAAATAAAAACAATTGACACACAAGCACCAGATTGGATAGATAAGCTATAATGAAATTGGAATGGACAAAAAGAAAGAAGGGGGCAAGGAAGGAAGGAAAAACACACTGGGGAAACTGCTCATTGCCGATCTCGTCAATGGCATGGAGCCGCTTCATTGGTAACTTGTCAACATCAATCCGCATCCTCTTGCTCCTCTCCACTTCCATTCTTTCTTTATTCTGATTCTACTGCTTTCTCTACCTATCCAATCCAATCCAATCCTATCCTGCACAAAAAAGTAAAGAAACAAATATGTATTTTATATCTAGGACTTAATTGATGTCTCTGTTTTATGTATTCTTTGTGTTAGGTCCTATTACAGTGGCCAATTCACTTTTAGCCGACCAGAGTTTCATCGAACACCTGCAGTGCACAAAGAGTCGGTTACCGAACCGACAGCAATCAAGCGGAGACATTGAAATGAGAGAAAAAATTGAAACTGATATAGGATCTCTTAGGATAGGCATAGGGAAGTGGAAACTCTTTTAACTGATGGAATGAAAATATGGAATGAGGTTTACAAAATTCCCACCTTACAATTCACCACATCAAAGGGGGGGAACATAAATAAGAACACAATCATGGAGAGAGAGACAGAGCATGAGAGGGGGTGTCCAAGCAATAGGATCCCCCCCCCCCCCCCCACTCTCCCCGCCACACACACACACAGAGATCCCCTATTATTGTTTGTGAATGTAAAGGTGAGAATCCTAAGTACCTTACCTTAAATTAGTTCGAAACCTTCTACCATAACCCCGTCTGGATTGGTAGATTCCTCGGACGACTAACTGTCCGAGCAGTACACGCCGATTCTTCCTTGTAGTGTTCAGTTCAGACTTCAGAGCGCGCGCGCGAGAGAGAGAGAGAGAGAGAGGAAGAGAGGGCAGGGCCGCAGTGGGGAGGAGGAAGACAAATCAGCTACAAATGGCGATGGAGAGATGGAGGGATGGGCCCAAACAAAGCATAGAATAACTGAGTTGTTTAAGGCCTAAGATTTTAAGCCCGCTCTCATCACTTAAGCCCGCTCTCATCACAGGTTCTCCGTCCTTTTTTTGTTCTTTTTCTCACAAAATGTTACGTTCTGTTTAGTTCAATTCCCAAGTCCCTCATGTTTTTTTTATTACTTTCGATGCCTAAAAGTGTCTAATGGTGCTCATCTCTAAAGGTGCTCATTTTATACGTACCTACATGATACAACAAATCCAGCCAACACGACACATACAAACACATACAAACATGACACAACACTTTCATAAAACACTAGTTGCAAATTGCAACCATTGTAGCATTCCTTTCTGAAATTTCTGCAAACATACACAGCTAACAACTACTATCTTATGACATAGCAATTTGATCCGACTGCTAAGCATTGCAAATTACGGGCTATAACTACTGCATCAATTCCATCGAAGCAGTTGACAACAGACAAAAACTTTGCAATTATAGGATCCCAGAGCAGATGCCCCAAGTACAAAAAACAACATTCCATACGATGATGCAAGCATATCATCCAACTCTAGAAAAATGAACTCTACATTTCTCTGTACAATCTTCATACCAACAAACCATATTAGAAAGACACCAGCTATATATTCTAATTACTAAAAGGACTTCAAATTGGATAATTATTTTCAGAACGATTAGGCATTTGACAAACACCAGCTGACCAGCTCTACTCAAACAAAACTAGGTCAAATTTCAGAAGGATTAGGCATTTCTTTACAGGAGGAAACCAAACAGAGGACTTGGGAGTCTCGGTTTCTAACAGAAACCTGGCGGAGCATCCAGGTCATCCTCACCGGACCCATTAGCCACCTCGTTAACATCTCCATCAGAACCAAAACCAGGTGCTGGGCCATCATTTTCGCCAGCATTGTGTTTAAAATTCTCCATCTCATTGTTCTTCAACGGAAGAGCAAATCCTGGTGGCTCGTCAGGTTCATTTTCTTGGTTAACAAGGTCAGAATCAGAAGTATCCTTCTTCTTTTCTATTTCAGGATTAAGTATTCGGTTGTACACCGATTCAACAGTTTCTTGTATCTCTCGTTCACTTGAGGTTATCGTCTCCCATACCTTATTGGAAATTTTTCCCATGATTTTGCCCCTGCACGTGATAGAAGTAGGAATTAGCTTTGCATGTAAACCCTAGCATGAACTTAAACTGCCCCAAGACCCTAGTAAGGTTTTGAGTTCCCTGATTACTCATGGAACTTTCTATTTTCATGCGGGGGCCTCTCAGACATAAAGCTTAACCTAACAAATCACAGGACAGTAGCTTGTCAGGTTATAAATAATATTGATCAAAATGTACTAGCTGTGAGGATTCATGTACTGATTTTACCAGATTCTTTACAGATGCTCAAATATAAAATGGAAATAACATAAGGCCCCTGATTAATTGAGGTGCCAGTCTCTTGTTCAACATTTTATTCTATTTTTATTTTATTTTTTGAAATAGTAGCATATGCTAACTATTTCATAAAACATGAAACAAAATTACAATTATCCTGTACCTCTTGTTCAACATTCAGGTAGCAAAGACATGACCTGATATTTAAAAGCCATACAACCCACGAACAGAATTCCATTTTGTGCTTGACCCATGAGAAGAATGAAATTATGAAAACATGCTTCAAAATATCCATATTAATCAGTAACCCATTTGACATGGTGCTATTTTGTTCAGGCCCATACCAGCATAATTCTACATTGTACAGTGACTAGTGTTTTTGTTTTGGGTTATCTGTTCTTAATTGAAAACTTGGTGCTTTTTGTGTGTATGACCATACATGAGAGGGGGAGAGACCAGAGAGAGAGAGAGAGAGAGAGTTGTTTTGGTAACTCCAGGAGAAGGTAAGGACGTCAGCATTGCTACCGTTCAAATCAGGAAAACAGATCTGAGCAGTAGCAATTCAGATTCTTAAGCATGAATGGTTTACACATAGTAAAAATTCACCCATTATTAACATTAGTATCACCATTTATAATAGGGAAAATGGATCCAAACAGTAGCATTGCTCCCGTTTGGATACTGAGATTCTTTTCTTTTTTTGTCTTTTTGTTGTATTGATTACCTATGACTTCTATGAGTAAGCAGCCCTTTAAAAAGGAAAACAGAAAGGCACTCTTTGCCTTCTGAAACCATTAAAGAAAAAGGCACATTTCCAGAGTGTCATCTCCTGGTTTGGCTTGAGTGCAATTAATACTCTTCTAATCGAGTCTTGGTGAGGTCCTTTTGAAGGGTAGTTTGGTTTTGTCTCTTCTTAATTAAAATAATTTTGATAGTCCGTAGTAGCAGTGCTACTATTCGAATCTGTTTTCGGAGATCTTTGTGGATGTGAAGTGGGAGAAATGATATTAATATCTGAACGATTTTACTGAGTCCTAGGAAAAAAATTCAAGACCTTACTATTTTGCTAATTTGATTTGTGGATTTACCAAAACAAGAGAAAAATAACTGGAGAGAGAATAAATGATCTCTTGGAATAGGAGGACCCTGAAATGGGGTTCCATGTGTTTGAGCAATGCCCTTTCTTGAAGTTTTTGGCCTTCTCTCCTCATTGATGGTTCAATATTAGACAAGTTGACAAACAAGCATGGCTCTCTATCAGCAGATCAGGTTCACTTGGAAATTCTATCCCCTCTGGATGCCGGCGAATGTTGAAAGAGAGAACACGAGGGTTTTCCAATCTAAATACACAGCATTTGCACAGGTGGTAATTGATGCAGTAAGGCATTACTGTTATACTTATACAGACATTGTTGATGTGGTTTTTTGGTAGGTCGCTTGTATTACAAACTTACAGTGTAGTTCTAGTTGTCTTTCTTTTATCCTGTTTTAACTTGACATTGAGGTCAAAGATCCATGATGGATGCTATAATTATTTTTATTGATTTCTATAACTGTAGGAACTTTCACAGACCATTAGAGAGAGAGAGAGAGAGATCAAATGAGCAGAATTTTTGAAGATCCATTTTTTGTAACAAGCACCTAATATATCACTATGATGGTGATGGAAAGTTCACTTTTGAACCAGGCTGTTCACCATGTCGAAACTGCTTATCAGAGGATGCACTGCACTTGCAGTCTTGTTCCTCCTTCGCCCATTTGCTGCAAGTCTGTAGATGCTAATGTGTGCACATTTGCCACTGTCGATGCCGATAATCATGGACAGGTTGCTGATTTCCTACCAGCACTGTAAGCCACAGCGATGCTCTTCTATGTTACTCCACAGATGGAGCACCTACTTCATTACCGCAATGTGGGTGTTTTGGAAAGAACATAGTGCAAGGATTTTCTCGCATGCATGGGCACTTGTTGACATACTATTCAATAGAATCATTGATCAGGTGGACCGTCGCCTCAAATGGTGCTGACGTATCGGCTGTCATAGCCACCAACATGCTGCTTTATGCTAGGCAGGACTGTTTTGTTTTGGTTAATTGATTTTTGCTGAATTTTGCATTGTACTGATAACGATGTAAGACTGGTTTTTGGTGCAATACAATTACCTTAAATGCCACTGCCAAGCTCATCAGAGAGAGAGAGAGAGTCAAAAGAAATATACCCCAGTTCTTGATACAGGGCATCAGAAATGTCTCGAATTTTTATTTTCTCAGAATTTTCATCATTTAGAACCAGAGACTGCTTCACCTCCTCTATGATGCTCTTCCTCAGTTCCTCCTTTTATGGAAAGTAAACAAGTACATAAAAAGTGAGTACATTAAGACATTGTTTGGTTGCAATTTGAGTTCTGAAATGACACTGAAATATTCACACAGAGCTATAATTTGCCCCACTTCAGTCACATTTTATCTCTTAAATTCTGTTATATGTTGTTTTTCTCTTTTGCCGCCTTGATGTTCAAGTGTACCGTTAGAAACAAAAAAGAAAAAAGACTTTGTATACCAATTCCATTTTCTCTCTCTTTTCCACCTTAATGTTTCAGTAGTGTAATTAGAAAAACTTTTTGAATAGTACTAGTGCCACAGTCAAGTGTCCTAAGAAAAAATTAGCATAAATTAGTGCAAAATCAAAGCATAATAGGAGGAGATAGTGCTCACTAAAGGTAATTTAAGAAACTAGTTGTACAATCAAGGCTACAGGTTAATCATTTATTGAAGAACACAAACATGCACATGAACTCAGAGAGGAAGAGAAGGAGGAATATTGAGTGAATGAGCGAGAGATCATACATTGTGCTTGAGCTTACGGATGAGAGAGAGGCGAAGAGAATCGAAGTCGCCATCGTCTCTGAGGCGATCGATCACTTCCTCGGGCGTGGGATGCCATCGCCGCCGCTTCCTCCCCTCCCTCGCCCCTCGCGCTTCCATTTGTTGCATTACAGCTTCGTTTCTCGATCGATGTAGCTCGAATTCGATCAAATCGGTGACAACTGAGAAGAGGCGGCGAGGTCGATAGAGAGTAGGATTTTTCCTTTTTTTAAGATCAACAAGAAAGAAAGAGATTTATTTTGGGAAGAAATTATTCTTATATCTTAAATTTTATATTTTTTATCTATATTTAATATTAAATATAAATACTTTTTAAAAATATATATTTTAAAATTTAAATTTTATATCTTTAATTTTACATCCTTAATTTTAAATATTTGAAGTATAAATAAAAAATATATATAAATGATACAGTATCACTCCTCCATTTTATGACACAATTGGGTATATACCTAAGAAAACTTCTTTATTTGAATATTTACCATCAAAATCTGAAAATTTTGATTATTTGTCCATCAGAATATTAAAATTAAAATTCAGTTTTTTTTTAAGTATTCAGCCATAGTATATATTATCATTATTAAATTGAGATTGAAAATTCATTAAAAAAATATACTTTAACAAAAATACCTTCTTCCAATAAATGGTTGAACATAAGAAAAGAAAAGGAGAAAGAACTGATTTTTTTTTTATCAATATCTTCTCTTTTATTCAGTGATTTTGAGTTCATTCTCTTCATCCTTGTATGTTAAAATTATTATTGGCAACAAGTAAATAAAAAATAATATAAATATAGTAGTTAGTTTAATAATTTCTTTTTTATTATAGAAAATGAACATCAAAACTCATTTATATACATGCATGCATCTCTAAGTTATCATAAGAATCAAACTGTAAATTATGCTTTATTGTTATACATTTTTATTGTCGTGCCATTGTAAAAAGGTACATCATTAATTAATGACTAGCACAAAAAAAACAAAAGAAAGAGTAGTAGTAAGTTGTATCATGAAGATAAAATGTACATCATTTAATATCATTAAATTCATAATTAAAAAATTTTGAACACGAGTTCTTATAGAAAACGTGTAAACATGAGGAATTTTTGACTCTTATCTGTTCAGATAATATATTATCTGAATGTAGGAGTCTAAATGTAATGTTTGAACTTAGAATTTGGACGCATAAAATAAAAAGATTTATGTGTTCACATATTTTATGTGAATGTGTGAATTCAAAATTAGTCAATTTGAAAATATTTAATTAATTTAAAATTATAAATGCATGTGTCCAAATATAATTATGAAAGCTTGGGTTCATATAATATAATAACTTAAAAATAAAAATTTTCAAACATTTAAATTTAAAATTGTTTTTCATTTATAAAATCGGAATAGACAAAAATAATTTTGAGGTTTTTGGATGTCTAAGACAATAACCCAACAACAAAACACACTAACGAGTAAATAAATAATAACAATATCCTTAATTTTAAATATTAGACAATTCTATATCTACTTTCTAAACACAAACATTCATAATACATATCTAATATCATTAAGTTCAAAGTTGAAGGACTCTGAATGTAAGCGTTCATAAAAAATATATAAATACGAAAATTTTGATTCTTTTATATCAAGACATAATTTGAAAAAATGCAAAATTTTTTATGTTCACAAGTTTTTTTGTAAATACGTGCGTTCAAAATCATTCAATTTCAAACTTAAATAAAAATACAAATATTTAATACAAATCATAAATACATGCATTCAAATAATAAATATAGAATTATTAAATATTGTTATAAGCAAATAAAAGAGTTGTTAAATATTTAAAATAAAAAATATTGTTGTTTTATTCATTTATAAAATCAGCACAGAGAAAAACAGGTTCCAGGGTTTTGGGAGGTGGAAGACAACAACCCAGCAACAAGCACGCTAAACGAGCGACGAGGAAGAAACAACACCTCCAGAGTTCTAGAGCGAAGCTAAAAGAGAAAAAACCATGGCCTCTTTCAAAGTCTCTCTCTCTCTCTCTCTCCCTCTCCTACTCTCAGTAAGAACTTATTTTTTGTATTTTCTAACGAAGTACCATATTTATTTCCCTTTAAAATTGCAGATAATACTGGGGTCTTCTTCAGCATCTCGTAAGCAAATCCTCTCCGAGATGGGATATCAATTCACTGTCATGGTAATTGTTTCAAACCCCCCCCCCCCCCCCCCCCCCCCCCCCAACACACACACACACCCCTTTTTCATAGGTCAAGGATCCCTTACTCTGAAATAAGCAAGGTTCTTACAAAAATAATCACAAATTAAAATGTACCTGTATACCTGTATATGTATATATATGTTTATTCTTGTATATTTCTTATTTGAAATTTGTTGACAGGGAGCAGATATAGATGAAAAGCAGATTAGGAGAGAGAAGCCTGAGGATTTGGTCATGGCAATAGCTGAAGCTAAGGTTATTAGTCTAAATCTCACGAGTATTTTCACACATTCTGGTCAACTAATTATCTCATTAGGATGAGAATTTTCCGATTCGGTTCTGATTCAATGCGTTATAATGGTATTAAAGGAACTTGATTTAGGAAATCCGGTTCAACTTCAATGTCATTTGCAACAATTGCAAAAGTCAAGAATTTGTTCTAATATTTGAACAAACTTATCAGGCTGATGCAATAGTAGCCAAGCTCAAAGAAAATGGTTTCGAAGAGGGCGCTTCTGAGCCGACTCTTTTGATTACAGCCGATCAGGTACAGTTTTCCATGTAGCTGTTGTGTATTAAAAATTGGAGTAACCAGTATCTCCGTAATGTTGTCCTTTTGCAATTTGAGTGTTTTGTTTGTCTGTATATTATCTATTATTCTTTTTCAAATTAATCTTTTTTCTCTCTTTTTGCTTTCAAGTTTTTCACCGAGTCTATAAGGGTAGCAACTAGTATTGTGGTATGAACACTGATATTTAAGAATTATGATGAAATTGGTTTTTGGAAAAAAGTTGAATTTGGAGTCTACGTTTCAATATAAAATGATATGGTACTATGGATTCCAATCCAACAATAACTGAGAAGAAAAATTGAATTCGCAATATTACAAACACTGCATTATTGAGGGTATTTCTTTATGTGCCGGATAGTTACTATCAGTTGCTATTAATGGAAAAACGTTAGGGGTCGAGGCATATCACTCCAATGTATGGAAAGAATTTTGTTAATCTTGCCTTCTCTGTGTGTGTGTGTGTGTGTGTGTGACATTTCAGGTTGTGCTACATGGTGGGGAGATAAGAGAGAAGCCAAGAGATGCTGATGAGGCACGCCAATTTATTAAAGGTTTTCATCATCATCATCATCGTTGTTGTTATCATCTTTACGGTGCATTTGTTCTTTTACATCGCACTGAGCTAGATTGACCTCCTATTGCTTTGCTTTCAGGTTACTCTAAAGGCCATGCATCAACTGTCGGATCCGTTGTTGTGACAAATTTAAAGACTGGGGTTAGAAAGGGTGACTGGGACAAAGCTGAGGTAAGTATTATAAAAGATTGCATTACCAGCTTTTGGTACCAGTTGTGTATCAAACAACATTTATGGGTACTGTCCTAGCACTTTTCAGTTATGTTGTCATGTTATCACTGCCAACAAAAAAAAAGTTTAGTTGAGATATTTTAGAACAATAAAATAATTACAAAAATAAGAGATTAGCAATTGAGGGTAATCCGTCATTTATGTTTAGAAAGAAATTGATGTTGTCCAAAAACATTGCCCTTGCATTAGAGAGCTACATTGATCCCTAAAGCAAAATTGCACAATACAGAGTTAATTTGGTGTAAGTTGAATTTAATTGAGGCTTAATGAAACAACTGGACCTACTGGTGCTTAATGTGGCTTAACCAGGATCAATTTGCAAAGAAGATCGAGCGATTTTGAGTTTCTGAACTATTATCTTTAAAGTAAAAGAGTTGCCTAATGATATTACAGATATACTTCCACGAGATACCAGAAGATGTTATTGACAACCTGGTAATTATCTTAGTCAGTTGCTTGCATTTCATTCTTTCCACTAGAAGGTTTCCTTTCTATAAATTTAGGTAAATTAATATTTAAACTAGTAGTTTCTTTGTTCTTGTTTTATAGATTAAGGAAGGAGATGTTCTCTATGTAGCTGGCGGGCTTATGGTAGAACACCCTTTAACCTCCCCTTTCGTTGAAGCGATGGTTAGTTATCTCACTCTCTCCTCCTTTGTCCAAACCATGGTTAGCTCTTCTTCCCTGTCTCCCTCCTTCCCTATCTCTGCCTCTCTGCCTCCCCCTCCCTCTCCCATTATAACGAGCTAACAAAAATGTAGTGGGTTGACCCATTTCTGAACCAGACCATTTCAGTAAGATACCAGTTTGCCACAATATCCACCTAGGCTACATAAACCTCGTCATGCAACTTGTATTTCCAGAAGCTTATTTTAGCCTTTTTTTAAGGTTGTAAGTGTTCAAGATTCAGAGTTCAGATCATGGATTGTAATTAACTGCCAAGTAATAGTTAAATGGTTAAATGGGTAGCAAACTTGCTGGACTGTATCAATTCTGATAGAGAATCTTCCAAAGGTCAGTATGCAAGATTTTTTGTAACAATTTTATGATGGAAAATTTTGTCAGGTGGGGACCATTGATAGTGTGATGGGACTGTCGAAGGCACTGACAGAGAGACTCATAAAGGAGGCCATTGAGGAGCTATGAAATTTATTCTCTCTTGGTTGTAAGTTTCCTTTCTCTGCCATAGGAAAGCAATAGATTTGAGATTTGAGGTATGTCAACTTACTGGATTTTGGCATGTAATGCTTCAAGTCAATGTCATATTTGCATGTCCTTCCGAGAAGAATGAAAACTCTTGAAGATGATGCTCAATTGATTTAATTTGATGAATCCATTAATTAACATGGCACTGGATTGTGCATTAACTTCCTTGATAACTTTCTAGAATAATAATATGACGATGATGAATTACATGCCTAGTAGCTGAGAGAGCCTGATAGTCTGAGAAACAAAAACATCCTAGTGGACCACCACATCCCATTCAGAATTCAAAACTCCACCAAATGTGTTTGACAGAATTTTGTAGTATATTAGTTAGCCGAGCTGGAGGACCTGGTGAACCCATTGAAATCCCAAATGTCATGCATGGAATGTGCTTGTATGATAGGAATGTGTAGTATATGCAACAGGCCTAGGACCCATTGGGCTTAAAAGAAAAAAATGGCAACTCTAAACAAAATCGTTGCACCACCACTGCATACACCTATATCTGCATCCACTCTGACAAATTTGGCAAAACGAATCAGGACTGAAGATCCCATGAAACAATGAAGTCCTCTATACATATTTACATATCTATATTCTACAAAAGAAAGAGAAGAGCAAGGATTTTCTGGTCTCCTTTGCAAAACCTCATTGTATTATGCATAACATAAATATGAAAATAATAATAAAATATCCCTAGGAATTAGCGGTGCGAAACCGTAACATTCTAAATTTACAATCTATCATCTTTCGTTTCTGGTAGGACACAAATCATGGAACTGACAAATTCTTTCCAGTTTCCCGTAAATCGTTGTTTGTTCTTTGGTAGTACTGATTTTTCTTAATCTTTCAAAAACTCTTGAACATACACAGGTTTGTGGTACCTCCTCACAAGAGGAACTCCATATCAGAAATATTGCTTGGCTTGTCATGCTTGCTCCATCTGAGCTTTGCCAGAATAAGTTATTCTATAAGGGTTACATTCAGTGTTAGGTAGGTAAAGAGTTGGAGCACAAACTGGTACTGTTTAGCAGTCCCAGGGGTTGTTCCATACTGATAATTTATCTCAAGTGACTAAAGCACAAGATAATGAGTTGTTGTATCAATGTCTAAGAAAAATCCATTCGTACTGCTACTATTTGTTATAAGTATCAGGCCCACTAATGGGACTCTTTAACAGTGATCCGGATCCAAATAATGATAAAAAAAAGCCACATCAAATCGTAAGCAATGTGAAATTAGCAATTAGACAAATCAAATAACACACTTTATTGAGAGACAGTATATTTTATAGCATGATTCTCTTAGAACTGTAATTATTGAGTCCATGTCACCCTCTGGTAAAACTTGTACCAGTACCATTCAAAAGGAACTTTTAAGAACTAAAGGGAGAAATTGAGTAGCCAATTACAAGACCTAACAACCTAAGAATAGTTTGCTACTACATTTCGTGTCATTTGCTCTTACATGTTACATCCATCTCAACAAATGAGAATTCATCAAAGGCTTTTCCAGAAACACCTGCGTCTTTTCGAAAATGTCATGGTCAATTCGTGCAAAATTGCACTTGAGTAGATTCCTGTTTATGGCTTTTACGTTTGCCAGTCCACTAAAAATGGGTTGAATGGGTCAATTTTGGGAGACAATTTCAGTCTTTTCGGCTGTACACTGGTTATCATAAGTATCAATCAAGAACTGGACAAACATTGTAGATTCCTACTTCCTCCTAAATTCATATCATATGACGATATGTCGTAGATCATCTCCTTCCCATAATAATAATAAAAGACCATAGTTACCTGTCGTAATAGATTTTTACTTCTTCAAAAGGGTAAAGTTTGATAGTTGGTAAATTACGTTTTGGGTCAAATTAGTACATAGAATAGAAGAGAAGAGAATACCTTGTCGATGGTGTTTTGACTTTGTTATCCTTATCTAATTATTAAGATTAAGTCACTTGTTAACAGGATAAGTTTGATTAAACAAGTACATCTTTAGACTTAAGGCTTTTTATTGTGCCATGCTCGAGTTGTAACAAAGTGTAAGAGGCGGCCCCTTTTTTTTGTTTTTGGTCTTTGAGTTTTTTAGTTGCTATGTGTGTTGTGACTCATTTATTTATTTTTTTATAATTATATCTAGTCAAAATGACAGTTTATATGAAAGTCTCAAGTACAATTGTGTTTTGATTTGAAGAAACATTTTTTTAAATAAAGATAGTTAAGTCACTAACTCTAAATATTTATAAAAGAATCCCTCTTCATTTGAATTTCAGATCTACAATCTCTTATATGGAGAATATTATTTTTATCACTGGATCAAAAATTGATTATTGATTTGAAAAAAAAAACTTACACATACAGAAAATTAATTGCAATGCAGCAGCAAATCCATGTCATGGACTACAAAGCCAAAATGACCAAATCATTTTACAGAACAATCTTATAAATATACATAATCGATATTCTATAAAAAAAAACTTAAAAAAAAATGTGCTGAGATCATTTCATTTCAAATATTTTTTACAGAATTTGAATATGTATCTCTCCGTAAAGAGGTGAGATCTATCATCATTTGTGTTAGGTTTGTAATTCCTAATTTATTTGAATTTACAATTACTCTCTAGAGTTGCTAACTGAGTCAGCTTCTCCAATAAATAATATTTTTATAGTAGGTATTAACTATGCATTTGAACTTTTTCCTTTTTCCTTTTTCTTTTCTTATAATTATTTTTGTACATAGATATGTACATGCATATATATATATATATATTTAATCTTAATGGAAGCTAGTGACACATATAGTTTCTTTTCAAAATGCTATGCTTGATCAATTCTCCAAGTTTCATGATGCTTTCTTATCTAGTGGAAGCAGTCCCACTTTTAGACCAAGTCACTGAGGCTGCTGCTGAGGCATCATCATCCAGCGTCAATCAGATCATATGCCTCTGCTGTAGTGTTAGTGTTGATGTAGACTATATGACTAAAATGGACCTCACGTCCTCATCTACACTGCCTTTTTCCATATGCTGGGACATTACCAAGTACGTACCTTACAAGTTACGACCCCTTGCTGTACCACTTTTTACATGCCTTTTTGGGTGAATGATTTTTTGAGATGGTTGGATAAATTATGAAGGGAGGGAGCACACTTGGGAATGAAATTATCTATTGTTTCAAATAGGAAGGTAGGGTTTTATTTACTTCAATTTAGATCGTTGGATTGTAACAAACTGATGAAATTTGTTTAAAAAAGAATTTTTTAAATTTTAAATTAGAGCCGATCCGATCTGTCTGTTTTGATCCAAATGTTCGGATTGACGTAAAAGGTCCTACTTTTCCATTCGGAATAATAGTAGATACAGACTCGGAACACTTGATATTTGACAATGATTATTTTGAAAGTTCTTACAATAAATTGTTAGATTAATTCAAATAAAATTGAAAATAATAAAAAATAAATTTTTAAGTATGTTATTCGACATATGGATAGTTTGATAATTAAATTTCATATAATTTGAATACTATTTGATGATGAGTGAAAGATTGTTAATTTCATACTATGAAAACTTTAAATCATTTGATATAGGATGAATATACATAGGATATTATCATGTTTATAATATGATATTTCAAACTTAAACTTTATTTTTTAAATATAATAAAAATTGTGAAAATAAATAATTATCAAGTGATCATTCCCCATTATAAAAAATAAATACAATTGTTATTTAAAAAATACGATTAAAAAGTTATATTTAAAAGAATATTGAAAATATTATTTTCAATAATGTTACATCCATTTAACAATATTTTGATTACAACAGCATTGAAATTTGACACTTTCTCATTGCTATCTTTGACAATTTTTTATGCTCCTCTGTCTTCTTTTAGAAAAACAAAAATACCTATGTTGCCTTCCTTATATTTCTTCCTCTAATCTGTTGACACTACAGGCTTTGAGTGGAGGTCTCTTTTTCAATTCTACCGCTATTTTAAACCAGTACCAAACAAGCTTCTAGCAATTGAGGTACGCATTTAGTTCAAATATATTTGAAAATGACTAGGACAAATACCAACTTTTCTATATTCAGAAGTTTATTTGATTGAGGAGAGGGATCACTTGACAATTGTTATTTTTGACAAATTTGATAATAAGATTTTAAAGAAATTTAAAAAAAATTTTAAAAATAGAAATTTTTTTATTGTGTTTCTAATTGTATGTAATTTGAATTTCATTGAGTAGTTCGTCAAAGACCAATAAAATTTATACAATTTATAATGGTCCATATTTAACAGCCTTTGATGAAATTTGTAAAATATACACGATCATTATTGATTTAATTAGTTAATAGTTATTTGATGAAGAAGTTTTCTAACAAGGTTATCATTATAATTATACATCTTTCATTTTCTGGAAAAAAAATTATATCTAAAATATTGCCTTCTATGTTTAGAATAACCATTTTGTATGTATAGATCAAAATAAATAATAAGAAAAGAGCATGTAGAACATATATAATTCATATCAAAAGGGAGATATTCTTTTTTGTTAATTAAAGTGAAATTTTCTTCTCAGGCATATCTTCTTTGTAATTTTCACATTTTCCAAAGGAAAAGAAAGCTTGAAGTGATTTATCATGTTTTTGTTTGATTTGATAATAACAGATTTTATGTCACATTAACTAAAAGAAAGTTGACTTTATACATATATAGTGAAAACACTAATTAATTTCACATGATGTAAATAAAAACATAACAAGAATATTTTCTTTTCTTTTCTTTTCTTTTCTTTTTATCTCTAAGAGCTTGTAAATTACAAAAATATACAACCAACAATTAACACATGGTGTGAAAACTCAAAACTCTTTTCTTCTTTATTTGTTTTAAATAAAAAAAAAGGTGAGCTAATGTGAAAAGTAACAGTTGTCAAGTAATTTGATTCTGAAAGAAGCACTTCCAATTAAAGTTACGTGTCAGATCCTGTCCAATCCACTTTTTATCCTGTTCTAGAAGAATTTGTAATTAAATACTTGTTTTAATCTCCATCAGAATCAAGTCTACTCCATTGTGTCTTAGAAAAATGCAACGCTAGAGATCCAAAGAAATTTAAAGATGTTTTGACGCCGAACCAATCCAAAACTCCTTCAATTTAATTAATTGATTTGTTTATTTGTCGCTTCTTGATTGTTCTTTCTCCGGTTAACTAATTTGTAATATTGATTAATTTTTAATGTATTTATTTTGTTATCAATTGATGTAGTATAAAATGAACTCTAAAAATTATGAAATTTTATGTGCGTTTATCTTTAATGAAAATTATCAAGATCAATGGCTGAAATTCAAAATTTGAATATCAAATTTTGAAATATAAATTAAAAAAATGAGTTTATGATATCTTGTGATACAAAAAACTTGTAGCATTGAAACCCTTCTATTAAAACATTATAACCGCGATTAAATTAAATGTGGGTCATTAATTAACTAAGTAAAAAAAGATCATACAAGTTATCCAATAAATTTTGATAAAAATATAACAATTTTGTCTTACATCAGTCAATTCGTAGTAATTTTTCAGTATGCTTAATTAACTTATAAATTGAGGTTGTTTATCTTATTATCTCTCATGATACTAATACTATTTAATTTTTAGTTTGCATTATTTAGCATGAGTTAAAAATTAAAACCTTAAAATTATTAGTAATGCCATGTGTTAAATTTTAATTAAATTTGCATATATCATGCAAAAACACAATCTATAACCATTTATACTAAATTATATATACATTCTCAACACATTTGAAATCTTTGGACAATTTCTTTCTCTACAAGCAAAGCATATTCCATTTCCCTCTCAAATTCAAAATTTGTTAAACTCCGTCTCTATAAAATGTCTCATTCGGAAATTTTGCTACCGTCAAAGTGGTATTTAATTTGGCTTTAAAAGGTGCACGCACTACTATTTCATTCAATTCAAATTTGGTCCCAAAGATGGTGATAAAACGACTCAAATTAAACAAAGCAAAAAGTGGGGGCTGTTACTTACCATCCATGTATCAGTCAAAGTAATTTTCTTCTACAAGGAAGAATAAATGCATTTTGTCAACCCCACTGATATCTTAATTGCATACAGTCAATAAATACATGTCAATTTTTGCATCATATAATCTTTTTCTTTCAAGAGAAGTATGGAGAGAGATCCTTAAGGATCTTAATAAGCCAAGTGTTATTTTTCAAGAGGTTGAGTAAGTTTAAAAAGTCAAAAAGCTAGCCATAATAAATGCAACCCATGTTGTAAAAGTATTTTTTTTTCTCTAAGATTTAGATAGGAAAATATTATGGAAAGATACAAGTCAAATTAAAACACATACGTTGTGAATGAAGTAGAAAACACTTCCATGAAAGAAAGGGATATGATATATAGATGTTATTATCACTGTATCGATTTTATTATTCAGATTAAATAAAATTTTATTTATATTAACGAATTTATTATGTAATTTATTTGTATAATATTTTTATTTATTAACTCGACTTATTATTCAAATTAGTGATATTTTAATTAAATATTAAAATACTATACAAAATAAATTACATAATAAAATTATTGACATATATAATAACTCATGTTACATTAATAATAAAGTTGATATTCATAATAATATTAACAATGATATCTCTCAAACATTTTCTAAAGAAATTACCATCAAACTTTTGATTCAAATCGGAATTGACTTGATAACTAAAAAAAATATAGCTTTTCCCTAGATGCAACTTGATGTGAACCTCATCAACCCAATGTTTTACTTTTTCTAACGAGGCTGTTTATATTAATTATAAGGTGATTGTGATGTGTTTTCTCTTGATTTTCACCACGTGGCAAACAAAATTGAGGTGTTTGGTAACACGCTTGTAATTCTATTTCCAATTGTGGGGGTTGTTTCCACCTACCAAGTATCCATTAATTTCTAAAGAAGTGATCTTTTTGAATGTGAAAAATATATAGTCTAAACTCTAAAGTGATAATCCGCGTTATATTTATTGATTATCTAGGGTCAACAAAATTATATAATAGTCAAGTGAGATAATGTATATTGGTAGTTCGTGAAACAACAACATCACCATTTTAATACAAGATGTTATGAACAAATATTGTTAGTCAATAGATTGTAAGTTTGAAATTCAGATGAAGATTTTTTGTAAAGAGAGATTAAAATATAATGCATTGCATGGATGAACTCGTGTAATGGTTCAAAATCTCAAATTTGATATTAACAATGACCGATCCAAACTGCTTAATGTGATCTTCATATCAAAATTTTATAGAATGTCAAATTTTATATTTTTTAGAATTTTTTTATTATTTTTTCGGAAAGTAAGAAAATCAATTGGTTTGAGAATTTTGGAGCATCGAAAAGAACAATTTTCT
The DNA here is from genome assembly GCA_037678475.1 of x Bolboschoenoplectus mariqueter. Classification (NCBI taxonomy): domain Eukaryota; kingdom Viridiplantae; phylum Streptophyta; class Magnoliopsida; order Poales; family Cyperaceae; genus x Bolboschoenoplectus; species x Bolboschoenoplectus mariqueter. The sequence goes on from CM075251.1 coordinate 3,506,470, forward strand.
CCCCATCCGAAAAAATAGCAAAAAAAATTAAAAACATATTTATATATATAATTTAGAATTCTGTAAGATTTTAATACAGATATTACATTAAACAGTTCGAATTGATCATTTTTAGTTCAAAATTAGAAATTTTGAACCGTTATACATATTCATCTGTGTAACGCATTACATTTTAGTCTTCCTCTTTTTATAGATATTTGAAGTCATGAGGATTTTTTTATAAATATTTAAAGTCGGATGATTTAATTTTATTTTTATTAAAAAAAACATTGTTATCCAAGCTAGTAGGAATAATATATTGGGTCAGAAATTTTCTAGTGCATCTTAGGCACTAAGTGTAGAGAGTTCTAATTCATTTTTCTTTTGATATGAAAATGAGAATTAAATTCATTCAACTTTAAATGTTAAAAAAGAATTTTTTTTTAATTTCAAATATGTGATTTCTCATAAAAAAATATTATCTTTATCACTAGATCAAGGACTAGTTCTTTTATAATCTGTTGTTAAAGTTAACGAAATCGTAATTTTCATGAATTATTATTTAAGGAGGATGTTTAAAGTTTATTTATTAAATGAAATTTGATGTTATTGAATGACTAGTGTAGTTTTGCTTATGATTGTCATTAAGCAATTATGGTGACCAATATTGAATGATTAGTGTAGTTTGTAGCATGATTAATCTCTCTGCCTTTTTTTTTATTTACATCCAGGTCCGGTCAAGCTACTTCACATTCTGAAAATGATTTGTATCCGCCATATTTTTCCGTGAATATCATTTGCACATATAGTTGTCAAATTTTTGGTTGACCTTAACTAATAGTATATATGATAAGTGTTATATAAAACGCTATGGTGCGTTTTGGACCGTTTTTAATATTAATATATTATTTTTTGAGATGTTATATATATATATATATATATATATATATATATATATATATATATTATAAAATTTATTTGTATGATAAGAAATATTAATTATTTTTAGAAGTAGTGTAATTAATTAAAATGCTATTGACAGTATAAATATTTGAGAATTCTAAATAATTACATATAACGAAAAAACGATACATTATTTCTAATTCATATTCCAAAAAATGAATCGAAATACATAATTTATATTATAACAAAAAAATATAGGTGAAATGCTCAGACGTGATATTATAGATATTTATAGTTAAGTATATATGGATCGACTACGTATTCATATACAGTAGAAAATAGAACGTGCTCCGCTACGCTGTGAAGAATCTGTCATTAATTTTTTATCACATAAAAAATAAGATCATTAACTAATTATATATGAATCCAAACATTTTTTTGGTACGAAATAAATAGTAATATAAACAGTAATTATCAGCAGGAATTTTATCGAAATTCTGTTTTTCGCTGCCGAACAAATCTTATTCACACAGTATGAACAGTACCATAAACACAATTTTCGAAACAGTATTTTTCAGGTTATATGTGAACAGTATCTTTTCATGATACTGTTTCTTTCTACTGTTCGTAAAAATCACTGAGAATTTATATGTCTAACCCCTATTCCGAAGTACCAATATGTCTACGTGTGTTTCAAAAATATCAACATATATGTTTGATTAATTTGCTTATTTATTATCAAAGATTAATTCAAATTTAATAACTTATATTTTTTTAAGACAAAAATAAGTCAAAATGTTTAACTTTAAATATTTATAAAAAATCCTCCATTCGAATTTCAAATTTAGAACTTTTCACATAAAGACATTGTTTTCGTCATAAATAAATAAAAATTACTTATAGAATATTATAACAGAGTTTGATTAAATACAAATAACATATTTTATCTATTCTCTGTCCACATTATTTTTTTGTCTTTTACCAACAGCTGAAAATAAAAGGAAAAATAAATATGGATTATAGGATTAATTAGAGGGTGCCAAATTTGTACACATAGCTATAGTCGTAGATATATATATATATATATATATATATATATATATATATATATATATATATATATATATATATATATATATATATATATCAAGTGCAAATCAAGTGTGAGAAGCAAAAATTCCAATACTATCCTCAGCTTTTACCCTTTTCTCTTTTGCCCCACAGCACTAAAATAGTGAATTCACACCCCCTAATGTGCATTCAGACTTAGAATCCATATGTCAATTTATTTCTTTTCTTTTTTTTTTGTGCAATTGGTGTTCCCAAATTAAATTCATTTGGACATGGAGTGGCGAGATCGTAATTTCTATATTCAGATTTGCCGTGATATATTTTTCTAGAATAGTAAATTTGAAACAAATGTGATTAAAATGAAAAATTTCTTCTTTGTTAGATAAAGATGAAATCAAACGATTCAACTTTAAATATTCACAAAAAATCATATGTCTAAATTGTGAACCTACTAACTTTTAACAGAAGACATTATCTTTGAAAAAAAAAATGAAATGTATTAAATTGAGAGATAGAAAAATCTATATATTTTTTTCTCGGAGCAATTAATCAGCACTTTTTTTAGATAATAATATAAAAATAAAAAAATTAGAAGAACGGAGTTTGAGATTGTATATATTTTAAACTAAGAAGTTCACATTTATTGTCTGCTAACCAGTTCTAGTTCGCATAAATTGTTCGTGAATCTATTTTATAATTTTACAAACTCATTACATAAATACATCACAGAAACGTTCACAAGTAATATTTACAAACAAAAAAAATGATATGCAAACAATGTTCATGAAATTTTTATTTCTCAAAAATATCCATTACGATTCCTAATACACACCATTTAACTTTTCATCTTTTTATATCAAAAAATAAGTGATCAATCAGCATGACTTTGTTTTTTTTAAAAACAAAATATGATATATAAACACATAATTCCGATAAATAAATACCTGTATGAGCAAGCATCCATGCTACAAAAACAAATATATTTCACATCTCAAACCGGACCGAAAGGAGCTCTATGAGTAGATAGATGTAAACAAGTTGAGAGCTCTAAGCTTATCTTTCTTCCTTTCTAGCTTCCACAAATGGAAAAAAAAAGCACTTTTATTATCTATCTCAGCACTACTTGCACACTCTCTTTGGAAACTAATAAACACCTTTGCTCTGTTTCCAATCAAATTACTGTGCGTATTGGTGCTCACTATCAGCATTCAGCACGCATGGTGACATGCTCACTGATTAATCGGTTGATACACAAACCAGACAAACCTAACCTCCATGTTTTTGATTAAATAGATGATGCTTTTTAGAAATCATGACAACAAAGTTATAATGCTCTAGCTAGCTATTGACAAAGTTTTTTGTCAATAGTTAGCATTATTAGAATTTTCAATATTGACATAAGTATATAATATTAATGGTGTAGGTAGTTCAATACGCACGTTAATAACTTTAATTTTGAATTATATTTACGTGCATATACCAGACAATAACGTGAAAAATATTTACGTATGTAATTATGCACACAAATAATTTTCACGCTAATGTCTGATTATATAGATATACGCACGCAAATATAGTTCGAAATTAAGGTTATTAGCGTGCGTATTGAACTACTCACACTATTAATATTATATACCCACACCAATATTGAAAATTTTAGTAGTATAGTTCAAAAGAAAGGGCTATTTATATATATGAAAAAAAAGACAATGCTTCTGAAATTGTTGAAGTATATTAAAAAGATATTTGTAATGTTGACTTACACGTTGTTTGGTATATATGATATATTGATATATCTCTTGAGGCATGATTTTTCATGGCCTCTCCAAAGGACGGAATGAAATTAATGAAAAAAAAAAACTATCATCAAAGTTAAAAAGTGTGATTTTAGAATCTAGTAGCTGCTGAGCAAGAATTATATTTATGTATTTTCCGGTAAATAATTTTGGATAAATCATCACTATATATTTATTTTAAGTAATCATATGTGGGTCATGTATATTGCATCTATGTATGTGTTCATATTGAAATTAAATTACAAAATACAATTAAAAATATAAAAAAATTATAAAATTATAAAATTATAAAATTAACAACTCAATACTATTGAGATATTTCTACTTATTTGAAAAAAAAAATTGAAGAGACTTGAGAGTAAACTAGGTCGAAAGAGACTCAATTGACAATATAACATGATAACATGAGGGATAAAACAGACTGAAATTAAAATTTGAAATGAAGGGTCAGATCTAGGATTTGACACATACTCTATCCTACTTAGTCTATTATCATCCCTACTAAACCTTATCAACATATATAATTAAACAATTTATATTGTTAACTTTAAATACTTTATGTTACTATCTTATATGCTGCCAACAAAAGATTCTTAGTGTAAATATACACTTCAAGATTTGTAGGTTCAATTAAAAAGATAGGTACATAAAGAGACAAATTTGTTAAGACTGCAACTTTATATATTCGAAAGAGAAATTATTCTTACATCAGAAATATATCTTTTATTTATATTTAATATTAATTATAAATATTTTTTTAAAAATATATGTTTTAAAATTTAAATTAGAAATTATGTTGAATAACTTTAAATATCTGGATGCAAATAAATAGTGCAGTTATCACTCTTTTATTCAAAATTAAGGACCGTTTTGTTGCAAGTATAAATACTTGTATACTGTATTTTCTTAAAAGAAAACTTATTAGAGAATTTTTTTTCTATTCAATTTATTTATAACTTTTTGAAGCTTGATGGTGTTTTCGTTCCATGGGGCAAGGAAGTTCCATGATAGGAGGCAAAAATGGTCCATGAGACAGTTTTCTGATGCAAAAAGAAAAAAAAATTAAAAATATGTAGGTTTTTTAGAAAATAAAATTGCAACTGTTATTCAAACTAAATACAAAAATATATTTCATCCTAAATTTTTTTTCCACCCTATCACAATTTTTGGATTTCTTCCTAAAATTTAAAAATTAGTACATCGATCAATCAATTGAGAGTCATTTAAAATACCTTCCCAAATTAGTACTTTTCTTTACACTATTCTAGTACATCAATTGAGTCATTTAATGCACAGTAGAAAAACAACACTCCTTGTTTGATACTAATTAAATGGCTTTGTTATTAGCACCAACATCAAGGTGCCACTGTTGTTTTTTTCCTCATTGATTGAATCATAAGGTGCCATACTGATACTGTCATGCCATGGTTGGAATGGAATGACTGCGACTGGAGAGGTCAAGTCGTGTCAGTACAGGAGACACAACTACACAAGTGTCGAGTTTACCTCACAAAGACGGAGCTCACCTCTTTTTGTAGTGCTAGTGGCGCTCAACTCAACTACTGCCTTTATTTTCACACTTGAATTATTTTTTAATACTATTGCGGCTAAATGTGACAATCGGACAGGTTGGGTTAGAGTCGGATTCAGGTCGGATTGATTTGATCAAGAAAAATTATCGAAATACAACCGGGTTGGGTCATTTTGATTTTAAAAAAAAAATCAAGTCGGATCAAATTGAATGGGGTATCAGGCAAGTTCGTTGGATCGGAATTGGGTTTTTATGTTTTGTCACCTCTATAGGTGACAACCAAACGGGTCAAGTTTGGTTCGGTTCACCACCTCTATAGGTGACAATCAATCGGGTTAAGTTTGGTTCGGTTCAGGCCGAATCAGATCAAATTAGTTTGATCGAGAATAATTATTAAGTTACGGATCGGATCGGATCGAGTTTCGAATCGTCTAATATCGATTCTTTTTCCGACCTCAAGTTTCGAGTCAAGTTGAGTTAAGTTCAAATTGATTTTACTTTCTGAAAAACTCAAATCAGGTCGGTTTTTCCAACCTCATTTATTTGCGTTTGTTTGGATAGGTGCTTAATTGTTCCTTGAAATGATGTGGATTGATTGACTCGCTGATTTTATATAAGCCTTTTTAATTGAATCCTAAAGCAACTACAGAGTTAATTCTAGTTTCCCACCTAGGTAGCTATTTGTTGTTTATAATATCTTAAGCATGCATGATAAAAAGGCCCTCTTATAAATAATTTTGCATTTATCCGCCAAACTTGTTCCACTTAGAGATGTTAGATGTCAATCCTGAAATTATAATGCACTGCTCATTCTTCAATTTAATATGAAGAAGACGTGTACAGATGTAGTTCTATGTATATATTATATAATACAAAATTCTCTTTCACAACAATGTTGTGTTGTTAGGATTGATGCGTTTGATAAACTAAAAAATCATGCCAAAATTATAATTTAATTTTTTTTTAACAGAAGTACCAAATTGATTTTATAATTTTATATTGAATAGAGGTACCAAATTGACCTATTTTGTTTTGTTTTACTCCCTTGACGAATATATTAAAGTACCTTATAGGAGATATATAGGCTTCTGCCTTAATTAAATACAAACAAAAATAATTGGGAGAAAGATTTTAAGAGAGAGAGGATGTGGAAAAATAATTGCAAGCTGGAAAGATTTTTCATGCGTATTTAAAATTAATTAGAAGACTTGATTCCATTTCAACTTAAAAAAAATAATAATATCTTGATGAAAACTATATAGAAGCCATTCTATATATATTGAATAGGAAATTCTAAATTTTAAATGAAACAATAACAGAAATTTAAAATATACATATATACATACATACATACTAAAGATTAGAATTTAGGACCGAGATCTCACATTATTTGGTTAACAATTTATTTAATTATAGAATATTATTCTTACATCTTATTGTATATCCGAGTAGTTACCCCTATTTGTATTTATCAACAACAATTTTCAGTAATCAAAGTGCATATAATTGAATAATTTTTTAGATAAAGATAATCATCAAATTATTCAAATTTAAATGTTCATAAAGAATCTCCATTCAGATCCCGAACATATGACCTCCTATACAAAAAAACATCGTTTTTTTCCATTAGACCAAAAATAAATTAACAATTAAATTTATATCATGTAATGTAATGACAAAAAAAGAGATGATAGTAATCTCTTTGTCCTCAAGTAAATTCTCCATACTTTGATCACCTGATCTGGTACTCTATCATCTCTACTGTACCATACCAGTGTTCCAGCGCCTAAACAGTATCTCTGCCAACTATTTATATCAATTATTAATAGTTGATGGTATTAAGTTATTTATAGTTGGTAGTGATCCAATTTATACTAATTACAGTCGCTATTAATAGTAAGTATAAGAACATTTATTTAGCTTAGAGCTTTTGGTGCAGGTACTATTTCTGTTAGCCAGAGAGCTTTTAATATTTACTAAAAAATGGAGCGGAGTTACTGTGCCATGAAAAATTTATCATTATTTTTTTATTACATACAAAATATAATCATTAATTAATTACATAAAAAATATGAAAAATACTGTGGATGAACAATAATATCCATGACGCTATTCTTAGCTACTGTATATGAACAATACTCCTCTTTAAGAATTTATATTATTATAAATAAATTATCTTAATTACAGTAATTTGATTATTTATTAATAGCTATTAGGATCCTTTTGCTTGGCAAGTGGTTTATAGTTTTCCTTCAGAATAATCAACTATTTATATATAGTTGCGAGCAGTCTTATTTACACTAATTATTATTTTGCTAATTTAATAGTATTTTTAGTATGACATGTAGTGATAGGTTCAGAAGGACATGTACACTAATTATTATTTGGCAACTGACTTTTCATTGAAAGTATTTATACTTGCAATTGCAACCAGTTATAGTTACAACAGAACTATTAATACTAAGCATTATAGTTATCTTGAACAACGTAGCTATCTTGAACCTAGTTGTAATATTAAAAGATACGAGCCCCATTTTGTAAAATTTTTACTGGAATAGTTCACATTGTCTCCAGTGGACACGTGTCCGATGAAAAAAAGGAAATTTTAGAAAAATATAATATAATATGATTGATTGCTACAGATTTTGAATAATGATTAGGAATTAGATCGGCAATGTTCGATTGGATTTCTAATTCAACATTGTTTGTGACTCTATTATTATTATTATTATTATTTGTTTTATAAAGTTGGTTAACGGACAAAAAAAAGAATACAAAAAGTGATGTTTTAATCACGCTTGGATTGTTGAAATTTGGAGATTTGATTGTAACATCTAAAAAAAAAAATGGTTGGTTAAGGAGCTGCCGACGAGCCTCCATCCCACGACCACTTTCAATCTTGGATAAGTACGATTCATATCAAATTAATTATCATTAAGAATTAATTTTTGATGTAATGAGAAAGGTATTGTTTTTTATATAAGAGATTATAGATTTAAAATTTAAATGAAGAGTTTTTTATAGACATTTATATTTGAGTAACTTGATCTTCATTTTTATCTCAAAAAAATTAACTATTATTGTTTGTAGAGTAATGCTAGCATTCTTTTAAGAGGACTAGATCTTTCAGTATTTTTAATTTAAAATTCGTCAAATTGATTTTAAACGATAAATTTAAGTTGCTCAATAAATTATTTATATCAAAATTTTATATGATATCGAAATTTTCTATTTTTAGAGTTTTCTAACTATTTTTTTTAGGTTTTTGAAAATTGTTTATTTTTATATGCAAAAATTTATTATTTTATTATTATTTGATATGTATAAATCTAAAAAAAATAGTTAAAAAATTTCAAAAATAGAAATTTTGATATCTTACAATATTTTAATATGAAAATTTATTAAGCAACTTGAATTTATCGTTCGAAACCGATTCAATAGATTTTGAATCAACAATATTAAGAAATTCAATGCTCTTTGAAACACGCTAGCTTTATTTTATACAATATATATATATATATAGCTTCATCTTTAAATCTTGTTTACTTTTCTTGATTAAGTAATTATTAATGACAATCATGTTCCTATTTCATTACCGTGCACCTAATTTGGTAACTATCATGTTCTTATTTTATCACAGGCGCCGATGATGATATTTTCTGACACATGCCCCACCATCTAAACATTAATTAATTATTTAGTACTCCTAAAGATAAACCGACTAATTGCCGTCCTTTTTTTTTATCCAAGAAATATATATTTCTTTAAGTTCGTACGAATCAATCACCAACATTTTTTATTATTTCTTAGGAGGAGAACAAGCATTGGAATAAAGTGTCACTTGCATGCCGAATTAAAAAAAACTTGTTTCAGTTAATTAACAAACGATTTAAATTGAAACTACTTTTTTTCAAACCAAGTAAAAAGTTATTTTTTTTAAAATAGAAAAATTATTATTATATTATTTGCCTTATAGATGGTTGTATATCAATTTTTATATAATTTAAATGTCATTGACAATTCATCAAATGACTTTACATATGAGTCATTGTAAATTTAAAGTAATTTGATTAAAAGTGAAAATTATATAAAATATAATCATTTGATTATATGATGTGCACAATTTATACGGTATATTCTAGTTGTCATATTTTTTAATTACGAATTATTTTTTATGATTGTCAAAATTGTCAAATTATTTATTATCAATGGATCTTCACTCTTTACTTTATTAAATGCATTTGCCCTATTTGCATTTATCATAATGAAACAAATTAGTGATTGATGGCAGGATAGCAAGTTCTTATAGTATATGTATAACTTTTTCTAAGGTAGAAAAAAGTATAAATTCTAAAACATACTTTTGACTGGCTTTACAATATATATATATATATATATTTCATTAGTAGAGTACATTAGTATGGTTGGTCCAGAGTTTGGCAACAGGAATAAGTTGTAAAATTTTGCAATAGTACAAAACCAACATGGATATAAGTATAACTAACAATTATGTCTCCTTTTTCCCTTGTTTTTAATATGAAAAATGGCATCATGGCATGATTTTCTATGGAAAAGAAAACATGAAAAGAGCATAATGCACCTGGAAATGATGGAAGAATCAGATAACACATGAATAGATGCAATTGGTTTCCTAAAAGTTTAAAATATAATTTACCAAAATGATATCTAAACCAAATACAATGCTGGCATGAAAATGATTTGACCAAAAGTTAAATATCTAATTAATTCGGATCCCTGATTTAATTGGATGTGACTTAACAGTTTATTAATTGTTCTCGGATCATCCATTATTATTTTTATATGATTTGAGAAAGAAAAATACCAAAAATTAGAGATGAAAATTTCTGATATGATCGGATGCGTCAGTATGATTTATGTTCATGTCATCTCGATTTACATTTTTCAGATACAAGAGTCAAGTCACTCAAATTTAAATATCCATACAAACATTTCATTTAGATTTTAAATATACAACATCCTATACAGAGAACATTATATTTATTATTAGACTAAAGACAAACTCATTCCGATTTTAAATATACAACCTCCTACACAAAGAACATTATATTTACTATTAAACTAAAATGCTAGTTGCTTTAGTTCTCTTTATCCACCAATTATTAAATCTACATGTTCATTAGTTATTCTATAATAATTGATAATTCTATTATTTATTGCTATGAACAAATAATTGGTTTCCACACAAAAGAAAAGAAAAGAAAAGAAAAGAAAAGAAAAGAAAACTACACACTCTCATTGGTGAAGAATGGTGACGAAGTAGGAGCAGATTAAGATTTTTTTTTTTTCCTTTTTCTTTCTCGTCGTGCTACTGTCATCCGAGACAGAAACAGTTATGGGCTATAGATAATATTGTTTGTTTTATTTTGTTGTAGTTTATTCTGTTTTCTTTTCTGAAACAGGGGCCATTCTTGATTACATGTTAGATCTTCTGTGACACATAACTTTAGTACAAGATGCACATAAAGACCTACTTATATACAAACAATAAATTAACTAAGTGTAGAGTAAGATATATTTTAAATTGACTTAATTTTACAAAATTAGACTAACATTTTGTACATAAATGCTACAATATAAGACACCATTAAGGCTAGCTAACGCCACAGAAGACTCTGATACAGTCTCATATTATATTATTATCTATCAGACTATCACTGTTATAATAGATAGCTTTCCCATACTTGTGATACTTTATTATTTTATTTATCTATCATGATATGAGAGATGGGCAAATGAAGTGTGGTGAGAGACACTTTTGCCAACTTCATGTTTGTTTGCACTTGTTGGTGCTTGTGCGCACACACATACATTGCATGGGAATTCAGGCACCAGGGAGGCAAGGAAATAAATATCAGGGATTGATGCAAAAAAGTTTATAAAAAGCATTTAGTATAAATGCTGAGGGAATGTCAAAGAAAGAAAAGGGGAATAGAGCATAAGCATCTGCTTCCCATTTAGTTAGTACTCAGGAAATTAAAGCTTGATACTTAATTAATTAATTAATGCCACTCTGTTTCTCACTCACTTTCCATCAAATTTTAATGTTTTTTAATTAATTAATTAACTAACAATAAGCTCTCAAGTGCAATGCTAAAATTAAAGCTCCTCCACAAGAGCTTCTATTCAAGATCACATTACACAAGTTAATAATTAAAAAAAGGAAAAAAAAAACAAAATGCTTTGAGAATTGTTCAATTAGTCAAATGACACAATTCTCTCTTCTCAGAATAAGGGGAAATTAACCCCGCTCCCTAATCCTTGATAAAATAAAAGGATAAAATTATAGTCAAGAGGAAAATTAAAATTGAAAAATCATACTTGTACGCTAACAATCAGAGGATCCTTCTCTTCGCCATGCTTGCAAATAACAACCTCTTTCTCCAAACCACAAATTTTAACAATTCCTCTTTTGTTATTGTTCTCAGTGCCGTTATTGTAAGGATCCTTTGTCAATTCCCTCGCCCGTTCGACCTCCGCGAACCAATCAGTCTTCGCGACGGAATAACCCATTGCAGTTGCACATGTTGCTTGTGCTGCAAGCAACCCGAACCACAGCCCGGTGAAGCCCATTTTTGCCATAAACCCTAGTAAAACCGCTACGGGCATTCCGACCAAGTAAAACGACCCGAGGTTGATATTTGCACCGACAGTTGGCCGTGCACTGCCACGTAACACGCCACAGCCCGTTGTCTGTGGAAAATTTCCTAGCTCACAAATTCCGGCTATTGGCAAAGCAGCAGCGGTTAACTTCAATATCTCCGCATCGTTCGTGAATAGTCGTCCCCAATGGTTGCGCACCGAGATGGTGAACATCATTGCGAGCAAAGCAAGAACCGAAGCGAGAAGAAATGACACGATAGTGGCATGTCTAGCCCGGCCAGGTCGGCCAGCACCGAGCTCATTTCCTACACGTGTTGACACGCCGAGACTCAATGACGACGGGAAGACATAAACCAAACTGGTGGTCTGTATCAAAATCCCCATGGACGAGACGGTCGCTTTGGGGTTACTCAGGAGGCCACATAGCATTATCATGAGCTCATACCACCACCATTCCAGACACACAGAGACGCAGGTGGGCACCGCGAGTTTGACCAGCGCCGACCATTCTCTGAAAGAGTCAATGCTAGGTGGGACCCACGTATCTCTGTACACTCCGGAGAAGAAAATAAAGAACACAAGCGCCAAGAGGAGATTGAAGTTGGTAAGCACCATTGCTAAAGCCACCCCAGCAATGCCCATCTTAAATTTAGCCACAAGCAAATAATTCAAAGGGACGTGGAGCAGCACGGAGAGGAGAGAGCAGTATGTCACCGGAAGCGTTACCCCTTGTGACCGCAAGTATATTCGTATCGGGTGCACAAAGGAGAGGATGGCGAGGTCGGGAAGGGAATAAAGAATGAATGTGTGCGCTGCGGCTGAAATGGACCTGTCCTGGCCAAGCCAGAGCAGTAAGTGCCACATGTTGAACCAGAGGAGAGAGATGGGTCCCGCGGCACAGAGCAACAGGAGGACTGTACGATGCAGGGCCAGGCCAAGAAGGCGACGGTGGTGGGCACCATAAGCCTGTCCACATATGGGCTCCATGCCGAGAGCTAGGCCGGAGAGAACAGAGTATCCGGTTATATTGGCAAAGCCGATCGCAAGGCAACCGCCGGCCAGCTCTAGCTCACCGAGCCGTCCGAGAAATAGCATAGAGACCATTGACCGGGAGTACATAACCAGGCCGGTTAAAGCGGTCGGTACCGATATATTTCCAATTGCCATCATTTCTTCCACCACCTGAATTGAGTTTTATAATTAGTAAGTGGAAGTGTGGACGTGTCGTCAAAATGACAATAGTTTAATTATTATGCAAATGGCAGAAAAATTTCAAGAGCAGATTGACTCTAAATTAAAAAAGAAGATATCAAGAGACCAAAAGCAATTAAACAATATTAGGAAATGGACTTGACATAGTGAGGTCAAAGGTGAGCACTGGGGAATTATCATTATCATAATCATATATTAATTCCAAAATAATATATCAAACTAAAAAGCGAAATGCTGTGTATGATGCTATCAAGGTTTCCTCTTCTTCCATGAAAATGCCCCAAGTGCTAATGCAACCATTGCTATATCTGCTGATATGAAGAATCGAACATGAACCAGCGTAGAGAAGATAGATGGCACAATTAAATGTTTGTATATATATCTCTGCACAATTAAATGTTTGTATATATATCTCTATCTATACCTCAGAGAGAGAAGGCCATCTCCTGAGGTCATGGAGAGGATCCAGAGATGGATCAGGCGGGTCAATGGGTTTTTCCGGGTCAACCAATTGGGGTTTCTTAAACGAGAAAGGGTATGGGGATGATGAAGGGGTGGTGTTGCACATAATTCTTGCCAGAAATGGTAGCTTTAATTTCTCGTTAATTGGTTCTCTCTCTCTCTCTCTCTTCCCTTGTTTTTGGGATCAAACCAAACGTGAGTATTGATTGGGTAAAAGGTTTTCTAGTTTCTGCTCGAGAATGGGGAGCGGACACTGGCTTATATAGGGAGGAGAGGAGAGCGAACATAAAGAAAACAAACGAAAGATTTTAAAATAATAATAATAATATGTACTTAAAGCAGAGGAACCGTGTGGGTCGTGCGGCTGCATCCCATGTGTCATGTGTGTGATGGTTAATATATTTTGCAAAACTAAGAGACATTTCTTCATCAAAGGAGTCAATCAATATTGTATTGTGCGGATGAGAACAAACGGGATTTGTATTTTCTTCTGTGTTATATCATATAACGTAACGTATTATTCATCATATAATATAACGTATTATTCGTCCGATCACATTAAAATTGGTTTTAAGTAAATTTTAAAAATAATTCTCTACAATTTACTCATTCGTACGTTATACAGGATAATATTATGTAGTAGAAAATCAGAATCCGAAGGAATATAGGGATATTTTGACATTCGATGATTTATAGTATTATTATACTCTGAAATTGGATTTTTCGGCGCGCATGTTTATACTTATTATTAGATGAGTAATGGGTTGTTTTGATGACATAATCTAGAGTGTGGAATTTTTTTTATTAACACAATTTAATTACATTGCGAATAGAATTTTTATTATTTTGGCCTTTTATGTTTCCAAACTTATTCGGATTCCTGTAAGGAGCACTCACCTTGGTATGATCAGAAGATGCTCAAATTTTTTTGAGAAAAAAAAAAAATCAAACTTTCGAGGACAGAATTTTAATATCATTGAACAGAAAATGGCATGATCAAGATATTATTGTGAGAAAAAGAAAAAGGATATAATTTTATACAAGGAAGCTTATTTTAGTATCATTGAACAGAAAATGACATGATCAAGATATTATTGTGAGAAAAAGAAAGAGGGATGTAATTTTATACAAGTAAGCTTATATATTGTCTATTTCATTGTTCTCTCATTTCATCCATCATTATTTATACATAAGTCGTACGTGGATGAATTTATAAATGGAGTCATTTTGTCAGCGCAAGAAGGACATGCATTGTTTCTACGGATGATATATATTTTTCTTTACAATTTAAAGTATGACTAAGGAATTTTAGATTTAATCATATCTTCATTTTTATGTTTTATTTTGAAATTAACTCGGAGAGAAACAATAAGGTCTTGTTTGTTTTTCAACCCACTTGGTGAGAAGTGTTGGAATTTTGTGTCAATTTGATTTTTTTTTTCTCATATGTGGCAAGCTATTTCTTGCTTCATGAGATTGAATAAAAAAATCTCATATGCATTCTCATTTGGGAAGTGTTTTTTCAGTTGGACCTAATTTTCTTTCCCATCATATATGGCTTGGCTCTCTCAATACTATTTTTTCTTTAATATAATCATGTTTAGTCTTAGTTTCTTTTAATTAAATCTCATTTATCTCTCAATTATGTTATTCAGTCTTTTTTCTTTATTCAACAACCGTAAAGAGTTTGATTTAGAATATATGCACAAAACAATACTTTCAACTGATATTAATTGCTATTCTTTTATTTCAATTTATCCCCCTTACATTTTTACATGATTTAACATATATTTTGATGCAGTTGACATATATTTAAAAATATAATAAAAAATATCCACAATAATTTTCATGATATAACCAAATATCTATATCTAAATATTATCATAATCAACTCACGAAAATAAATTTTCACGAATTAATTCGTGAGACTTCACACTCATTTAATCTCATTCTGCACAAATGCGATGTAATCAAACATGGCTTAAGAATTCATCAATCAAGAAAATTTCTCCCCTCCGTCTTATCAATTCGACCATTCCTCCTCCTCAATCTTTTCCAAATCTAGCAACACCATTTGATGTTTGGTGTAGGATCTCCAGTCAATAACCAAATCTTTTCATGTTCTGAAATAGAGAAAAATCAAACTGAAGAAGACGATTTACCTCCAACAACGATCCACATATAACGGGATTCGCCTACAACAACACTTCAACACATCATCATTTATGTTTGGACTTTGGACACTAATTTTCCACATGCCACCATACAAATTATTCTTATTTTTAATGATATCTTTATCCTTTGTAGGCATAGAGAGGACTATGGATTTGGAGTTGAAGTAAAAACAACGGATGAAGAGAATTGAGATGCTAGCCTTCTTAGAGTAAATTTGAATCTTATTAAATTATGTTTGAAATTTCCTTTTTTTTTTTTTATAAAGTTCAGTTATATATATATATATATATAGAGAGAGAGAGAGAGAGTTTGGCTAGAGTGTTTTTATAAGTATTTCGGTTCGAAATACTTATAGATCAAATTTCAAAATCTCGTATCTCAAACGTCGTTCCAAGTAGCTCAATAAATTCTTCATATCAAAATCTTATAGAATATCAAAAATTTTTATTTTTAGGATTTTTAAACTATTTTTAATGAATTGTTAAAGATGACCATAAAAATAATAGAAAATATTAATATTTAAATGACAAAAAATAATCATTTTTAAAAAATCATTAAAAATAGTTCAAAAATCCTAAAAATGATAATTTTTTGTATTCTACAAGATTTTGATATGAAGAATTTATTGAGCTATTTGAACTAACATTTTGGACACAAAATTTTGAAATTCAACCCATAAACGTTTTGAACTGAAATGCTTATGGAAACACCCTAGCTTTATTTTATATATATTGTTTGAGTTAAGAATGATGACATTACTCTATGAAACAAAAATAAAAATGTACTTCAATTGAAAACAAAAATAAGATAACAAAAAGAACTTTATGAATTATTTAAATTCTTGCAATTTTGTTACAATATTATCACGTCTTTGCCCTTGTGATAACTCCCTAAATACAATTCCTAGCACTCTTATATATATATAGTTACAATAATCTTTGAGATCATCTATATACTAATTAATACAATGTAATTGCTAGGAATTATTTAAGTTGTTTGCAAAAACGCCCTTTTCACCAGTAGCCAGTTCTTCATGTCAGTATCAGATAGATATGTTCTACATGTCAATGAGATGAACACAGAGGAAACAATGATTACAAAAGGATTAACCACACTTAATTAGTTCAAAACATTTTTTTTATGAAAGTAGGGAAAACCCACATGTTTCATTGAAATAAAAAGTATTACAAAAGCGGTACCAAATGACCGGTACCTATTGTTCACTTAACTAATTAGTTCAAACATAATTGAATAAAAGAATGTTTTTTGCATATTGATGTAACTTTGGGTTTGATCAAGACATCAAGGATTTTCAAAGCTTTAAGCGGGTAATTAATAGTCCAACTCATTCAGCAATTTTCCTTTGTTGTGCATTTTATGAGCCAAAGAGGCACAAATTTACCAGAATTATTCTACTAACTGATCCCTCAATTAAAAATACCCTTAAATTTTGAATCTTTAATTAGTATTTGTCTATTGATGCAACCGAATTGGAGTAACAAGATCCTGTCTCTGTTCACAGTTTCCAGGAATGAGAAGGAAAGAAGATTTATTTCCTCTGTTTTTTTTTCTGAGATAGGGGTGCGTGGGGTGCTCTGTTTTTTTTTTTTCTTTTTTCAATTCATGGAGCAATTCGATTGGAAATTAATTAACCCAAGTTAACATGATCTTAATCATGATTTTAATCAGATTTTATCGTGCGGTATATACAGAGGCTTTGGACAGAGATCCTGTCCAAAGGTCTCTGGACAAGATCCAAACCATTTCCTCTATATAAATCTTCGTATATAGTTCACAACAAAAAGTTTAGGTGTTGTTGGACCTTCTCATAATCGCTACTGCTACCTTTATTAATTCAACAGTACTAAAAAAAATGATTTGTTCTTCAATTTGGTCCCCCTTATTTTACGCAAATTTTTGTCCTGCCCCAAAATTGTAAATACATTAATGTGCGATATGGCAGGGGCTGCTTAGTTTTTTTTTTAATTTTATATATTTCTATCAAGCAATGAAATGTTGACATGCATGCATGCTTGTATAAAAATAATTTCTGAAAAGAAAGAAGTGCAGAGTTGGCAAAAAGATATCAACTAAATTTTAAATAAAAATAGATCAATTCTCTCAACTTCAATATTTATAAGAAAATTTCAAATCATATTTCGAATTTATAACCTTTTAAAAGAGGTGAAAAATCAAATAATATTTGCAAACAAAATCTGATTCTTAAAGATGTATTCCACAAAATCGATAAAGAGAGACTTCAATTATCCGTTGAATAATTTCCTATTTCCACCTTCCAAGATTTATCCTACATTTTGTTTTCTTTTTTTCTATCTTTATGTAGGTTCTTCCTCCCATATCAAGTGTTCTTTGATTCGATTGGTGCATGCAAGAAATTGATCAACGGTCTTATCATATACAATCTAACAGCTAGGCTTCTTGTTTTCATTTTGAAAGTCCTTGTAGGACCTTCCATTATATCATCATTCCTATCCATACTATCTAACAATACGCCTCTCTTTTTTTTTTTTTTTCTTTTTGATGGCTCTCTTTAAACACTGATACAAAATTAAAAATGAGCGGTTTGATTTAGTGACAAAAATAATATTATTTATGTAACAGGTTATAAGTTTAAAATTTGAACGAAATGTTTTTAATGGATATTTAAAATTTAATACTTTAGATTTTTATTTTTATCTCAAAAAAAAAAAATACAAGTGAGCAAACAAAAACATTTCTTACAACTACCGAACATATATATATGTATATCAATCTATATCCCAAATTAATGGTCTCAATTTGGGATATGTACTTGTAATGTTTTTCAATTAAATTCGCATCATTAACCTCGCATCAAACATAAGATTCTAAAAACAACAACAAAAAAAGTATACTTAAAATGGTACCAAAGGATCAGATTATCTCTAATCTTCCACAGACTTATTACATCTCACAATGTATATAACTTACAAGCATAACCACAACAATAATGTTCAAAACAAAACATACAACACAAAAGGAAACCCAACTATCAAAGGCGACGACATCAACTCATGTTCTTTAGCTTGTTTGGCATTTTAATGGATTGTTATTAACTCCAAAAGCGATGTTTGATCTCAAAGTTGATGATTGGATCCAAAAGAAGAAAAGATGAGTCTGTTAGCCGGCAGAGTGATCGCTCTCAGAAGGCTTTAGTTTAAGAGTTTTAACCGATCGCTTCAGAGATCACTTCCACTTGAGTCGGTGAAATTTTTTAAAATGCTCTCGACATCGATCGGCGATGGGGGAGATTCAAAAGAAGAAAAGTGAATGAATGGTTGGCAGAGAGATCAGAATTAATGCCTAACGATGTCGTTGTTAACTGAACTATGACATTTACGACTACTATGTCCTTCCGAATTGACGATGTTGATTGTTAGATTGGAAGCACTTTCACTGGAACAAATCTATTTGTCTTCAACTAAAAGTGAGATGGTTGAAAATGAAAATACTTAACAACAGAGGGTTTTTGAATCAGTTCTGAGTCTCTGAACAAACCAAACAATATATTTTTTTTATTATTCAATTTAATAGCGTTATTATATAACTTAATAACTTCATCATTGTTTTGACCAAGCCAAACAAAATATTTACAGATATGAAGGCAATAGAATCAGAACTAGCTAGCTAGACTCGATCCGAAAAAATAGAAATCCAGAACTAATTTGAAGTCAAAACTCTGCCTCATCCGACATTAGATAAACTTGATCTAATGTGCACCCGAATGACTTGAAACACGAAAAATAATATGAAATTTGACGACTCAAAATCCAGCACGAATTCAACTTGACCCAATTGGCAAAAAATCCAAGTTGGACAACTCAAACCTCAATCCTATTCAAATCATTACTCGACAATCTTTCAGAATCAAACTTATGTGATCGACCTATTCACTTACCACCTCTTCTGCAAATCAATTTCACACCATTATTTTCCGATTATATACATGGTCCCAAATAAAGGAATAATTAATCTTTCTTTTCCCTCAAAATAGCTCTGATATTGTCATGGAATTTATTCATTTTGAAGCAAATCAGGTTCCTGCCAACTACGAGCCCTGCAAGTTGTCCTTTGGTTTTTGTGGGACGATTCCATAATCATACTTTCTAATTTCTACAAATATATAGATACACTATATCTTAAATATTCTGTATATTATTTCTCTTTTCGTTTAGTAATGGAGAATGCTCACAAACTTTCTATCATATCTTACTCTAGATTCCGCTTTTAAATTCAATTAACCTCTCGCTTCTATGTTTGATGAAGAAAACTATAAACACCACGATGTTGTCTAAGTTCCATGGCGATTAATATTGCTATATAAATAAGATCATGGTACTGGGCTACATTTGATAAAATCCTTGCAATTGCTGGCATCAACATCAACAAAATTAGAAAGTTGGATGCTAAAATTTACCTTTAGTGATTACATAATAGACCGGGTAAATTAAAGGCCTATAAACGCTTGGAAGAGTTCTCAAAATTCAGACATTGAAGGCTTTCTCCGACATTGAAAATCAGTATGCAAAGCATACCAGTATAGTAAATTAACAGTACCAGAACAGAGCTGAGGCAAATTTTTCAGCTATTGTACAAATAATATTGATATTACAATTGAATCCATCAAACAGCAAAAACATTTCCAAATAAATTTGAATAGGATTCAGCCCCTGGTGTCTCCCATCCGACTCTAATGAGAGTAACAGATACGCGTTGTTGTACTGAGAAGACGGTTAATTGTTGTGAAATTAACGGTGTTCAAGAAAGGGATGAATAGGAACCTCAATTCAAATTTGATTTCTTTTTGGTTCTTACTGAATTCTAAACTAGAATTGAATTAAAAGCACCAACCTCAAGTCACAAAAATCACAATACCGCTGAAAAATGGGTCCCTCAGAAGTAGTCATAGTGAAGGAAAAGAGAGAGGAGCAGCATCCCTTATTGAGTCCTCCATTGTCAGACTCAGACATGACATTGAGATATCAGATAAGAGTATTTGTTTAGAAGAATCTGCCAACTGGGGCCCACACTACATGACTATGCCATCTCCAGTGCTGAAGTGCACACTACAGACACTTGATTAAGTGAGCGAGGGAGAATAAAAGAGCGAGGAAACGAAGAAGAGTTGCATAGAGACATATATATACAGAGTTTGTGTTATGATGCATCACGAAGCAAAAAGAATTTGTATTTCGGTTTCAAATTTCACGTACCGAAGATTCAAACATTATCTGAGATTGCCATTTTTTTATTCTTTTGAGTAAGATATTGTCAATTAGTTATGAGTGTTTATGCTTTGTTTATTTATTTCTTAAAAAGGTGTTAATTCTGTTTAGCAAATAACCAGAGAACTGAAATTGAGCGCATAACATTAATTTCTTTTTTTTTAAATAAAGACTCCCATTAGTATTAATATTTATTTTTTTTAAAATATTTTTTATGAGACTTAAATCTACGGAGAAACGAAATATATCATAATAATAACACAATCTGTGCAAGGCTTATGGTTACATAAATTTAGATTATAACTAGGGAAATAGGCTAGGAAATAGAATAATGACTAGTTGCGATGTACATAATTAATTCCCCCATCAAATCACACTCTTAATTTTATTTTTAGTTTGAGCTGTGAATTGTTTCTCAATTAACAAATAGGCTTGTAATTAATTGTTTCTCAATGAGTTGGGCAATCAATAATCATGTCCAATCAAAATAAGACGCATAATATAATCAAGTGACCACATACAATCATGTCTATTGGTGCAAATGGATTTCTTTTTTTTCCTATGTTGCTCCTCCATGACAAAGCATATGTCATTTCATTTCATTTTGGTTGCTTGTTGGAATTTAATAAGCAGAAAGAACTCGCAATTCTTTTATTCTCTATCTCCCAATGTTCCTGTAGTTTTCACATACAAAAAAAATATTCCAATATCATGGCTTGATAATGACATATAATTAATAGTTTGGAATATATTTTCTAATTTAGTGAGTTAATTACTTTTGATAGAAAGAGAATCAGATTTTAGTTTAGTGATGAGGATAATGATTTCTGTATTAAATGTCATTGATTTGAAATCCGATTTAAAATCTTTTATAAATATTTAAAGTTGGAAAATTTGATTCCTTAGTTTAGTGATGAGGATAATGATTTCCATATTAAATGTCATTGATTTGAAATCCGATTTAAAATCTTTTATAAATATTTAAAGTTGGAAAATTTGATTCCTTAGTTTAGTGATGAGGATAATGATTTCCATATTAAATGTCATTGATTTGAAATCCGATTTAAAATCTTTTATAAATATTTAAAGTTGGAAAATTTGATTCCCGTTTATATCAAAATTACTACTGGTTCAAAGTTTTCTCTATTGAATTTAAACACAGAAACTAAAGAATCAGAGTAAATTTCGTCTTAATATTTTGAAAGTATCACTTGTTATCATTTTAATTAAAAATAATGTTTACAATATAAATAATATGAAAGTAAATATAATATTCATGGCATCAAATATCAGTTCAATTAATACTAACATTATTATTTATATCATCATAAATTAATTAATATAATCTTTACATATATCTTATCATAAATATTATAAGATATTGATCATTATGATCGATATGATCTTCAATTAATGATATCTTTGAAATTTAAGGATCCAATGATAATTTTAAAACTTTAAGGACCATTTATTTTAATGAAAATTTTTAATCAAAGAATTTGTACAATTTGTGTGCAAAATTTGAGTGATATATATTTAAGGACCAACTGTGTTAAGGATACTTTATAACCATAAGGTATAATTTGTATGTAAAATTCGAGTGATATAATTTTGTTCTTGTGAGTAAGGATACTAGATTATTCGAACTATAAATCATTTCCTAAAGTAATGCACAACTGTTGACTACGACATGATTTTTCCTTTTTTAAAAAACAGAATAGAATCACGACATGATCAGGCAGGGAATTAGAGATAGAGCATTTCTTTTTTCCTATTCTCATCATATCTGTTGTAGTCCTTAATGTGCAAACGTTGCATTTATTCCAGTTCCAAGTTGCATTGCCCCCAAAAAGGAATCCTTCTGGTGTCAATCCTATTCCCCTCTCTATCCATCTGATATCTTTGTTGGGGTACACATATTTTATCTCAACTGTGCTCTAATGGTGAACAGTTCCAGATTGGAGGAAAAACCAATCCAATGAGCGCCTTTAGTTTTGTTTGCTATCTATCTGGTACACAGTAATAAAAAATGTTTATATTTATGAAATTAAAAGGAAGTATAGAACCATTTGAACTTCTTATAGATTATTTTGAGATAAAGATAATGACAAAGTCACATGAATTTAAATATTCATAAAAGACATTTTTTTATATGAATTTTTAACCTGTAACCTCTTAGATAGAAAACTTCTTGAAGATTTAAATGTATCAAAACATTTTATGTGGAGTTTCTAAGCTACCGGCCTTGTACACATTACCGTGAATTATAATCAATAATTATGAGTATGAAATGAAGTTGGGTATTGTATTGGTGCATATTTATATGCCCAAATACGAAAATAAACTTCTATCAACTTTGGATTGATAATTTAAACTGATCTATTATCACCTTAATTAACTTTTGAATTTGTGACAATTGACCACTTAACTTTTAATCTTATTTAATATTCTTGATTTTGAGTGTGAAATGGTCACAAAATCACTATTTATATTATTCTTAATTGAATTTCTTTATGAATTTTTCTATTATATATTTTTCAAAACTGATTTCAAATAGAATATACTTATTTCATATTATTGCGTACTTTATAAAACTAAAAGATAATTACTGGTTTGATGGTTTACGAAACAAAATATTATAAAGGTAATGTAAAAACACACAATATAAATGTGAAATAGCAAAAGCCAAGAATTAAAATTTGATTTTTTTTATATGCTATTCGATTGTTCATTACAGTATTAATTAAAAATAGATATTTTTTTTTACAAATTGTATAAATACTAATTTTTATATAACAACATTATAAACATTCAAAATTACTCAAGTCATTTTTCTTCAAAATTTAAGAATAATCGTTGAATTTAATATTTGGGAGGTCATTGTCTCGATCCAAGAAGTCTAAAAATAACTATTAAAATAAAAAATTTCTAAATTACTTGTAAAAAAACTAATAGTTTAGAGATATTCTACAATCAACCAATCAACGAGTAGAAGTAAAAAATTTCAGTTTGTTGTTGGATATATATTTCCCTATTTGTTAAATCATATATCAAAAATAAGAATAATTTAGGGTTCGTTTGGCAAATTAAGAAATAGCACTAGAATAGTGCTATTAGAATAATAAAAGTAGAATAGTGATAGAATAGTGATATTTGGAATAGTGAACAGAAAAGTGTTATTCTCAAATTATTCGAAAGAATAAAAATATCATTTGGTAAAAAAATATGATTTTTTTGCTATTCTGTGTGCCGAGAAAGAGTGTTATTCTGCTATTTGAACCATATGGCTAAATAGCAGAATAGTTTATTCATGCCGTTATTCCAATTCGTTTTTTTTTTACATTTGACAAGTTGTTTTAGACGGAATGATGTTTTATTCTGCTATTCTATTTTGTAATTAGTTTGCCAAATGGACCCTCAATGACCATATCATATAGAATTACATAGTTACAGTAAAATACAACACCATTATGTACTTAATTTTTTTTAATAATCATTAGGAAAAAAAAGTAAATTATAAAATTACGATCGATTCCTCCCCATGATAAATTCTGACTAAGACGATCACTGCACACTTTGTTCTTTGAAATAAATAGTCTCGTTGGCTTCCGTATATATTTCTTTTCAAATATTTTCTACAGAATTTAAATATATATTTTTTCATAGAGAATCAATATCTATCACTACACACTGTTAAGAGTAAAAGAATAATACGCTTTGTTGTTAGACTTAGAGGCCTGATTTTTTGTGTCACCTTAACAAAACAATCTTTGTGATATCTGATAAGGTGCAGAAAGAAACTTACAATTTTCCTTAAACAAAACAGGAAAACGATTGTGAGGGACTGTCTGGAACTCTGAACTCTGAACTGTGAACTGCACAGCATACATGCATGTGCAGTACCAATAAAAACAATGACTTGAAATAAATAATTGGGGGGTGCATGCAGGTGCATGGGGCCGAGGTGGTAAATGTAAATTATGTGTAGTTGATGGGAGGCAGTTGGTAGGTAGGAGACACAGGTCCGTCACGACACACATGATCATGTCTAATAATCTATCTTTACTTGTTTTGCACTCGATTGAACATATATATATCTTTCTGTCTGGATTTATTCACTGCTGCAACTATATATGTGTGTAACAGTGCTGCTCTGTGTGCTCGCTAACATATATATATGTATCTCTGGATTAATTCATACATAGATCAGGTGACTATTTGTTAATTATTTGTTCTTCTTTTTTAGTCTGACAGTGAATGTTTCAAGTGAAACTAACCAGTAGAGTTTAAACTAAATTGGAATTTTTATTTACATTTGAATTTGAAGAAAGAATGTTTACTTTAGTAAAGTTTCATCAAAGAGAGAGATCAGGCTATCATGTATCAGAAACTAATATATTTTCTAGTGATACACAAAGTATTATATTGTCTGTGTTAATTTTACTTAAGTCCATAATAAGTTGAAGGTTGCCATTAAAACTTATTAAGATAAGGAAATTAAACTATAGATTTGTTATTTTATTGTGATCACTTCGTAATTCTAAATACTAACTCTAACCAATTGGTATGTATATTCCTCTAATTTTAGTGCACAATGTTTACAAGTTATTTAATTAGTCACGTGCCATAAGTATCAAATCCGTTTAGCACGCATTAATCAAGAGTGAAAAATCTCCTATACAAAGAATAATATCATATTAAATTGACGTCACATGATATATAATAATGGTATGTAATATACAATCTTTTTAGAGAGATTCTGTTATGAATCAAAATTTTCAATAATTATTATATTTCGATAATTCACAACCGTTCATCTCAACTTGATCTTTTCATCAAACAGAATTAGCTATCTTGTTTATATATAAGACACAATTCTACACAAGCAAAGGCAACGGAGGAGCCAGCAGAACCGTTGCATGCATGCTGTGTGCCTCTTCACAACTTTAGTCAAGCAGTAGCTTTCTTCTCCTGGCTTCTGTACTGGCACAGATGACAGAGACCACCATCAGCTTTAATTGAATTAGGTTTCCTTTCTCATGTTTATATATTTTTTCTCTCTTTTTTTTTCATTTATTATGTCATATCGAGCTGATGCTATTGGCAGAGACTGTACTTATTTTTTTACATTTATGTATTAGATCATGCAGTATATATACATTTCTTTAGATTTCACTGACTTCTTTTCTTCAAACTAAATTAGTCACAGAGTTAAATTTCTCCATAATAAATTAGAGAATTGCCAATTTTGTTTCGCTACTGGTATAGCGGAGCTCATCTTTGCCATTTAATGATTAGTGATATTGTGACCAAAAGAGGTAATTATTGCCCCCCAATTATTTAGGCAGTTACCAACTCAATTAATGACCCCAACTGTGCAATTGTTAACTGCCTAAGTTAGTTGGTTTTTGTCATCTTTTTTATTTGGCTTGTAAATTCTCAAAAATTAAGATGTTATGATTTGTGATTGTTGTGTTCTTATGCTTTGATGTCATAATAAGTTTTGAAATGAAAAATAGAGATATAATTTTCTTTTCTCTGATGATCAAGGCATGAAGCCTAGCCAACAAAAAGTGTCAGGATTTGTTTTTCACATGTATTTTATCATCCAGCTGTCAATTGTGATCTTCTTGGGACTCGAGACTTGCATTTCATTCTGTCCCTCCTGAACGCTGACTGAGACATTCGCATGCTTTATTTATTGCTCCTTGGATAATATAACTTGTTCATATGTTGTCCGTACATATGTTCATTTTTGTATTTTTGTATTTTTGTATTTTTTTATTTTTTTATTTTTTTATTTTTTTATTTTTTTATTTTTTTATGGACAAGCGTTTGCTTACTATGATACTTTCATTTGTTGCTTTACTTGGGTCCATTCTTTTATTTATTAACTATTATTATGTATTGTTAACTGAAAATACATCATTTTTAACTAATAATGTAGACGCCGTTTTAGTTTATAAAAAGAATTTCATTACTCATAATAGTTTTTATATATATTCTTCTTTTCTAAGGATAATTATAGCATACATTTAACTTTTATAGTACATCCAACTCTCAATACATATATTTGAAAAATATTATTTAAATTAAAAAAATAAAATTACAAATGTGTTCCTACTTAATTAGATAGGTGTATTACATGTGAGTCAATTCAAAATTTATTTATCCATTCATCATAAAATCTTAAAAGTCCACTTTAAAAAATTTATATTATTTGATGGAACGTTGAATTTTTTTTAAATTGATCCAAATTTTTTTTTAAATTGATCCAAATTTAATATATATGATATCTAAATAATTGAAAAAAATATCAATAATTTAAATCTGTTTAATTCGATTAATGTTTTTTATATATATGTACCTTTTAGTTGGATGTAAATCAGAAATATCATTTTCCTAAATGTGTTGATAATGGGTAAATTTGGGATTAAAAAAATAATTCGGCGAGATATAAATTTCGTGATTTGGGGCATAATAAAAATATAAAAAAGTTGGTTGTGTTCAATAATTCAAATAATATATCAAAATGTTGATACTTGTATGGAATAACTAAAAACTTTGTAAATTCTACGGATAACATGAATAATATGGGACAAATAGCATGTTGTTTGTATAATTCATCAAATTTTTGAATGGAAAATGCTTGGGAGATATTATTATTGATACCATAATCAATATCGATTTTATTATTCATATAAAATGAGTTATTATTTATATTAACTACTTTATTATGTAATTTATTTTGGACAGTATTTTTATTATTCAACTCAAATACTGCTAATATGAATAATAACTCACTTAAGTTGAATAACAAAAGTACTGTACAAATAAGTTGTATAATAAAATCGGTATTGATTATAATATCTATATTTCAGCTCTCTTTTTGAATTATTCAATAAGTTGTCAAAAAAGATGAATCCTGCCACTATAGGAATTCACATTCATTGTCATAGTTGACAATGATAGTTTGCTGTCATTATCTCTATAGTAGATGAAACCCAACAAAATAAAAATAAAAATAAAAACACCCTATGCAATCTAAATCTGAACCGTTTAAAATCAATAACACATTGCTATTGCACTTTATTGTCATTGAGCAACTATGTCAGCTTATAGAACCCGTTACTATAGCTCTCTCTAAAGGTGACTTAATTACCACACAGCATTGCATATCTAAAAATTACAGAGAATCAAAAAATTGTCATTAAAGGGTTGAGTGGTTGCTCTATAACCTGACCACCACCAGGCACCAAGGAACCAATTATCCTGTCACTTGTAAGGATAACACACCTATTATATCTATTCTATGTCCCCTGCTTGTGTGGTCATTTTTGTTGCTACGCAGCAACCATTTTCTTCATTAGTTTTGTCCACGGGCAAATTAACAAAAAATTAAAAGAAAACAGGAAAAAGTTTTCTTCATTTTAGCACAAATAGCATGGAGTTCAAATGTGAATATTTTAATGCTATACAGTATAAAAATGTATTTTCTTTTTTACTTCTAGAACAAGACGACACAAAGTACCATTTGTTCTTATTCATAACAAAAGCATGTTGGATAAAGTTTTCACAAATGTTGGATAAAGTTGATTAAAGTACGTACGTGGGTGATCAAAAATTCAAAATTCAATATATGCTATTGGAGATGATTTGAAAACTTTGAATGTCATTTCATGTTAAAAAAATTACTTTATTCAATATCAAATAAATTATGGTGACAAAACTAAACCCTAGAAGAATCACTCATGTGAAGGCTCAACCTCAGCAAATTCAATTGGTACCGAGAACAGTTTACTAACCGCTTCAATTTAAGATCGGATTAGAAAGATTTTAATTTCATTAATTTGATCACTGTTATAAATCTAAGTCCATTATAGCAATCTATATGTACATAGTAATTATGTTATGGCACAAACGGTAAAAAAATATATATATAAATTATACTTAAAGCCGGAGTACTACCATTTAATTTATGGATTAAAAACATTGAGAGCATTTACATCATATATAAGATCACAATTAATAATGTATAAAAAAAAGGACAACATTAACATAATATGAGCGTTAAAAGTCTTCAAATC
Organism: x Bolboschoenoplectus mariqueter; assembly: GCA_037678475.1. Lineage (NCBI taxonomy): Eukaryota > Viridiplantae > Streptophyta > Magnoliopsida > Poales > Cyperaceae > x Bolboschoenoplectus > x Bolboschoenoplectus mariqueter. Next base: position 3,535,592 of record CM075251.1, read on the forward strand.
ATTTATAGACACATACTCTAATCTCACATATAAAACAATATCTTAATCAACCGTATAAAACATGATTTTCTTTGTTTGTATCATCTTATTTCATAACTATATATCAAGTTAATTAGGTAATGTATATATTATATGAGAGGGGATCCATTGACAACCTTAACAATTAATTTTTATATAATTTTTAAAGATTCTTGAAAATAGAAAAAAAGTCGACAAATATATTTTTTAACTTATAAATTGATTGTGTTTTAAATTTCGTATAATTTAAAAGTCATTTGATATTTCATCAAACATCATTGTAAATATCTTATAATTTTGAAGGTCTTTGATAGAGTATCAAATAATACTTAAATTATATGAAACTTGAAATACAATCGATCTATAAGTAAAGAATATATTATAAATTTTTTTATTTTTAAGATTTATTTTAATTATTTAAAAATTTATTGTCAAAAATATTAAAATAATAATGGTCAAGGATCACTCGCATGTTATAAATATGATGCACGGAAATGCTGTACTGTTGTGACAGCATAAGAACAGTACAGAAACCACCCACCAATCTAGCTAGGCACAAGAAAACACAATGCAACACAACATAACACCACCACCTCTTGTGCCCCTCCCTCCCCTCATGCATCTCTATTATATGTAACTGGTTAAACAATCAATTGGGCCACCAGCTAAAGGAGCTCTTTTCCTTTCTGCCACCAAACTTCAAATGGTAATCAGTCCCTATAGAAGAAACCTATCCATTAATTACTCCATTTGAGTTAAACTCTCTCCCTTCTTCCATGCGTCAAGGCTATTTTGTCTGAATTTATTCGATCTTATTTACAATGTCTCCTCACCTAGCTATGCATGGTCCAGTGTGTGCCAGTGTCCTAACCAACCATATATGGCCCAAAAGGAAAGCTTTCTAAATATCTTACTTTATAATTTGAAGCACCAATTAGATAGATAGATGGATGGATGGATAGATTTGACAGAAAAAAGGAGAAAATGATTAGAAAAGATGTATGATTTCAATCGCCTTTTGAAATTAGTGAGGGTTCAAAAGAGAAAAAAATAAAATAAAAAAAGAACTGACATGTTCAGGTCCAGGCATCTTTAATCCAATTGAACTTGAATTGGTTGCTAGATCTGCATCTATTTGTTGGCCCAAAATAGGTAGGGAGTGACCTAGTTTCAGTCACAACCCCACAAACAAATCCTTGTTTTGGAATGATTCTTCATGTTTCAAAACAACAACAAATAAGTTCCTCTCATGCTCAAAAAAATTATAAAAAAAAAAAAGAAGAAGAAGCTTTTGGTCTTCCAACCTAATTATATGGGCTGTGAAAAAAGTACCAATTATTGATTCAATCAAGATTTTTGGTAAATTCATCTTCCCTGTGCCAAAAAAAAATAATAATAAAATCTGGTACTATCACAGGTTACAATATCAGTATATATAGTACACAACGAAAGACATCGGCATCCTTTAAGGTACTTGAGTACCATTGAACGGTTTAATTTGGTCTCTTGATCGGCATTGACACACACACACACACCAATCAAAGTACAGATTGATGGCTCAGAAATATACAACAGTGGTTGGTGCACCTAAGAGGATATGAACTCCAAAAGGAAACCAAAGGAAGCAAAAGGGGGAATATGACTAATATGATTTGTATAGGTTTAGTATGAATTTTGGGGCCACAACCAGCTGTGAGAGATTGTTGGTATCCTAAAATATGGCTCACTGTGACCAGAACAGCATAAAACCTAATCATTTCGACTTATAGCTGTCTCTCTGCTTTAGTTTAAAAGCCTCAGACTGACCGACACTTCTACAATTTTCCCTCCATCTTGCTTTCCTTTTCCTTTTAGTCTCTTCAATCAATCAATGTTGAATTATTTGTAAGTTCAAAGATGGATCCAAGAACTAATGTGACATATCGTTTATCCGTTCGAAATGGAGAGAATAAGGTTATATAATCTTGATGAGATACATGAATGTGCTAGAAAATTGTTGCCTGGGAAACATTATTGCTCTCGAAATAGTTAAACAGTATACTTGTTGCGGAATGGTAATTGTAATCATACTAAAGTAAATTAACAAAATTGTTATGAATATTTTATTTAATGACTTTTATTCCCAAAAAGATTGAGTTAATCAACACTGAGTAAAATTTCTTTTTATCAACCCCCCCCCTCCCCTGATATACTGTGTAGCTTTAGAGTGTGGACCATGGAGAATCCAAAGCACTGGTATCAGGGTAATAAATGTTGGAACATTACCCGTGATCCTCTAGTGAACTCTAAATTAACATAAAATTATCTTGATCCATGCTGTCGGTCTTCTGGAGAGACACAACTCCGTTGATCACCGGATTTCTTAAGCCTTCGCGGTGATCCTTCTCTTCTCCGATGGAGAGACGAAGAGAATCGGCCCGGCGATTTTCTTCTCTTTTCAGAAAACCTGAATTTGTTTGGAAAGAGGAAATCTGTTGGTTGCCTTATGACGGTAATAGAAAAATGACGGTTCTTGATCCATTTATAATGGATGTCAATAACCGAAAGGTTGGCAAACCACTGGTTATGCCTTAGCGGATCCATACCAGATCCAATTTCTCTCTTAACGGGTTTACTTTCAAAATCAGAAAACTGCCTATTAGTTGTATTCTCCAGGGACCAATAACATAATTGTATTATTACTAAACTTTATATAATTTAGACCATCACTAAATCATAAAGTTATTAATACGTATTCTACACATTAAAGGCCACACTTCTCATGACACATATTGAAACCCGATAAATAATACTTAATTTGATCACTTCATAACGGGTCTAATTAGATATTTGACAGTCTATTATTCAATATATATTTATATTACATATAAACCCATATAATTTTGTAATTAATAGAAATTAATTCCAACAATAAAAGCAATCTTATTTGTCAGAACCACAATTGAATTAATTTTGTATGATACTATTTGAATAGCAACACGTTCTATGATAGCACGTTTTTCTCTTCTCTTGTTGACAGCTTGATCATCAAAGATGGAAAATAAATCAATATATACATCATACATTAACTATCCTTTTCTCAAAATAAAAGGAAATAAAGGTTATTCATTCACTACAAAAGCTAATTTTTAAGGACAATTCATCAGGCTTCTCCCTAAGCAGCATGTCAGTATAGACTTTTTATCTTATTTATGTGCTATAATTGGGAAATTTTAAGTTAAAAGGAAACTTTCGGCACTTTTCTTCAAGGGCAGGCACAATGATTAATTGGTACAGGAAGATTGTACCAGTGCATCAACTTGAGTTTGCTTTTGCCTTTTTACCAAGATAGCTATAACACTTTATCAGTTAACTTGTATAAAGGAAATTTTTATTAAGAGCAGTTCATATATGTTGAGTCCTGATCCAACCGACAAATTGAAACTCGGTTGGTTCATTGAACACCTTATGCGCACGATATACAATTCACCAAAATAGTGAAATACAAATACAAATGATGGAAGGTTGCATGGACAGAAACCAAATTCGAAACAACACTGAGATATATATCATCAAAAAGGTTGATCCATACCAGGCTATATATACGTATATCTGGAGCCGCACTTCCATCATCTAATCATCGTGCTACCGTGCCTCTTCGTCTCCCTCATCCTCCTCTCTCTTTTATTTCCTAGATGTAAATTGATCACAAAAAAGAGCTATATGTCTTTGAGCACACATCTAAAGGCTTCATTTCAGAGATAAATTTGAGGCTTAACTTAGTAATAAAAAGCACAAAGAACAAAATAATAATTAAATGTTTCAACAATAAGTGACATAATAACATCCAAACAAAAGATTCTAAAAGTAAACCAATGAAGCGAACAAAGGAAGAATTATTATTTTTTTTTTGGAGATAAATATGAAAGGCAAAATCACTCAACTTTAAATATACATACCCCTCGTTTAGATTTCGAACTTGTCACTAGATTAAAAACTGATTCTCAAAAATTATAAATATAAAATTACGTGCTCAACTTATGGCAAAATATAGCAAGCTAGCATTTAAAAACTACCCAGTAAGGCAGAGTCTATCTTAACCTCAGATAAAAATGTGGTTTAGTTTTCAACGAAAAAAAAGAAACATATCAGTTGCTTTTCTAACATATAAATAAATTCAAGGAGTCCATTTTATGAACATTGCATACTTTCTTTTCTCTAAATTTGTGTCTTGAATTGTTTTTTCATTATTGTCCAGTTTTTGAATTTGAAATTTATCGATGCTCCGATGTTTATTGGTCACAGTGATACGTTCTTGAAGGAATAATTTTTCACATAATGTTGGAACTGGTAATAATGGATACATTCAGATAATTTTACCAGTGGCATGCATGAGTTTACCAGTAGCAGGTTTGTTTAACAGCTTTCCAGTTAGTTTTCCAGGTTTGCCCAAATTGTGATGATTATTGAGATGAAAATTGCATTATATTATTTTATTTACTAAGTGATTTGTGATAATCCTTATGGTCAATTTTGTTTACCAAAAAAAATGATACTGAATCTTCTGCCTCAAATTCAGTATTCTGTTATCAAATGTCAAATAGTCATAAGTGCCAAATTTCAGTTTAGATCACCAATTATCAGAATTAGCTAATTAACTACACATTGCATGTAATTGATAATTCAATGTATTTATTAAAGCAGCGAACCCATAAAAAAATCATATAGAATTAATGCATAAAGGCACACCATTTGTAAAGAATATATCTCAATCCCCTTGCACAATTCTTTTATCACTAGTGCTGTACAACTATACAAGAATTATATTCTATGTTAACCAAAGTCAAAATACTTAGGCATAAACGTAGGCAATTAAGGCAACATGTACCTGTTGTAACAAGTTCTATTTTATTTTATTTTATTAGATGCTTGGTTCTTTCTTTAGGTTGTATGAGAATGAGAAGACAAGCTTCATGCTAAACCAAAAAAAAGTGGTCATGTCTCACTAAATGTGCCATTGCATGCATGCAACCTATAAAGTGAAATAGAAAGGCTAGAACATAATTCCTTTTTTATTTTTTTTGGGCTTATCAGGAAGGAAGCGAGAATATATTCCAAATAGAAGTTGAGAGGATATGTTCTTCTTTATCTCATAATAAAGTTATGGGCATTTTCATAAAAGAATTTCTGGATACATGCATGGCATTCTAGAACCACTTGAATAATTTTGTCTTTAATTCTAGTCGGTTGAACATTTTTGTTATTTCATTCTACCTTTTTTCTTTAGAAAAAATTATTAGGATCACTCTTTTTCTCTTTAGTACTAAATTTGTCAATGACTTGCGCACTCAGGTGTTAGAAATCTTGAAATTGCATCTTTTTGTCTATATATTATAAATGTTTGCCATTTGTGCTCTAGATCAAGCATAATTTGTTAGGGTTGAAAAAATTGGATATTATCGTCCATATTCAGAATAAGATGTAAGTAAAGTTTAACTGAACATGGATATTAATATGATTTTGAATTTTTGAAGCGGGTATGACACAGATATGAATCCATATTTTCTAAAAATATGGATATCCAATTAATAAGATATATATATATATAGAGAGAGAGAGAGCAAAACTAGAGTGCTTCCATAAATACTTCGATCCGAAATATTTATGGGTCAAATTTCAAAATCCCGTATCCAAAATATCGATCCAAGTAGTTCAATAAATTCTTCATATTAAAATTTTGTAGAATACCAAAATTTACCATTTTTAGGATTTTTGAACTATTTTTAATGAATTTTGAAATATGACCATAAAAATAATAGAAAATTATTAATATTTGAATGACAAAAATGATATCTTTAAAAAATCATTAAAATAGTTCAAAAACTCTAAAAATGGTAAATTTTGGTATTCTATAAGATTTTGATATGAAGAATTTATTGAGCTACTTGGATTGACGTTTCGGACACGGGATTTTGAAATTTGACCCGTAAGCGTTTCGAGCCGAAATACTTATGGGGCTTCCGGTGGTTGCACCTAGACTGAAAACAAAACCATTAGAACATATTTATAATAGAGAAGAGATCCAATGTTAATAGTTATCGGTATTAAATGATGTCAACTTTATTATTTATACTTAAGTCTATAAATTTAAATCATTAGATATTTTCTATAATCAAAATAACATGTATGTAAAAAATCATAAGATTTTGACTTCATTTCGATAGCCACCAAGAGAGGGAGCTAAATTATCAAAATTTGAACCGTTGATTTTATTAGCTCTTGATGCATACTCAAATAAAGTTAAAATAATATAATGTACAAAATTATAAAATTCCAAAATTATGATGGCTACCTAGATGCAACTTGTACTGTGGTTAATGATTTATTTTATTTCCGATATCAATGATAAATATTCTTATAAATAGTAAAATATATTTTTTTAAAACGAGTTCTATAATTATCTATTTTATTTAGTGGAAGAATTAGATGTGTTTAATTCAGCATTTGATATAGTCTGTTATACCTAGGGTTTTTGCTGAAAGAAAGCTTTTAAATTTGACACAAGAATCTTCTATTTTACACAGATCGTTAATATAGGCTCAAAAGGCCCAATTTGAGCAACACTGGACAATGTCCAAAACCAATTCCCCAATTTTGGGCTATGCTTTTTGGATCTCAATTTGTTTTTCAAACCTACTGTACATTAATAAAAAATTCAAAATCAAAACAGAGATAAATTAGCTGGGCTACAAATGACAAAAACATCAATTAGGCCTTGATTGGGTAAAGGCTTAGACGTAGTTCGAAAATTTTGTAAAAATTGAATATTTTATATATTACTATCACTTTCGCTAATTCATTGATTTGTTACTACAGAAATTACAAAAAGGATATTGTTAATGTTAATAGTTACCAAATTGTATGTTTCACATTTCTTTATACAATGTCTTGTGGAAGATGGAATTGCATGTTTAGCACAGTGATAAGTTCAAATTTCATAAAAAATATTTAAAAAAATAAATATTAAAAATAATGAGAGTCCTTATTTTAAAAAAAAATGTGTTATGGAAGATATAATGGTTATATATGATCTCCTATGGTTACAATGTCTTCGTCAAAGATGTAACGGTTACATATGGTCTCCTACGGATAAATCTTTTGAAATTGATCCAATGCCTAAAAACATTTATTTACAAATAGAACAAATGCACCAAAAAATTTTACATGTATGCAACTTTCATGAAAATATATAAGTTGGTGACATTTTGTGATATTAGAATCCCCTCTATACTTATATATCTAGTATTTCATGTTCAATTGTTTCACTAAAAGAATGAGATACCAACAAATAAGAGCAAAATATAATCAACAAGATCTATATATTGATTCATAAAACAGTTTTAAGCTAAAATACAACACATTTTATATATAGAGAAGGTCTAAAATGCAATATATTTTATACATGAATCTATACAATGATTTTAAATCTCAAATTTTAAGTTAAAAATGATTGCTCTGAAAAGTTCATTGTAATTTCTTTATCAAAATCTTATAGAAAATTAAATTTTACATTTTTTTAGAATTTTTGTATTTTTTTTGGTAGGGAGAAAACTAATTCATTTGAGAATTTTGAATCATCCAATAGCAATGATTTTTTCTTCATTCAAATAAATAGCAAAAAAATTCTAAAAAACATAAAATTTGATATTATACAAGGTTTTGATATAGAAATTATATTAAACGGCTCGGATCGGTCAATTTTAACTCCAAATTTGAGATTTGAAGCTATTACACGAATTCATCTATATAACACATTGTATTTTAACCTTCATCTACGTATATATATATATATATATCGTTACTATCAGCCTATATAAATTTGGAATTTATATCCTATGAAGTGAACAGCTATTTTAGAGGATGTAGTGAGCAAAAATAAGAAACAATTACTGTATCAAGTATTATAGTTGTCAGCATCAATATTCATGCGAGATGCTTCATAGGCACATTTTTTGTTCACTATACAATAAAGTATTGTAGAGAATATGAATTCATAAATTTGATAGTCCGTAGCAAAAGCATATATGCCTCTAAAAATTTCTCTTTACTCAAGACAAATAGAACTTTGAGCTGCATCTTAATCTGCGCTGGAAAGTTAACAATATAAATTTTATCTGTTTAAAAAAAAATTGGATCTGTCAAAAAAATTAAAAGAATAATAAATTGGTTGAAGAAGAATATATAGTACTCATCTTGCCAACAGAGAAATAACAAATAATAAGCAAATGGATAGATAGAGACAATTGTTTAAGCAACTTTTATAAATTAATTTAAGGCAAGTTGACCTGAAAAAGAATCCAACAAAAATTGGTTGTTTGGTGAAAGTTGTCCAAATTGGCCATGTGAATTCCTTAATTAATACACGAGTCAGTGCGTAGGTTAGATCTTGGGTAATTAATACACGAGTCACAAGTTGGTCCACTTGGCAAATTGTTGTCATTAATTTTCTCAAATTAAGTCGTCATGTTAGCAATGTTGTCAACTTACAGTTCTGTTCCATTTTAGTTGGGTAAAGCGCATATTATATATATGAGATCAAATTTAAGTTGAATGTGATAAAATGAGATGATCATGAGACCCTGATACTGTGGTAAATCTGAAACTTGTCACTGTGACTCACTCAAGGTGTGGCTGACACGTAGACACACTTGCACCACTTTATGCACTTCCTCTATTCCTAATTGCACACGTGTGATACGACAGAAATCAACATTATCAACTCTACAAATCTAATCTGGTACTCCGCTAACTATTTTCATTTTTTTTCCAGGAAAAGTGAAACACGCTACACAGATGGATTGATTCAACGCTTCCATTAAATGATATTGAGGTGTTGCCTATGTCATTTATTAACCCCTCATGCTATGCATCATATTTAAGTATTATCTCATATTAGGGGTATAAGTATAATCCGTTTAATCCGATCAATTCGACTAATCCGACCGACCCGACTCAAAAAAGTATGGATTTTGAATTTAATTGGTTAGGTACGAATTAAATTTTGAATAACCCGACAACTAAAATTTGATTACGGATTTTATAAAAAATATTGAGTAAAACCCGAACCGTTCTTTCAAAAATATACTTTTAATATAACTATAGTTGCAATATCATTATAAAAATAATATGATATCTTGTAAAAAATGTAATTTTTTAATTGAATTTTTTCTATGTTATTGTTAATTAGAATATGTTACTTTTTGTTTGTATTTTTTCGATTAAAACTTACTTTTACTTACAATTTTTTATAATATTTTTTTAAAATGAAACCCGCCTAATTCGCAAAATCCGACCGCCTAACATATAACATATAATTTGAATTAAATGGTTTTTATTATTAAGTGATTGGTTATGAATTCAAAATATCATAACCCGACTATAGTAAATCGGATTGACGACGTATATGAAATCCAACCAACCCGACCCATTTACACCCCCTATCTTATATCAAAATCAGTTTTTAGTCTAATGACAAAGACAATATTTTTCATATGGAAAATTACATATTTGAAATCCAAATACAAAATCTTTTATGAATATTTAAATTTGAGTGGTTTGATCCTCATCATTATCCCAAAAACATATATTATTTAATACTTAGGTTAGGTTTGTCTTTTGAAAATTTTAAAAATGGAAAATCAGATACATACCCCTTAAAAATTGCCTAATTGGATATTTACCCCTCTAAACTTAAAATTTGCATATTTACCCATAAAAACATTAAAACCTTGGATATTTACTCGTATAAACATCAAAATCTTAAATATCCACCCATCACAGGTCATATCTTCATAAAATTAAATTTTAAAATTATTTAAAATTATAATATGATAAAAATATCCTTCAATTGTCTACGAAGGATTGAATATATACTTTTTACAATATTAAAAAAAATTAATTCTAATTTTAAGTCATTAGCGTCAATTTCATCGTTGTCCTTGGCTCCATTGAGCATGTTTGTAAAATGTCTAATTCATTTTTTTATTACTGAACGATAAATGTTCACTTATACAGGATATTGAGACAAAATGGCGGGAAAATATAAATCTTATATAATAATTTTAATCAATTTTAATATTTCATTTATTTAGGATTTCATTGATTTTGGCAAACATCCTATATGATAATATTTTTATGGGTAAATATTCAAATCTTAAGTTTAGAGGAATAATAGGAATAAATATCCAATTAGACAATTTTTTAGGAGTATATATCCAATTTTCCCTTTTAGAAAAAAATTAAGAGTAACAACACTCTAATATAAAGTTAATCGGAGAAAATTAAGAGTTGTTCAAAGCAACCTCTTCCCTCCAACATTGTGACTGACGCACACAAACAACCCAAAAACGAAAACAAAACACAGAAACAAAAACCCCTCCATCTATAATAAGCCTCTTTCTGCGATTATCAGTTTACACCTATCTCTACAGCTGGTATTTCATTAATTTGCACATGAATTTGAACACGGCTAAATATGATTAATTATTTGAACTGTATAACCCAAGTACTGGCCCAACTGCCAATAATTTAGGTGTTGCATTAATTTTATCGTACCTAAACATTAATTATATTATAAAGAGAGGCTTTCCAGAATCCAGATAGGATAACCAATTGGTCTAAGTCAGCATTTCATTATTTATTCATTCAAACTAAATTACATGCAAGTGGAAACAAGGAGGGTTATTGGATGCAATTATGAAGACCACCACCCGCTAAGTCGCTAACCCGAATTCATAACTATGTCTATAGAAGATCGTCTGAATAGTGATTAGGGATCCTCGGCTGCATAGCACCGTGCTACATGCAAATCAGTGTGAGTCATGTCGAGATTCGTGCATCCTTTCTTAAGATCCGTACACGGCGGAGAATCCGTGCCATCTAGAATGAAGTGATCATTCCTTAATTTTTTGTAAAAGCCAAACATTCCTCTATTGGGTCCAAATCTAACACTAACAGGTATAAAACCTCAACGGTTTGGAATCTTTTGATGTTTAGACCCCATTTTGCTAAATATTAAATAAATGGAAAATATTTGAAAGATATCATCATTAATATCGTAATCGATGCTGACTTTATTATTCGTATAAAATGAGTTGTTATTTATATTGACGATTTTATTATGTAACTTATTTTTTACAATATTATTATTATTCAACTCAAATACTATTAATATGATTAATAACTCATTTAAGTTGAATAACAAAAGTATTGTATACATAATAATTTATGTAATTTAAATAATAAAATTGATATCAATTATAATATATATATATATATATATATATATATATATATATATATATCAGCCCCTAAATAAATAGTGAAGGCAATTACATATGTTGCCGTACATACTATATCAAAAGAGGCTTAGAAGAGTACACACGTACTGCGCACCATTCCCATTTGAAAGCAACTCATCTATTTCTTTTTTTGTGAAAAATCAACGTAGAGACCTATATACTTCCTGAGAAAAGAATAATTAGGAGAGACACCTCTAATTAATTATCTCTCCGTCTCTCGTCTGAAGATGGAGCTACCATCGAGCGAGTGGCTTTCCCATCTGGTATGACACCTGAATTACTCATTATCTTTAATCAATTTCATTTCCTACTCATTATTTTGTTCTTACTTTTGCAGTGTTAACACCTATCTTTTTTTCTACAGGAAACGGAGAGCATAATTTCCGATGTGGACCCGCAGGCCGTAGACGAACTCGCTAAGTCGCTATCAAAAGATCTTGAAAATAACAATGCCCAATTATTCAACCATCAAGATTGTAATCCTTCTGTTTCCGGCACGTTCGCTTTCGGAAGGACAAGTTCCTTGAACTTCTCTCACAGTGATCCAGCACCTTCGCAAAAAGTGATTACATGGGGAGACAAGGAAGACGAATCAAGCATAGACTTGAAGGTGTTAGAGAGGAGCAATGTGAAAGCTAGCAGCAGTAGGATGCCGCATTATGCGCAAGAGCATGTTCTAGCGGAGAGGAAGCGAAGAGAGAAACTGTCACGACAATTTCTTGCGTTATCGACGCTAGTACCTGAGCTTAAAAAGGTATGGAACTTTATTGAAATCACTAGATACAAGAATTTAAAAGGTTTCAGAAAAGAAATAATAAATGGTTTGTTATTTGTATCTATAGTCAATTTCATTGGCATTTTCATCAAGAAAACAAATTATAAGAGAACGTAAAATCAAGAAAAAAAACAAATAATTAGTTATAGGATCTGTGGTTATAAGTATTTTAATTGTGAATTTGTATTATCTTAGAATGTAAAATAAAGAAAAAATCTAAAGGAGATTTCCGTACCGTTTTTGGAAGTGAGAGATACCTTTCAATTTAATATATAGCAGCCATTATTTTAGTTGGGGCTTATAGTAAATAGGTTTGACAGAAAGAGCTTAACCTCCATCCATTTGATAAGTGGAGTAAAAATGATTTAAATGCTTTAAGACGTTTTAATATATTAAACGGAAGTGATTTAAGGTGAAATGAGTTAAAGTATCCATAAAAGTTGAGTAAAATTAAATCACTAAATTTCATAGTTTTTTATATTTTTTTTACTCTAATAATTTCATCTGGTTAATTCACTATCATCAAACATCAATATTTTAAAATGATTTAACACTTATTCCGTTTTAATTTTATTTTACTGGCCAAACGGGGGTAAGTATATTTGAAAAGGAGAAATTAAAATGGAAAATAGCTACATATTTTCCATCAAAGATTTATCTAAAATTCACCAAAAATACCCCTATACCTACCTCAATTAATTACATACCGAAATTTACCCTGCTGATGATACAGATACCTTCTGATATTATGGAAATATTCAGTTTTTCTTACTGTTTAATTATGTGAATAATCTTATGTTATCCTTTTGACCATTGCCAGACAGACAAGGTTTCATTGCTTGAAGGTGCAATTGACTACCTAAAAACCCTAGAGCAAAAGGTCGAAAACCTGGAAGAAGAAGCCAAAAGGAGAGGGCAAAAGAACCCATCATCTCTGGTTCTTCTCACGCACGACAATGACCGGAATAACCCTGAGGTATCAGAGACCAATTCGGAGACTCTACCAAAGGTAGAGGCCAGCCTTCAAGGAAACACAATTCTAATAAGAATCCAGTGTGAGAAGAGAAAAGGAGCTCTGGTTATGGTGCTTTCTGAGATAGACAAGCTTTGTTTATCGGTGATCAATACAAGTGTTGTGCAATTCGGTAGTTCTCTCAATATGACCATCACGACGGAGGCAAGTTCTCTAATCAACACTGTGTACATTATGTACCATCATAAAAAAAATAACATTGTTAATTAGTGCATTATGTATATATCGTTGCACTTATCATAGAAATAATTTATATACATTATGTTCAGCGAAATAATATTGCTTCCTTTAATGTAGAAAGAGGAGGGATTCTCATTGGCATTGGCTGATGTTATAAGAAATCTAAACTCCGCAATCAGACAGTTCAACGGATAGCACTCGCTTGTAGGTAGGAAGCAAATGGATTCAGATTGAATGACATTAACAAAAGGCATTTGGATGAATGCATTGATTCATTTGGTTTCATTCAAAACGAATCGCCTCGCAGCTCTCAGCCTCTTGCCAACAAACCGAATTGAGACATAACCAGCTCCGCACCCAAGATATGAAGTCCACAACCAGTCCCCCTCTGTTCTTATATTTACTGTTTAAGATTGCTGTAAAAATGAAAATGAAAATGATTTGATCAGAAATTGAGAACTAGTTCTTCACTGAATTTAGTTTCTTAATTTCTTTCACTATTTCTTTTAAACTTAGTTAGATATTATGCTTGAGGCCCATTTTGGCCGATATAAATCCGCTAATCTAAACCGCTATTTTTTGAGAATATTGTAAAATCTTTCTATGATCAGATCAGTGGATATATATTGTCAAATCCTTCTATGATGATGATACACAGCATGAGCAACATATATACTTATTGAGAACGATAAAGAGCCAAGAGATAATGAACCTTATCCAAGTACGCCCTTTACAGTTTACATTAAAAAAAATATGGGCCTCAGAAATTAAATGGGTCCAAGATTCGGACGGATTTAATACAGTTTTGGCACCCCTTCACTTTAACATGCAGTGCTTACAGAGGCAACATTAATTGTAACTAATTAGGATTAGTTACAAGGAGACAGAGGCTACATTGTCCTGTGTTGATGGTGATACGCTCAAAGAAAGGAGAACACGAGGTACAGGATGATGGGTACTGAGTCCATTTAAAATGAGGATGCATGCCAAGTATTCAGAGAAAATCCTCCATTTTAGTTCCCTATTTTTTTTTTTTTGGCAAATTCAATTCACACCATATTATTTTAGCCACCCTTCCGACAACCTTCTTATTATGCTCGATCAATACCCTCATACAAATCAGTTGGGAATCTTCAACTGTCAGAGCTTGCTGCCAATATTGAAGTAGCCAGGAGAAAGAAGAAGACTCTGAAAGCAGCTCGATGTGTCAATTTTGGTCGAGTTGGACAGACTCAAGAGAGCTCTAGAGCAATTTAGTGCTGACATTCTACTCCTTATGTTGTTGAAACAAACATTGATTTTGGTACTATTGCGGTGTTGTCCCAACCGGCAGTCCGGCGCCTTTCCCTGTTGTTTGATTCTCTGATAAGTGATAGCAGAAAAGCATCTTAGATTAAATATCATCAGAATGATACCGGAAATTACTAATGAAGTTACTTTGGTATGATGAAAAATGTGGAACGGGTTGGCAATTGTTTTACCAGACCGACTGGTTCAATATTTGTTCAGAACTAAGGCCACAATTGATGCAATGGGTGGAGGTTTATGCTAGATTTCTCTATAGCAAAAGAAATTACAGAACAATAAAAAATATAGGAACCTGTACATGTCAACGCAAGGGACCTCATACAATGTTGAAGGAATATGTATAGAAATTCGGCATCATTTTACCAGCAACAATTGCTATAATGAGTAAAATCAGAATCCAAACAGACCCCGGAAAATATTGCTCGGTCAGTAGAGCTCCACGCTTGCAATTGGGTCATTGTTGTAATGTTGTTACTTGTTACGGGTTGCTTGATCTAGATGATGAATCAAGTCTTTAGATTCTAACTTTTTTCAATTTTTTTCATGCTTTTTTCTGTACAAGATAAAAATGTTTGAAAAAATTAATCCTGTGCATGTTTCTTTTTCAATAACTCCGGCATCTTAATCTTATAGAAATAAACTCAAAGAATAAAGCTTTTGAATGCAAAGACTTCACCTGTCAATTCATATTAAATACAACGATCTGAACTCATTATTTAAACCGATCTGATTGTGATCTATCTCATTAACTTATTTGATGAACTTAACAATTAACATCATACTAGCTCCAAGAATTAACACGGATGCAATCACAGATTTTGTAATAGATGATCTGAATTTCCCAAAAAGCAATTAGCCACAATATGGGCCATAAAAAGTGGGCTGGATTAGGCCTTTTACAAGATACATGAGCCCAAGAAACAAAGATGAGTATAATTCCAACTGTAGTTCAGCCCACTACATCATCTAGAATTTTTAAAATGAATAATTTTTATAATTAATTGATTGGTTATGAGTTAAAAATATAATGATCCAACAGTGATAAATTGAATTGACAATTTATATAAAATCCGACCAATCCGATATATTTACATGCTAGCGGATTTGTTTTTGAATTTTAATATCAGTTTACATTCGTATCCGCATCCGTTTAATAAGATACGGACCGTTATCTCTTTTCAAATTTCAAAACAGAATATTCTTGACCGCGTCTCTTCTCATTAGTCTCATCTCCGTTCTTTCATTCCGTATAAATAAGGTGCATGGCAGCAATCAAGGGAAAAAAGAAACAAAAGAAACCAAGAAAAAGTCGGAACAAAAAAGAGAAACGAGACAAGAAACTTGCATACGTTGATCATGGAGAATGCAGAGGCGATCGTAGCCGATGGTAGTAGTGACCCCGGTATGCTCAAGAGGAAGAGAACTGGAGGATGTCAAAGGAAGATACCGATGGAGCTGATTCAAAACAAGGATGCACGACAGGTTGGTATCGATAACCCTCTTCTCAATTTGAGCTGTGCGTGATAACATCTCGTTGGAGTATTGTGCGTACCAATTGAATTCAGATCGATATTTGTTGCTTTTGTTTGCTGGCTGTTTCTCTCAAATTTGTTAAAAAAATCTTGTAATTGGAGGGGTTTAAACTTTTCATTTATAATTTGAGAATCAGGGTTTTGAGACATCATACATGTGTAGAAATCAAATATGACAGCATTTATAGTTAATTATTAACAACGGTGATCTCTCAGGATGGTGGTTTTGGAACTTAGAAATGAAAAATAAAATTGTATTTCTTTGTTTGAATCGTTTACACAAGATGTGCATTGTTATTAATAGGATTCTTCGACTTAGTGACCGTTGCTAAGTATGGTAATTAGAATAACGAGATGAACAATAAAACTAACGGTTAATTATATTGTTGCTAGTTGTTCGTTGTTAGGGTTCTCAGATTGTTAAGTATGGTAATTAGAATAACGAGATGCACGGATAAACCTAACGGCTAATTAATTGATGTTAGTTGTTCGTTGTTGTTACGGTGCTCAGATTGGATCAAAGATGATGATTCTGATATCAATTGCATTATACACCCCTTATGCTTCTTTTTTACCAGTATTCTTATCGGTTATGTTATATTCTGTATCCTATAGAAGTCCCTTCTCCAAGATTTGTTAAAGGTGCTCTAACCACATGGATTAATTGAATGTTCTGACAAAGGGAATTCTAACATGAGACAATGATGTAGCAAACCGTCTCTTCTCTGATTGTTTTCCTTTCTTGTTTCTGACAGAAAAAAGAATGTTTGATTTGCAGGTGTGTTTTTCAAAGCGTCGCATAGGCCTGTTCAAGAAGGCATACGAACTCTTGGTTCTGTGTGGGGCCCATGGTGAAGTCGTAGCTTTCTCCCCTGCCAGCAACCCATACACTTTTATCCATCCTTCCGACAGCTCTTCTGCGTCCAATAAGTACCTCCATCTGTCTTCCAGTTCACGGGCAGATCTCAATCGACAAGTGTCAGAGCTTACTGCTAAAGTCAAAACAGCAAGGAGAAAGAAGGAGGCAATTGAAGCAACTGTCAAAGGAATCGGAGAGGATATTTGGTCTGCTGATGTGTCAAGACTAGATTTAGCTCAGTTGGAGGCTCTGAAGACACGTCTGATGGAAGTTAAGGGTGCCGTGGGATTGTAGGCACCTCTCAGTATGGACTAACAGTATCAGTATGGACTAACAGTATCAGTATGGCTTAATTTAGTGTGTTATATTATTAAGGATAATTTTTTTATATCAGACTTCTGGAAAAACTTGATGATTTGTTATGTAAAAATTTTAGAGCATTCATTCATTGCTCCATATATTCTTGTGTGTGATTTATGTTCCCATGGTGTCATTTATTCGTTTGCTGCTACTAGTAGATCTGATCTATCAATTTTACAAACTTTCTCATTTTTTTACTTCTAATTAATCTTAAATGTTTGAATTTGCACTATGTTGACTGCATATAGATGGAAAGTATAATTAATGATGTTTTTGTTTATATCTTGTAATGAAAGATCAGAATTCCAGAACGTAAAATTCTGTAAGTGCCTTTGCTTAGTAGTTTGCTGATTATATGCTGCGATTTCAGGGTTTGATACCAAAATACTTTAATTTTTAATTATTTGAGACAATCAGACTGGGGCCTCTTAAACTGGAAAAAAGGTTTATTGTATATTGATTAGTTACCAGAGCAACATACCGTAGGAGAACCGGAACAAGACCGCATTAGAGTACCCACAAGGGCATAACCGTCAACATTTCCATGCACCCAAATCTTGTCAACATAGATGGCAGGAAGACAGTGAGGGGTGGGGAATCGGATATGTCATTTAATCGCGAATACGGTATAATAACATGGTACAGGTGCAAACCTATGTGCAACCTGAACCCGGTAAAGATGGAAGTCATGGCAATACTGAACAATTGCAGCATGGTTTCCATCTTAACCGGGCTCATTAGGAAATTTACCAGTATTTCCATGGCTAGCTGATACTGGTAAATTTCCAGTATTCTCATCTTTACCAGTATTGCTTAGTTCTACTGAGGGGGGGTACAGAGAGACTTGTTATTTTGGAGGCACGTCAGGAAATTTACCAGTATCATCAGGAAGTAACGGTGTCAGCTATGGGGCTACAACTCGCACACTTTTCCTGCTTGATCATTGAATTCTAAAATCCATACCAGAAATTTACCAGTATCTGGATGAATCGCTACATGCCTTTTAAATCTTCTTTTTCCTTTATTATCCTCTCATTTTTTTTTTATGTTCTTTTGATCTGCTTAGGCCCTACTTCTTCATAAATTTATCAAAATTCACAATAATTCGCCAAATATTCCACAGCAGATATAGAACAACTTTTACACGAAAAAATTCTGCAAGATACATCAATTTTAGTGTGATAACTGATAATGCATCGATGGAATGCTTTACGGTTGTTAGGTGTTGTGGTTGATGCTTTTTATCAACTAAACTAATTGTTATTTTAATCCACAAGATTATGAAAATTGGCATGTACTGTTTAAATATAATCTAATACTTGAAGGAGAAATTACTTGTGCTAATTTAAAATAATGTATCAGCTTTTGTGCAAAGTGAACTTGTTTGAATGCCTTTGTAGCAAGTAATATGCATTCTTTTACGTTTTAATCAAGTATGGTTAATATCTAAAAAAGAATTTGATTTCGCTAATTGTTTTAATCAAGAATTATCTAATACTTATAAAAGAATTTAATTTCGCTAATGCGCGAGATGTGTCAGTTTTTCTTTTAAAAAAAAAAACACATTTTGTTGATGTCTTTCATGAATGCATATGTGATTTCAAGTCATAGTCAAAAAACAGACATGTATTAACATTATCCAAACATTGTCAAATGGTAGCAAATGAATTTATTCAAACTGACATGTATTATATAAACATTGTCAAATGTTAGCAAATATATTTATTTGTACTGAGTCATGATATTATATCAACTTTTAAGCAAAAAAAAATAAAGTGTTAGAATCTATTAATTTGCCCCAATTATGCAAGATACGTGAAACAAATTGAGGAATGGAAGAAGAAAAGAGAAGACGATGATTTAATGTATAATTGCATTATTCTGATTTTAAAGTTATAATTTTCAATTCTATTTATACAAGGTTAAATTAGCCGTTATCTTCTTGCTATAGTTCATCAACTTTCATGTTCATGGATCACTCAGCTCATTATATCTGCACATAATATATTACAATCCATCTTCTTGTAATTTTTAAAAAAATTCTGACTCCAAATACGCTTGTTAAATATTTTTTTTTTGTTTAAGTACCTAAGGTTCATCATTCATGCATTGAAAAATTAAAATTTGAAATAAAAAATATTTAAAAAAGTAACTTCTGCAATGAAGAGAGTTCAAAGATCTCTATTTTTTGTGTCTTCATTTTCTAATTTGCTAATAATAAAAAACTTAAAACTAAAATATCAAAATAAAATCATTAAATGTGATATGTATTATATTATGTTCATACACATAAAAAACTATTGATATTTTCATTTTCATTTTATTATATGAATCAATAAATTAAAAAATCAATATCCAGAAATTATTCATATTAGTGTATTTTTTTATATCAAATAAAATAATATTAAAATATCATATTTTCTTCATATATATATATACATAAAAAAATAATATAGATCACATTTAACGATTTTATTTTAACATAATTCTAAAATTAAAATTATTAAACAACTAAAAAACAATGAAGATATAAAAAAAATGAAAACATTAATTAATTTTCTTGGTGTAGGTGATAGTCAATGTATGTAATTATTGGTACCAGCTAGCCTTGACCATGCATGTTAGAGAAAGCCAAGGTACCAACCATTTTTCCTTTTTGAAGCTCTACCAGAAGAAATTAGACTCAGACTAGGAGGCAGTAGTACTAGCTAGGAGCACATCAGTAAACTTTTTCGCATTTATTTACTATTAAAAAGATGCTACGTATTATTTAATTATTCCCATCGATCGTACTCTAAATGTATTAGTACAAATCCATTATTGTTTTTATTTGTTTGACATAAAGTTACTTTCTTTTTTTTCTTCTCTCCTTATTGAGACCACAGACGTCGTTTCATTTCACCAGTACACTCGTGGCCAACACAAATTCATGACTCCCATTAGGCATTAGACCGTTTTATTTTGTTTTTTGGGGTAATATTTTGAGAGTTTTGAATTTTTGATTTGTGATTAAGTTAATTTTCGAATTTTTAATTTGAATAGATATTTTTTTAAATTATGTAATTTGTGATAAATGATCTTCCAACTATTAATTTATTGCTTAATACTCAATTATAAATTATGAAATGATTAAAATATTCTTGTAAGTTTATAGTATAATATTTTATTTATGTTATATGATTTTTAATTTGCCAAAATTTATTGAGTATTTTAAAATATTATAAACACTTAATTAAATAATCATTATATAATATGTTTGTCATTTTATTTTTATTTTTATTTTTATTTTTATTTTATATATTTTATTTTATATTTGTAAGAAAGATATAATTACATAAATAATTAAAATCGATAAGAAAAGATTATATTTTTTTATAGTACTATACAATTTTCAATATTTAAATATGAAAACTAACAAATATTATGAAATAAGAAAGTATTCATTAATTTAAACTTGATGTCAAAAATTATAAAATATTATAAAAATAAAACATAATTTTTTATCGATTTCAATTATTTACATAACTACATATTTTTTATAAAGATAAAATAAAGCATATAAAATTAAAATAGAAATAAAATGACAAACATATTATATAATGATTATTTTATTGAGTGCCTACAATGTTTTAAAATAGTTAATAAATTCTGAAAATTAACAATATTCATACAACATATAAATATTTTAAATATTATGCTAGTATGTTACTAGTACCATTCTTTTCAGCTTTTGAGTTTTTTAAGTTGGCATTAAATTAATGAATTATTTAGTCCTTCATAGAAAATATATGCTTATTTTTTAATATAAAAAATGAAAAGTTAAAATATTTGTATTGAGAATTATAATATACAAACATAAATAACTTTTGGGAATTTTTTTTAGTTGGTGAATATTATCTGTAAATATTTTTTGATATATTATATCTAATAAGTTTATAAAATTAGTGTGCAAACAATATATGTGAACTTAAACTAATTCATGGATAACAAATACAAATTATACTTTATTTTTTATTTTTTTTATTTTTATCATTTTAAAAAATTGGAAAATATGCCAAGCTATCTATTTCTAGTAGAGTTTTACTCATTTGAATTATTTAAATTGAATTCATTTATGAGAACACAAAAGGTCAAAAGCCCTTGAATTTTGTAGATCTAGGGTTTGTAAATTTGTAATTGAGAATTACAATCTTTGACGGATGGTTTTTTCTATTTATTTTAATGGGTTCTTGCCATATGCATTTAATGTCAAAAAGACTTCTTTTGTTAGACTTTAAACTCATTTATTACTTCAAACTTTGTGTCTATCTACATTTCTGTGTGTTTCTCATAGAAAACTGATTATTAAAATCTTAATTACACAGACAAAGACATTGAAACAAGTAAAAATGAGATAAACAGAGCATTAATTTTGTCTTATTTTAAATCAGATTTCTATGTATTTTATGAGCATCATTAATGGGAGTCATTTAGTGCTGGTAAACAACATTTTTTTTATTCTGAGAAAGTGAAAAAAAAGTCCCACTGATTTCATTAACAAAATCAGAAGAGTTGGTATTATAATATCAAACAACTGGTATCAAATAAATATCAGTAGATATATTACAGGTTCCTACTTAGAAACTAAATACATTTATGATTTTTCAGAACAAAAAACAACTAACAACAATACAAAAATTAAGGCTACTACTGATAACAACTGAAACATGAAATAACCTAAAAACCATCAAGACTAAACATAACAAATTTCAAATTTAGTCTTTAATTTTTGCTACCAAACAAGTCCAAATCCAGAGAATGTCTCCTCCTCTATTATTAACTGATCAACAACATTATATTAGTAATTTTTTTGCCATATTTTTTCTCATTCATTTGTTCTTTTTTTTTTTTACAAAAGACGAGACAAGAGGGTCCAAATTTAAATGCAACCCACTCGTGTGTTCCAACACACCAACACTAAAACATGTTTAAATGTGTCGCAATAATTTATCAAAAAAAAAAATGTGTCGCATAAACTGTCTAGGGTTTGTATAGGATTTAATTCTTCGTCCTTTCTTTAATTAAAAAAAAATTATATCATAGTTAATTGGGTGCTTGATAATTGGTAATTTTGTATCATAGTTGACGCTACATGTATATTTTATTGCAAGAAAATTTATGTCATTGTAGCACCGGGATCTAATTAATACAGGATACCTAACAATAAATTTATCTTAGTAGCCGCATTTATATATATATTAAAAGAAAATAATATGAAGATATCATTATTGACTTTATTATACATATTAAATATGAGTTATTATGCATATTGACTACTTTATTTTGTACGATATTTCTGTTATTAAACTTAAATATCATTAATATGTATAATAACTCATTTGTTGAATAATAATAATATTGTATAAAATGAGTTTGTATAATAGTAATTTAACGTGTATAATAAATTGTGTATCAATGATGGTATCAATACATATATCTCGGTATCGGCTTCCTTAAATACTTAGGTCAAGATATATATTGTAGATTGTAAATTATATTTTTAACGTAAATTTATAAATTTTAGAGATATGAGAGTCATACTAAGAAATATTTATTAAAACTATGAGGGTCGTTTGAATTATTTGTATATTTTTTATTGAAAAAATAGAAAAATATAATACAAGTTAGTCAAAAATTAAAAAAAAAATGGGGGTCAGTTGACCCCATTGATGTATATTAAATTCGTATTTATTAGTAGGTTTAAATTTTAATTCAAAATTTTGTTATAAATATTAAAGTTGGAGAGCTCTACTCTATGCTTTATATTTTTGTTTGGATAAAATTATCTTTATTGTAATGTTTTCCGATATCATCGTTAACAGATTTAATGTCACAAAAATTAAATAATGTTTTAATCTATGCTATAACGCAACTCGGTTATTTAAACAAAAAATTTCAAAAAAAAATCTTTAATTGATTAAACAATTTTCCCTCGAAATCAACATGTTCTTTTTATTTTTTCTGTACTACATGATTTGAATTAGCAATTTCTTCCTAATATAAAAACAATGGTATTATATTGAAATGTACGCTTAACATAGATAATGATAATCTTGTATTTCTAGAAAGAAACACATATTTAAATTCCATAAAAAATATTTAAAAAAAATAATAAATATTCAAACTAATAAAGTTCTTTATTTCAAAAAAAAATCAATTTAATAATGTCGTACCAAAGACGGAGAGGGGGGGTCTTGGAGGGGCAATGCCGCCCCCCCCCCCCCCCCCAAATGATTTGAGCAAATTGATTCAATAGTTTTTCTCCTCGAGTTATTGCAATATTTGTTAATGTAAAGAATACTCTTTTTTTAAAAACAAAACAATGTTTAAATGATGCATAAGATTGCTAAAAGACTTATTATCTTAGAGAACTAATATTAAAAAAATGACAAATCATTATACTAAAAAGATTTTATTTCTAATATTGAGAATGCAATTATTTGATGAGATAGTAATTATCACATGACAAAGCACTATGTACATATTAAAATTCTGTTTCATTTTAGTAACTTTAGAGGTTAATTAACAAAATTAGAATTTATCTTTTCTTAATAATTACTTACATATATTACATTTTTTATTTTTTTATTTAATTAAATTAAATAATATAATATATTAAAATTTTAAAATTTTTTTGCCTCTCCTTTACAATTGTTCAGACAAATATTACTAAAACATTTATCACCAATAAAGAAATTTTAATAGATGCACTACCTCTCGGAGCTCCCAATCATTCGTCAGTTGTCACTTTTAACATTTATTATGCTGAAACAAAATTTAAAATTGTGAGGTTTCGACACGGAATATCTTACGTTTAAATTATAGACACCACCAGGAGACAAAATTTCACTTGTTTTGGGGCCTAATTATGGCGATCGATTGATGTCGAATTTTTGTTTGTTTGAATTTCTCTTGATACGCAAAGCATTAAATTAAATTTAAAATTGTCAATTAATCGCTCAAGGGATCTGATACGCCACACCCCGTGTTGTAACGGGGATTATCTCAACTATAGTGATTTTACCTTTTTAGACATGATAAAACATGGTGTGATCTCCTCTTCCCATGTGGCCAAGTGTGTATGATGAATTGTTGCTCAATTGTAGATTTGTAGTTCTTATATTATTTTATTATTTTTTTGATGTAACGGGTCATGTTAATTTTGATATTTATTTATTTTAAATATTTTTTGCGGGACTTGAATATACGTCTGCCCGTAGAGAAATGAGATATATCACCTTTTACGGGATTTGTAGGTCTTATTGTTTTATAAAGATTCTAGATTTGATGTTATTTTATGGATAATTTTAATTATGCTTGAGTTGGAAAGAAAATAAAAAATAAAATGATAAACACTTAAGTTCAGTTACGGTGCTTCCAACAACACTTCATATATAGACGAGCATTTAAATCTATAGAAAAATTAAGAAAACAAAAAGAAAAAAATTTCTCGTCCTCCACAATACCTCTCTCTTACAATCCAACAATATCGAATACAATCTCTCTTTGTGAAAGTGCTCTTCAAAACATCATAGTCGGTCTCTAAACATTCTATATAAGAACGGAGTAGATATTTTACAATTTTTTTAACATTTTGTTTATAGTTTTATCAATTGTTATAGTTGTCACATAAATTTAATGTCAAAAACAATATTTTGTAATGTTCCATTGTTTAATTATTTTAAGTAGTCCAATAGGATTATTAAGGGATTATTCTAATATTATTTTAAAGAACGGAATATAAATATTAAAAAGTGCATTATCTTATTTAATTAAAAATTTATGGAAAAATTTTATTATCCTCCGTGCCCAAAAACAAAAATGGAACTTAAATTGAAGCAGACTGCATGCAAAATTATATGACTATAAGTGAAAATTGATGTCTTTTAAAGATCTTAAAAACGAATACAACATTTGAGTTTAGAAAGTGAACTAAAATATCTGTTTGAAACAAAATCTTGAAAAATAAATTTGAAATAGAATAATTCTACTTGAGAAACATTATCATTCTCGTTCAAAATAATTAATTGGTTTTTTGTACGAGATGATTCCTTTAATTTTTTAAGTTTTTTTTTTTTTGCGTTTGCACGAGGCATCAAAAGAAGTATTCATCCGCTACAAAATGATTATCTTTCAGACAGATAAAAAAATAATTTTAAACTCCAAAAACCATCATGCAACAAATATTACTTTTCTTCTCATGCTATGGTGATTAGTTTATACATTTTTCAGGACCACAGTAATGACTTTTAGTTATGGATTATTTGTTTATTTATGATGCTGTCATTGATTAACTAATTAATTAATAAAATAATGGTGAGTAAGTAAATAAGATCCAGATGCTCTTCGACAACACGAAACCTTCAATTGTGTATGGGCCACAAAAGATCCTGAGACGAAATCAACTGCCCTTCCTCACGCTTCTGATTGAACTTTTGCTCTGAGAACAGAATTGTGCCAGTACTCCTTTCCCAAGTTCCCAGACGCCGTCTTCGCCATTTAATGCAAAACTGGAGAACTCCAGTTTATTTGAGTTTGAGCTGCGGTTGGTATCAAGTGTCAACCCGGAAATATGCATTATTATGTACATGATGTTTGTGGTGTATCTTGGAAAAAAGAAGAAGAGAAAGTAATAACATAAAATTAGGTGGTATAAAAAAATAATATTCATTAGAAATTTAGAATGAGATTATGAATGAATAAGTATAATAACACTTGAATAATTAAAATATGTAGTCATTTACACCGCGGCTTGAACCAAACAACTTTAAGATATCTTTAACAAAATTTTATGGATAGATCTTTTTTTATATTTTCTTTCAGTTGGTCTTTAATTTATTTGTTAACATGTATATTCAATATTTGAACGCATTGTCAAAATATCAAGTCACTAGCAAGGCACTACTACTATCCATTTCCCTTCCGAACCGGAGAGGAAGTCATATTCCCATTCAATTCAAATTATCCATAATGTTTAAGCAGAAGTATCGACCGCATCATTTCTGATTAATAAAGCGATTTTGCGAGGTCATGAACAGAACTTTTACTGAAATATAAAACATCACCTCACCTCACGCCTTCCATCCATCCATCCATCCATCCATCCAGCCTTCCTCTTCCCTCATTCGCACAGACGCTCTCCTCTCTTCCCCACACGGCCACACCACAAACCAACAAGAAAGACAACAATGAGCCACGAACTGTTTCTCTTCTCACTCCTGTTTCTTCTTATTGCTCCACGCATTCTCTTCTCCGCCGCAGCCTCACTGGACGAAGCAACTGCGCTCCTCGCCGTCAAATCCTCTCTCTCCAGTTCCAACCCTTCCTCGCCTGCTCTCTCCGTTTGGAATCTCTCCGTTTCCTCCGATCCATGCCGTTGGACCTACATCAAATGCTCTTCCAATGGCGGGCATGTATCTTCCCTCGACCTATCCAATCTCAATCTCTCCGGTCCTGTACCCTCCGCTCTGTCCCTCCTCCCCTCACTCCAGGTTCTCAACCTCTCCAACAATCTCTTCAACGGCTCCTTCCCATCCTCTTTCTCTCTCTTAATAAACCTTCAAGTACTGGACCTGTATAACAACAACCTAACTGGACCGCTGCCGATGGAGGTCGTGAACCTGACCGAGATGAGGCACCTCCATCTCGGAGGCAACTTCTTCACCGGAGAGATCCCTAAGGTGTACGGACGGTGGCCTAAGATAGAGTATTTGGCGCTCTCCGGTAATGAGCTGACGGGAGATATCCCTTCGGAGATAGGTAACCTCACGACGCTCCGTCAACTGTACCTAGGGTACTTCAATTCCTTCTCCAGTGGCATTCCACTTGAGATAGGTAACCTGACCAGCCTTATCCGTTTAGACATGGCCAGCTGTGGCCTCACTGGAGAGATACCGGCTGAAATCGGTAATCTCGACAAGCTAGACACTCTATTCTTGCAAGTAAATGCACTTGCGGGAAATTTACCTCCCGAAATTGGCAACATGGGCAGTCTCAAATCCCTTGATCTTTCGAACAATTTGATTTCGGGTGAAATCCCTTCAAATTTTGAAAACCTGAAAAACTTGACACTTATGAATTTGTTCCGGAATAGATTGCACGGCTCAATTCCTTCTTTCATAGGCAATTTGCCCAATTTAGAGGTTCTACAACTGTGGGAAAATAATTTCACTGGTGAAATTCCGGAGGGACTTGGTATGAGTGGCCACTTGCAGTTACTTGACTTCTCGTCAAACCGACTTACTGGAACTCTACCCCCAAATCTCTGTTTTGGTAATCAGCTTCACACATTAATCGCATTAGGGAATTTTCTATTTGGGCCAATCCCGGATTCGCTTGGAGAATGCGTGTCCCTTGCTCGGATCCGAATGGGAGAGAATTACATAAATGGGACAATACCTGATAAGCTCTTTGGCCTGCCAAATCTCGTGCAAGTGGAGTTACAGGACAACCTTCTTTCTGGGGGTTTTCCTGACACTGGTAATTCCATGATCTCTCCTTTGTTAGGTCAAATCAGTTTATCCAATAACAGGTTAATGGGTCCATTACCTCTGTCAATTGGTAACTTCTCAGGCTTACAGAAACTATTGCTAGACCACAATGGACTGACTGGTAGAGTCCCACCTGTTATAGGCTGGTTGAATCAGCTGTCAAAGCTCGACATAAGTTATAACAATCTTTCTGGGGAGATCACCCCTGAAATTTCTAGTTGCAAAAGTTTGACCTTTCTGGATCTCAGCAATAACAAACTGTCAGGTGAAATCCCTAATAAAATCTCCTCCATGCGTATTTTGAACTATTTAAATTTGTCAAAAAATCACCTTGTGGGACCAATCCCTCAATCCCTATCCACAATGCAAAGTTTGACCTCTATTGATTTTTCCTACAACAACCTTTCCGGTATGGTCCCCACCACTGGCCAGTTTGGTTACTTTAATGCCACATCATTCCTTGGAAATCCTAACCTATGTGGGCCGTACCTGGCCCCATGCCCCTCGACCAATGCTGAGCGGTCACGGCATTCCATCGGTTCCCTTTCCTCCGGAGCAAAATTAATCCTGGTAATAACCCTCTTAGTAGCCTCCATAGCCTTTGCAGTGGCTGCAGTAATAAAAGCAAGGAAACTAAAGCAGTCATCATTGAGTGAACGTGCATGGAAACTAACTGCATTTCAACGTCTAGACTTCACGTGTGATGAAGTGTTAAATTGCATAAATGAAGAGAACATAATAGGAAAAGGTGGGGCTGGAGTGGTGTACAAGGGAACCATGCCGAACGAGGTCGATGTGGCAGTTAAACGGTTACCTGCACATAGCTCCTCTTCGCATGATCACGGCTTCTCGGCTGAAATACAAACCCTGGGTCGTATTCGGCATCGGCACATTGTTCGACTCCTTGGGTATTGCACCAATGGCGTTAGCAACTTGTTGGTGTACGAATACATGCCTAATGGCAGTCTGGGAGAAGTTTTGCACGGGAAGAAAGGGGGGCTCCACCTTCAGTGGGAGACAAGGTACAAGATAGCTGTGGAGGCTGCTAAGGGGCTCTGCTATTTGCACCATGATTGCTCCCCACCTATATTGCACCGGGATGTCAAGTCTAACAATATTCTACTTGATGGGGACTTTGAAGCGCATGTGGCAGATTTCGGCTTGGCGAAATTTCTGAGGGACTCTGGGGCGTCCGAGTGTATGTCAGCCATTGCGGGATCATATGGGTACATTGCTCCAGGTATATTTTTCGATTTTATGGCCCAATAGATGTCAAAAATTGCAATCAACTCACTGATCAGCATTTGCTAAATTATAAGTCTGGTATTTTTTTGCAATGAATATGACCCCAAGGATAGGAATGCCAGGTTTCTGAATATTTGTATTTATATGTGTTGCAATGTGTATGGGGGCAGGAAATTTTTCATTATTTGTAAAACATGCAGTAGCAATTATCGAGTCCCTACTATATTGATCTTCAGGAAAATGGTTACAGAAGACATGAAGCTTTTTTGGTGGGTAGGTCTAATAGTATTCTTGATGGTGTTTTTGTTTTGGCTTAGTTGTTATGATCTTGGTTTGGCTTTATTAAACTTTTTTTCACTATCTTTCAAGTTTGGGGGTCTTTTCCAAAACTGCTTTTTGAATGGCATCATCCTAGGTTGGTACTATTTCCTAATAGTTCATCTTCAAGGTGTGAGTTGGAATTATGTAATATGGTTTTCTTGTAATCTTTCATTATCTGTGTAGTATACTTCGGGCTCTTTCACTTTCAAATTTTAAATATGGACTCATAAATTTGTAAACAACAATCACATAATACATTACTGAATTTACAAAAGTCATGGTATATAGTTAGCTCTTTTTTTTTATCAAAATATGCAATCCTCGTACTGTCAAACTAGGATTAATCTTCCTAGCTAAAAGCATATATTTCATGATGTAAACAGAGTATGCCTACACTCTGAAGGTGGATGAGAAAAGTGACGTGTACAGCTTTGGGGTGGTTCTGCTTGAGCTGGTAACAGGCAAAAGGCCGGTCGGTGAATTCGGCGATGGGGTGGATATAGTGCAGTGGGTTCGTACCACAATTGCCTCCAGCAAGGATGGCGGTCTCTTGAAAATTCTGGACCCAAGATTGCCATCTGTACCACTGCATGAGGCAACCCACCTTTTCTACGTTGCAATGCTATGTGTAGAGGAGCAGAGCGTTGAGAGGCCTACAATGAGGGAAGTTGTTCAGATCTTGACCGACCTCCCTCAGCCAACTGAGATTAAAGAGGACGAGAAAGGGAGGGAGAAGGACGTAGGTGAGGTAACAAAGTTGGATGACACAAAGGATCTCCTAAGCATTTAAGCCACGGTAAGATCAAGATTCAAGACTGAGATGCAAAGATCAGGTAGTTGAAGCAACAATGAAATGAGCTCACCACCTTCTTTTTTTTTTTCTTTGAGAAAAGAAATGAGCTTTATTACCTTGATGCTGATGTGTATGTAGCATGTTAGGTGATACTTTGGGGGTAAGGATGAATCCCCAGATTTTCGGTTGAGATGCTATTGGAGAATTAATGTACATAAACTAAGAAATGGTTTTTCTGATTGTGGGCCATATAGTATGGTAGCAGTGTAGTGTAGTGTAGTTATTCCCTAAGGGGCTTGTTCTTGAAAAAAAAAAAAAGAAAAAATAGTAGTGTAGTACCATATATTTTCCTAATTGGGGAAAATTTGTTCTGAGTGAGATAATTATTTTCCTAATTGGGGAAAAAATAGTCATGAATGTGTGGCATTTATATCTTCAATTTATTTCATCATTTCTTAATTCTTCACTTGTACTAGTGCACATTTCCTGATCAAGATAATGTCTCCAGTCTCTGTAGTCCCCACCAAAATTGCTTCCTCTGCGCAGTGGTCCCACCAAATTCCTTGGATTCCAACTCTTTTTAACTTTTGTGTTATCTTGATTGTGATTTCAAGATGGAAGTATTAGAATTTTGATTAATTTGGGTCTTTGCTTTTATTATAGATAAGTATTAGGGTAATTTTTAGTAGTTGTTTAAAAATTGTAATTTCTTTCAAAGATGGGAGATGCGTTGTATGTACGAAGCAAAAGAAGTAAAAGCTATATTAATATATTGTGTATTATTCAAGAGAAAATAAGTATATAAAGAAGTTACATATAAGATAAAGCAATAAATTCATCATTCGGATTAAGAAATTGGGACAATCATTCGTCAAAATAGAAACCAAACTTACGCAAGTTATTTTATCTATTAATCATGCATATGATTTTTACCATTAAATACAATGTACATATTTTAGCTAGAAAATTGATTGTGAAAAAGTATAATATTCTGAGTTGGTAGTCAAAATTAAAAATTGAAAAGTCTACGACAATCCGAAAATTTGGGGAACTTGCTTGAATAACCTGGTGTAAATTTTTCGCATATTATACAAAAGAGTATATTGTCCGTATAGTCTCAAAGTATCATTTAGTCCTTCAATTTTTTTTAAAAATGTAACTTCATAGTTCCATTCTATACTAACGTATCTAAAATCAGCTAATTGATCAAAGCTAAAAAGAGCTCAAGTTTGCTAATACGAATTTAATTTTAATTTTACAAGTGGTCGAATCGACTTAAGATGATGGTGGGTTAATAAATTCCATTGATTTTGATAAACTTAACTTTTACACTAAGTGTTTTTTTTTATTTTAAATTTTTATTCTTTTTTATAATATAAAAAAAATAAATGTGCAGTTTCAACAAAATTTTGACATTTTGTCTATTTCCCAGCCCAAAGGCAGAGACATCTCTTGCATTTTAGCACAATCACCTTGATGACATGGACAGGTTAGGATATTGAAAGACTATATTTTTATTTGGCAAATCAAATAAAGAAAGGAGGAGTAATAATTGTTCTTTAACTGTATCTTTTATTATTTATATTTTTTTTCAAAAAATATTTATATCTAATAATAAAAATATTTATAATTTACATTATTAGAACTAAAAATTATATCAGTTATACTTATATTTATGTAATAAAATTTTTAACTTCAATTATTCTATAATCATGCAGAAAAGAAAAAAATATTAAATATTTTCTATATTAATTATAAATACTTACACATTTTAATATAAATAAATTATTTATTTAATAAAAATATTTTTAATATATTGATAAATAAAAAAAATGTGATGCATAAACATAATTATCCTAAAAAAAATTACATCAATAATTAATAAGAGGTAGTGTGTGTGAGTGCGTTAATGAGTTTTGTGTCGTACACCGTGGCATCATCTCCAGAAACAAACAATTGCTACCTTGTTTATATGCTTTCGTGTTTATCAATTATCTCTACCACCACTCTCGTATCTTTTGATTTGATGCTTGACATGAAATGGGATGACTTAAAGATTAAAGAAATAATTGTTTAAAAAAAAAATTAAAGGTGTCTCTGGTTGACACCGTGGCACATTTTGTTTTGTTTTGTTTTGTTTTGTTTTGTTTTCTCTGGATGACCTGTCCTTTTGTGTTGTGTTAGAAATAATAAAATCACTTCATGAGAGAGCAGCTACAAAATATTGTGGAGAGAAACTAAAATCAAATATAGAGAAAAAAAGAGCTATCATGTTATATAGATTAAAATGAAAATTTGTGCACTTTGACTCAAAAATAGATTTTGTTATTTTCAAATTTTCGATTTATGTTGTTTACTAAATACCATAAATTTTGTACATTTTGCTAGATACGGTAAAATCGTACGATTTAACTCGATTTGATTTAAACCTGACTCAATTTGATTCGATTTGACTTCGAAATTGAATGATCTGAAATTTGACTCGATCTTACTTAAAACCATTAAAAATTCTAAAATGATCTAAAATTCATCCATCTAACCTATGATGACTTGAGATCTCAAATCAAATTTATATCAATCCAATTGAATTTAAAATTCAAATCCAACACAATCATTCTAATACCACCTCTACAACTTGAATGTCCATTCTATGAACATCAATCATGTACAACATCACATAAGATTGCATATCAACTTGACCATGCAAACATATCCCAAACATATTTTGCTATTTGTCTCGAAAATATATGTGTATATATATATATATATATAGCATAAATTCAACTCTTAAATACATTTATTTCAGAAATATTATTCAAATTAAAAAATTAAAATTATAAATGTCTTTATCGTTAAAATTTTTAAGTTGTTTTATGAAAGTCTAAATATTTTTTTAAATTGGTGCAAATTTGATATATATCTCATCTAAATAGTTAGAACGTATTTATTATTTTAATTTGAAAAACATTTTTCATATATATATATATATTAAAACTTAAATATATCATAAAAAACGTAAGAATCGAAGGTGGACTAAAAATATATATTTTAAAAATAAAGTAGAAATTAAAACTTCCAACTTCAATATTCAGAAATATTTTTTAGCTGATTTTAAACGTACCATCTTTGATTGGAAAGGACTTAGAATATAACATGCATATATTCTTCTAAAATTTATGAAAACCAGCGAAAAGGAAAAGAAATTTCATTTCCATGTCTTCTCGAGTTGGTACGTATTTGCCTCCCGGTACCAGTATCACTGACAATTCAATTTGCAGAATCTGACAAAAGACAAGTAATAATTAAAGCATGAAACCTGGACGTAGTTTTGTCACTTCTTGCCTTTGCACTTTCTCGTTATTTGCAATTACTTTTCCCATGACATTTTGACATGACAATTTCATTTATGTAAGTTTATACAAAATATATATAATGAAGAGTATACCTATAAGAAAGGAAAAAAAAATGCTTCGGAGTAGTACTAACTAGTAGTGGTGCTGTTCGAAAGTAATTTAAAAGTATTTTCTTTTAGGAGCTAATTTATAAATATTATCATTCAAATTATTATTGATATCCACTTTGTTATTTAAATTAAATAAATTATTATTTATATGAATGATTTTATTATAAAATTTATTATATAATATTTTTTATTTAACTTAAGCGAATTATTATTCAGATTAATGTCATTTGATTTAAATAATAAAAATATTATACAAAATAAGTTGTATAATAAAATTGTTAACATAAATAAAAAGGATAATTTTTTTCGGAGGTCACTCAACTATACCTCAAATCTATTTTTAGTTACTAAACTTTAAATTATTCATTTTCAATCACTAAATTTTGATAGTTATCCAATTTTAATCATTCTTATAATTTTCCATCCATCTCCGTTAACATCACATCCGTTTGTTAAATTTCTCCTTTTTATTTCTTTCTTTCTACTAACACATCTTCTCTCATGGAATCTCCTCTCCTATAAGTTAATCCTATGTGCTTTTTCATTTTTTCTCTTTGTTCCGCTGCTTAAGTATACGCCTCTTTTTTCTTTAAGACCGAAGTTAATTCAATTATTGACATACGTAATTATTTGCACTTCAAAGGATTGAGTAAATGATTCAAATTTCCAACTTAGACTTTAATGTGTTTTTTTTTTCTTTTCAAAATTTCAGTTTGTGCTCGTCTTACTCTGATGGAGCAATAATGGAAGTTAGGAGCTAGGAAATGATAGAAATGCTAATGTAATAGTGGCAGAGTAGAGAGAGAGAGAGAGAGAGAGATAGAGATAGAGAAAGAGAGAGAGAGAGAGAGAGAGAGAGAGAGAGAGAGAGAGAGAGAGAGAGAGAGAGAGAGAGAGAGAGAGAGAGAGAGAGAGAGAGAGAGAGAGAGAGAAAGCAAATAGCCACGGTCCAAGGAGGTATGAGTAGTGGGGAAAAAAACAGAGTAGAGAAGCTATGCATGTAGTAAAGAGAGAGAGAAGAAAAACAGAAGACACTTAAAGGATGAGAGTGATTAAAATTGAATAGATACCAAAATTTAGTGATTAAAAAACGGATAATTTAAAGTTTAGGGACTAAATATGAATTTGAGATATAGTCAAGTGATCTTGGAAAAAAATTATTCTAAATAATAACTCATTTTATATGAATAATAAAATCGATATCGAAAATTGATATTAACAGTGATTTCTTCCAAACATTTTCTTTTTTTTTTTCTTATTAACAATATTTGGACAACCCAACCTACGTAGGATTAATTTGCTTTAATATATTTTAAATAATAGAAAGGATCATTTGAAAGACAAAATACGTAAAAAATTTTTCTTTTCTGGAGAATATACTGGACTTACACCAACCCTTATAAAGGCGCAAATAAAATACCTTCAAAACCTAATAAAACCATGCGGATAATTCACGTACTCTCTGCTTTTTGATCGCATAAACGTACGTCGTGTTCCCTGACCTGAAACACCGATCTATTGAGCACAACATTTACCAGTTCTCTCATTGGCCTCGCTCCATGTCATGGCACTTCGAAGAATAGTTTATATATAGTGCTGATATATAGTGCTGATATATAGTGCTGTACTGTGCTCTTCATGAAGAGACCGTTCTATGTGAAATTGATGAAATTGAAAGAAGAAGGTGCAATTCTGATCTGATCTGATATGATCTGATATGATCTGATCATGCGTTTCTGTAGATTCTTTTATCATCTCATGTCATGTATTCTGTGCTCCTGTGAATTCTACATACCATGTGCATCTCTTTAGTTTAGTTTTCTGTCTTTAGGATAGACATGGATCTCCTTATGGTTTAATAGATCAGATAATGAGAAAATAATCAATATTTGTATATTAGAATATATAGTTTTTAAAAATCTGAAAAAAAAATTAGTTAGAAAATTTTGTACACAACAAAATTTTGTTATAAATAATTTATTAAGTAGTTTGAATTTGTCGTTTGAAGTCAGTTCGGTAGATTTTAAATTAAGAGCATCGGAGGGTCCCTTGCTTTACTCTAGATAATTTAGGTAACTCTTGATCTAATTAATTAATAAGTAAGGGAAGATTCACTTAACAATAGTTATTTTGAAAATTTTAATGATGAGATTTCAAATAAGTTCAAAATAAATTTTAAAAAAATCTTAAAAATAGAAAAAAATTATAAATATTTTTTTAACTTGTAAATTAATTGAGTTATAAATTTTATACAATTTAAACATCATTGAATAGTGCATCAAAGATCATTGAATCAACACCGTTGCACCGATTTAACATCGTTTGATAGTGCATCAAAGTCTATAATTACTGTACTTTTAGATCGAGAAATAAAAAATTAAATAAAAGTGTTAAAATTATTGTACCATTGACAGCCATATCTATCAATATTTAGCATAAAATAGTCCAAAAATTATAAAAGTTTTAGTTGTATCAGTCATGAAAAACAAAAACAAAATCAATAATTAAAATTGACGATCATCATGAATTTAATTTTAATTGTGGTGGTTTGGGACAATTTGCATTGTTTTGTATAATTTGTATTTATGTATCCACGTGATCCCAATAAAAAGATGCTACAACTTTACAGCTTTGCTCTCTAATTGCTAGTACTTGATTAATTAATAAAAACTATGATGCTTTATATAACTTTTGAGCAAAGTATGTACTTGTGTTCTTCATTCAAACAACTAATTAATTAATTAATTAATCATAAGTGGGAATTTGTGGTACGGATTAGGTGCATGTGCCCCACACAAACATATATTTTTTTTTCATAAATTATTAAAACCAGGTTTTAAGGATTGCAAACTAGTTTTAATCAGAGATTTTGAAATTAAATAAATTGTTTGGAATGTTTGGTTATTTTCAAAATAAAAAAAAACTCAATTTGGTCATTTCAAAAATAAATTTGTAATAATTTAAAATAGCAAACACATTTTATAAAGCATAACTATAAAAAATGGCATGGAGCATCACTTGGTGGTTTTTTATCAGATTAGAAAATTCTATTTTTAAAAAGATTACAAAATTATTCTTTCTAACTTCTTAAAAATTCATTATTTAAGATGGGAATGTTACGGATAATAGGAATTTTTTGTCAATAAATATTCAAATCCAAATCAAATAATTTGTATAAAATAGTTTAAGAAAATAATTTCCAGACAAATGTGAAAAAAAAAAAATCAAGTCATAATGGTCCTACAATGTCCTTGTGGACATATTTAATTATTTATGCGTCTCTAAAATTTGCACAAAATATCTCATATGACAACATCATTTCAAATCAAATGAAAATTAGCTCAAAAAAAATTGCACCATAAGACCCAACTTCTTATTGCTGTAAAATAAAAAAAATAATATCAATTTGGGGTAGTCTAAATAAATATTTTTATGAAAGAAGAGAGAAAAATCATTTCTCCTTTTCCTGCTCCTCATTTATTTTTATTTTCTTTATATTCCCTTAATTGAACAACATAGAGAGAAATTTATAAAAAATAATAGTACAAAAATTACTCTCTTAGGAAAAAGAAAATCTACTGATTATTCTGTTGTTTTTTCCCCTAAAATTCAACAGTTCTTTTAGAAATTTTATGGGGATTTTGTGTACAGAAATTAGACAGATGTTACTGTTTGTACTGGTTTACAACCTGAGTTTGTGTGCATTTTACTTTTCCTGTTCAATCCTTGTTGTGCTTCTATTACAAAAGCATTTATTTGTCAGGTCCAACCAAATACTAAATAATAAGTTTAGATTCTTGCTCACTTTTGCAATAGTAACTCCCTTTTGTTGTTCAGAGAAATTATTCTTCCTCTGCATATCGAAAAACTATTTATACTGTACTGAATGGATGATATATTTATATCTGAATTTATAAATACTTATAGTTCACATAGAAATTGTTTATTCAATTTTTCTTTCGTAAATTGTTATAGAAAAACTTAAGTTAAAAAGCTTTATTGCACAAGTTTAAATACAGTTTGTATAACATTTAATTATAATGATATAATGTGTAAAT
This sequence comes from x Bolboschoenoplectus mariqueter, assembly GCA_037678475.1. Taxonomy (NCBI): domain Eukaryota; kingdom Viridiplantae; phylum Streptophyta; class Magnoliopsida; order Poales; family Cyperaceae; genus x Bolboschoenoplectus; species x Bolboschoenoplectus mariqueter. The sequence goes on from CM075251.1 coordinate 3,573,405, forward strand.
ATTTTTATCATTAAATATAAATACTTTCTAGAAAAAATATAAATACATTTCATACGCAAATAAAGAGTGTAGTTAAGAGATACAATTATGGATCCTCTTTTCTTTTTAATGGTGTCTATTACTCAAGGATGGATTTGTAATAGCAACTACTTTTCAGGGACCAGAGCACAAAAGTTATTCTTTAGTATGCATGGTGATCTTGACATCTTTGAATCGCCATCAGTGTCCATCTATCAAATTTTGTACAATAAAATAAAAAAAAGGTGGGGGGGGGGGGGGTCCATTTGTCGAATTGATTTGAAAATAGTAAAACTTTTATGAGAATATTTATGTGCTTTTTGTTCAAAAAGACAAATACAACAAACATTCCGTGATTTCATCCAAACAACGAATCACATTTCAAGGAAAATGATTCGTCCACCCAAATTTTCTCCTTAATTAATTATGAGCAAATTGGCTCTAAAATAATAGCCTCTCCAATCAGCATACATGTGCTCTAATTTTTTTTTTACTCTAATTGTATTCAAAATAAATGAGCTGATTATAGGTATTATATTACATGGAAAATGATATGCATGTATTATGTTTTGTGATTTTTCGTGCATATCTTATGTTCTGAACTCGATCGAGAAAAAAACGTTATCTTCAAATGTCGAATAATTTTTAGCAATAGTTTAAAAATGGAAAGAAATTTCACGAAGAAAATTACGTATTTCTTCTGAATATTATGCCTTTAAATTTCATGCTGAATATTGCATCATTATTGTAATTATTAATTTAACAATTTTTTTAATTTTTTTATTTTAGTCAAATTTATATTCTAACGAATAATTTTATGAATTTTATATCTTATAGTGCTAATTAGGGTTGATTAAAATTGGTCCCATGGTCCCACCCAAACTATGAAATATTAAATCTGAAAATTATTCATGCAACCCCCCCCCCCCCCCCCCCCTCCGAGCAACCTTTTGCAATTTGGATTAGCCTTCTTTGCAACATATGTAATCTCAAGCCCCACTATTTTTGTATTTAACTCCAAGAAAAAACACTGTTTATATATATCTCTCTCAATACATGCTTCGTTGTTTTGTTTATTTATTACTTATTTATGACTGTTTGTGGATCCCAGAAATCAATAATTCCTTGCCTTTATGTTGTTTTTATTTTGGTTGTACTGACAAAATAGGGGGCTAATTGCAAATAAGCTAGGTTTTTTTTTATTTTTTATTTTTTTTATTTTTTGTAGTCTTGTCGTTTGCTAACATTCTTTGTATGAAAATATGTTTTTTAGTTTTTGGATTTGCAATCGTCTCTAGATTCTCATTTATCCTTTTTGTTTTTATTATAATCCATCAAGGTTAGAAAGAAAGTGACTTTTATTTTTTACTATGGTACCTTTCATATATTTACATTGAATATTATAAAATATAAAATATTGATAAGTTCATCAGTTCTTAGTTTTTTTTATAAAAATAAAAATAAAAATTACCCAATTTTGAAATATTCATAAAATTTTTTAATTTGAATTTCAAATTTATGACCTCCCATGTGATGAATATCGCTTTTATTACTAAATTGAAAGCCGCGAGTTCATCATTTATATAAAATTTTAACAGTAGAATAACTGCATAAGCTGATAAAGAGACCGATTTTTTTATTTAGTAAAATATTTTGATAATTAATATTTATAAAACTCATATGAAGATTTTAAAACATTAATTTTCAATCTGACGCACGCTGAAATTAGTGCGTCAGATTCTCTGGTTTGTGCTTATTATCTCAAACTGACAAGCTCATGATATTAGTGGAAGCCATCATAGTTGTTTTAAATTGTCATAAAAACTAATAATTAAATATCTTTGGATGCCATACCACTTTAGGTATTTGTAATATATTACTCATCTACCCTTTTTTTTATTATTATTAAGGACTTAAGATTTTTGTTATATATAAACCTTAATTAGGTAATGTTGAATTTTGAATATACCACTTTTCACACGGAAGAAATTGTATTAATTAATTGTATGATTATAACAACTTGTTTTTATTAGATCACTTGAACTAAAAAAATACACAAGTTGTTCTTATTAGGTCACTCCAACCAAAAAAATATGATGACTTGGGACAACTTTTATGCTAGCCCAAAATTATTATTTTTTGGAAAATGTCGTATTTTTTTGCCGACAATATATTTTATTTTGATATATTATTTTTTTTTACATAATTAAATATACATGTTTTCTGATATGGTTTCTGGCAACGTCTTTATGTTAGATTTTGGGTCAAAGAAAAACGAGCGAGTTTTTTTTTAAAAATAAAAATGACGATCAAATCATTCAAATTTAAATACTTATAAATAATTTCTCATGAATGCTAGTTCTTAGAGACGAGTAAATTGATTGGAATGAAATTTAAAAATTCATTGAAAAAAATTGACAACTAATCTTTGAGTTAAAAAGAAAAATATAGTAATTAATTCGGAAGAAATTTACCATAAATAAATAATCTCAGTAATAGTTAATTCATTGCGCCATCAATTGCGAGTTATTAATTAAAATTGCATCTCATCAAGTTACTACACCATGCGAAGATCAATGTCGTTATTACTCTATTACATCATTATCTATGTAAATATCAAAACATTAATCTCTTTAAAGGGATATAATCAATCATACAACTGTGAAATTAGAAAACAGCCAAAAGTTGTTAGAGGAGAAGAGATCCAACACGAATTGAACAAAAAATGACATGGAAAGGGGATCAACGTGACCATTAGTACGACAATACGAAGGAGACACATTATCTCCATCTATGTGTCCTTGTGGTTTGGAATATGTAATAAATGCCAAAAGTTATATATACATATTATTGATTGATTAATTTATTAGAGGTCTGATCTATTGATATATAGATATTGTAATTGATGTCGGGTTGATATCGATTTTATTATTTATATTTATTGAGTTATTTATTTATGTTGGTGAATTTATTATGTAACTTGTTTGTATAGTATTTTTATTGTTATTCAATTTGAATTGAGTTATTATTCGGGATTAATGATATTTGAATTGAATGAAAATTTACTGTACAAATAAGTTATATAATAAAATAGTTAACATAGATAATAAAATCGATATTGATGACGGTATCAATAATGATATCTCTGAAAACATTTTCCAATTTATTAATTACGTGTGAATGCAACCTAGCATGAGAGTTAGTAAATATTCTCCGTTCTATTCCATTGCCATTGGCCAAATTCCATTTTCAGTGCTTGGTTCAAAAAGAAGAGGTTGCTTTGTGCTTTGTGTGATCATGTGAAGATTTAAATAAGTACACTTTTTAATCTTCCTAAATCATTATTACCTTTGTAATGTTTTGAAGCATGAATATTCCTTTGACTGAGATTCATACATGTATTAAAAAAAGAGATTGGGGTTCATGGTGATTCCAGGGATAATTGTTTTAGTTTTATCAAATATCATAGAAATATTGTTTTCTCTTAGCAATGGGGATTGAATTATTACAAATCAAGAAATAATGATATTTGAATTATATTATCTCAAAGAAAGAATGTTTAAGAAAAGGAAACAAATCAAGAAATAATGGTATTTGAATTATATTATCTCAAAGAAAGAATGTTTAAGAAAAGGAAACAAATCAAGAAATAATGGTATTTGAATTATATTATCTCAAAGAAAGAATGTTTAAGAAAAGGAAACAAATCAAGAAATAATGGTATTTGAATTATATTATCTCAAAGAAAGAATGTTTAAGAAAAGGAAACAAATCAAGAAATAATGGTATTTGAATTATATTATCTCAAAGAAAGAATGTTTAAGAAAAGGAAACAAATCAAGAAATAATGGTATTTGAATTATATTATCTCAAAGAAAGAATGTTTAAGAAAAGGAAACAAATCAAGAAATAATGGTATTTGAATTATATTATCTCAAAGAAAGAATGTTTAAGAAAAGGAAACAAATCAAGAAATAATGGTATTTGAATTATATTATCTCAAAGAAATAATGTTTAAGAAAAGGAAACAAATCAAGAAATAACTTTCCATTAAGGAGAATGGCTTTTTAAGAAAAGGAAAAAAAAAGAAAAAAAAAGAAGAAAAAAATAGGCCCAAAATATAACTAGGCCCAAATAAAGACTCAATTGGAAAAATCTATTTTGCAAAGATCCATAAGCCCAAAGATCTGTCACAAATATTAATTTTTCCTAATATTTGATGTTAAACAAGTGGCTGAAGGTTTCAAAACCAATCTGGTACTAATATATTTTTTTTGGATATATTTCTTATTAGTGATTTTGACTGCACTTGTGCATTTTAAAAAAGTAAAAAAAAAAATGGAAGAGGAGTAAAAATTCTTTTTCAAGAAACAATCATCCAAAAGTCAGCCTTTGATTTTGAATACTGGGCTCGTTTCATAAAGAGTTTTTAAAGTTCCCTTGAAAAGAAAAAAAAAACACAAACAGATCTTATGGGCTGGTTTTCTCGTCTCCCCCAATTTATTCCTCTCTCTCTAAATTTTCCTTCGTTCGTTCGTTCTCTCCGATTCCGACATTCTGACCTTTCTCCTTGCTCTCCACTGTTCTCCTCCTCTTCTCACTTCCTGCGCCTCCTCTCCGCATCGGTGTCCCTCCGTATCCCTCCCCTCTTCAGCTGCGCTCTCTTCCTCTACCTCACATTTGAGATATCCTAAGCAATTGACGAGTTGTGGTTGTGGCGCTAGCGTGTTTAGTTATCTGCTTGAGTGCATCTGTCTTTGATAGAAGCATCAACGAAGGTACGAAAGTCAGGTACTTTACTTTGATCCTTAGCAATTAGCATGTTTTGTCGGTATTGCTCATTACTGGTGAAAAGCTTAGTCTTTTTGTTGTGTAATTGTTTTGAATTCATATGTATTGTAAGTTATCTGTGTGGTTTTTGTTGTATCTTATGACCTGATGTGGAAATCCAACTGATTTGTGCAAAAATTGTTTGAAATTTCCATTGGTTACAAAGTACAAACTGCTATTATTATCATCTTAATTTCCTGGCAATTTGTTTTTTTTTTCTTTTGTTGTGGCTTGAACATTTTTGTAGTACTATAGTGTTTAGTTGCTGATGATGGTATTAAATTAAACTGTATTAATTTTCCTTTACAACTATGTTTTGATTCTATCATATCAAACACCATTGACAATTTCTAGGAATTCTAGGTTCTCACACATCAAGCAAGCATCCCAATGAACAACAAAATAAGCAAGAATATTTTATTCTAGAAATAAGTTTACGGCATTTTCCCGGAATTACTCATTTTCTTGCACAGCAAATGGGAATCCCTGATCATGCATTGCAATGTGACATACTTTCTTGATCGTCTAACTCTCCTCGGACTTCAAAATCCAACCAAGTTACCTTCCTGCTTTATTCCCTCTTCTTACTCTCTCTCTCTCTTCACGAGCAGGAAGGACACATTGACATCGATGGCCTGGAGAGCGTTAGCAAAGAAGGTTAGCTTAGGTTATACCTTTTCATTAATTTCTTGGCATTCATTTTCTAAACAGAATGCCCACTTTATTAATTGTTAAAAAAATAAATAATGGGTTGATTTTATTGTAGGCTCTCAGTACAAGCTATCTTTCAAATTGCGGGGCAGCAACAACTGTTTCTCATATCCTTCAAATTACACTACCCGGTGAGTACCACTGCACTACATCATTTCTGTATTCTCTATTTTTAGCTCTTTTAAATAATTTTGGTCGGGTTTCAGTATGGGTTATCTGATGCTAATTAGTTTATCCTCTTGCCGCGGCCAACCTATTATTTTTCCCCTTTCTACTTTTTGGCTTCAAATTATGCTTCTCTGTAAAGTAGCGCTCAGCAGTGATGCGAGTTACTCTTAGTTAGTTGCAACAATACTCGACCAAATTCAGGCTTCAAAAAAATAAAAATAAAAAGGCACAACTGCAGAAGAAAAGAAAAAAAATCTAATTTTATGATTCTGAAATATTTTTTTCAGATGTTTTGTTATGTTCAAGAGCAGATGTTCCTACAACTTATAGAACCTTGAGAAGTTGTGGCATTCGGTTAGTGAACTCTTCGCTCCTCACTTTTAGTACAGTTTAGTTGTTACCGCGAGTTTACTACTTGTGCAGGTAAGAAAGTAGCTGGTACTTTGAGAAATCCTTGTGAAATCACGCTCTGATTTGTTTACGTTAGGAACTATCATGCAAGTGTAAGTTTGCTATCATGGAGAGGAAGAAGAGAAGAAGCACCAGGTTTAAAAGCTCTGGTGAGAGAGAAAAGGGTAAAGAGAGATAATAAACCGCAGGCACCACCAGTTGAGGCACGATATGTTCCTCCCAAGCTGAAACGACATGCCAAGCAAACTCAAATGAAAACTGTTGAGATTTTTGAAGGGATGACAATCGTTGAGCTTGCTAAGCGTACTGGTTCCTCTGTAAGAGCCCTTCAGGAGATTCTGACAAGTGTTGGTGAAAAAGTTGGGTCAGAGTTTGACCCAATTACTATCGATGTTGCTGAGCTGGTTTCTACGGTAAGTGCTTGATCAATCTTTGTCTAAGGGGTAATTCTTATTTTCTTTTTCTTATTTAAATGGTCTATTAGATATCTGCTTGTGAAATATGAAGACAGACCCCAATGTTCAACTCTCTTTTACAGGTTTTCTATAGCTGTGGTTACATAGTGGTACTGTACATTTTTGTAGCAAACCATCTGTGTACTGTATCCTCTATTGAAGTTAAGAAGAGAAATTTTGCTTGCACTCCAAGTTTTGCACCTCTTATCTGTATTCAATGTTAAGTATAAATACTTTTCAAAAATACATATTTCAAAATTTATGTTTGAAACTATGTTGAATAGTTTTAAATACTTGGGGTGCAAATAAGGTGCGGATAAGGGGTGCAGTTATTACTCCTCTATTGTAAATTAGGGGGAGAGAGATGGAGAAATTGTGAATATTCCTTAGAAATCTAAATTATTGACAATTATGTAAAAGCAAAGCAACTGCATGGTTACTACACAAGTATATTAACTAATAATTCATTTGTAACATATGGATTGTATTATCTATTGGTTCCATCTTGACCAAGTGTCTAGTTGACGAATCTTTCATTTCTCTATTTCTGTACTTAACCTGTAGGAAGTCGGAGTAAATGTAAAGAGGCTACACTCAGAAGAAGGTGCCATACTAAAACCAAGGCCACCTGTTGTGACGGTAATGGGCCATGTAGACCACGGCAAAACTTCTTTACTAGACGCCTTGCGTAAGACCTCTGTCGCAGCCAAAGAGGCTGGCGGTATAACCCAGCACCTTGGTGCATTTGTTGTGTCAATGCCTTCTGGCGCCTCAATCACCTTCCTTGATACCCCAGGTCATGCAGCCTTCACTGCCATGCGGGCCCGTGGTGCTGCTGTGACTGACATAGTCACACTTGTCGTTGCAGCAGATGATGGTGTCATGCCCCAAACACTTGAAGCCATGTCACATGCAAAGGAAGCCAATGTTCCGGTTGTAGTGGCAATCAACAAGTGCGACAAGCCAGGTGCGAATCCGGAACAGGTTCGAATCCAATTAGGATCCGAGGGACTGGCACTAGAGGATCTGGGAGGTGATGTACAGGTGGTGGAGATATCAGCCTTGAAGGGTACAGGATTGGACAAATTGGAGGAAGCCTTGTTGCTACAAGCTGAACTAATGGATCTGAAGGCAAGAGTTGATGGTCCCGCACAGGCATATGTTGTAGAAGCCCGAGTGGACCGTGGTCGTGGGTCTCTTGTGACAGCCATTGTAAAATCGGGCACATTAAGTGTTGGGCAGTACATAGTGGCGGGGGCAGAGTGGGGACGGATTAGGGCGATAAGAGACATGGCAGGTGGGGCAGCAGAGCTGGCAGGGCCGGCGATACCGGTGGAGATAGAAGGGTTGAAAGGGGTGCCAATGGCAGGAGACGACATAACAGTGGTAGGGTCGGAAGAGAGGGCGAGGATGCTGAGCCAGGGAAGGGGAAAGAAAATGGAGCGAGAGCGACTGGAGAGGATGAGCCATGAGAACTGGGAGGTCTCTGGAGGAGAGGGAGATGAGGCTGATGAGGTGCCACAGAGGGTCGAGTTGGCGGTCATAGTGAAGGGAGACGTGCAGGGGACGGTGCAGGCTGTTGCTGATTCGCTCAGGAGCCTTAACAGCCCTCAGGTTATTTTGGAATTTCCTCTTTTTTTTAAAAAAAATAACTTCTTTTTGTGATATGTTTTCCTATTTACTATCGAAGTGGCCGTACTGATTTGTGACAGCACAAAGTGGTTAAACCAAAAGCCAATGAGAAATTTCATTATGGTCGAATACTTGAGAGCAACTTTGAGTCTTTTCAAGTTTGCAAGGTTTAAGATCTGATGAGCGCACCTCAGAAAATGATTGAAACATGCCTGATAACTGTTGAGATAAAGGGACAACAGGGGACCTTTCGATCCTTGGAGCATTAAGACCTTCCGTTTTATAATTAATGTAGCCACTTTTATTGTTAATATGTATTGTAGATTTGTTATATTTAATTATTTTATTGGATTATGATTGCACTAAAAATTTGTCCCTGCTTAAAATAACTTTTTGGCAGTAAACGCTCACTCTTAATCTTTCCATCCAGGTATTTGTGAATATAGTACATATGGGAGTGGGCCCAATATCTCAGTCCGATGTGGACATGGCACAAGCATGCAATGCGTGCATTGTCGGGTTCAATATACGAAGTCCACCAAGCCCTATTTCTCTCTCTGCTAAGCAAGCTAATACCAAGGTAAGAAACTAAGAATCATCACTAATTTCCTTGAAACCATGCTTAAATTATTGGATAAATGCACACTCCCTGCTGCTATCAGAAAAATTGCTCTTTCCTTGTTTCTAGAGAGAACAGGGAAAAGTAGGAAACTAAGGTTACTTGAAATGATAAATACTTTGGAACTGACACGTGTTACGCAGTTACAAAATTGCGCTGCAATGAAGTTTGTTCGAAATCTCAGTTTGCAGCTCAGTTTGGGGGAAATACCAGTAGCAGTACTAAAGAGTTGTGCAATGATCCCGATTATTTTTGTGGCAACTACAAAGTTACAGTTTAGTTACTGAACTGAAACATGACCTGAATTACTGAAATATGACCTGAATTAATTTTCCAGATATTTCTCCATCGGGTTATCTATCACCTTCTAGAAGAGATGGGCAAACAAATAGTTGAAAAAGCACCAGGCACAGCCGAGACCCAGGTCACTGGTGAGGCCGAGGTGCTAAGCATCTTCAAAGTGAAGTCACGAAGCAATTCGAAAGAGCCCGATGTTAAGATTGCCGGTTGCCGGATCACTGACGGGAGATTTACTCGATCCGCTACAATGCGGCTTCTGAGGAGTGGGGAGGTGGTGTTTGAGGGGTCGTGTGTTTCTCTGAAGAGAGAGAAACAGGATGTGGATGCGGTAGGAAAAGGAAATGAGTGCGGTCTTGTAATACAGGATTGTCAAGATTTCAAGGTCGGAGATATGATTCAGTGTTTAGAGCAGGTTATTAGGAAGCCGAAGTTCATCTCGTCAGAGAGTGGTGCAGTTCGCATCGAGTGCTAGTTAATTTTCATCTTTCTTTTTTTTTTGTTTTTTCCCTTTTGTCTTCTATCCCTAACACAGGGTACCTTTATTATTTAAACTCGAAACAGTCATATTTTGTAATGTAAAATATGGCAATTTTGATGGAACCAACTAATCGGGAAATATTGGGAAGTAAATTTCCCATATTATTATGGGTATTATTTTTTAGAAAATATTATGGAGATATCATTATTGATACCATCATCGATACGGATTTAATTATACACATTAAATGAATTATTATGTATGTTAATAATTTTATTATGTACAATATTTTTATTATTTAACTTAAATATCACTTATATGCATTCTAATTTATTTATATTCTATAATAACAATATTATATAAAATAAGTCTGCATAATAAAATCATTAATATATATAATAACTCATTTAAATTGTATAATAATAATATTGTATAAAATGAATTTGTATAATAAAGTCATTAATACGCATAATAACTCATTTAATGTGTAAAATAAAATCCGTATCGATGATGATATTAACAATAATATTTCTATATCAGTTCCCTTATTTTTTAGCTACAACCAGCGTGTGGTATATTGAAAGATCGTTTAAGGTTGTTATTCACCTATATGCATTGACGCATTGACGTGATGAATCAAATTTGAAATAAAATTCTCAGTATTTCATGTCTGGTACACAGCATCAGCAGCGGATCTATGTCTTCATAATTCATACAAACAAAAGAGAACCATGCAAAGCATTTTGAGGCCAGAAACCAAATTGAAAATACCAAATACTCACCATCCCTGTGTGGATTGAAGATATATAACACGACTCCTTAAACGAATAGCCAAGGCCCAGTAATTCGCTTGGAAATAAAATAGGCAACTGGCCTATTAGTCCATTTTTTAATTGTTCAAGCATCACTTTCCATCTAATTAATTTGACATGCACAGACATTAGGTGCGCACAGCTACCTCAGTTGTCATTTTGTTTTTGTTTTTTTAATTTCAAACCAACTTAATCGTACTCTTTATTAATTAAAAAAGCATTCGTTATCAAATTTAATTAACTTAATATTTCAAATTTTCTAACACATTTGACCATAAATATAAGTATGAAATTGATATGATTAGATTATGTATATAAATTTTTTATCGGTGAAAATTATACTACAAATTATGTATCTAACCATGTGTTTAGATTATTTATTACGTGTCATTCATATCTATTTTATAATCCAATTGACTTATTTGCTTATATTCACAATGATCAACAGAATATTAAAACGAAGCTGATAAATAATATATTATCATTGATACCGTCGTCGATATCGATTTTATTATTCATATTAAATAAATTATTATTCATGTTAATAATTTTATTATGCAATTTATTTACATAATACTTTCATTATCTAATTTAAATGAATTATTATTAAAATTAGTGATATTTAAGTTAAATAATAAAATACGATACAAAATAAACTACATAATAAAATCGTTAAAATAAACAATAATTTATTTTACGTAAATAATAAAATTAATATTAATAATATTATCAACAATAATATCTCACAAATATTTTTTTTTTGCATTAAAATATAAAACAAATCTCTTTCAAGAAGGAGACGTGAATCCACACTGGCCCCCACAGAAGTTTTCAATTTCAATTTCAATTTCTGGCAAAAAGAACAAGATATGTTAATTTTTCACGTGCTTGCTTGTAGTGTTTTCGTTTGATTCCACAGTACACTGCTTGGTTTCCTTCCTATTCCTACATTAACGGGCGGTAGGTACCTCACATCTCACATCTCACATCTCACATCTCACATCTCAATCATTCAATGTACAAACAGAGCAACTGATCCTTTGAATTGACGAGATCTCCGTCGACGATCCGAACGAAGCGAAATATGATGGCGATGGCGGAGTTGGGGGAGGCGGTGTACGCGGCGGCGCCGTACGCCGTGCTGACATTCAAGTGCCTGAGCAACGCGGTGATGATTGCCATGCTGCGGTCCACCCTGGACCCGGTGCACGGAGTGAACTCGGTGGTGCTGACGGTGTATCAGCAACTGGCCTCCGCCACTGTCCTCGTCTCTCTCGCTCTCTTCCTTGATCCGTACATCTCCTTCCTTGCTAATTTCTTCTCTTATCTCTGTCTCTTTGTGCGTTTTTACTCAATTGCGAATATGTGTGTGTGTGACACGTGGCACTCTTGCCTTTTTTAGTATGCATTTTTCCAAATTGTGGAATGATAAAGGAAGGATCAAAGGCGTATAAGGGGTTTCTTCAGTAATCAACAATCAGTGGGAGTAAAAGAGGATACTGATACTTGTTTGGAGAAGGGTTATATCTAGTACTCTGTCATGAATGATAAATAAAGGGTTATTACCCAAATTGTGACCGGTATTACATTTTGTTTCGGTTAATTAATAAGTGATTTTATTGGAAAAATTGCAGGAGGAGAAGGAAACCGAGTTTGCGAATTCTCTCTTTGACATGCTTAATTGGCTTCTTGCAGTAAGTTTTTCTATCCTCTTAAATTTTTGTACTAAAAATCTTTGTCTCGTGTTCTCCGATTCCTCCAAAATCGGCTTAATTGAGCCTCAATTTCATATATAGCGTCGGAATTTGAACATACATCATAATTTAGCAAAATTTTGTCACAGGGAAAATAAATTTCTTTCTCAATTTCCTTGATTTTGAAATGAAAAGGATAACAGTAGCAGAGCTGCTACTTACAGCGAGTCTCCGGTACATAACAGCAACAGTGCAGAGTGTAGGCCTCAACATTATACCGGTTGGGGTATTTGTTCTAGCTGTTTTAGCTGGTCGAGAAAAATTTGCACGGGGCAGTGTGTATGGACTGGCAAAGCTATTGGGCGTCTTCGCCTCAGTCGCGGGGGCCACCTTGGTTGTCCTGGCATCTGATTCCGACAGCAAGGGTGGCGGCGGAGATGGTGCTTTTCATGGATTTTGGGCGGGTGTTTTGATGGTTGCTGTTGCTGTTCTTGTACATTCTTCAGCTTACCTTCTTGTGGTAAATCGAAATGCTACTTGTGTTTTTCTCCAATCGGTTGCTCAGAATACTTTTATAGTTTTTGTAGAATTATCAACAGTCTATCAAAATGCACAACTTTCTCTTTTGCTTCTGGAAAATGTTCTTTACTAAGCTAGTGTAAATAATATTCTCTATGGGAATGTACTTACAGTATAGTTCTAAAATGCTTTTGACATTAGAAAAACATAAGCATTAAGTACTACAAAACAATTGTTTTATAAGGTATTCCTCAAATACTTGTGTTGTATGATTAGTCTGTTCTTTTTTTCTATTTTTAATTCGTTGCTTTTGGTTTTAGGAAAGGGTGGCAATGGAATATTCATCGGATCTTGTGTTGTCAGCTATGATGAATATATTTGGGACGATACAAACAGTTATAGTTGCGGCTCTGATTGTGAGAGATCCATCTTCTTGGAAGATTAATACAGATAGCCTTGAGCTCCCTGTTATTCTGTATGGGGTAAAGCTACAAATTTATCATTTTTATTTATGTATAATTTTTTTACTATCTTCAGAATTAGTCTCAAAGACGTAGTAGTTCATTCCTAATACTATTATTTATCAAAATTAATCAATCATAAGAATCGCAGATTTAACACAGTGGTAATAGGTCTCGTTTCTCTACGGAGAGATGTAGATTTAAGTCCCTCAAAAAACATTTGAAAAGGAATAAATGCCGGAATTAACGGAAACCCTTATATCAAAAAAAAAATCAGTAATAACTAATAAGGACTACTGCACTAGATAATTGTTACCGGTCTTTTTTAGCATTAGGCTTTCCTTTGGACCTATGGTGCTCCATCTGTACCACCCTGCATATTGATGCAGAAATATTAACTAAAATATTTTGCAGGATGATGCATGATGTAGTGGTAAAAATACGGCATGCTAATTTTTATTTAAGAGATCCCTTTATTTATTTTTCAGGGAATAATGGTGACTGGAATATTATATTTTGGGCAAAATTGGTGCATACACATGAAAGGTCCTGTGTTTGCGGCAGCGTTTTCTCCGTTGCTCGTTGTTTTCTCTTTCCTTTTTGAGATCATTTTCTTCCAAACCAAAATGAACATCAAAAGGTCTCTATGGCACCAGCTTAATTTTCTCTGTACAAAGTTCTCTTTTCCTGTTACGATATGATCAAAGTAGTTAGCAACTGTATAAAACTTTAGGTGTACCTCGCCTAAATTTTGGCAGTGTACCTGTCTGGATTTGTGACAGCAAACATTGGATCTATACCAAGTAATAACAGTATCTTTTTATGCACTAATACCCCTGTTAATTGCCCGGTTTGTCTAATTATTTGGGTTTTAGTTCTACTAGTTAGGACACAGTATCAAAGGTAAAATGAAACATCTTATGGCACTTGTAAGGAGCTTCTAATACTTTCTACAGTTGCTGATAGATTTTTTTCTTCTACTTTTATTTTTGTTCTGTGATTTTCATGGATCAAATGAAACAATGATGCAGCGTTATCGGGGCCGTGCTTGTGGTAGGAGGTTTGTATCTGCTTCTGTGGGCAAAATCAAGAGACCATAAAGAAAAAGTACTTCCAATCGACCGTAATGGTACCTTGGAAAACTCTGTTACGGAACCATTGATAATAGAAAGTAGAGCTTAGAAAAGAGGAACTAGAAATGAAATCAGTTGTTGAAAAAAAAATCTTCACCTCACTGGTACCGGGATTTTTGTGGTACCAAACCTATTTTAGAAACTGTTGGATATCCACTATTAAAGGAAAAAAAATCGAAGTTCTCTCTCTCACATGAGAGACCTACTATAAATAAAGCTCTTGTGAAGGCAGATAATCATCTATGGTAGATTTTGATTAATAGTGTAGGCAGCAGGCATAATTTAATTGTTTTGTACAAGTTCTTTGTTTCAATATTGTAATACATATTTATTGAAGTAAATATTGTAATATATGATTGTGACATTGTGTCAATTAACTATATTGTGTAGATTCCTTGCAACTCTCATGTTTTTTTAGATAAAGATGAGAGTTTTAAGTTATTAAATTTTAAATGTTCATAAAGTATTTCTCATTCGGATTTTGAATATGTGATCTCACACGTGAAAAACATTGCTTTTGCTGCTAAATCAAAAGCTGATTTTGCAACTCTCATGTTTATCTCTATTTAATATTGGCAGCCGTTGCTGATTAATTCATCCAAAAAGAAAGGAGAGAACATTAGTAATGTTGCGTGCAAAAGTTTTAATAACATAATGCTGATAACTGACCATTGCAAGCTATCTTAAAAATATCAATCCAATCCAATATAGTTCTGATTTGCACCATGGCATCTGAGGTCTCTTAATTGTCAATAATAGGAACATCAAGTCTCAATTACCAGAGGTTAACTACAGATTAAACCTGAGTAATGTGCAGGAAATCAACCTAATTTAACATCAATGGAACCAGAGGCGAATGTACGTCAAAAAGACGAGAGCTCGATCAAAAGAGCTGGCTAACTGTCACACCTCCGAAATCCGTACGCGCCGATGTGCCGACATGTCTGTTTCTGAGACCCAGAGCAATCAACAATGGAGGATTCATTTAAATTTTTCTGTTGATTTAATTTCCCAAGTTCCTAATATCCATCCAAATCACAAGGTCACAATCCATCTTCCTCATTTGTCAACAATCAAGAATCTACACACTTTAGATCTATTATATATAATTACATAGCTGTAGGCCTGTAGCAGAGCATTTCTATATTGTGTTTTCCAGTTGTAATACAAAATGATACTTATTACTATTGAGTTGGAAGTAATTAATCTGAACTGTTCACAAAAAAAAAATATAGTTCTTCTAGTTGTCTGACGGTTCAGATTTGGATAGGTGAAAAGATTATATTATACAAAATATGCTAGTATATGAAATTATGCATAACGATTTCGATTGTTCAGAAATTTCGTCAATTACATGATTAATCTTTTTTTCGTTGAAAAAGAATAAATCATATACATTTGAAGAGAGGACCCAATATGACTTTCAAAGCAAAAATATAATTTATTTTGTACTGGAATTTCAAGTCACTCATTAGGTCAAATATATATTAAATCTCATCATTTTTTATAAACGTGAAATGCGCATCATGCAAATTATATCTATAATATTGAATTTCAACTTGAGACTTTTTTCGTTAGATAATGATGTACGTCAAGTCATCTACTTTGAAATTTCATAAAAATATTTATTTAAATTTTAAATCTGTAATCTCTTACAATAGATATTTATTTCATCATTTATATTTTAATTAATATATATAAAAATTATTAGATATATTTTAATTCATCTCAATAATATATACATAAAAAAAATATTGAATTTTAACTTTATTTTGATGGTCATCAAGAGAATGAATTAAATCACAAAATTTGATCCGTTGATTTGTGTTAGTGTTTGATACATAACAAAATAAATTGAAATGA
The DNA here is from genome assembly GCA_037678475.1 of x Bolboschoenoplectus mariqueter. NCBI lineage: Eukaryota > Viridiplantae > Streptophyta > Magnoliopsida > Poales > Cyperaceae > x Bolboschoenoplectus > x Bolboschoenoplectus mariqueter. The sequence goes on from CM075251.1 coordinate 3,589,509, forward strand.
TATAATTTTTTACATACCTATATAACATGATATATACAAAATGTTTAATTAATTACTTTTATTTTTAAAAATTTAATAACTAATTATTTAAAATTTAATTTTATAATTATTAATGTGACACTAATGATTATAAATATTAAATTCCTCTTTATTTTTTTTTTATGTAGGCAGGCAGAAAGAAAACTACAGTTGAGTTGAAATCTGTTTTCTATTATTCATTTCTTATCAAATTTTCACCATTGTCATTATTTTTTTATTTTATTAATAGCAAGTACAGTACTTGATGTTTGAAAAAAAACAGCTTTGATCATCGATTAGACCTTTTCCGTTAACTTGACTTGAACTTCATTAATGTTAGAATTTGTTGATGGAGACTAAATGTGGCTAAAATAATATATATAAAAAATATCATCATTGATTATAGATAATATGATAGATAGAGATTTTATTATTTAAATTAAATAAATTATTATATATATTAATAATTTTATTATATAATTTATTTTGTATAATTTAGTAATCAACTACTTACCATTTGTGGAAGCATAGGCATGTTGAATTTCAACGGTCTACATTATTTGAGATTTGTACAACGTTATCTTCTATCTGTACTAAAATATTTCATATATTTTATTTTGATAATGAAATAAAGTAGAGATAAAGTTATATTCCACCTATACATTTTATTCAAACTTATCTTATATAGGTCTAAAGGCGTGGCGCATCTATGAAATAAAGTGATTGATAATTATATAGTTTTTAATTAATCAACTACAATTAGGATGTTTGGGAAAGCAAGAAATTATGAGTTAAACTTTAAACACAATTAATCGGCATTTGAATTTTGCGTGATAAAAGCTTTAATTAAACAGAGATAAAAAGATTAACAAATTAATTAGGAAAATATTTGGGAGATATTATTATTGATATCATCATCCATACAGATTTTATTATTCATATTGACGATTTTATTATATAATTTATTTTATACAGTACTTTATTATTTAACTCAAATATAATTAATCTAAATAATAATTTATTTAAGTTAAATAATAAAAATATTATACAAATAAATTATATAATAAAATTGTTAATATGAATAATAAAGTTCGTATATATCTGCTTCCAATTAATTAAAGAGCGTTGAAATGAGTCCACCTCCTTCCTTATTGTCCGCCCATCTGTTCACCTTTTATTTATTAATGTCAATTATGTATATGTTAACTACAAATACATTATTATTAACTAATAAAATTCAATCATTCTAGATACAAAATATATATAGAAATATATTTATAGTTAACAAAATGATTAAATTTGTATATAAAAATATATTTGTAGTTATATATATTTTATACGTAAAATGATTAAATTTTATTAATTAATAATAATATATTTATAATCAACATATATAAGATATACAGTGAAAGTTAAATATTTTCGTTAATTAAACGGAGAAGGCGATATTAAAAAAAAGAGAGGAATGAATGAAACAGAGAAGAGACCAAAGCAACAGCTGACAGCTAAGTTATACCTGCCTATGGTACACCTCCGCAGTTTTTGGTTTTCTGTGGCCAACTACTCTGTGTCTGAGGATTATATAACAAAGGACAACAAAGGACAAATAGTACATAAATTAGGTGTTACATATACAGTGTTACATTCATAACATTCACAGATGATCCGAACGCTTCACTGGCCACCCCAACTTGCCCCCATGGCCCACACTACTACTCTTCATCCAATCTCAATAAAAGATAAAAAAAATTAAAACAAAATCACTTTCTTTTTCAAAACCTAAAAACAAAGCAAAGCTCTCCTCTCTCTTTTCTCCTTCCCTCTCTCCAATGGAAGAAGATGTATAGAGGCGGCCAGGCCATCACCAACCTTTCCCCCCATTCAAATTCAAAAAGAAAAGGCAATGCTCGCGTTCTCTTCCCGCCACTCTCCTCATCTATAAGGGCATTTTGGTCAATGTAGCTCTACAGTAGCTTTTTGTTTTCGGGCAGACAGGGTGGAGCCAGGCATTAGCGAAGAAGAGAGAGAGAGAGAGCGAAGGAGGATATATACTGTTTTAGGCGTACGGATCTACGGTCTTGGTATACTCTAGGTTAGGTTTAGCTCAGTTTATTTCTAACTTGCAAATTTTTATTTTTGTTTTGTTTTACTTGTATTTTAGTCTATGTGACCCCCCTAAAATGTTCTAATTTACAATCTTGTTACTCTTTGTGATATCCTAGGCCAATTTGCTAGAGGATTTGAGTTCAATTGAGTCTTTTTATTTGATAGGTATATGCGTTACATTGTCGATGTTAGTTTGTTTAAAGTCCTCCCAATTTCATAGTTTAAGTAAATTAACATATTGTGAAACTATCTCAAAGAATAGATAGACAATGTTGAATCAAATGTTATATATTTTGGGGTGCTGTGTGTTGCCAGTTATTAAACCGGATTGATAGAGAAGCCTTTTATGTGTAATTTAGTCCATAAATCATTCCATTTCAAACCCCCCAAATAAAAAAAAAGAAAAAAGAAAAAGAAAATCCTGAAAAAGTTGGGAATTGGAATTTAAAGTTTGTTTTGAAATATTGCACAAGATCATGCATTCCCTCTTGCGTCAAGTGGCTCTTATCAGACCGGTGCCCACAAATCCATACACACATGTCAGTGTGCACAACTTCAACCACACAAAAAAGTTTATCTTGTTTGTGGGCATTTTTGTATCATGTTAAATCTCATATGTGGTGCTCTGTAAGTTGGCAGTGAAGTATCTTTAGCATTTAACTCTTAATCATCCATTATCTTATTTTCTTTTCAGTTTCAATTTTTTTTTTTGCATATGGTCCAAAGCATGTTGATTTACAGGTAAATCCCGAAAATTCTTAATTATATCACCTAGCTATGCCAGTTTCTGCATGGTTCTGTTCCTCTCCAGCTGTATAGATTCTATCAGGAATGTACATCAACCATCCCGTTGTACCTTTTGACAAGTTTTATATTACATCGGAATAGTCGTTGTGCCATGATATAATTGAATGGTCTAAATTGATTCGGTACTTTTCAGTGTTATCTATTCAATCCAAGTGTATTCATTTCTACTCTCACACTAGTTCTACAGTTTTCTTTTTTTATTTCTAAACATGGTCAAATGCAAATTCCTCTTCAAACCTAATATTAGGTTTCCAATTGATTATTCAGGAAGAAGCAATAATTTTTTTTTTTTGGCAAGTTAATGCAGTATGTCATGTATATGTAATGTACTGGATGGATATAAGTAGAAGTGATGCCTGAAAAGTCACAGCGATTCAAAACAAAAATTACATCCAAGAGGCAACCGAATATACACAAGGTCCTCAAAAATCATGTATATTACATTCTTGGTTCCTCTTAAAGTAACTTGCTACAGAATTCTGGAAAAGAAAATTGAACAAGTTACATTGACACCAAAAAGCAAATTGGATTGTGACCAATCACATGTGAATTGTCAATCAAAACAAAGATGGTCCATACCAGCAGCATGAGCTCTCAAAAAGATTACATATCAACTAGGCAATAGGGCTTATGATAATGCCCTAAATGAACCAGGGCATAAACTATTCTCTATTTTTGGAAAAAAAAAATTAAACAATAGGCATTTCAGTATTATATAGTTTAGCAATAACCGGTACTGTTTTCTGTTGACCATAGAGTTAACTGGTATGTGACTTTGGTTTGGTATAGGTGCATCTAGTTTACTGATACTTGCTGACATTACAAATGCAGTCTCTCAGATTGTGATATTGGCATGTTGTCAGACCCGTTCTAGCTGCTAACAGGGCTGATCTCATCTTAATTTACTTTGTTTTGTTCATCATCCTTTTTGTTTATTGTTGGTTTCTTCTGATTTTGATGTGTCGGGTCTTAGCAAAAAACCTTGGCAGAAGCCCACAGGTTTTTACCTCATATTTTGGATAACATTCATTCACTTCTCTTTGAATTTCCTCTCTGTATATATGTTGTATTTGTATTTTGTTTTGACCATTGTGCTTCTATTTGCCAGTCTGTGTGTTTGTTTGGGTGTTATATTTGACTTAAATAAGTTTACAAGAGAAAATCTTTCTACTGACCAGCTCTCTATCTGTGTGAATTAGGTTGTCAGATAGAGAGAAAATGACCAAATATCTTTTGGTAAACAGAATCGATTATTTTTTTCAGTTTTTCTTTTTGTCGACAAACTTATTTCATTGGTAACCAAGCTTTTAAAAAACGGAGTTTAAACTTCGTTTAAACCGTTTAAATGGATTTTAAATCATCTCACGTTAAGTTTTTCGAAAAAAACGGATTTAACGTCAATAAAACCATTAAAATCCGTATTATATGGAGACGTTTTATCACCGTATAAAATAGAAACTAGAAAGGTCCATTTTAATACGAATGTGTGGGGAAGTTTTTAAAACTGATGAAGCCCATAATAAATTTGTTATTGAGAACACAGCCCATATCACCATACGAAAACTTAACTTCTCACTCTCACTATTGTCTAACCTGTTCACAGTTCACATATGCTCCTATTCTCTCTTCCCTTCCAATCTTTCTCTCTTTTCTCTTTTCTCCACAGCGGCGCCGATCTTCTCCAAACAAACAACTCTCCCGCTCTCGACCTCCTATCACTTCTTGGCCTGATTTTTGTCCCTCTCAATCAGCAACTCCTTTGCTCTAGATCTTCTTCACAATGTCACACATGATGAGCTCTACATCAAACAAGCCGCAATCTAGTGATGGGGCATGGGATCATGGTTTTTTGCCGGACCCAAAGATTATTTCGAAGATTCAATGCAAGTATTGCTCAAAAGTGGTTCAGGGTGTCACTCGGTTTAAGTATCACCTCGCTGGAATCCCAAAAGAAGTCACTGCATGTGTCGAGGTCCCTCCAGAGGTTAGGAAGAAAGCTGAGGAATTTAGTCGATTGAGGGGAAAAATCGATTTAAGCTATTCAGAGGGAGAGGGTTCTGATCATGATAATCCTGTCCAATTGCAAAACTTAAGAAGGAAAACAAAACAATCTGTTGGTGTCGGGCCAATGGATACTTTTTATAAGTTAAGCCATGAAGAATCCCGAAGAACAAGTGTGAAAGAGCAAGTTCAATCCAAATTTACTACCAAATTGAAGGAAGAAAAAAGAGATCGTGCTTGTGAATACATTGCCCAATGGTTTTACGAGGCTAGCATTCCACATAATGCAGTAACACTTCCTAGTTTTGATCGTATGTTGGAAGCAATTGGAGATTATGGTCGAGGGTTAAAGGGTCCAACAATGTATGAACTCAGCGGACCTTTGTTACAAAAACGTAAGAAAAAAGTACAAGAGGCGCTTGTAAAACACAAAGAAATATGGGAACTTACTGGCTGTTCAATCATGACAGATGGGTGGACTGATAAGAAGGGTAGAGGAATTATGAATCTCCTGGTTCACAGTGCATCTGGAGTTTGTTTTCTTCAATCGGTTGATGCATCAGCTGATAAGAAGGATGGTTCGTACATTTTTGATCTTGTTGATAAGTGTATCAAGGAGATAGGTGAGAAAAATGTGGTTCAAGTGGTCACTAACACTACTAGACCTAATCAAACCATGGGTTCATTGTTGAGAGCAAAGTGGCCTCATATTTATTGGACAGGATGTGCAACTCATTGTATCGATCTCATACTAGAGGACATAGGCAGTTTGACAAAGGTGAGAAATACAATTCAAAAGGCTAAGGTCATTACAGTTTTTCTCTATGGACATACGCGTGTCTTAAGCCTAATGAGAGTATACCTTGGTAAAGATCTGATTCGTGCTGGTGTTACTCGGTTTGCAACAGCTTATTTGAATTTAAAGAGCATCCAAAACAAGAAAGCTGAGTTGAAAAAACTATTTCGATCAGATGAGCTGGATAATTGGGGATACTTAAATAAGGAAAAGGGAAAGAATGCAACTAGAATTGTTAGGTCTGATGCCTTTTGGCAAGGTATAGATGAGGCCATTAATATGTTTGAGCCATTGGTTGATTTGTTAAGACGGGTGGATGGTGATGTACCTGCCATGAGATTTTTATATGGTGATTTGGAAGATGCAAAAAAAGAAATTGTTGTCAGGTTTGATAAAAATGAAAGCATGTACAAGGATGTATTAGAAATAGTTGATAAGAGGTGGAATGATAAGTTGAAGACTCCATTGCATTTGGCTGCATATTTTTTAAATCCATACTATTACTATTCAAATAGGTTTTATATAGAAAAAAAAGGAATTTTTAGGGAAAATGTGATTACTTGCATGGAGGCCATGTATGAAGGATTTGATGATGAAGCACAAGTTAACCAAGTAAAAATTATGGAAGAACTTCACCATTATCAAGATAGTGAAGGGTCATTTGGGCGTCCCCTTGCTAAAAAACAAGGATCCAACAAACATCTCAATCCAGGTTTTAAAAAATCTATCTCACTTTAAATATTGTATTGTTATTTTTGTATAATTTCATACTATAATTTTTATTTTATATATTTTTTTTATTACATGATAGCACAATGGTGGCTCAATCATGGTAGCAGTTCACCTCACTTGAAGAGACTGGCAATGAGAATATTGAGCTTGACATGTAGCTCATCAGGTTGTGAAAGAAATTGAAGTACATTTGAGCAAGTAAGTTACATCCTCTTTAATTTAACTTTTATGTATTTCCAATTTGGTTTCCTTTCAATTTATTTTTCTGAACATTGATTTTCCTTTTTAATTTTTAAAAAAATCAGGTGCATACAAAAAAAAGGGCAAGACTTCTCCATAGAAGGCTGAATGATTTGGTGTTTGTTAAGTTCAACTCAAAGCTTCTTCAAAGAAAACATGAGATGAATAGAGATCCTATAGAAATAAAAAACATTGATGTTATAGAGGATCTAAATAATGAATGGATTAACAAAAACAATCATTGAGTTGAAGTTTCACAGCAGGAACCTGATGTGGAGAGCGGTTCAAAAGCAGTGGTAGCAGCGACAAGAAAAAGAGGAACAAGAGAGAATGTTGTTTCATCCAGTTCTCTACTGGTGAAGAAAAAGAAAAAAATTTTGCAAATAGAGGAGGAGTTCATTTCATCATCCTCAAATAAAGATGATGAGGAGATTGAGATCAATGATGATATAACGAGTTCTTGTTCTGAATCTGATGAAATAGAATCTTTTGATTAATTCAATGAAAAAGAACTTCTATTAATTACTTAAATTTTATGTTCCAACTTCCAACTCTTATATTTCTTTTTGATATTTTTGATGTAATAGTTAAGTAGTATTTAAGATTTTTAAATTTGAAGTATTAATTAGTGTTATAATTATTATTGTTATTTATTTTTTATTATTATTATTTCGTTTGTTAATTATCAAGTATAAGAATGTATTATATGGTCTTTGAAAAAATAGAAAAATAGATTTAAAACAATCATCCGTTTATAATTTTAACGGCCGTTTAATTCCGTTTAAACGTTAAATCGTTAAATAATTACCTTACGTTAAGAGCCGTTAAACGTTTTTTAAAAGCTTGTTGGTAACTGATTTTCCTTTCTTCCAAAATCAGAGAGGTGCCAGGTTATACAGACTTCTTGTGTTGCAGGATATGATTCAATCAGCATATGAAGATTTTATCTTTCAACTTGGTTTTAATTTTTTCTTCAGCGTACTTGTTTTTCCTAGATGTTTCGTTGAATGTCAATATCTTGATTCATGTTATAGTATAGTTTACATCATGTACTCCCCTGAAAAATAAATCTGGTGACGTGTTCTTAATCAGATGAGAAATGCAATTTGTTGACAAATCTCCTCATGTCGTGGTCTCCTTTTTTATTTTGGTTTTTGTTGTATGAAATAAATGTTGATATAGAGAGGATAGAAATCCAGGGTCAAGTCGGTGTATTTGGTTTCCTAAATTTTGTGGTGTCTCAGAAATACGAATAAAACAGGTTTCTCAAAATCACATAAATAAAATAAAATTCCTATTGTCTAACTTGGTATATTTCTTTTAGTCTTGGTCTCTTTCAAAAAACCGGCCAGGTTTGATGATTCGAGGAAGATGGCATCAAAATAACTTACATCATAAAAAATGTAAGGCCAGTCAGAAATTATCGATGAATTTTGCAAATATGAAGCCTTGTTCGTTTGCACTTACTTTGCAATGTTAAAAAGCGAAAAAGAATACTGCTTTCGTTGAGAGTCGAACTCAAGACCTCCCGCTTACTAAACGGGTGCTCTAACCAACTGAGCTACGAAAGCTTTCTGTCTTCGCTTTTTCAATAAACGTTGATAAACAAATACTCCGTTCAATAGTAAATGCAACAATAAATTCGTCACGACTCATGTCATGAATAATGGTCTCTGTGGATCATAATATTTTGTCCAGTTCATGGGACTTTCAGTTTGTACTGCTACATATAAATTGGTCGCTCTCCTTAATTTACTCAGGGGACCACCACAAATGAAATGAATCAATTAGTTAACACCTCACTTCATTTATTTTATCTCCAACATTTCTTTTCACATCTCTTCAGTAATGTATAAATGTTACAGGACAAAAGGAACGCAGGAGAAGGTCCTAGAGATTAAAAAAAAGACAAAAAGAAGAAGAAGAACACATTATGTTGCATGGTCAAATTCATATTTTGTTAGTGTGAGAATAACAAGCCCATTGGGCCATTGAATATGTTTCATGGTCATATTGATGGTTGTAGTTTTTCCGAATTAGAAATCTCACACTTGTAAAATTATTTTACATTTTTTTGTTTTTTGGTTTTTTAAGATGAAAGATGAGGATCAAAATCATTGAAATTTAAATATTTATAAAAAAATTCTTCACTGAGTTTCGAACTTGCGGCCTCTCAAGTATTGTTTTTGTCACTAAAATTACTTTATTTTTAGAAAATATTATAGAAATACCATTATTGATGTTATCATCAATACGGGTTTAATTTTATTATATATAATATTTTTATCATTTAACTTAAATACTATTAATATACATAATAATTTATTTAAATTGTATAATGACAGTACTGTATAAAATGAGTTTTAATAATAAAATCATTAATATGCATAATAATTTATTTAAGTTACATAATAACAATATTGTATAAAATGAGTTTGCATAATAAAATCATTAATATATAATAACTCATTTAATATGTATAACTAAGTTCGTATTAATGACTATCAATAACCGTATCTGTATATCAGCTCTCTTACTTTTAAAATTATGTTTTTGCTTGATATTTAATTGGGCAAAAGAAGAATAAATCTATACATAACTTGATATTTAATTGAAGTTGTTAATCTTGAGCGATCAAGATTCCAAAAAACACCAAATTCGTAACGACTCAAAATAAAACACCAAATTAGATCACTTAAAATCCCAAATTATTGTAAACACAAGTACTACTACAATTACGTGAGTTGAATTAATTTTACCTTCATTATTTTTCTGACTTTATTCCCCTTCCTTCTGATAAGTATGTATCATGCAAAGTACTATAACTCAGAATTCAAATCCAGTTTGAACTTTTTCACCTGTGATCATAATTAGATCTTTTACACATTTGAAAAAGTTGACTTCCTTTTTTAACAGGAGGAAAGAAAGCGTTAGCTTTCTTTTTGTACACAAACGAACAACCAACATAGAAGTCGCTGTTAAGTCTTTTCCTTTTGCCTTCTTATGTCTGTACTGTACTTACTTCTAGGTATAGTTTGAAGGTAACAAGAAAAATATCTCCAATTGTGATCTATCATCTATATAATAATGGCCGTTTGTATCTTCTGCTGCGCTGTATTATATAACGTATTGTATTATTCGTTCAATTATGTAAAGATTTATGTAAAATAAATCTAAAAAAACCCTTATGATTCACCTTCTGTCAGCTATACAACGCAGTGCTGCACAGTGAAAGATCTCTGTTGATATATTGTACGGGATAAAATACGCTAAAATTGACATCTGTTTTATTGAAGACCTCGTACGATTGCCAAAAAAATAATAGGGTGAGATCCTTTGATAACTGTAATACCTGCAAAAGATAATTTATAATTTTAGAATGCGACAAATAAGATATATTCTGTACATTATATATTATTTGCATAAAAAATAGTGAAATTTTATGAAAGTTTTATCGTTCGCTAAATGATATAAAAATTTACAATGGTACATATTTAACGGCATTTGATGAAATATCAAATTATTTTTAACTTGTATAAAAAAACTGATACACAATCAATTTATAAGAAAAATAAAAATAATACGTTTATAAATTTTTTTATTTTAAATTTTTTTATGATATATTTTGAGAAAGTGTCACAGTTATCAAATGATCCTGCCCAAAAAAATAAATGGAATTAAATTTGAAAGCAAATAGAGAACCTACCAGAGGAAAGCCCACTAAGCCCAATCAACTGTGCAGATCAAAACCATTGTTTTCTCTTTTGGCATCTTCGTTCTCTGGCTGTTGATGGTATGGGAACAATTGACAGCTCTTTTAATATGATAATATGATGATAGTATGAATGATAATAAAAAATGGAGGATCTCTTAATAAGTATTATTTTGATAATTTTAATAATTAATTTTTAAATAATTTTTAAAAAATTCTTAAAAATAGAAAAAAGTTGACAAATATATTTTGTAACTTATAGATTAATTGTGTTTAAAATTTCATATAATTTAAAGATTATTTGATATTTTATTAAAAACCATAAAATATTGACCGTTGTAAATGTCATCAAATTTTGATGGTTTTTAATGAAGTATCAAATGATGTATGTTACATTTTCAAGTATGATTTTTGTGAGACTTACCAACTTTTGGACCCTTTGTCATCTAGTTAATGTTGAATATGCATTCTCTAGGAACATAGATTAAATTAATCACATCATTTTAATCAAATGTGTATTTAAATAATGTATACTTACTGAAATATAAACAGTGAGGCGAAATAATTGGGGATATTATATGGAAGCTCTGTTATCTGATGCCAAGGATAAATGTCTACATGTGTACAACTGTCATATACTTTGTAAAGATATGATCTACATATTTTACATTGAGTATGGCTACAGTATTTTCATAAATATTTCGGCGAAATGTTTATGGAATAAATTTTAAAATCCCACATCCGAAACGGTGGTTCAAGTAGCTCAATAAAATTTTCATATCAAAATCTTATAGAATATTAAAATTTATCATTTTTAGAATATATTTACTATTTTTTAATGATTTTTGAAAAATGATTATTTTTTACCTTCAAATATTGGTATTTTTTTTTCATTTTTAGGGTTATTTTTCAAAAATCATTAAAAATAGAAAAGTTTTCTAAAAATAAAAATTTTAATACTCTATAATATTTTGATATAAAAAATTTATTAAACTATCTGAATCGACTTGTCAGATACAAAATTCCGAGTTTTAATTCGTAAATATTTCGAACAAAAATACTTATGAAAACATATTAGTCAAACTCTTCTATAGCACGAAACAAAAGCTTCCTTTGTGAAAATCCTAATCGATTCAATTTGACGTGTAAAGCTGTAAAGGTATTCTTTTTATTAGACACCTAATTAATAAAGTGATTAAAGAGATACTTTAATTGTCAAAGACACTGCAATTAAGGAAAGACATGCTTTGTTTTACTAATTCAAAAAAGATTCAAAGTCATGCAACAGTCTGATGCACCGATATGATGACTTTTTCTCTCGCTTCCTTTTTTTCTTTTTAATTTCCTGAGCTATTAACACTTAATTAACAACCAGAAGCCATGTGGATCATGTCTTGAAAAAGAATTAAATGGAAGCAGTGTGTCTGTCTGTCCCCATATGCATGGATGTAGTACATCTAAGGACAGAGCTTAATAGAGATCGGGACAGAGCTGCAGCTCTATGAAAACTAATTATATATATTAAGAATTTAAGACATTGTACTATAATTATATTACGGTCAATCCCTCAAAAAATTTGAAAACTAATTATATATATTAAAAATTTAAGACATTTTTATTATAATTATATTACAGTCAAATTTTTTTTAAAAAATTTGAGATATGTAATTATATTGGAGATAATATTTTAGTTTTTTTTATTAATTTTGATCAAGGTCTCTTACTGAGTGTGTCTATTCATACCATGTAAATGGTTAATGTACTTTTTTTTTTATTTTGAAAAATGGCACAACATGAAGAATATTTTAACCTTGTCTTGTATTATGGCTTAAAAGAAATAGAAATGCAACGTTTCTTATTGAGTGTGTCTGAAAGTCCACCAAATTAAACCATCCATACACCACTTATATTATTGCATATTATTTTATTTGTTAATGATAAATATAATTATTAACAATTGCATCTGTTACAATATGTATATAAATGTATACAAAAATGATGAATGAAAATATTGACAATAATATTTTCTCAGTTAACAATTATATAATACCCTTTTCATACTTCTATGTTTGTTATATCTATTTTGAATGTTCATCTGAGATTTAATAAAATAATAAATCTTCATTGAATAATTTCAAAGAAGCACTTGCATGTAGTTTGAATAGTTCCGGCATATCTCTATTTTTTTTAGGGAGCAGATATATAGATACCAAAATCGATACTGATTTTGTTATTTAGATTAAATGAATTGTTATTTAGATTAAAATGAGTTGTTATTCATATTAACGATTTTATTATGTAACTTATTTGTACAATACTTTTGTTATTCAACTTAAGTGAGTTATTATTCATATTAGTGGTATTTGACTTGAATAATAAAAATACTATTAAAAATAAATTACATAAATAAAATAGTTAATATAAATAATAACTCATGTAATATGAATAATAAAGTCGGTATCAATTTTAGTATCATTTTTAGTATCTCCCAAACATTTTCTTTTTTTGTTTTAAATCCATTTGATATCTTAAAAAATAATTTTTAAGATGGAAAATAAAAATAATTGTAGATGCATCCTTGTTTACTAAATAGCTTGTATATCAAATTTGGACCGATTTGATTTTTTCTTATTCTTCTATCAGATAATTTAAAATTTTTGTTCAACTTGATGATAAATGACCAATCAAATCTCAAATTGAATCAGGTACCAACTTTATTTAAATATTTAAAAAGTCGTATGAATCGTAATCGTTGGATACAAATTGGACAATCGAAATCCCATACCATACAATATCTATCATCACAACTATGACAACAAATTGAAACTCAACTTACATGATGAAAATATTTTGCTGATGAAAAAATATAGTGGAGTTAAGTTCACTTATTAAAGGAACATTCTTACACCGGATAAAGTGCATGCAGTGACATATATTCCACTGAAAATTTTGAATTGCTAATAAATAAACAAATAAATAAACAAAACGGTTCGTTTTCTCTTAAGGCTTAAGGGATCGAGAGGAATTTTTGGCAAGCTACGTGGCAACATCTTTTGAAATGCTTGAACGAACCAAATTCTCTTTATCTCATCACAAAAAGAGCGGTCCTTTATTTAATTTTAAGATTCTCTTTCTTTCTCTTTGTGTCAATTCTCTATTGTGAGGTTTAGTATCCATTATATATCCAAGTGGGTAGAGAATTTGGTAAATTAATTACTCATTATTGTTATGTTTGTTTGGTTCATTGAAATAAAAGAGAGAAGGTTCTGTAGGGGAGTATATAAACTCCATCATGTGACAATAATTTTGGATATTCTATATTTATATGTCACGACTTCGTGTTGGAATATGTATATAGGTCCCAGTTTTTCTCCAATAAAAATGATGAAATTAGTTTGGTTTCTTGCATGTTATTAAAACACAATGACTTCAAAATATAAATTTTTAAGAACTTACATATGTAATAAATCTTCTCCTTAATTTGGTATGTCAAATTTTAATTCTACTAACTATCAAACTATGACATCCTGCTAAATTCTAAGGTTAGGGCTATTAATTATGACAGGTCACCAAATATAAGTATGTTATTAAGAGAGTTCTTTTTTAGGCGCCAAATTAATACAAGCATGTTAATTAATTATGGTGTATGTAAATTAGTTTCAAATTTAAAGTATGTTATTAAGGAAGTTCCTTTTTTAGGTGTCAAGTAGATGAAAAGCATGCCATGGTGTCTTTGAATTATGAAACTAATTAATTGTTGCAAGTTTTAAGAATTTCTTTGAAAAAATCCTACAAGGAAGCACTAAAATAATAATTTATATTTTCAGCATGCACATCATAGATATGAAACATGAAATTTTTTTTTATAAAGGTTTCATTTTGTATTAAAAGACTTAAAATTTAAAACCATAATAATCTATATTTAATAATATTTGATGAAATATTAAATTATATTCAAATTGCATAAAATACACAATCAATTTTATAAATAGAACTCATTTTGTTTTCTGCATGAGAAGTTGTATAGACGTATCCATAGAAAAAAGAGGCATAAAATAGACAATTTTGTATCCTATGTTGTGCACCGTGCATCACAACATATTGTCCGTCTAATCATGTTATGATTCATGCCAAGTAAATTTAAAAAAAAATTCTCTATCATCCACTTGTTTATACATTGTGTAGCATAATATTATTCAGCATAAGATCATGACCCAAAATAAAGTAAAAAACAAAAAAAACCAATAATAAACAAATGAAGATTCGGCGAGTCAAAAGGGTCAACTAGGTGGAATTCTGACCTTAAAATTCCACAAATGGAGCAAAGCTTTTCCTCATATCTTTTGATTATATATATATATATATATCATTATCTTTGGCAAAAACCTTCCACCATACAAAGAAAAATATTTCTGAGTCTCCTCTTTTAAATTGAACCTTTCCATTTACTTTGGGCCAAAGCAAAGCTAACCCCCCTAATTAAATTATCTTTTCCTCTTACTAAAGTAATTAAGCTTGAGGTGTTTTTACACACTAGTCCCCTAGATAAGCCAGATTTCTATTCGTGCCCTCCATGTGACATCTCCAATTAAGATTTTTGACATTAAAATTATTAGATTTGTCTATATAAAATATCATAGATTTGAAATTAGATTAAGAGATTTTTTTTAAATATTTAAAATTATAAAACTTAACCTCATCTTTAACTAAAAAAGTTGTAATCTTTGATGTTGTAAAATGTCTGAGTTATTGTGCACATAAGATCATGCTTGCTAACTAATTAATATTGTACAAGACCAATATTAATCATAAAATAATTCAGCGCGTAATAAAGAATTCAATTTAGAAATCAAAGAAAACATCTAAAAGAACAAATTTGTACGGTCACTAGTGCTACATGCCTTTGCACTAATAGCTTGCATAATCCTTTATTACTTCAATCCAATGATTTAAATCATGATAACTAAAAAGGTTTTCTTCTGATAACTTCTTGAAACAAATATTTGCTACAAGAAACTTTCAAATATAAAAATCTTTTCTGTCTTGATAAGTGTCTTTCATGAACTCACTCCATAAATAA